>JAZBNJ010000036.1:1217500-2417500 GCA_037349165.1 Choristoneura rosaceana
AGTTCAAGCTTGTAAGGTCTCTACTGATGAAATCTACGCTCCGCCCAGAACCTGCTCAGCTCCAAAATCCCGAGAGCTTTCAGCTCAAACTTCAAAACCGTTTCGAATGTCTAGGTATAGCGACGTGGACGATTTCAGCGATGAGTTTGTGGAAGCTGTCCATTCCATACGGTCGGGTCTAACTTCTTCAAAACCCACCATACTAGAACCAATAGGCTCTCGCACTCTGCCCCTAGGGCTCATAGAGGTGAGGCGTGAGATGCTACGTACTACAGTCCTCTGGTGACGCTTGTCGCTATCGGCACTTCAATAGGCAGATCTCAAAGTCTCTGGAATTCGATGTACGCCGATTTAATACCAATAGTATCGAAGAGGCTATTGAGCGTAACGGGGGCTCTAAGGTGTTTACCAGGGATCTGTCTGTTAGTCAAAGCCGGCTGATGAAGTTGAAGACCGACGACGGCAGAATCATTATTCATCCAAACCTGAGCTATTAGGGGAAGTCGAGAGGTTTTATGGATAGCGATACGACAACCCGAACACCCGTCGAAATCTAACTAAAGACCCAACGGCTAGATTAACTCGACACTATACCGAAGACACCCCGGCCGAACGTCAGCCTGTACGAGATTAGTATGGCCCTCAAACAGCTTAAGAATGACAAAGCCCCGGGTGACGATGAAATTACAGCTGAACTCCTGAAGGCGGGTTCTCCACCAAGGGAGAACGCCGAAAGCGTGAAACAGAAGACAGTGGTGGTGCTCATCTTCAAAGAAGGTGATAACACGTTGGTGAAGAATAGATCCATTTCAGAAGTTATTTTCCAGGGTCATCACAAATCTTTTCGCACGTACGTTTGATTATTTCCAGCGTCCCGAACAAGCCGGCTTCTGAAAAGGCTATAGTACCTTAGATCACATATGTATGTGGTCTACGGTACTAAACCCATGTTTGAGGATGCTCTTAGGGTTCTGGACTGGAAAGGACAAGGCATCAACATTAATGGCGGGTAATACACTCGCCTTTGATTCGCCTACGATATTGTAGTCACAGTTGAGACCATGGAGGACCTCAGTATTATGCTCGCTGACCTCAGCAGAGTTTCCGAAAACGAGTTAGCCTAAAAATGAACATGAATAAAACGAAAATCATGTCTAACTAAAATCCATATTGTGCCAACTCCCGTAATAGTCGGGGGCTCTGCGCTCGAAGTTATTGACCACTATGTATACCTGGGACAAAAGGTCCAGTTAGGTAGGTAGGTCCAACTTCGAGAAAGTGATCACTCGTCGAATCAGACTTATTTGGCCTAGTGAAAGAATTGATAAATGATGAGTTTCCAAACGTTTTAAGTCATTTTGATATTCTGCTTTATAATAATTCGACCAAATGACACGTCACGTTGTCATATAAAAATTTGGTAATAGTTGTCAAAGTCGGCGAAACGTTGGTTGGTGAGTGATATTCGGCCAAAGAAAATTCTGCAAAACACCGCCTAGCCTACGCTATAAATAAACAAAGCAAACTTGTGCACTGTAAATTTGAAATTTGAAAGTAGATTAAGCGATAAGTAACTTCAAAAGCCGTGAATCTGAAGACAAAAACTATTAAAAGTGCTTGCTTGTTTGAAATTAGAGTCGACTACTTACTATTTTAAACACAAGTTAAAATACCGAAAAACCGGTTTTGTAGATTTTTAATACCGGTATTAAAAAAGGCGAAAAAATGTCCGGTATCCCGGTTTTTCGGTAATACCGAATACCGGTATCCACGCCCTACTTTACACAATCTTTGCCATTGGCCAATACTTTTTCTTTATTCGGCAAGATGGCAATCGAGCAAGTGGGTCTCCTGATAGTAAGAGATCACCACCGCCCACCATGGTTATTGCAAATGCGTTGCCAACCTAGAGGCCTAAGATGGGATACCTGAAGTGCTAGTAATTTCACCGGAGATGTCACCCAAACATCTATCTAATATGGTTAAAATAACAGTCTTGTAAAATCGTGTTGTAACATGGTTACGGTTCCACGTCATTCCTCCAGACATACCTAACTAACTTGTATTTAGTTACCATCGAAACACGAAACAACTAAAGCTGTCTAGACTGTATTCTAGACTAGACTGTCTGGGGTTGGTAATGGATGATCAGGGAGCAACGTACGGGTACACGCACTCTGTCGCCACGGCGACGCTTCTATGCTTTTGGCATTTTTAATGCAGCCTTTGTGATGTGGATTTGTTTGCTCGGGTAGGCTTTCATTACGATATGGGTTTCGCGGGATTTCTAGTCTTATTCTGAGCATCTGCCAAAGCCTGCTGTATAGCAAAGGTAGTGCGCATTTGCATGAGTCTTGAGATTTTTTACAGATGGATTGGTTCGTTACTAAATGGGCCAAACCCAAATGTGACACGAATGCCAAACGGACCTGACGACTGACGTCATCTAGCGATATTTTGTCCGTCAGAAAATTGTTATTCATTCTAAAATTACTTATTCATTAGGTATGTAAAAATTAGTTTGACGATGAAATCACACATTTTCATCCGCGTTAAGGCGAAGTCTTCATTGATGATCTTTTGGTCTACCTACTGGTAGACATTTTAAAATGAGTATTAAATCATGGACAAATAAGGTATGGCAATAATTCCGATCCCTTATTTTAAATAGCGAATCAACTGTATTCAAAATTAGACTGTACTTGTGATATAAATTATTAAAATAATAGTGTAGACAGATATAATAGTTCAAAAAAATATATACTCGTATATACTACTTCGTTGAGTTTCTTCTCAACAGAGGTTTTTTCAGACCGGTGGTAGATTTCTTTCTACATTCATAAGTGCATCTCATAGCCTAAATTGAATAAAGATAATTTGACTATGACGTGGTCTTTCATTACGTTTGGACATCCTTTTTATATCAATTTTAAAACTATCAAAGCTGCCCCCGTTTTATTAAACCGGCTTTGCTACCTGAATATCTTCCAAGTAATCCCTTTTTATTTACGAGAATGTCTATTCATAGTATCTTATACCCCATTCAGGGTGTCTTGTTAAATAAGTTTCTTCTCAGGTATGTTTAAATGATCTGTTTATGGACAATTAGTTCAGCACGGCTTTAATGGGGTTCATTAATTCACGCAATTTAGTTGTTATTAGACTTATTAAGCTTTGAATGGGAGGATAATGTTAATTGTTGGGTATGCAAGTTGGCTTTTTGTTTTATTATGTTCCTAGTCTTTACGCGCGGTTTCGCTCGCGTAATCCATACTAATATCATAAATGCGAAAGTGTGTTTGTATGTTGGTGTGTTTGTCCGTCTTTCACACCGTAACAGAGCGACGGATCGACGTGATTTTTGGCATAGAGATAGTTTGTGGGCCCGAGAGTGACATAGGCTACTTTTTATCCCGGAAAAATGCACAGCTCCCGAGGGAACAACCGAATACTACGCGGGCGGAGCCGCGGGCAAGAGCTAGTGATATTATTGACTAGCGTTGCGCGCGACTCCGTCCGCATAGAATCCGTTTATCGTTATCCCGCGGGAACTATTTTGTCGATTAAAACTATCCCATGTAAGAACGACGAAATGCGATATAATTACAGATCCTCAAACGATGCATCTGTATATCGCATTTCGTCTAAAACCTTTGGGACCATCTGGTCATTGTCATCATACATTGACAATACATTAAAACGAAAATGAAACTGACTCAATTTTACTAACATTACGATTAATGTCTTTTATATATTGTTGTATTAATGAACTTTCACGTTGTTGCAGGTAATTTGCGGCTCTGAAGTCTAATTGTGTCGGTGCCGGTGATGGCACCTCGATACCGCCAAAGCATTGAGTCGCCGCTTAACTGTAAAGTAACCCTTTTCTTTACAACATGCCGAATGCTGCTGTTCCAAAGAGGGTTCAATTAAAAGTTAAAGACACTTGTGAAGGCATAAATGCTCAAACTTACTCGCTCGCTTACTTGATCGTTTGTCATACAGTGCAGTAAAAAAAAACCATAGATATACTATCGGGATAGACTAAACAGACAAAACTAAAATTGGCCAGCTTCTACGCGAATCATTTTAAAAACCCCTTTGCCCCCTCTTACATAAAAAAAGAGTGACGAGCAGTCGTACGTTTACCTTACTTCTAGTATTTTTTCCAATGCATCACATTGTCAATATTCACAAACTTCATAATTGTGCAATGTGCCAGGATTTATGTCATAACCGCCATTGACTTATACACGAGACACGAAAAAACGTAGCAGCAGTGGCGACATCAATTGTGGAAAGGAATTAGGTAAAAATTATATCCTTCTTATTAGTTATTTGCCTTTGGAACTTCTTTCCGCCCGGTTAAACAAACTGCTTCAACAAGTAGGTATGTCTGTGTGTCTGACTCACGCTTGGCATAGCGACCCTTACACGGAAACTGCATAATTCCTCACATTTTTATCCCATATACGATCGTGTGCGAACGACCAGCGGCCTGGCGTACTGCCAACATTACTGTATCGTTATTTTATTAAGCGTGGCTGTATGAGTCGAATCTTAAGCCTATTGTTTCACAACGCGCGTTATAACATCTCAGGTTGTAATCTTCCATTCTATTTTTTTTTAATGAGTGAGGTTAGCTGCCTGGTATTTATGGCAACGGTATACACAAGTGTTATGCATTAAGACTTTATGGGTATAAAGATGACTGGGAGTGTAATATTCTCTTTCTCTACTTTTATTTCTGTTTTCTTTACAAGTTTTTTTCCTTCTCATACCTCTTGTTTAATAAGATACCGGGATTAGAATTCAACTGCTAGATCTATAACTGTAGAAAACATTTATCAAGACATTACTAGAGAGAAAAATATGCGTAGATCACAAACATGGCTGTATGGATCACATTCCTTTGCCATTCTAGTAGAAAATAATAAAATAATGTAAAAAATAAAAATATTACTGTCAGCGGGACGGCAAGATTCGAAGTTCGAATTTTGCACTTCTAGTATAGGGCCAGATGTTCCCTGATAGCACACATAATAGACAGAGAATAATCTCGTACATAAGTGAACGTGAAGTGACTAAGACTTAACAACAAAACAATTTATATTATTTCAAAACATCCAGCCTGTTCAATTCCATTTATTAGTAGTAATAGAGAGACGGGCTTGCAGTCGCGACGTCCGACAGCCCGGGATGAAGCGGTCATGCGGCAACAATGGCGGAGGGCGATAAATCCTGCGCGCGCGCCTATTCTGAGACAACTAGAAAAGGGGCTATTCGTATGGTTCATAAGTAAAGACTGTTTGGGGAAAGGGTAGATAGTTTAAAGCGGTGGTAGTACATTTTGCAATCGCCAATCCGCCGGCCAAGCGTGGCGGTTAAGCTAACCTACTAAAAAAAGTTTATGGGGGAGACCTATGCTGGAGATAAATTACAAAACAAAAAAAAGTTAAGTAATGATAGCAGGAGAGACAAATAAGTTATATCGATTCTGGAAGGAAACACAAAAAGATTTCTGTTTCTGTATCCAAAAGTTCTGGTTGAGCTCCTCTACCAGATGGACCGATCAAATTAGGGACTCCAAGGCCCCGAGGTTTAGCTCCGACATCAGGACTGCTATGGACAGAAGCCGATGGAAACAAATAATCTATCCAAATTTAGACCGCCCGACCACGATCCTCAGTCATGAGGGTACGACTGGAATGGAATGGATCCAAAAGTTAGAGTCCAGACTTTTGTCAATTTTCATTAGTCCTTTCCTGATCATAGTTCAAATTCGTTTTTTTCGAATGGACTGTTGCTGTTAACCACTGATGGCTTTTACGGCTTGCCAGGGATAGGAAACAAGGGGGATTCAGGCTCGCAGGATCACCGTAGATTGTCTCCGAATACGGCCGTAGTGTTATTGTTGCGGCTGTTATTGTGCAACGCGCCTTTGTCGTGTCCGCGGAAACGTGGTAAATTGCCACATTCACCGGGATGAATTACTTAACCTTTGCCGGCGCGTGAGCGGGACTCGTGTGCGAAGTTTGGATTTGCGCTCATCGATTCGCAACTTTCGTTTCGCAACGCTTTCGTTTAGAGTTGTCGCTTAGCATATGCGATACCCTTATTTACAATAATTTTGCCGTATTATAGGGAAACTATTAATCGGCTTGGCCAGTGCCAAACGGAACAAAATTTATTTGCAGTTTTTTCGCCAACAAATTGCACTTTGACAAGCGAAATGCGTATCGACGGTTAAAAATGAGAAATTGACTAAGCGACATTTTTGGGAAAATTTTGAGCCATAGCTCAAACGACGGATAAAATTTAATGATTCCAAATATGTATATATAGTTACAGAGATAGTGAGTTTATCTCACTGTCTTGAATAATTGTCGCTTAGTCAATATCTCCTTTCAACCGTGACGTATATAATTTAGAAAATCTAAAAAAGCATGTTTTCATTCTAAGTATTTTGACTGACCGTTTTTTAAATGACAAATGTTTTGAGTTTGAGTATCGTATGCAGCCTTTTACTCGTAGCCTTCTAAAATTGGCAAATCGCCTCTAAGTAAAGTATTTAACTGAACTAAATCCTAACTATAGGTATTAATTTAGACGCGCGCATACAATTCGTGACTGCATCATCTATCGAACTAGGGCGCGAGGTATAACAGTAAATACACTTTTGAATAATTGGATGGAAGATTTCCAATAAATCCCGCGTTCTGTGATCGTTGCAAAACGCCTGCGGCGCTGCGCTAGCGCAGGCTTCTGGCTTGAATAACAGATAGTACAATAAAGCTTTTTCTGAGTCCTTTATGATCTAGTTTATTCTAGCTAATCTTCACCTACACAACTTTTAACTAATTATTTTTATTACGTAATGTGGTTATGGAAATTACTAAAAGATAAATGGTAAAGGGTAATGTTGGTTCAAGTGCTAACTCTTTAACGGGTTTAAGTGTACAACGTTCAAAAACTTTATCGAAATTCCGTCATAAATTCTGCCCTGGGAACATTTTGACGTAAAACAATTATTATAATGCATTTTCTATCAAAATATTCGAAAAACCTGGTGGCACAAACATCTATTTTTGTCCATTTGGTATTTTTACCAAATTAGCTTTTGCTGAAGAATGTCCTCGCCACGCGAAGGTTAAATTGCATTATCTAACTTTTAAAACTAAAACACAATAGTCACGATGTCAGTACACAACTTCCAACAGTGACATAACTTCTGAGTTCACAAACCAATCTACTTCGTGTTCGTACGCTCAGCCTGCGCCGATTAGATCGCTCCTTCGGGGATACCACGAAACTCGATTCGAATTTCGTATTGCACCGTCCCTCTTACTCTTGAATTAAACAATATAAGCGTCAGCGGGACGGTACAATACGAACTTCGATTTTCAGTATATCGTAGTAGCCCCTCTGGAGCCATTGCTCGTTATATCACGACTGCAATCGCAAATGTGAAAAATACTATGAGAATGCCGCGACTTGTCATTTCAAAGTCACGACGCTATAATAATATGCCGTCGTTGAGTTGCCTTGTGGTAAAATGTGTGTGGTTTGGCGTTGTTTTTACACCACGTGAGATGTTACAAAAGCCCTAATAAATGAAAAGGGATTAAATGACCCACTGTAAACAGTGTGTCGAAGAATGTATGGATGGTGGTTACGCAAAAAATGCAACTATTTTAATCAGAGTTTAAAAGGTTGTGGGCTGCAAGTAGTTTGATTCATCATTATCATCATCACCATCCCAGCAATATCCCACTGGTGGGTACAGCCTCCTCCCAGAATGGGGCTCAGAAGAGGGCTTGGGCGTAGTTCCCACACGGGCCCAGCAGGGCTACCACGAAATTCGAAAATCGAAGTTCGTATCTATTCGTCCCGCCTACGCCTATATTACTTAATACGAGAGTGAGAGCGTCGGTACGGAAGACGAACTCCGATTTTAGAATTTCGTAGTATCCTCTCAGTAGTTTGCTGTACTTATCCTCTTGTATCAGTTTCACGAAGATAACTTCGGAGAATATTTTACATCTAGCTTCTTTTGTACCTATTTCTCGTATGAAAATGACCTTCGATTCGAAGTTACGACTTTGAAAAAAAAGCAAGCGGCGATAATCCAAAGCAAGGTAACTGGTAAACAGGAATTAAAACACTTCTTGAAAGTAATTAAAGTATCAGCTTCATAATTAAATAGGATTCATTGTCGGTGACTTCCAGAGGCTTGTGACATTTACACTGGTATAATAGTATAATTACGAACTGGTAATGGTTTAATTGTTTTAAACCATTTCTTGGGCTACTAATTAAGCTTGAATACTGGCTTAATTTACACTGTATGTGTCGCATTCTGCAACATTTTTTCCAAGATTTATCGTTGTTTTATTTAACCATGTCAGTAGAATATAAAATAACTTCTATTATAATGGAACGATACACGATAAGAAAATACGCGTTTTTCACCAAAACATAAGTATGGTTATGTTCTGTTCAACTTGAAATATCAGCTTCGTTCTCAGAAAGATTAATGGGATTTTTAACTATAACGTTTCCTGTCCACACCCATAAAGAGCATTCAAAAACGTGTCACTTTCCGTGTCTGTATTAGATCGTCAACAGGAAAATGGAGGCCATCCTATATTGCAGACTGTGCCACAGTTTAGTTTTGCAGTTAATTAATTAACAGTTGTAAGTAAAGTATTAAGTTTATTTTAATGTTTTCAAGTAGGTATATTAAGGTAACTGTTGCCCGCGACTTCGTTAGGGAAAAAACATTTATCGATTTTCCAGGATATCTGTCCTATACCTTATGTCAAACTATCTCTACATCAAACTTCATCTAATTCCAAAACAAAATCGTTGAAGCTTTTTAATCGTGAAATAATAGCATGCAGAGTTACTTTCGCGGTTAATTCATTTGATTAATCAATCCATTAGGAGGTGAGTATTTGTATCAATGATTCTATTTTATTTACAAACACGTTTCCTAGTAAATAGTTGATGTTCGTTGAAAGTATATGTAGCGCGGCGCTTACGTCAATATTACTAAGACGTTACAATTTGCGTAAGCAGCATAGAAATATTCTAACACAGCATTTTCTAGACAATCGTAACATAATAATATACATAATAACACATAAGCTGAACGATTGCCATTGTTATACTACAGAATGGATTGTTTTGCTGCTCCTAAATTATCCGAAGAAAATTATACGAATTTTGTTTACATGTCTCCACCAAAAATATAGCAGAAGTATGCATGGTTTGAGATAAGGATTCGTCCGTAGAGCTTTCAATAAAGGTACAAAATTATAAATAAATATACAAATATTTTATTTATCAAATAAAAGTGCTTATTCTACTTACATTCTTTTTGCTTAATAAACATGTACAATCCAGAGGCAATTAAGCGTCAACCGACCCCCGTACTAGTGTAAACTGTATCACGGTGGGTCGGGATTCACCGTCCTACCATTAGTCTTAACACATTTTACTTTGCTTTCCTACACATGCAAGGTAACAAAAATAATATTATAATTAAACAATTAACTAAAGAAATGTAAGATTGTTAAAGAGATCGCGAAATATTGTAATAAGTGGGTAAGCGTAACTTAACGCTAAGACTTCTATGCCGGTCGATTAGAAGTAAACAAGTAGTATATGCTAGAACTTAAGATTAATTTTATTTATAACAACCAAAAATTGTATGAAGTGTGAAGGTTTGTGAGTTTGTATATGCATGCGTGCGTGCGCGCTCGTGTGCGCGCTCGTGTGTGTGTGTGTGTGTGTGTGTGTGTGTGTGTGTGTGTGTGTGTGTGTGTGTGTGTGTGCGTGCGTGCTTGTGTGTGTATATGTGTGTG
The DNA here is from genome assembly GCA_037349165.1 of Choristoneura rosaceana. Classification (NCBI taxonomy): domain Eukaryota; kingdom Metazoa; phylum Arthropoda; class Insecta; order Lepidoptera; family Tortricidae; genus Choristoneura; species Choristoneura rosaceana. The sequence goes on from JAZBNJ010000036.1 coordinate 1,227,370, forward strand.
TGTGTGTGTGTGTGTGCGTGTGTGTGTGTTTTACACCGAGATTTTTAGAAGACGTTCTGTGTTCTCATAATTTAATTTCTGTAAATAACCTTGTAATATATTTTTACATGAATTCTTCTCAGTTAATCGTTCCTTCCGTCTTCCCGCTCCAACCCATTCAAAATTATAACAAGCTCGATTTAACTGCCAGACCTAAACCTTTACGTAGGCCAAGCAGCGGATAAGGGCTAGTTAGGTTTTTAGATTGTTTGAACGCATCGGGGCGTCGCAGTACGCTTCCAGAGACGTCATGGACGTCAGCCAAATCAGTAGTCTACCAATTTTTAAACAAGTTCCTATCAAATGAATATGCCGCACTCTCAAGTCGAACTTTCAAGTTGACACACGTCTATTGGCATTATTGTTTTATGACATGCAAACGATTATGATCAACTATAGGGCGGTAGACCACATATTTGGCTGATGGTAATGGTAGCTAGAACTACACACGCCTGTTTCCTTTTATGGGAGGGAGTCTCAAAGCAATAAGGAAGTCCCAGTCTAGAAAAGTATCCTCCTCTCTTGGCCCTATCAGGGCGTCACATGTATGCCTAGTTTGTAATTTTCCGTCCTAACGCCTGTAATGTGACATGCAATAAACAATTTTGAATTTGAATTTGAACTTCGTAAAGAAACCAAATATTTTCTGTTATGTCTATGGTAAATGTGTTGTCAATTAGTACGGTTGTGTTCCATGACCGCCGACGGCCTTGCACGCCGCTGGCAATCGCAACGTAATATCTTAAATACCTCTAGAATCGTGAGTTCCCTATTTTGTGTTTTTTCTCGTTCCGAAATCATTAAGTAACAATGTGCAATTCAGTTTTTATTGTCTTTAAAGTACAAAAATATGGAATTCGGCGGTGAACTTCAATTTGTGCCATCTTGAAGTCCTTGTCTTTTATTTTTTTGCAATCTTTTTGATTATATAAAAATGGGGAAAAGTATTGATGGGCCCTACGAAACTACGTCAAAGGAGAGCTTTCGAGCCAGAGCTTTTTGGAACAGGCAGTACAATAATGTGGTAGTGAAATTTTGGAGGACTGGCCAGAATCGTCTCCACAAAACGCAACGGAACTCTTCAACGGTTAATGAAAAAACTTGTATGAATAATGAAATTTTAAGCAAAAAGTTATTTAAGTGGAGATTAAATTACACCACATAATAACTAGATTTCGTGTTAATGAAGAAGTCATTAAAGCACGCCATGATATCATCTACATAAATATAGGGCAACGCGCTTACGCAGTAAAAAGCGGTGTCGGTGGCATGCGATCGATGCAAACAGCGAACACGTGGGAAATTCACACATGCGTGAGCGCAGATGAATGTTAATAATATTACATTCACCTAGTTTTGAATCAGCATTGAAGTGATAGCTATAAATGTAGAGCTCTTATCTAAACTGTGTTTTAAACATCCGACGTAAAGGGGGGTGTTTTAAGATGTCTGATGTCTGTCTTTCAGTGGCATTGTAGTCCTCCAATGCATAGACCGATTTCGATGTGATTTACGTAATAGTTAGCATGATTGTGATGGGTCTTGGCTATGTTAGATAAAAATCAGTTAAGAGAGTCTTTGAGATATTCAACTTTTAAATGAAAATGTCAGGGGTTTTCCAACTTAGATTAAGTTGGTTTGTGTTATGTAACTCGGATTCCAGAACGCGGAATTTTTGTTGAATCTTCAGTGGAAAGGAAAAATTACCTACTGAAGCGCCAAAATGATATTGAATCCCAAAAGTATAATTTTGGCGCTTAAGTAGTTTCTCCTCTCCACTATTGCTGTGTAAAATACAAAGCGCAGCCTAAACGTTGATGACAAATGAAACAGTTCAATGGTACAATCTCACAGTCCCATACACTCCGTCCCTTCCTGTACTAATGCGTCTCTTGTGTCCTACTCGTTAGAGCCCTCCGTAGAGGATCCAAGTAATAGAGGGAAAATAAATAAACAAGGAGGTATTTGTCCTGCCAAAAAGCGGCCACGGGCGTACCAGACTCACGCACTAAGGTTCCTAAGCAAACTACACAGTGTGGGATAGTTTTAGATGGTTACTGACATAGATTATTCTATAGATAATATTCTTCTTGGCAATGATGGTCTTTCCGAAAGCGTTGGTAGTTTGAAAAATAGCATGTAAAAGTGCCCATTGCGGGCTATTTACTGAATAAATGATTTGAATTTGAATTTGAGAGAGACGGACACACGTACAAAATTAAACTTTTGGAATTTTATTATTGCTTGTGGTATAACAGCAACATTCATAACAAATTTCAAGTTTTTAGGAAACCGGAAGTACATTGTAGGTTAAATAGCTTTATGTTTTTTTTACTGCACAAAGAGGTAGCAACCTCGAGTATTTGCGTATTAATTTCAGTTTGTTTCCTTCTTGCTTTCCTGAGAAAAAAGGTATTCACAGGCAGACAACAAAGCGATCCTGTAATGGTTCCATTTTTCCTAAATTAGCTTCAAAGAAAGACTAATTTTGTAAAAATAATCCAGCAAATCTTTTACTCTAGGAATATAGACGATGAAATATTAGGAAAGGACATTGGTTAATTCCTCTACGGAGCCTTCCATTCTTCTGCAACTAAGTATAGTGACGAGAATAAAAAAAAATGAAGAATAAAATCAGGAGATCATTAAAACTAAATCTAATCGCGGTCTTCTCGGACAAAATACGTCTACTGGATAATTCGTCTATGGAGCCGTCTGTTCTGTAATGACTACTAACGAGAATAAAAAGTTCCGACTTGAATACCCGCCTAAATAGTACAAAGTGTTAAAAAAAGCGGAATATTGAGTTAATGAAACACGAAGAGTTAATGGGGCATAAAGGCGACCGCCCAACTAAATACTAGTGTTGATGGCGCGGGAAACATCGCGCGAGTTGCGGTACATTGCTGTCTATGATTATCATTTGTAAATCCATTGCTGCGTGGCCCCGCAATGTAGTGAAATTAATGATATTTCTCGCGCTGTTGTGAAGCTTACGTGTGACACCGTCTTTGGAGTTGAGCATAGACTTACCTACTGCAATCGGTGTCCTTTATAAAGTTTAAAAAAAAAACGCACTTTGTTTTAGGGTACATAGCTCAAAAGGAAAATACAATAAAAAAATCCGATAAGTAAAACTTTACAGGGATCTTTCAAGTCAAAAGTCATTAAATAGCACTGTTATACGTAAATCTTAATAAAAATATACTTCGACATAGTCAAACGAATAAGCTCGTTGAAGTGGCAATGGGCAGGCCATATAGCAAAGAGAACAGATAGCCGTAGGGGCCGAAAAGTTCTAGAATAGAGACAACGAATCGGCAAGCGTAGCGTAGAACGTCTATTTTACATACAAAAACTGTCATTTAATTGCCCCCCCTCCTCTTTTTAACCCCCGATTTCACCGGCTGTCTTACTCTCCACGCCGAAACACAACAGTGCAAGCACTGCTGCTTCACGGCAGGATTAGCGAACAAGATGGTGGTAGCAATCCGGGCGGACCTTGCACAAGGTCCTACCATCTACAAACGGGACTTAAACGGATGGACCGATTTGAACACCGTTTTTTTTTAGTTTGATAGCAGATTTTCTGGCGATGGTTCTTAGACATGTTTTATCAAAATCGGTTCAGCCGTTTTTGAGATATTGAACTTTGAAATGGCAAAGTCGGGGGTTTTCCAACTTCTTGTTGATTAGGCTTTAGGTTCTTCCTGTACGCAAATGGCGTCTGAAAAAGCGCAATGCCTAAATGATCGTGCGCGCCAAATGGATATAATTAAAGGCACTAATGTGGCGTTTCGTAACCGCCGGGATGATTTCCTTAAATAACTTTTTGCATTCATCTAACCAAGACCGTAATCCGTAAAGCGATTTAGGTAATTAGGCAATTACCATGCTTTTTGTACGAGTCTTTCGATGATTACGGATGCTATTGGCGATTACGTTTGCTATTGCAATTGGAATGTTTATAAACTGGCAGACTACCCCAGCTTTACTCGGGTACAGTTTTCAAAAGATAAGTCTCTAATCTCTATTCAATCAGCTCCATATTTGACGACCGGATGGCCAAGTGGTTTGACAACCTGGCTACGAAGCTTGAGGTCCCGGGTTCGAATCCCGGCCGGGGCAGATATTTGTATGAATAATACGAATGTTTTTCTCGGGTCTTGGATGTTTAATATGTATTTAAGTATGTATTTATCTAAGTATGTTTATCCGTTGCCTAGTGTCCATACTTCCATACATAAATACCTTAAATAAATACTTGTAAAAAAAATTAAGGTTATTGAACTAAAGCTCATTCGGGTTATTAACGCAGCATTATCGACGCCGGCGCAACACGTGGCGCGGAAGGCATCAAAATCGAATTAGCTTTTTTGCATATCGACACGGCTTCCGTTCAGCCGAGCGAGATGAAATTCTTTAGGTTCTGTAGGTCGAAATTTAAAATATCAATATTCTACACGACGCTTGAAAGGAGAAATTGACTAAGCGACATTTTTTGTAAGATAGTGAGTTATATACATATTTTGTTGTTTATGTATATTTTGTGAGTTATATATATATATATACACATGTTTGGAATTGTGAGTTATATACATGTTTGGAATAACAAACATGTATATAACTCACTACCTTAAAAAAATGTCGCTTAGTCATTTTCTCCTTTCAAGCGACGTACATAAGTGGCTAATTCTTAGTAGCTATATTCTAAGTTGGCAGTTAGTACGTAGGTCAAAATTATAACACCCCTCTTTTTGCGTCGGTGGTTAAAATTGAGCAAAACATGGATTATTCACAATACAGTAGTTCTTTTGGCAGCACAAAAAAGGAAAATTAAAATTTAAAACCAGTACTCCAAAAATATGGGCCATGGTAAATACATAATGACACACGGTTTCAGTGTCGATCAGACAATGGCATCGTTATGATGCGCGTGAGCATCAAATTTGTATTATTTTTGCTCATCTCGTTTCCGGGACATAACGACTTGTGCTTGCCACGAATTTGATTCTTTAGGTCCACGGTAAAATTAACTTTATACCAATGTTATTGAGTGCTTTTTGGCTGTTTCTTTTATACTTATGCGCTTGCGCATCGTTCTTTTTTGGTTTACACGCTGGTTTTGATTTACGTGAAATATGGATTTATTAAGGTTAATGGGGACAATATAGTATTTTTTTTAATCACGGTATACATACATAATTATATTCCTTTCTTAGTTATAAGAAGGAAAAATAAATAGGAATGTAACGCTTTATAACTATAGAGAGCGGATTTCAAGTAGCGATTACAAATTATGTGATTCTCATGCTCACGACAATACAGAAACTTGTTGTAATGACATTTACGCCATTTGATAAACATTGTGTCATAATCATCATCATCATCCCAGCTTATACTACATTACATACCTCCTCTCAGAATGAGAGGGCTTGGGCCGTAGTTCTCACGCGGGCCCAGTGCTGATGGGAAACTTCACACACACCATTAAATTTTTTCGCAGGTCCCATGCAGGTTTCCTCACCATATTTACATTCGCCTGGTGAATTTCAAATGTAAATGTTTCAAATGTCATTAGTTTTATATTTCGATTTTATTTCTTTTATTTTTTTAATTTTTGTCGCCTTCCGTGAAGTCGCCAAGCGGTCGCAGCGGAAGACCAGCGTTGGCTTACACGGCCAACACTATGCTGAGCTGCGACCGTTTCGTGCCTTCGCATATTGTATTTCTTTTTTGTTTTCATTTGCCCTGTACTATTTTAAGTGCGAAGCCCGAATAAAAATATTTCTATTCTATTCTATTCTATTCTAAATTTGCCCATGATTTTTTTTTTACTCAGAGATGTGATCCCGGGTTTGAACCCTTATCTTCTAGATCGGCTATATGTCAAACCACTCGGCCACCACAGCCTTATTAAATTATTATTTTTTTACTTATAAGTAAATACATAAGACTAACTTTTGCCCGCGACTTCGTCCGTATGGAATTAGGTTATCGCGCGCTGTTCCTTCGGGAACTGTGCAATTTTCCGGAATAAAAAGAAGCCTACGTCACTCTCTGGCCCATAAAATATCTCTATATTTCCACGTGAAAGACGGACAAACACGCACACTTTCACGTTTATAATATTAGTATAGATTTTATATCCGATATCTGCGACTTGATCTAAGTCACAAAACAAAAACATAGGTCGTGAGTGAGCGGCCTATGCAAAACCTAGACGAGGCCTTCATATCGAACAACAGCGACTTTTCACGACAAGCAGCAATCCGTCATGCCTTGACAACCTACAATATTAATTATCTACCGCACCCAAACACAATGCAGCCTATTTATACCTCTAATATCACGCTAAATTGGTGCATAATGGCATGCATTTTCACAATTACATGTAAGACATGACATAATGTGCAGTGCGGCGACAAATTGCACAGATTGATATCTTGGGGTGCGGCGACTTATTAAAATACTAGATTTAAACGTGGCTTCGCACGCGTAATCCATTAGATCGGACAGTTGAATCGATACTAATATTATAAATGCGAAAGTGTGTTTGTATGTTTGTGTGTTTGTTCGTCTTTCACGCCGTAAGGGAGCGACAGATCGTCGTGATTTTTGGCATAGAAATAGTTTTTGGTCCCGAGAGTGACATAGGCTACTTTTTATCCCGGAAAAATGCACAGTTCCCGAGGGAACAGCGCGCGATAACCGAATACCAAAAGCTAGTTGAAAAATAAAAATCTAAATTCCCATGGGAATTCCCAACAAATACGTCGTGCATTTTGTAAAACGCCGGGGCCAAGTTTCTTGTCGTGTCATGTCATGAGTCTAAACCAGGGTATCTTGAACTTTTTGTAGTCACGGACCACTTTCTCCTGGCAAAAAAAATTGTTGGAAATTTGTTTAATTCTAATAAATATGTTTACAGACTGACCTACTTCGGACCTTTGGTACACATGCTACGGACCCCTGAGGTACCCGTGGACTCCACTTTAAAAAACCTTGCCTTAAAACAATGTGTATTCCAGACGTCCAACTAAGTATTTACATACCCAGGGTCAATCAAATTTTTAGCGTACCTACCTAGCTTGTGGTCATTCATGGTCATGGTAATGTCTCCTGGGTTACTAATTAAAAGTATGATTTTATTGGGTCAAATCCACTAAAAGTTAGGAGCTGTGATATTTTCAAGGCAACTCTTTAATGGTTTATCTCGTAACGTAAGCATGTTAATAGTATACATTGCAAATATTTTTTTTTTTTTGCAAAGATGTCTCCTGGGTGACGAAGCAGAATAACATAGGCATAGAAGATGATTCACGCACCAAATTAATAAATCTGTCGCAACTGTTTCAACCTGAAAGACCGACAAACATATAAATACACATATTTTCGAATTTACAATATTAGTAGGAAACAGCAAGGATAACGTCTTTCTAGGCACTCGTCCCAAACCTTTGGCTGTTTCTCATAATTCACTTTTTGCATAATAAAAGTGTACCGCGAAGTATACAAACAAGAGCGGCGATCGGTATCGCATGTCTAAAAGGGAGCGGAGACCGAAGGCCAAGTCTAAGTCACGATTAACAAGATGTCTAGCCCGGCCCGAGAGCTGGTACACATTTTCAGATTAGGTATTTGAGACAACATAAAACTTGTACTTCCCTTATGACAACTGATTACGAAGACGCTAACTTGATTATTGAATTCAATTTTTATATAACTATATACAGGCCTACACCTCCGCTGGACAGGAGTCTAGACACAAATTTCTTCTATGCACACATATCTCAGGTTACTTTTTTCGGGTGATAGTCTTTACCGGCCCGGATAACACCGATATGGAAATACCGGCCCTGTTTTTTGTGTACACGCCCATAGAAACTAACAGGAGCTTCTATGGACGTGTACACGAAAAACAGGACCGGTATTTCCATGTCGGTGTTATCCGGGCCGGTAGAGACTGTTACCCCTTTTTTCTACTACGCTACTTAAGCAGTAGCACTAGCGACATCTATGTTTAACTCTCATCGGGAGACGTCAACACTCTTTCGGAACTAACCGCTCACCCAGACAAGACATATCTAAGCGATCAAATTATGATTGATTTTTGGAGTTTTTTTTTTGTATTTTTATTTCAACTCCAAATTTTGTTACTTTCACGGTCATCCCGTGAAAACCATCGAAAATACAAACTGAGATATGGATGCACAGAAAAACCAGAAAAATAGCAGCTCTCTTTTTAATCGTAATCAACTATGTCTTTTTTTTCTTATTCTTTCCCGTTATCCAAGAGACAATAGAAACAGTTTTTAAAAATGCTGTTAGATAGTTCAGGTGTTTTAAAGGGATAGTTATTTCAAAAGTCTAAAATTTATATATTTTGTAAGTGTATAAATATTTTCTTTCTTGCTTTCTTCTGTCTATTTGAGGTCGGCTGAGATTTTATGATCATTGAGAATAGATATACTTGCATATTTAAAAAGTCAGCTCATGTCGGTGAAATGTACGAGTACTTACGTGCTAGGTGAACAAGCATGTTAGATACAATACAATACAATACAATACAATACAATACAAATACTCTTTATTGTACACCAGAAATAATAAGTGATACAGAAAAACAGGTACACAGATAAAATTACAAGGTAAGCAATAGGTGATTAGATGTTAAGATAAGTAAAATCCAATAAGGCCCTCTTCCCTTCAGCCATTTTTTATTTATTTTAGTTGATACCATTTACTCTATCTCAAAAATACTTACGAAAATGTCTACTAGCTCACGGCACAAGTATCATAAATACGGTAGAACATTACCCAAGGTTTAGGCGTGACTGCAGAACCAAAGGTCGGGGGTCAGCGTTGCACAGTTTGACAGTTTGATGAATGTCACAGAGCAAATCGGTATGATATTGCAGATTAAGATAGGGTATTTAGAACTGATTCGAATCTTTGGCAATGGCTAACAGGGTTTCGAGCGTGTTTCTAAAATGTTGAAACGGTTCTTGGAAGTTTTTGATGATGCAAAAGTTTCTGGAAACAAGTTGGTAAATTTTTAGACTGTAATGTCTGATGAACCAATTTGTTTGACCTTTACCTATTGACACTTGATCTATATTTATTAATAGTAATTTATCTAAAAGTTTTGTAATTAGTCCAAAATATTACAATACAGTCGTGCGGAGCGTGCAAAAATATCTGACACGTCTTTCCGGCCCGAGAAATAGAGTCGTATCAGATATTTGTGCACACTCCGATGTGGCACATATTATCGCAGCTGACTGTACTGTAATATTTTGGATTAATTTCAAAACTTTTAGACAAATTACCATAAATAAATATAGATATCTTGTATTTATGTTCTGTGTATTCTGGCAAATAAATGATTATTATTATTAGATCAAAAAGCCCTGGTGGCCTATTGGTTTGACCTATCGCCTCTCAAGCAGAGGGTCGTGGGTTCAAACCCCGGCTCGCTCCTCTGAGTTTGTTGAAATTCGTGTGCGGATTTACATTTGAAATTTACCACGAGCTTTGCGATGAAGTTTTCAATGAAGAAATTCAATGGTGCGTGTGAAGTTCCCAATCCGCTTTGGGCCCGCGTGGGAACTATGACCCAAGCCCTCTAATTCTGAGAGGACATGTGCCCAGCAGTGGGACGTATAGGCTGGGATGATGATGATGAAATATAGATCAAGCGTCAATAAAGGTCAAACGCAACGCTGTCCGCTGACGTCTAGTCCACAGCCTGAACGCCAGGCGATCGCGGAAGTGGCAATGGCGTCTATATTTCACAGTTTTCTCCCACTGGGAAGGTTAAAAATGTCGCTCTATTTTTCATCTTCGCGACGTGCGTTGAGAAAGCTCATGCAGCGAAACTATTACTCATTTTCACGGGTTCATATGACAAATTGGAGCGGTTAAATAATATAGTATGAACATGCTTTTAAAATTCCATGGTGTTGAGAACTCGTGGCGGGCGATTGCTTAAAAATACTTACTACCGGACCAAGTACCATAGTGAACGATGGTGTTGTTCTGATGATGAGCTCTGGTCGAGTTCGAAACGCTGTCAATGCGATGGTGGTGATAGTTGGGTTGGGACCTTAGCCTCTGGACCAATACGAATACTACTGGTTAACAAAATATTTAAAACCAAACTGCAAAGTATCTTAACAGTCAGTCCAATATTTACCGAAAAACTAACGGTTTCCAATGTATCAAATTGGAGCAGTCTTGTATTTGGATGATCTGATTTCATAGATTTTTTTCTTGTCTAATTAAGCAAATAACCATTTTAAGATATTGCTAAGTATCAGTCTTATCCATGGTTTTTTCATTGGTCTAGAGGCTAAGGCCACCTTGTAAGTGTCAGAGGGACCGCACGACACGAACTTCGAGTTTCGTAGTAGTCCTGCTGGCCCTTTAGCTCGTGTTTCGCGTAACAATTATATTCCTTTCCTTGTTCTTACTAATTCTGTGGTCCTATCGAACCATAGTGTCACTTTCCCTGGCGTGTGATAACGTGAACCGTTTAAACGCGTCCGACACGAGAAAGCGCGTTCGTGTTCCATTCGGGCGAGGGAAAACGCATTCATTGCGCCCGCGCATCCATTTGGTTAATGCGGTGATAAATTAGGAAATTGTGGTAAAAGTTAATTGTTCGTCAAGTCATTGGCAGTTTGGTATGAGCCAGTTGTCTTAGTTGATGGCAATGCGAGTAAGTTAACGAGGTGAAAGGCTGTGAGTGAGATGGTAGAGCAGAGCCGTTATTTTAATGCTGTGTCGCATCAGTCAGCCGTTTATGACCCATGTATATCATCTTAGACATTACCATCCCTTTATTCTTTGCATTGCCAAAGTTGTCGAGTCATCATCATCATCGTCATGTCAGCCGAAAGACGTCCACTGCTGTACATAAGTCTCCCCGAAGGCTCTACACTCAGATCGGTCTTGTGCTTTTCGCATCCACCGCGATCCCGCGATCTTAACCAGGTCGTCGCTCCATCTTGTTGGAGGCCTACCGACAGCTCGTCTCCCGGTCCGCGGACGCCATTCGAGAACCTTTGTCTGAAGCCTTTGTTTGAAGTTATCGAGTGAAGTGGTCGCATCTTTGCGTAGCTAAAATTGTTGGATGATTCAGCATTGGTCTCCCACTAGGTTATTTACTGACGACATCGTTTTTCGTTGTGGCGTTCTAGGAGGGAGGTTTTTGTTCAACAGTGTACGTCTTCTGGCTGATGAGTGGTCAGATCTATAGTCCCAAGTCTACGCTTACCTATATCGTCTCTAGGTGGAAATACGTACATTAATTATTGTGACCAGGAAACGCAGTACCTAACCGATGTTCTTCTTTAGTGGACAGATATGTTTTAACAAGCTTTTATTTAGTTTCAACCGAAATCCATAATTAAAATTCCGTTAAGAGGAAAAACGACGTACCTACGCCCGAATTCGGCGCAGGAGTCTGAGTCACATGGGCATTATGATGCAAGCCCAGAAACATTTGCGCGCCCATTATTCATACAAGATGGTGGAAATATGACCTTGTGTGTCGTAAATAATGAACGATAGTAACATATTGACGATCATTTGCGATTGGATCTCATCATAGTAGGAGAAGGATACTACTGGACAATAACCTAACCATAAAATGTTCATTTTTAATACAAGCTTTTTTTGGTGACTGTACTTTTTGTTGACTGTACTTGCAATGTCACCCAAACTACATTTGCATACCAAATTTGAAGTCGATGCTATTAACAGTTGAAGAGTTCTGTCCTGCGGAGACGATCCTGGCCGGACTACCAGGATGTCACTACCAAATTGTATTGTCACGCAATTTACATAAGTGTACCAAATTTAAAGTCAATCCAACTACTAGAAGTTGGTCGAATTCACTTGCAAGATTTGATACTTACCAGACAGACAAGGGGACAATTTTTAAACCTGACTTTTAGCTATATATTTACAGTCGTGTAAACCACTTGCAAGGATTGGCTTCCGGCATATGGCCCGCGCCTGCGCCGCGGTCACACTGTTGGTTTTTCTCCAAACATGCGCGGTTGGACCACACGTGCGCGTGCGCTCCTTAGGGATCGCTAGGGCTGCCACTTGACTTTGGAAGGGTTAGATGCTTATAAGGGGTGAAATGTACTCGACTCCATTGTGTAATCCATTGTGACGTGATGATACTTTATAAACCTCTGTGTATCAATATAATTGACAAGATTTCATATTTCTAAGACTATAATTTGATTCGAGATGGACAGATGACCTGGTTAAAGCCGGCAGGTTCACGGTGGATGCCGGCCGCTGTCAACCGAAGCAACTGGAGGTCTATGGGGGAGGCCTATGTCCAACAGTGGCCGTCCTACGGCTGAGATGATGATGATGAATTTGATTCGTTCTCTGTATTCTGCTTGGAAATGGAAAGACGCTGATATGTTTAAAATTTAGCTACGTTTATTAATTCATTTATTATTATTTTTTTAAGATGTGCTTATTCGAAAAGGGCTTAACTCCAAAACTACGATATAATAGATCCATTACTTTTGTCTAGTCTCTATTAAAACAAAAATCACGTAAATCATGCGTAAATCTGAAGTAGAAGTTGTCAAAATTATGACAGCTCCTTTTTCTGGTGCAAAAGGCAAAGGAAACATATCTATTCTGTCGTAGTATTGGCAAATTCAGATACATTTTTTAATTATTTTTTTTGTATTTTTTTAAATATTTATAAATAAATTATAATAAATATTTTGCCATGTTCAGGACGCAAAACTCTTTCGATTCCTGTAGTAATTTACAGGTGTTGAAAAAATTAAATCTTCTCAATTCCTCTATACCTATTGAACACATAGTAGGCTGTCCAGAAAACATAGGTAGGTATATAGAGATTTTCCAAAGTAAGCAATAGGCGACCTTATCGTTTTTATTATCCTTTAGTATAAACATAACTAAGGAATTGACTTTTGGCAGGTGATATAATTTACAGTAGATTAGATCAATTAAAAATACACATTTGAAAGAAAAAAAAAAATTTTTTTTTTGTACGACGGATCTCTTCGTGTCCGTCCGACTCAAACTTGGCTGGTTTTTTTTTAATACAGTTATAGCGATAAAAACACTGACTTTCATTATATTGAATTACTTCTTTAGGCTTACGAAAACACTGTTTTTAACACTATAAAGTTACTATACCAATCTTATTTTTCGCTGGCATTTAAATTAGTAGGGAACCCTCAGTGCACTGATTAATATTCGTAGATTTTTTTATAAAACGACAGTCCTTTTTTCTTACACGATGAGGTTACGGTCGAGAACCCTGTCGTCAATATACATGTCACCTGTTTACTATACCGCGATGCAGCCCTTGTGTGGTCCCTTCTTGGTACAATAACAGTAAATTGTGCTAGTGTATGATACATTGTATTTTAATGCACCCTCTCATTTCGCTAGAAACTTTATTGGTCCAGTTAATTGTTGGTGTCTTTGGTATGCACGTTTTAAATGAATTTTGCTGAAATCTTGCAAATAGGTAGCGATAAGGCGCCGCTTTTACTGAAACGGGGAGCCAATCATTGATTGAAGTACACCTCTCGCTCTATTCTTCTTTTAAACTTCAAAAAGAATGTTATAAGTATTTTTTTTTCATTGCTGAATGTGACAGTATGACGTGCCTTTAAAAAAATTTTTTTTTCATTGTTCCATAGACAGAATTCATTTGTTTTTATTTTTATTTACAGGTAAGACGTCAATAACTGCCATGATGCTGCCATGGATGTTACGGTAACGCACGAGTAGATACATCGTGAATATACCGGTATGATTTTGTCTCCGTTATATTGCTAAAACTGGCCAGCACTTGTGATTCTGATTTTATGTCGGACATCAAAGTTAAAACGAATTAACCTTGAGCTCGTGCCTTACAAGTTCTACGAGTATAAACTTTATGTAAAAACCAATTGCAGAATCGTTTATCGGCTAGAGTTTATGGGCACTCGGAAAGTGCTTGCTGACGATAATTTCATAGACTTGTGCACTCACAAAATATCATATGAAATTTAATGTAAAACTATCCATTTTCTATCAATAAATTTGGAATACATTTACGTTAAAATCCCACGTGTTTTTAAACGGCGATCGTGTACCGAAAGACGCGTGGATTAGCTTTTCACGAGGTGAACCCCTGATCATCAGGCAGTACAGACATACAATTTTGGCAAATCAGTAGAGCAGAATCCAAAAATTTGTAGAAATTGGTAGAATTTGAAATGGAAAATTGGTAGATCTACCACTCGTGGTGTTACCAATCATTTATTCGTGATGTTTAGTTTATACATATTCTTATTAAATAATCTCGAATATTCAGAGTTAGAATCTCCACTTGATTAACGCGTTTCGTTTTAAGTGCTGAAATTACAAGATAGGCTGAATTCGATAGTAAGTAAGTCACATTTCATTACACGCGTGGAGAATTTACAATCGTAATATCTTGAAAAATAGGTAGATTTGAGTCCAAGAGTGGTAGATAGTTAGAACAGAGGCGAAATTGGTAGATCTACCAAAAAGTTAGTAGATGTGACAACACTGCCTTCAGGAGTCCGCTAGCTGCGGACGGCGCAAGAGCAGCCACTGTAGCATTCTTTGAACAGTTTTTTTTTTAGAAAAATATGGCTCTATCCATTGGAGGACAATTTTGCCAGTGTTCTTTGAACAGTTTGTTAAAGTCTGAAAGTCCTGACAAAAACTTAACTCCCAATGATTTTCTCCGTAATCGGTTGATGAACAATGCTGATAGGGCACCATCCTTGACCGCGCACCTGCTCCCCTGCGCGTGCGCAAGACAATGGGTGCCTAATGGCGGACAATGCATGCGCCCCGCTGCGGCTGCGCAGGTACTATTGTACGGGGAGCTTGCCATGGGTTTGATACAACAAATCTAAATATACAAAATGTATATAATCTAGAATATTTCAATAGATTGTCGGATAAGTTTCACTGAACACTCGTGTACATTGTTATTTAGGATTAAAGTGCACGATGTCAAAGTTATGACATATTCTAAATCCAAAATTCAGATGAATAGCTGCAATATACTTGTACTAGCTTTATGCCCGCGACTTCGTCAGAGCGGATTAAGGTTATCGCGCGGTGGCGCCCTCTACCAGAATAAAAAGTATCCTATGTTGGTCCTTGGGGTTCAAACTACCCATATACCAAATTTCATCAAAATCGGTCAAGTGGTTTCGATGTGAAAGCGTAACAAGACAGACAGACAGACAGAGTTACTTTCGCATTTATAATATTAGTAGGGATAGTAGGGATAGGCAGGTTTTGTAAACCTATGACTCTTAGATTATGACTTTAGTGTCATAGGTCTTAAAACCTTAGAGAACTAGAGGACTTAAGACGAGATTGAAGCCGGGAAACCGAGTTACACCTTTAGGTCCTTGTACCATCGAGTGCAGCGTCGCCTTTCCCCCCTTAGGTCGCAATTTGTTTGCGCTCTTAGAAAGCTCCGGTCCCCGCCTAGAATCGACAAGCACCAATAGAAATTCGACACTACTACAAAATATATTTTTTTTGCAGGTTAAAATATGTAGTATATTTTCTCTTAAATTTTGCCCAAACCCATAAAAAATGGTCTTTTCTTAATTATGAGAGCTGAATGGTTTACTTAATAAGGGGCGGGCAAGCAAAATTTCTGGTTGCAAGGGATTTTGTCGAAAAAGGGGAAAGGCGGCGCTGCACATGATGTACACTTTCCATCATGTGAGATAGATATAATAGTACCTTTATGGTCCCACAATGTCTTGTCGAGGATAAATGAATCTCGGCCCCTAGACTTTTACGATGAATTTGCACTCCCAAGCAGAAAAAGGCGGGAAACTCATGATTTGACGTCTGTCAAACCAAGACGCGACCATAGACAAATAAAACACGGTTGCTTTCAAGTTAGCTATAAATTTTAACTCAACCTCAAAGTTGTTATTATAAATGTTTTATTTTCTAGCGACGCTCGGAATGCCTGCAACATTGTTATTTTCTGCGGTCTCAAAGGCTGTAAACTAAAATTACTGGCAATTATTACGATAATCCATGAGCTTGACTATAAAAAGACGGAGTGATGACAACATTTACTGTAAAACAAAACTAGATTCCGTCAGTACCCTGTCTTCTTAATGCGTTAGGTGATAAAAGCATGGTGTGCTTTCGCACGTGTATTTCAATTTAATAGTTCATTTACAGTCTTGCGTCTCGACTTAACACTTGCAGTGTATCGCGATTTTTGGGCTCTTGTCAAATAAAAAAAACTATTCCAGGCATTCGTATTATTTCATTTCGTACAACGCTTCATTCCCTTCGCTAATGTTTTTGAACAACTTATTGGTTCCTTGTTTTTACTTGTGGTTTATTCTTGTTTACTTTATAATTAAATCTATTTGATTTCTTAATTTAATTTACACATGGATTAGTGTAGTATATTGATGTATCATTCCATAAGTCACACGGTTCTGATGGAATATCAGCGCTGCATAATGCTGAATCAGCGACCGTTTCACTTTTGCGGCGACACACAAAAACGTGTATTTTCATTTTTATATTTCTTTTTTGTTTTATTTGTGCTGGCTGTTTATTTTTTTTTTTTGTTGTTGTATTTGTGTGCCTTTGCGAATGTGAATAAATGTCTTCTTTCTTCCTTTCTTTCTTGCTATTTAGTTATTTAAGTAATCACAACGCAAACGTGACGCAAGTCTGTCAAAATTGTCAAACAGACCTCACGACACTCGAAACTCGAAGTTCGTGTCGTGCGGTCCCTCTCGCTCTCGTATTAAATAGTATAAGTTTTAGAGGGACCGCGCGACACGAACTTCGAGTTTCGAGTTTCGTAGAAGCCCAGCTGTCACAGAAACCATAATTGCTGCAAAAACGTCACACGTACGTCCAATTTAAAGTATGCCAGCGGACCAATCCTTGATCTTCACGGTTCACTGGCATCTTAAATCGCTTCTCCATATTTAAATCGGCCGATGCTCGTTGGCGACCAATCAATGTGAAAGTGGTCGGTCATGCTGGCCCATGACCCACATTGTGTTAAAGTACGTATGAATTAAGAATGGTCTCTACCCCGTACAGAGTATTTATTGGGTTTCACATAACTCCTTAGGCACGGTCCGGGGTTAACAGCCAATTCAATATTAAGTACCCAGTGTCCAATTGTCTCACCCCTAGGGTTAGAGATGTAATTTTTTAATCCTACCTAGGCCATGCTAAGCTAGAGCATTAAACCCGTTGATATGGGGTTTCTTCTAAAGAAAATAAATAAATATCACGGGACAGCAAATAATAGTATATCATCATCTTTCAAAATCGGTCGCCAGCCGATAGTTTGGGGGCATGTGGGGAGGGGAGCAAGTTTTTTTTTTATTCGACTGGATGGCAAACGAGCAAGTGGGTCTCCTGATGGTAAGAGAACACTACCTCCCATAAACATATGAAACACAAATTGCAAATGCGTTGCCAACCTAGAGGCCATAGATGGGATACCTCAATTGCCAGTAATTTCACCGGCTGTCTTACTCTCCACGCCAAAACACAACAGTGCAAGCACTTCTGCTTCACGGCAGAATTAGCGAGCAAGATGGTGGTAGTAATCCAGGCGGACCTTGCACAAGGTCCTACCACCTGCAAGTTGATTTATGGATGACGGGAATTATATGAATTGTAAGTACTGTCAAAAGCAGTCAGAATATCTAGGGGGAAGAGCAGCTACCTTCCCGTCCATGGCGTCCCTTGTCGCATTCGCACCCTTGGCCCAGCTGAGCACTATGATAATGAAGGACAACCTATTTATGCCTTACTATTTTTTCTCTGCAGATTGCCAAGAATATTCTCTCAACGCCTCCTGTTAATTATACCATGGTTGAAGTATGTATACTTTGGAGCTGCCCTTGTAGCCGTGACGTTCGTGTTTTCTATCAAACCTTAGCCTTGCGCTTGCGCATGAGTCAGCCGGCAATTGTTTTGACCACGCGCCTTTCATTACCATCACATTTTGCGTCGGCCCCCACTGTGACGTATCTTAATTAGCAAAAGTCCCTACAAAACGAACAAAACTATGCGACATGGTACAAGACATTTGAATTGGACTCTGTTCTATATTTCGTAAAGTTCCGTTTTGAATACACCGTAGATTGGACTTAGGACGTTTTTGTGGTGTACCAGGGATATATATTATGTGTTGTCTATCGTATGAATCGGACAGAACGGTGTGATGTGAGATTGAAATAAATGATTCAGGACATTGATTGTTGAATCCAACTGATTGGATTGTTTACTGGTTTCGCATACTTATAATTGCCAATTGGTGTGTAATTTACATGGCGACTTTGCAGAATGTTACAGTATGTGACACTCCCCTGCCAAGGCCTTCCCAGTTCTCGATTTCCGAAAAAGACCAGCTTGATGTTGGATTGGATCTTTAAACGGATGGTCATTTTTACGTGAAGTTGTGTAATCTGTTTTTTTTTTCTTGCAGTATAAGTATACTCAGCCAGTAACACTGCCACTACCACATCCATCAATATTTCTTTTAAATCTTTTGTTCGTATCATTGTCATTGCCAACAATATTTACTTTTTTTTTATGTTGTGGTTTCACTAACGAACCAAGGATCTTATGACGGCGTAGGTTTCTAAAATATAAGAGTGATACCTAATTGTTTTAATCCTGTACACAGAATAAATTCGCCAATGCAACTTTTCCTATGACTGAACAAGTTAAAACGAATTAGTGGCGAGCACCCAATCGTTTAATTACATAAGCATCGTGAAAAACAAAAGAATGGAACACTTTAATTCGAAAACGTTTAAAAAACGAACGCCACCCGACAGCGGTGACTAACGGCCGGGAATGCGATGGACACGTGAAATCGAAAGTATGACATAACACGTCCCGTTTTCACGCTTTCTAATTAATTACGTAATTTCGTTACTTGCAGGGTTGACAAGGGACTGCAACTATGGCAGCTTTTTGGCTGTGAAAAAGACAAATTAGTAATGAAAATAATGAAATAGACTTTGACGCAAATGGCCTGCGCATTTATTATGGTAATTCATTGAGATTGCCTACAATGGTGTTAGCAAAATAGGAAAAACGCAAATTCTTGAAACAGACTTTTTTACCGTTAAAAATCCACTATAAACAAATTTGCCAGAGAAGGTTGCAAGCGTTTTTGATTTCTCAAAACATGACACCCTGCTTGCGAACATAGCGTTACTAAAAGTGGGATTAAACCCAATAATAATCGCAACCCTATATACCAGTTCCTAAGCTATATCGATACATCCGTTCGAGAAAACGACTACAAGTTTATGTATATTACTCGTACGACTGTAAATATCAATGATACGGACTTTTTCTAAAACTAGTTCGCCAATCTACTAACCTCGAAGGCCCATTCGCTACAATTTGAGCCATTCGATTGGCACAGATCATTAGACTAATGACGTTGTAGCCAATGCCATCTCTCGAGAGGCTTGCGAAACTCAATCGTTAGATTTAAATATTTTAATGTTTGTTTTTTTTTTTAATACCTCTAATGGCGTTAAAACGTTTCAATACGTTTGCGTCCAATATAAAGTTGATTCTTGTGCCAGTTTTGACAAGCTGCGTCTGCGCAATAACTCCCACACTCCAGCGCAGTTTCTCACGCTTGGTTACACAAATTGAATAGTAAAGGGCTCTCTGGAAGAGTCTAAGAGTTGAATGTAATATTTTCTGACCAGTATAAAGGTATGAAATGTATGAAAGCAACTGGAGGTCTATGGGGGAGGCCTATGTCCAACAGTGGACTTTCTACGGCTGATGAGCATGAAAGTCTGGACGCTAGGGCGTGTACAATCCAACCGTTTGGTTACTGATAAGCCGTAGAACGTCCTCACATTCAAACATCGTGGGAATCGAAATATATAGGGTACTTTTCGTTTATATTATAAATAAAACTAATATAGTGGATGGGAGTACAAGCTCAAAAACTCGTAAGAAAAACAATCGCCAAGACCAAGTCGAAAAAAATATTTTAAAAACGTGCACTACTAAAGTCCACATTGCAGTCACTATTCAGTAATTGTATTGTAGTACGAGTAAGTATATTGTATTGTACAATCTTTTTTTTTCTTGCCTTTTAAGTTGTACAATACCGTGCCCATGCCCAGGGCTGACACTCCCTTCGTCAGTTTTTTATCCTTTAAATCCCCCACGGACTATCTAACCCCTGGCTATCTCATCAGCGTATCAAGGGAATGATTGATTCGTCATAACGCAAGATCCTGTTATCCCGGCGTGGGAGCCCCGCCGGCGCGCTCCACGGGCTTTATTTACTGCGCGCGCGCACGCTAGCCGCGAATTTACGAATTTCGTCCGGCAATCAGAAGGGCTACTCCGAAACACAACGTTCGAAGTTCGTGTCGTGCGGTCCCTCTCACACTTATACTATTTAATACGAGAGCGAGAGGGATCGCACGACACGAACTTCGAACGTTGTGTTTCGGAGTAACCCTTCAGTACGCGGGCCTTTATTGCCAGCCGGCGTTGGCAGGTTAATTTTCGTTCGTCAAATTCGTCGGGCATTACAATCGGAGTCTGTTACTAATTGCTGGGTTCGCTCTAACCGTTCGAACTAATCATTCGGTTTGACCGTTTGGAGATGGTCCTTTGGTTGCAGGGCTTTTGTAAAGAACATGCACATTATATAGTGTTTGTCGTAACTTGCCTTCCTTGCCCTATAAAAAGAGCTGGAAATTCACGATTTTATTAATTTTACATATTCCATACTAAAATAATAAATGCGAAATGTTTGTGTGTATGTTTTTCCGTCTTTCGTCGAAACGGAGCAACAGATCGACGCGGTTTTTCAAAGAGATAGTTTATGGGCCCGAGAGTGACGAAGGCTACTTTTTATCCCGGAAAAATGCACAGTTCCCGAGGGAACAGCGCGCGATAACCGAATCCACGCGGGTGAAGCGGCGGGAAAACGCTTGTTAATATTATAATTGCGGAAGTTGCCTGATAATACTCTTAAACTGCAAAACCAATTTGGATGAAATTTGGTACTCAAATGGTTTGAGACTCTTGAAGCACATAAACTTCTTATCCAGAATAAATCCTCCTAGCTCCCGCGAGATAGCGATAAACGAGGTAGCGGGCGTACTTACAGTATAAATTCCTCTTATTTGACATCTTTGCAAGTTATGATGTAGCTATACATTGAATAATTAATAAACTTAACTATAAACATAATTACCAAATGACGGAAGTAAGTAATATAAAGTATCAGTTGTAGAAGAATACAATACTACTATGAAATATAATGGAAATATCTATTCTAATGGACTAAAACAATTTTTCTTAGTTCCGTTAATTAAATATGTATGATTGTACGATGTATGTTTATCTTTACTATGAACACTTCTTGCTTTCGACTATCGATTATAGTTTTCGGAGAAAAGGCACCAGTAGCTTGTTTTATTTCCCTTTCAATGATATGCCGCCTCCATTTATTTACAGCTAGTGAAGACAAAATACTACCCACTACCACAGAATATATAATAGTACAAGTATGCCACTACACATTTCCTACAATTTTTTCAGAATACGCGTATGAAGTTTTGCCCTGGCGGCCATCGGTCTGGTTGGTGAGGACCCCGCAACAACAATCAAATCAGTCTCGGAAGACGTTAGATTACTAATTGTTCGCCAGCTCTCGACCAATCACAAAGCAGTATTTACGTACGCCGTTTTAACGCTTTATCTCGGCAATTTCCAATGAGAAACAGGCTTGTATCTCGCGTTTCATAAACGCATCGGTTTCGAGTATTGCTTTGCGTACATAACTTTGCGCACATGCCTTATAATTGCGTGGTGATTTAAAATTACGAGGCTTGTTTGTAAATAACGGCTTTTAATAGCTCATCGAATTTCGTGTAAAAAAAGTTCAATGAACTTGTAATAACACATCAAATGCACAATAAAAAGATCGTCAATTGTCAAAATATAAAGGCTTACGGACACTAGAGGCTCTTTGAGCTGTCAGCTTGACGTGCTGTGTTGCCATGTCGAAAATAGTTGGCGTATCGAATGCGGCATTAACACCGGAAGGTGCCCGTTACACGCATCGATCATGGGACGATCTCGTCCGCGATGACCCTAATGAGGTGCGGAACATGCATAACAAGCTTTTGTACTCACGAATTGAAGACTGGTTTAAATTGACGGTATTAAAAAAAAAGCCTATGAGATGTTACATCCCTCTTTTCACGAACATGTCGCTAAGCAATTATCATAGGTTTGACATCCGAAGGTATTGTGGTTTCATAGGTACTATTGTGTGCCTTCTTCGACTATAATGTCTTCCTCCTTGAGTCAGAAATCATTCCTCGTTGATAGGGATCGTGATCTCAACGAATTATTCTATTTTTCAGACGATCGCTCCTCATTTACCTTCAGCAGCATATGACATTGTTTTTTTTTTTTGTCGCGGATCTTGCGTCTCCATCCACTTCATCATTTCCTCTGTACGTTTCGTGTCACCTCACCAGCCGCTAAGGAAAACTCCTTTGCAATCATTGCAGTCTGAAACTATTAATAATGTTATTACCTACATCGCTTCACAAAAGAGGTTACATACTCCACAGGAACTATAGTAACACTTGACTTGAAGCCATTGCTCGTGCACTCAAATGCACGAGCTGTTGTGTTGCACCAAAGTAAAAAGAATTAAGGAACTCGATACTCGTGAAGTACTCTGATGCATTTGCCGGTCAAGAGACGGCCCTCGCGTAACCATTGACCGGTGAATGACGTGTGGGAAAAAGCAGACCATATTCAGGTTAATGAAGCATCGGCCAAATCAATAGTTAGCAAAAATGAGCTGTACCACGCGCCATATAAATCTGCCTAAAAGTTCATTACTTAATACTCAGTTTTGACGCATTTCTGAGATACATTTTTTATGCGACGTCTTCACGTTACTAGTTAGGCGGCGGAAGATATAGTATTGCTATGAAAAGCATAGTTACATATTTCGTCCGGATCAGTGATTTATTGTACTTGTTGGCAAATTTCATAATTCTACTGAAGAAAAAGCCTGCAACAATTTGCAAAGTGTCACATAAGCTTAAGCAACTTTTATTAATAAATTAGTATCTGGTATTACTGCGTCACTTGGCACAGTCAACTCGGATGGGAAACATGTAACGTAAACCGATAAAGATCATTTCCGACCGACAATTAACTGATATCGGCGCGGATAAATATTTATTGCATTATAATCAGATGCCAATCTGCATAATTAATGCGTCGTTTAGCGGTGCTTTAAGGGCTTTAACGATCGGCAATAATCGTGTCCGCTCGGCCATCCTCGGGCTTAACTGTCACATTCATCACGCGATATTGTTTTACTGATACTTCGCTGTGCTTTGCTTTGACTTCACCTAGATATTTTGGGCAAATATGTCTGTAAGAGTTGCGGCTTATGATACTTTCGATAGATGCCACCATACGTCACTAAAGTCACTATTGACCCATGCAATCGATTGTTTAAAAAAAAGACGAAAACAATCGTAACTGTTGTAACTTGGCGATATTTTAACAATTATTATTGTTAAGCATGGTTTCCTTATAAGTTTATATTTATGGATAGTTTGCTATCTGAGCGTCATAGTTTTTCTTAAAGAATAAAATTATCACTATCCTCAAAAAAGATGAAAAGGAATTTGCTATGTTGTTGTACATTTCTATGTACTTATTTATTTATTTATTTATTCCAAGAAAAATTACAGCGTTACAGTTAAAAACCAATGCGCTGCAAAATTAAAATTATACAAACAGAAATATTTAAAGAAAAAAAACTATCTATAGCAACAATTTACTAAACTTTCGATTACCAAATCGAAAAATAAAATTGTCTCATAGCTTAGTTAGATTATCAGATTAGAGTTCCGTTAATTGTTGTTTCACCGCAAACAGACGCATTAATATACCTCAAGTATTTAAATGAATCTTCGAGGAACTCATGGCTGCGTTAAGTTATTGCCCGGACATAAAACTTAATTAAAGACTAACCTTTATGATGATACGACACTTATGGTTTCGCGTCTCACGTAACGCATGTTCGAAAGCGTCTTTAATATGCTTCTCTGATGGTTAATCAGTGTTCAGGGATTTATCGTCTTCTATCTTTATGAAGGTCGATGGTCGGTCAACGTTACATGTGATTGATGCTGACATTACTTCGGTCTGTTATGTTTTTGTTATTTTGATCTGCAATTTAACTTCAAGATTGGGAATGCAATTTCAAATCGATTTGTTAAGCTAATATCTACTGAGGTTGTTGTTTTTGAGTTATTGAACTAATAAGAGCAAGGAAAGGCGCGTATCTTGCTAAAGCCAGATACCTATTTGTTTACCTAGCTGTTCGTAATGAAGCAGCAATGACTACAATAGTTTTAACCAAGCTAAGAATGAAATAGTCACGAAGAATAATGAGGAATTAGATCGTTTAGACAACAAAGGTGAAACAGTCGTCGATTTGTAGACGTAGTCTATTGTTAGAAATTGATACAAACTTATCGTACTATCGTAACTGCGTACTAGTTCTGTGTGCAAGGCTGTTACAGGAGAGTATCCTAGCTGTATAATTTCCGAGATTTCCGCTACATACGAACGTAATACATGTAACTTGTGATGTAAGCCTTTGTCTGTCTGTCCTTGCGATCGCCGGCCAGCGTGATCAGCCAGGCTCATTAACTAACAATTATGTGCTGTAGCGACCAGTTTAGTTCTTTGTTTCGTGTTAGTGTGAAATTAGTGATCGTTGATTTTAATTTGTTTTGTTTTCTTAATTGACCAATGTCAACTTAGTAAGACGCAATGGTTTGTGTTTCATTCTGCTTGTCTTTCATTTCGTTTCTTCTTTTATATGAATGGATAATTATACTGTGTTGCTTAGCTATAGTAGCATCATGTTGAACTTATACCTTTGCACTTAGCACTTTCTTTTGTGGTTTTTTTTTGTATTTCCTTTTTGTACAATAAAGAGTATAAACAAACAAACAAACTTATTTATAGCTATCAGTGAATTTCTGTAACGGTAGCCCGTGTAATATTGAATACGGCATTCCTTTTAACCACTCGCTTGCTTCGAATTTTGAGTTGAACTCTATTCATATAACAAAATAAGAGTTTTAAATAAAAAATAAATATAAATATAAATATCATGGGACACTTGACACCAATTGAACTAGTCCCAAACTAAGCAAAGCTTGTACTATGGACACTAGGCAACGGATAACGGATAACGGATTGTAGCTCTAGTTGCCAAAAGCAAGTGACTGGTCATGCACTATGTTATTGCGATATCATTTCCTGTCACTTCTCACGATTACCATAACGGCAAATTATGTTTTAATGATCGTCAGTGACACTGTCATATACTTAGTCAATATTAACATGTAACTGTCAAGTATTCATAAAGCTGAGCCGCCTTGTCACCCACGCTAGCGCCCGCTCCCGACTTCGCCTGATACATTAAACATTACCTACCATACAACGGCCGTGACATCGGAAGCGTCCTCTATCGTCAAACGCTTGAATTACGATGATAGTCTTTTCTAGAAGACCAAAATGTTCAAAAAGCTTTTAGTTTCGCTTATGCGCTAAGTCACTTTTGAGTAGACTTCTTTATATATACCTACATCTGCAAAAGACTAAATTTGTTAAATAATAAAATAAAAATATTAAAAAATCATTTATTTCAGATAATTAAATCCATAATTTGTTAGTAACAATGTTGACTTATAATACTGTTAGTTAATCATAATCAAAATCAAATATTAATTTATAATTCATTCATATGTAAATAATTGACGCTTTACTATCTTATCTGTATATTAGTCAAAAACTTAAAAGTATTGGTACAAGCGTAGTTTTAATCTCAAGTGTTTTTGATTTTTACTCCAAGCTCCCAAAGTCCCCCGTTTTGCGTACAGAAGAGAGAACGTTGCCTTTTATTATGTTTATCATACGTAATAACCCGTTCGGATAGCGTAGGGTCCATTGTCTTAGCGTATTTTCATCCTTTTGTTTTCCTGCGGCTTGTAATTTAAATTCGGCCAGTTTTTTGCTCGCCTGTCTGCCACAATTAACACAATGGGTTGAGAACAAGTTGTCCTTTTATGTCTGCAAAAGTGATTTGTAACGTTTCAGGTCGATCCTCTTTTGTTAAATCATTTAGGCTGTCTGGAGTTTTAGTTATAAATTTGTATATTTGGATAAAAAACTTTTAGAAAGTGGTGTATGTAAAATTAACCTTTTTGTAATTAGTTAAGTTTTCACAATATTTTTAAGTCCATTGACGAGAGACTGTCAACCCTGGATGTTTATAAGAAAGAATTTTATCTTCATACATAGCCTACGTTGAACCTGTACTGTATATTGAAATGACCGTTTTATTTTTAAAGTTGTTATACTAATGTTTATGGTGGCCCTTTACGTTTCGATACCGAGTCATGTTTAAACTTTCACCGTATTCGCGCCTTCGACAATATTTATACGACCATTACCTTTCCCATGCTCTCATACATTTCCAGCACGTGTCTCTGAATAAATTATCTCTGGTCCGTCTCATAAAAAAGTATAGCACCAACTTATGTAAACCGGTGGAAAAATCTGGTACTAGCGTTAATCACGTACTAAACCAAGGTTTGCTGTTAGATACTAGCGCCACTGTAATCTTTCCGGGTAAGTTTGTATTTTTCTATAATCCATTCCGCTTTTGTGCGCCAATGTGTCAAGCTTAATAACGATTCCATTTTTGAAAATTTATTTTTCTGTTCCATTGTCGAGCGCCGCAGGCGGTCTGTTGATGGCCAGTTTTGGTGATCCGTAACGAATTTTTAAAAAGCACCGATTATAGAAATATTTTTTTACAATTATGTCATCACTATATACGTAATTGTATTGTGTAATCCTTTTGTTTTCGTTTATGAATACATATATGTGTCTTTTATGTAACTTAATGATTTTGTCCTGAATTTTCCTTTCGCTGACTTTGGGTGGTCCTATCTTCATATTGTTATAGGCGATTTATTTAATAGTTCAAATTGGCGTAAGCGTTCAGGTTTTGTAATAAAAATGTAAATCGCAGTTTAAAGTTTGTTAAACCCGATCTGTGATATCAAACTCTGCCTTGTCCAAACGTCATCGATACGTTTTACTTACACCGCATCCCATTTTCGTTTTTTTAAAGCAGTGGTCCGCAACCAACGTTCTTCACAAATATGAAAATAAACAGTGAATAATTTTAACTTTCAGCAATTTGTCTATTTTGTTTGAACTATAATGTCAATTATCATTCATTTGTAATTCTTGGATAGATCCATGTATATTTAAAATTGTAATAAAGTACCTAGTAAACAAAAAGGTTGACAACCACATTAAAACCTTCGTGGGTGTAGGAGCCATTTTTCAGTTTGACTTTTTTATTAATTTATTGAACTCGTATTAACGGTTCAGTTTTGAGTTTTGGGTCAGCGAAAAAACGTATTTTTATTGACCCTATTTCTGGTAGTCGTTAGAAGATTAATGTTGTGTGTGTTTGTGTTCGTTTTAATGGCGGGTTCTCACGGTTCTTGTGTTATTTTAATAGATTTTTTACAATACATGTGTAATTTATGTTCCTTATGATGTGACGTGACCGTGTATAATTGTGTCTGTAACTCTTTAGGTAGTTACCGCCTGGTATTTTACATTAGTTGTGGTATTCCCGCATGCCTGTACTGTTTCCTGGTATGTGCTATATTTATCATAATTTCTGCAGTATGTTAATCATACTAATGCAATTTATGTATGCAACGTCTAACAAAAATATGCTGTGTTGTAATATTTGAGTTTTCGCTATTTTTTTAGTTCTTAGCATGGTTTTGAATATAGGTAACCTAAGAAAGTGAAGTATTCTTTTTAAATAATTGTTAGTGTTTTTTGAGCGCAAGTATATAATGTCTAGTAGCTATAATGCAAGCTTTGCTTAGTTTCTATTTGGTACAATATAATACAATAACTCTTTATTAAACACCAACACAAAGGAAGCATGAAATGTAGAGATTTTTCAAGGTAAGCAATACTCGTAGGCGGCCTAATCTTGGTACTATATCACTTGATGCAAATTTTACTATGATATGATTTTTTTACATAATCTTTACATAAAGTTATATTGTTATTCCTTCGGCGCGCGCGCCGCTCCAGTTGGCTTATCGCAGCATCGCTCGACGACAATGAACTTGCGCAGACGCCTGGCAGGCCGTGTTTACGCGAACGCCGCTTTTGGCGGAAAAAATAGCTTTCGTCCATACGTACCTTCTGTTTTTATTAAAAGCACGTTTGTTCAATAAGATTTAAGTTTTTTTTAAGTCTCCACGCGCCATTCTTGGCAAAGGTATGCAAGGAACCCAGTTACGCGTGAGATGATTGGACAAGGCATGTTGTTTTTGGATTTAACACGCTCGGGACGATTAGACAAGAGATGGGGGCCTGGCTAGATCTTTAAGAGATCTGCTCCTCTAGATTATTCGAACAAATAATCTGCCGCCATCTTTGCCTATTTGAATAACCTTTCCCTGAATGTGTTGTGTCGTTTTTGGTTTATATTCTGTAATTTTATATTAATTAGCCTATTTCTACCGATGCATGCCATACGATAAAATGAATAAATACGAACAAATTAAACAGAGAATGCATTACAAATAGCTATCACAGAAAATATCATGAATTTGTCAGAGAGTGGTGAAATATTAAATCCAAAACACGGTGCCGACAAAAAAAAATCTGAATTTTTTGCTTCATCTATTTCATAACGGCCATTTTATCCGTTTTTCCTCGTCACGTCTTATAATACGTTCGATCTCAGATTTCTAAGGAATAACTCAATGCTAAATTCTAGGTTATTAGCTCGGAAATCGATTAGTGTTCCGTGCGTGCCGACGAAAACATTCCGCGGTCACAATCGTCGGATGACCGCAGAACTAATCGGGCTGGCAACATTACGTAATTTAATTATTTTAATGGCAACACCGTGACGGTACAGAGTAGTGAAAAATAACGAGAGAAGTGACAGTTATTATGAGAAGAACTTGAATTCCGAACGTCAAACTGTAGGTCGATTTTTGAAATCGCGTCTTAAAAATGAAATTGCAGCGTTCGAAAAAACGTTGATTAGCTAGTTACAAGTAATTGTGGTACGAAATTGAAAGTTACAGTTCGTTTTAAATTACGGACTAGTCGAAAGTATTATTGGTGCTGTTTTTATTGTTTTTCTTCTTTCGGTTCAAAAGAAAAAAAGGAACACATTATAGAAACACTTGAAACGTGTGTTTGTTTACATTAGTTTTCGTATAGTTACTTTTGTATCGCATTAGTCGCTAGCTCTTAACAGAATCGTCGTGGTCGTCATATCCGGTCTACTGGCACGCTTGACAATCCGTCGCCACTCTTGTGCACACATTGTATTCCATAGTATTCATAAAATATGGCGAATCATACCTTTCGAATGTCGATTATGACGCCCAAGGCACATCTGCACAAAGCCCCCGCCTCATTACAGCAAACTCAATCTCACATTAAGCATTACTTAGAAAAACTCTGCGTCACGCCCACTGAATACAAAAATCAC
Organism: Choristoneura rosaceana; assembly: GCA_037349165.1. Classification (NCBI taxonomy): domain Eukaryota; kingdom Metazoa; phylum Arthropoda; class Insecta; order Lepidoptera; family Tortricidae; genus Choristoneura; species Choristoneura rosaceana. Next base: position 1,257,143 of record JAZBNJ010000036.1, read on the forward strand.
GTGTGTAATATTATAGCCTTTTTTCGGGCTGAAGCCGCAAGTCGTCGACCCCGCAATCCAAAGGTTCACGACCGCTACGGGCACTTAACTGCAAAAAATACTGGCCAGATGCAAAACGCGGTTTACTTTTCACGTGATGGACCACGAAAACCACGCGGGTGTTCTGACTGAACAAGCGCAATTGCTATAAAAAAGTAAACGCGCTGTCTATGGTTCGTGTTTGAAATTGGAATCGATTGACGTTTATATTTCCGTTGACGAATTTATGCGGATTTGTGATGTGAATACAAGATGGCGGACGTGTTTCGGTGACAGCTTGGTGATTGTGGTGGAACAGTATAAATGATAGGTGTTAGAGCGATCGTTGAGCGGTAGTTATTCCGTTTCACATCTAGTAGATACGGGTAGAGAATTTTGATAAATCACTGAACAAAGTGCTGTTGGAAGCACAATTTAATGGCACACACTGTTTTAAAAGCGAATTAGATACTCTTCTATACTTGCTAGGGTTGAATCTGTGGATTTAGGTGGGCGAAAGCTCAATTCCAAAGTTAGAAAAATCTGACATTTTTTTTTTTCAATATAGTTCACTTCCTACTCGTACATATAAAGAGACGTTGCTTAACGAAGAATTGTATCACGATGTTCTTACACCATTGCTATTTTCATCTTTTAAAAGCCTATTTTATCACTTATTAAAGCCACAACTTCAAAACGTTACTCGGAGCCGTTTTTTCGCGCTAGATGTCGCTTTTAATCCTATCGCCAGCCAAATAAATCAAGCGGGAATGTGGGAAATAAAACAAGCGCCGGACGGTAAATTAAAGCGAGCGTCCGATATGTAAACATGTTAATGACACGTGGGGAGTGATCGTGATATATGCGCTCGCGCCGATCCGATAGCTCGTAAACGCTTCGAGCTTGCTGCGTGGACGAGACACTGGCTGAAAGCGGCTGTTGTTATAAGTTATTTTGAAGATGAAAATGCCGTGAAATTCACTCATATTCAACGCTTCATATTTTCGCGTGCTCCTTTGAAGATGGGTTACGATAGAGCCCGAAACAGTCGAGCTAAACTCGATTTAAGACGTGAGTTATCCGTTACAATATCATTTAATAGAAGTTGTTGATTATTATCCGGGCCGGACCGGGAGACGAGCTGTCGGTAGGCCTCCAACAAGATGGAGCGACAACCTGATTAAGATCGCGGGATCGCGGTGGATGCGAAAAGCACAAGACTGGTCTGAGTGGAGAGCCTTGAGGGATTCCTATGGCCAGCAGTGGACGTCTGTCAGCTGACATGATGGTTCTTAGCATACCATCTTCCCTCTCTACCCTCTGTGTCTATACGTGCATGTGTGGTCGTTTTACAAAACAGAACGAAAATAAATATGGTGAGGGGTTTTTTTATATTCCCGGTCAGCCTTTAAGTTTGTGTCTTGTGCCACGGCGCTGGCGACGGCGGATCGCGCTGCGCAGGCGCCAGCGTCGCTCATACAATATTAATGCTCTAAGCAGCAATTAAACCCGCCCTGCGACTGATCGACGCAACTCGGCCTGTATAAACCCTTATACCTTAGTTCTTATGGCGCTCCGTAGAACCACAGTATATATATAAGCTAAAGCAGTATGGAAGCTACGAAGCTACGATCGAAACGAACACACTCACACAGACGCGCTCTCTACGCGGCCTCTAAGCGCCTCTACTGCAGTACCGCGAGACCCCCTCAGAGGCCGTGTAGGAGCGCGTCTGTGTGAGTGTATTCGTTTTGATCGATTTATTCGTAGCTTCTGTACTGCTTTAGCTTACCTATATATATATATACTGTGGTAGAACCCTGTCACAAGGAGCCTCTGCTGTCCTTATCACGTTTTTTTCATACGTGTGTCAAATGCAAACTGCGACAGGGTTCTACCAGGTGTCACGTGCAAGCTTGTTAGGGTATAGATCAAGAGCCGATCTAATACGAGTTTGATATTGAAACTCAGAAAGGTAGGCTGTGTCCAGCATTGGCCCGTAGGTATATGGGCTGGGATGACGAAGACGTATTTACAAGCAAACAGCTTTCATGATGGAGATTTGGATGTGGGGTGGTTCATCATCATCATCATCTCAGCCGTAGGACGTCCACTGTTGGACATAGGCCTCCCCCATAGACCTCCAGTTGCTTCGGTTGGCATCGGCCTGTATTCACCGTGAACCCGCGGCTTTAACCAGGTCATGTGGGGTGGTAAGATAATATTGTGGGACTAAACTAAAGTTGTGTCATGGTGAGGACAATATCTCAAAATGACTCGAAGATAACCTTAACTCGTTATTAGGGATATGGGTTGGCACAATACTTATATATAATACCAACGAAAACTTGGAAAACCCCCGACTTTGTCTCTTTAAAGTTCAATATCTCAAAAACGGCTGAGCCGATTTTGATGAAATAAAAAAACCGCATTGAAATCGGTCAACCCGCTTAAAAGCTACGGTGGCCAGACAGATACACATAGCGGTCAAACTTATAACACCTCTCTTTTTGCGTCGGAGGTCAAAAAAGCTCTAATCGTCAAGTTACACATCAGGGTATTTTTTAGACTAAGAAAAGAAGGTGATTTAATAAAAGAATCGTATTTTTAAATTAGGGTTCGCTCTATATAGGGACATGGTGGTCAAATTTGGACGGCGGCTGCGCCAGAAGGTTTTTGATCCCTGTCGTACCCTCGCTTGGGATCGTGCCGAAAGTTTACGACCTCTTCCAATTTAGAACAACCAAACCAAATATAGGAGACATAAAAAATGTCCTTGTGTTTTGAGTTGGGCTAAGCTTTATGCTCTTATATTTTTAAGTACTTATATATCTTTATCGTACATATTTATAGTTGAGTAAAGTGACATGTCGACCGGATAGCTACAAAGGCGGTTAGAAAACCTGTCTACGAGCTTGAAGTCCCGGGTTCGCTCCCGATTGGGGCAGATATTTCTACGAATACTACGAATGTCTATTCTCAGGTCTTAGACGTTTAAATATCTGTTATTTTGCAAAAATGTCTCTGCTAAGTTTCTTGCAGTGCTCTTTCCGAGAGCGCTGGTAGTTAAAAAAGTGACTTGTAATGAGCTCTTTGCGGAAAAACATTTTGAAGTATATTTTGTGTCATAAATACGTACGTTTGTCACGTGCGTTGCTAGAGTTTTACGGTTTGCGTCCACATTGCTATGAGCACGTGCTTATGTCTGCGAATGTCGTGTAACCGTCGCGGCGAGTGCTACCGGTATGTGCCATTAACGGCTCATAAAAATACTAAACTTAAGACAACGAACCGCTGCAATTTGAAAGGAAGAAGAAACAAGAAAGATACGTTATTCACAATACAAGACAAACAATATTGTTAAGTACATACATAACCTAACCATCGAAAATTTGGAAAACTCCGACTTTGTCATTTTAAAGTTCAATATCTCAAAAAAGGCTGAACCGATTTTAATACAACATGTCTAAGAACCATTGCTAGAAACCCTGATTTCAAATAAAAAAACCGCATTCAAATCGGTCCACCGGTTAAAGAGCACATAGCGGTCAACATTTTAACACCCCTCTTCTTGCGTCAGGGGAAAAAAGAGCACTGCACGTGGTAAACCAAAAATAAAGTTAGCCAGTTAAGAAAATTAATGTCGTTTATGTTTTACAATCACCTGCATTAATGGCTGCCGATAGTGACTGTATAAAACATCTCATTCTCATCATAAAGAAACGTTAGCACACGTGATCGATGTTATATGTAATATGATTGACAGGAACACGATTTTCATTTGATAGTTTATAGTCTGTTTTTGCGAATGCCTTCACACTTGACAGTATGTTATTTGATATATGTTATTGCTATCTTATTATCCCTACATGGAATGGGAGGATCGAAAATTTTAGTTTTGTCATTATTGTCACTTGAGGTGATTTGACATTGATTGGCTATATTTAAAGAAGTGCAATGGCGCCTGTGGCCCATTTCAGGACAGATACAAGTTACAATTACATGCGGTAGTCTCTTTTCAACGCGTACTGTTAAACAAAGACTACCGCTCGTAATTTGTAAATTGTAGCTTCGTGAAATAGGGCACTGGTCGAAACTGTTGAAGACCAAAGGGCTGGCATCTCTCTCAGTGTTTTGTCAACGCTATTCAGCGAGGGAATGTTACCAGCCAATTGAGCACTATGCCACGGAGACCTTTTGAAATCTAATGGTATGAAGTGTTTGAGTAAACCCACTCGCACTTGCCCGGTTTTTTTATTGTTTTATTCCAATAAACAAGTCTCTAAACTTGCTAACTGGCTGAATCTAAAACGAGAGAAATTGTGTCCCAATAATTTGCCAGTGCGTCCGACAAAGTTTACAAGTAACTTTCTTTCATTTTGGCTTCAAGTCCTCTAAAAAAACTTCTACACAATTATTTAGATAATGACACGAAGTCACTTCGATCTCACGCTCACAAATGAATTCCAAACCGCATGGCGACTCAATAGAGCAAATTCAAAGCTTTCAATGCTTTTTTCAAAGCGACAAATGAAATGTCAGCTTAGGATCTGTCAGTGGTGACATTACGACATCTACAAACGTGCGCGAATGAAATCATAGCTAGCGATTTTACTATCCATTGCCCGGGCAAGATGCTTTTACACAGTGGATCAACGGGCAAAACACGCAGTGTATTTTGAATATTACTCGTCACAGCAATGGTCGCGAGTCTGAGCCAGCCGTAATGAACTTAATAAATAATGGATTAGTGATAATGGCGCCTTATTGAATCTCTGGAGTTCAGATTATGTACATTATTATATTACATATGGACAGGATTTTAATGTGGATTGCATTTGTATAATATATTTATGTAAATGTTACCTTCCGCGGTGCAGTTTGTAAACACTGAGATTTAGTTTATTGAAAATAAATAGATAATAACAAAACTTAATTGATCGTTTTGCAGGACTTTGTAGCAAACTCTTCCGCTTCCACCAAACCGGCGGCTCCGCTACTGGTGGGGAAAAGAAAGGAAAAAATAAATGCAGTTCATTTAAAGTAACTTAGACTAACTCAACTTAAACTAAATTAAACAGTCACATGATAACTCTATGATACGACAATCGAAGGAGACAGATTCTAGTTGACAAACCATTGAGTAATAATGAGTATAAGATATAGTACACTACACTTTTTAAATCCGTTTTCGAGAAATTTGCGTCTTGTTTAGCCTATAACAATGGCCTGTTGCTCTGCCATTCTATTGCTTATACTTTTGAGCAAAGATTTTATCAAAAACATTTGTAGAGACACGATTCTATTGTTAACGGCGTAGGAGCGTGTTCAGATAGTTTTGGTTGAATTTTTGCTCAGAACTATAACGATTTGTCTGAACCTATGTGTATGTTCTTAAAAAATAGACATATCTAAAAAAAAATACTAAATTTTCTTGAAAATTTTGACAATCCTGAGATTTAAAAATTCCGGCTGGTCCTGATATCTCGGGACGAATCCCGAGATATGGGAACCCCATTCGTCCATAATCTGGTGCGGGCTGGCGTGAAACGGACCCTATTCCGTTCCGGTTCACCGGGCAGCCCTCCGGAACACCCTCGGTCACGGCGCGGGTCGACGCCCGGCCAAGGTGAAGGTTGCGACAGCGGCTGCGCCCGCGCCGTTTCGTCAGCGACGTCGATACGGTCGCCGGAAGTGGTGAAAGAGAAAAAAAAAACACTTTAAAATTCAAATAATTCATTTCATGTAATGAAGACATATATACACTTAAAAAGGGTTAGAAACGTAACCTACATGCATACTTTTATGACTAAAGAAACGAAAGAAAGTAAAAAAGAAGAAATAGTTAAAACTTTGAGGTGAAGACTGTAAAATTTAACATGAAAGAGATTAATGAGAATAGTTCGGCATAAAAAAAAGTTGCAGATTCTTTAGGACTGTACATGCATTGTCTTAAACTACTTACATAATTATGTGCCACAATTCAATGTCAAAATTAACATCTCATAAACATCTGCAATACCCCTTGTGTTGCAGATGTTTATGGGCTGTGGTGATCTCTTGCCATCAGGAGACCCACTAGCTTGTTTGCCATCCAGTCGAATAAAAAAAGTCCAACCTAGATTACCGAAATGATATATATATTTTTTACTTTCCTAGCTCTTCTACCTAGGCAGTGCAGTCGCGTTGTTCCTAGAAAGAAGGGCTAAGAATTAGCCTAAAAATGTCGAGCTAAACTCGATTTAAGACGAGTTATTCGTTACAACAACATTTAATATGAGTAAGTCTCACGGTAGTTTCAAGTTCAAAATATAGTTCAACCTATTTAATTGAAAAGTTCATGGATAAAACGACTTTATACTATAAAACGACTTTATACTGTTTCTCGAAGTTTTCAACAGCTTTCATCACCACCTTATCAGACCACGTCACTTATTTTGTATATTTACGAGATAAAAAGCAGATCCCGGTTATAACGCGCCATCAAACAAAAAGCTGTTTACGCAAAAATCTCCGAACAAAGAACATTAACACCTCACATGTACAATACATAAACATTTGCTCGACTTCCTCTTCGGTTTATAAACCGCAACAAATTGTTTTAATTGACATTACGAGTGCCCTTAAACTTTTGTAAAGCAGGGATGTCGAAATTGAAAAAAAATATCGATATATCGATATTTATTAAAATATCGATATTAGCGTCGATATATCAAAGGAAAAATATCGATATATCGATTAAATCTCAATAAACACTCACTAAACAAAAGCAAATAAAGATTTACTTACTTACTAAAGTATTTTACCAGTATTCCTTTTTATTAGACGAAATTACAAAAATATCAACAACTAAAAGGCTATCTTCTACAGTCATAGACAATATAGTTCTTTTTTTTCGTTCGTTCCTATCTTCTACAGTTTCAGATTTCAGCGACTTCAGTGCCATAAGAATAAAAAAAATATCGTTTTCGATACAATTTTCGATACTGGACATTTTCTATCGATATATCATTACGAAATATATCGCCCAAAAATATCGATATATTGAATTGAAAATATCGATATATCGATATTTATTCGACATCCCTATTGTAAGGTGTGACCTTTGTCGTTTGACTTGCTGCAATTGGTTTGGTCGTAAAGTACAATGCTGGAGGTTTGGTGTGAAGGTCGAGGTGGCAGGACCCTCAGCGGCAGACAAGGCCGGCTCGGCTCCGGCAGTATGACGGTGCACTTTCTACAAACATTTTTTCCCCGTCTGATTTGTTGGAATTACGCGGCAGTGACCGAAAGATAAAGTCATATGAAGGGTTGAGTTGAAAAATTAACTGACAGGTTGGTTAAGTTGTCCTTTGTAACTGACGAAAACAAAGAAGGTTCTTAAGTAAATTTGCTTTTTTTTCTAAATGAGCAGTCGTTTGTTTTTAAACTTAAAATCCAAAATTGCTAAAAGTGGCTCCGAAGCGGTAACGTTTCGTGTGCTCTGCCTGTTCCATTTGGGAATACAGGCGCGACGTTTGTGTGTGTGCATTTCTTTTTACAGAGGTTGGAAAGTGTAATATATCCTAGGATTGGTAAACAATATTATACCGTTTAATTATTTACAGAATCCCGAGATAAAGTGTAGGCAAATTGACTCTACCTGTTCTGATCGCTATTCATAGTAATAATTAATAGATCTGATCGAAATCAACTGTCCCAACCATACGCATTTGTAGGTCTGAAAAACAAAAAACAACCCTTTCTTCAAGTCCCTGTATCTTTAAACTCTAAACTGTGTTTCTATATGTAACTAGTTCGAAACCACAATTGCTCTTGCTGCGACAGGGTCCCTTAATTCGGCTGCCGTCGGAATTCCGCGTGTAATTGCCGCGCGTTTGTTTGTCTTTCTCACGCTCCGGTGTGCTCCAGTTCACGCTGTTAGGCTACGTACACTGCAGCACGGTTTTAGGACGCTGTCTCTTTCTCAAGCGATACTTTGAAGAGGGACAGCGTGTTGAAACCGCGCGGTTGCACGCACGACTGCCGGATAGGAGTACAATCATCCGATTTTAGGCTACACCTTTATACTGATGAAGAAGAATTATGTAGTATCCTGAAAAAAAATTTAGTCTGTGAACTACAAAGAATAACTTTGCTCACCCGCGAGATTAAGGTTTTTTCTAGTTCTTGGAAGGAAGGCTCGCATACTTATTGGAAGTCCGAATGTAATGTTTATCAGAACGATCGTTTGTCATAAGTCTTTTTTCCCTGAATCCAATAATTGTTCAGAATTGTTTTAAAACGAAACCTAACCTAACCTATAGTTTTCTATGGGATGAACATTTAAAAATTTCAGAATATAGTAAGGTTTCAGTGGGAAAAAAGTTATGACAAACTATGATTCGGACAAAATTTTTTTTGTAGAGTTGTGATACATATTATCAATGAGGGTTGTCACAGAGGCAAAATATCGCTAGATGGCGTTAGTATCGCGAGGTCCGTTTGACGTTTGCTTGCGATTGGCTCATTTAGTTTTTAACCAATCACGAGCAAACGTCAAACGGACCTCACGACACTAACGCCATCTAGTGATTTTTCTCCTCCGTGAAAACCCTCATTAACATTGTATACATACCTAATAAATAGGGTCAATATAGTAACGCCATCTATCAAATAAAACTGGCAGCTTGGCATCAGATTTTCACAGCCAAATGTAAGGAATTCGAAAGTACCGATTCAATTTTGCTATCCAACTATGTAACAATCTTCATTGACACATCCCATACACTGGACTGTTTTGAACGATCAATGAACAGCAGTTTTCTCTACAATCCGGTGACATTCGATGAGTGTGGGCCGGTGAATGGCCCACTTTAGTTGAATGGGCGGCCCATTCATAACCATGGACAGAGAGGCGTTGTTTTAGAAACAGTCCACAACATTTGCGAGATCGCATTGCACTTTGCACAGTCATGTGCAAGGTTAACGAGTATGTGTTAAAGTGCATTGGAGGATGAATTATCGGCGAGTGTGATGTTTTGTAAAGTTGTGCTTTCAAATAAAGAGTAAATGAAAGAAGAAAGGGAAAGAATGTAAAACTTAATGTTCATGAAAAGCGCTGTATCTATTAGTACAGCAGCAGTAGCATTTGTATTGTTTACCGTGCATTTTGCTTACACACAGCCAGGCTTTAAGGGAGATTAAAATTCAAAGTATTTGTCGGCAGTCATTTACACTTAGGTACCTACTTACTTATCAATTTACTTTTCCGGCAATTATAATTTTCTTAGTTAGCTAACAAAGTCTTTATTCTAGTTAATTAAAATAATGTCATGGTTAAATCCATACTATTATTAAAAATGCGAAAGTGTGTGTTTGTATGTTTGTGTTTGTCCGTCTTACACGCCGTAACGGTGCGACGGATCGACGTGATTTTTGGCATAGAGATAGTTTATGGGCCCAAGAGGGACATCGGCTACTTTTTATCCCGGAAAAATGCACGGTTCCCGAGGTAACAGCGCGCGATAGCCGAATACCACACGGCCGGAGCCGCGGGCAAAAGCTAGTTACAGAAATAAATTACTTTAACCTCCCTTAAAGAAAGCCTGGATGCCGGTAACACACTGTATAGTTATAATGCTTCAGCATAAACACCATAAAAGTGTTTGCAACACTCACAACAACACTGACGAGTATATTCTACATTTAGCCTCGCTTTTAATTAATCGCGTCCATTTAATGACTAAATACGCCGAGATAACTCGCATCATTAATTTCTAAGCTATAAATTACAGAGTAATTATGTCCTAAGATCGTCCACTTTGGATTCACTACGCATCGGAACCTTAAGAGGTGTGAGTTTAAGTGTCGATGGCACACACCCTTTATGGCTTTATTGCATTTTAGAGATGTGCCGACTCGTCCAGGGCCGGGCTTCTTAGTTTCTTGTTTTATTCGCTTCGTGACGAATTGTGTGATTTCGCTTAGACGCTTTGCTAACGTTTGATTCGTTTAACGGTCGAATTGTGAAGTTATATTATTATGTTGTTACGCATAAAGTCATAAATGCGCCATTTGAGGAGTTATTCGTATGTTTCGATGTCTTATATTTATTGCATGTCTTCATGCACGTTCTTTATGTACTAGCTGACACAGTTTCTTGTTATGCCATCGAGTGATCCCTCTTTGTGTTTGTAAGATGTGCTTATATAAAGAAAGAAAGAAAACATTTATTCGTGACAAAAAAAAAAAATACCTAAATAAAAAACAAAAAAAACAAAAAAAATAGCTATGCATGTCACGAAATACCCAAAAAATAAAAAAATAAAAATAGTATATATGGTGCCCTACTACCCTACAAAATAAAATCTTTTTTATTTATTTTTTATATTCATATATTTCGTAATTATAAAACATTTGTGATGTATCGCAGTACTATATTTATTTACTGCTGTCAATAAATATAATTGGAGGCGACGCGATTCTATTTCCATATCCGCTGCGCCCGCGCATGCCGTGGAAAACGCCTAATACAGCATTATTGCAAGATGGCGGCAACAGTTACTTTTAATTAATCGGCCTTTGTTTTATATGAAATGGTTTAATTAAATGCAGCTGCAGAATATAATTATAAAAAAAATACAAATTATAATAAGAAATCATTTTAGAACAATTCTTAACAGAAAAGCAATGACAAACATACTCACAAATAACTAATATATTTCGTTCAGTACTGGATCACAATAATATAATTTATTACGTTAAATAGTCCAACATCTGGTAACATAGTGTACGGTGTTGTTGTATTGCTCTGACGATGAGTTCTGATTGAGTTTGAAACGCGTCAGTGTGTGTGGTGGTGATAGATGGGTTTGTGTGATTTGTGTGTGTTACAGTGTGCAGGTGGAGGAACTGCATGAACACACAAATCTTGCATAAACTTATCTATTATAAGGTCGCGGGTGAGCAAAGAAATTCTTTTAGTTCATTAAATATTTGCATTTAATATTAGTGGGTTATGTTTTTATAGCAAACCGTTACCTTTGGTCGTGTAGGCAAGAATAACAGTCGTTTTGTGCTGTTATGTCTCGAATTCCCTAGTCTACGGTCCTGTCTAGACGAGACCACCGGCTCCGACAATAAAGGGCATTAGGTATTTCAGACCAATTGAAAATAGACGCTTGGGTTCGTTGACTTAACAAATAACTATTTTAACCTTCTGTCTATCCTCTATTGTAATATATTGTCTTCTCGTAATTAGGTTAGCTGGAAGAGATCCCTTCTTAGGGATAAGCTCGCCTTTGTTCTCCCCTCTGTGCTAATGGATTTTTATTTTTATGTGCGATAAAGAATTTACATACATACATACATAACTGATACTATTCCAAAGCAGCGAGAAGAGACTTCGGCATATGAATAGAGAGTTTTGTACCAGCCAGGTGCAGCAGGTGGTAGCTTGTGCAAGGTCCGCCCGGATTGCAATCACCATCTTGCTCGCTAATCCTGCCGTGAAGCAGCAGTGCTTGCACTGTTGTTTCGGCGTGGAGAGTAAGACAGCCGGTGAAATTACTGGCACTTTGAGGTATACCATCTTAGGCCTCCCACCAAAAACATTACATGTAAAAAGCTGCAAGTCTCGCAACGCAATGCAGTTCTTGTAATGCTAAAAAGGTTTGAGATGCAATGTTATACCAAGTCGGTTAGCAACGCATCTGCAATACCCCTGGTGTTACAGATGTTTATGGGCGGTGGTGATCTCTTACCATCAGGAGACCAACTTGTAAAAAAAAGCAAGGCTTAATATTTTGACCAACTCGAATGGCCTCTCATGCAGACGATCGAATGGTGGGTTGCATTTCGGCGGTTACGTCGTGAAGATTGCACGCAACTGCGAAGTAAGTCAATGGTGTGTGAAGATCCACAGCGGACTTACGTGGGAACTATGGCCAAAGCCCTCTCACTCTGAGAGGACCGTGCCCAGCTAGTGGGTCGAATATAGGCTGCGATGGTCAGTTTTGTAGTACACAGATTTTTGTTACTTTCAAAAAGTATTTTCCTCGATTAATTGAACTTAAATGCCGTAGTTTCACTGAATTTGTAGAATTGCGAAACTGAAGTGGCAGTGGGCACATTGCTCGCAGGACTGATGGCCGATGGGGTCAAAGGGTTCTCGAATGGCGTCCGCGGACTGTCGGTAGGCCTCTAGCAAGATGGAGCGACGACCTGGTTAAGATCGCGGGATCGCGGTGGATGCGAAAAGCACAAGACCGGTCTGAGTGAAGAGCGTTGGGGGAGGCCTATGTCCAGCAGTGGACGTCTTTCGGCTGACATAATGATGATGACTGAATTTGTATGGAAATGCCGAAAATTACGTCATGATATTCATTTGGGATGGAATCACATTTATCGCCATTGAATCGCCCTTGCATTCACAAAAAACTTCCGCAACAAATATTCTTTTAGTAATAGTAGTGGGTACGGTTTAAATTATTCCACATTGTATCTGGGGGCACGGCAGTGCCCCCGCCAAGTCGAGCAAAAAAAAACAAAGGCACGGCCGTACCATACTTTTCTCGAAGCCATTCAGGCTATTTTCAACACCCTGTATTTTTGTTATGGCTAAAGCTAGAACCCTGAATTTTCAGTTACCTATAGGGCCTAATGGGACTTAGATATATCATCAATAACATTCAGTTTGAACACGTAGATTAAGAACTATCACATGTTAAAGTTCCTCAGTTTTGTCACTGACATACCTACACACTGACTTTTGATCATCATAATTCTAAGGTACTTCTAGCAGACCCACAAGGTCCAAATTTTAAACATAGTTAGTTTTTAGCCTACATGGTCACGAAAAAATCCAAAATGTTGCAATTTCAGTCACGTTTCAAAGTTATACAAACCGCACAAGTAAGTTTGTAGTCCCATATAAATACTAGCGATTACAAAGTTACACAGCAATGACTTTATTGAACGTAGTCGTATTGTATACGTATTAATGTTGAGTCTTAATACCTGAGTATTAAGGGTTAAAATGAAATTGTTTATCTTACTAATGTAATAAGTACCAAAGTTCGTTTGTTTGTGAATGTTTGTGCGATGCGAGTGGACGCGAGGATGGACGATGGAAATTGGAATATGGATGATGGACAATGGATAATGGTCGATGGACGATGGGTAGAAAATGGACGTTGGACGATGGAGTGTGGACGATGGACGATGGGCGACGGACGATGGATCATCATCATCATCCCAGCCTATATGCGTCCCACTGCTGGGCACAAGCCTCCTCTCGGAATAATAGGGCTTGGGCCTTAGTTCCCACGCGAGCCCAGTGCGGACGATGGATGGTGGAGGATGAACGATGGACGACGACGGACGACAGAAAACGACGGACTACGACGGATGACGGAAGTTAGACGGGCGAAAGACGAACGACCGACGAAAGACGATGGATGACGACGGAAGTTCGACGACGGACGACAGACGATGACTGCCGAGGGAAGTTCGACGACGGACGATGACGGACAACGGACGATGACAGACGACCGGCGACGACGGACAAAAGACGACGACCGACGACGGACAAGACAACGGATGACGGACGATGACCGACGATCGACGACGGATGATGGAGGGTGGACGATGGAAGATGTACGATGGACGACAGACGGTAGACGGACGACGGAAGTTCAACAATGGGCGACGATGGACGAGAATGGACGATGGACGATAGACGAGGATGGACGATGGACGATGGACAAGGAAGGATGAACAAATGAAGATAGTAATGCGTTATTACAAGAAGTAGTACCCGAAAAAAAAGAACTGCCTACAAAAAGTGATGAGATCCCACCAAAAACATTACATGTAAAAAGCTGCAAGTCTCGCAACGCAATGCAGTTCTTGTAATGCTAAAAAGGTTTGAGATGCAATGTTATACCAAGTCGGTTATTTTTGTCAGTACCGGGGGGTTTCCATAGAACTCGATTTTCACCAACTTGCTTATTTTAAAACCATAGAAAAATACAGTTTATAGTTCTCAAATAAAGAGTAAACCAAATTATTTTTTAAACACATAATGACTTGGCCATCGCACTCAACCTTTAGTCATTCTCGTATTATGTGTATCACTCAAACTGCAAGGCTGGGGCTAGCGCTATCTTTAATTAAAATTACTTTAAATAGCTGACGTTGATGATTATAATTCTTATGTCATTATGTCTTGCGATGGCCAAGTCATTTATGTGTTTAATAATAATTTGGTTTACTCTTTATTTGAGAACTATAAACTGTATTTTTCTATGGTTTTAAAATAAGCAAGTTGGTGAAAATCGAGTTCTATGGAAACCCCCCGGTACTGACAAAAATAACCGACTTGGTATAACATTGCATCTCAAACCTTTTTAGCATTACAAGAACTGCATTGCGTTGCGAGACTTGCAGCTTTTTACATGTAATGTTTTTGGTGGGATTAATATTACCGAGAGACTTTGATTCGATAATACATTCTAACAGCCGTAACATGCCGGCTATTTCCCAGCTTCCGACATCCAAGCCCGCTGTAAACATCCTCGAGATTTCCAGAAACTCCTGAGTTGCGAGGAAGTTCGGCTCGTTTGCGTCCGCGCACAATTTATGCACACCTCCGACCTCATAGCGTCGCGCCTGCGTATGTTAATATAAACTATTGCCATGCCAAACTCGGCTGCAAACTTAAACTTTGCGTTTAAGAAACATAGAACACTACAACTGGCAATGATGGCAGAGATAACTTTGTTTTATACGTGTTTGCCGTTATTGGTTGCTCTCTCAACAACTCACTTAATGATATTTATGAGATGTGACAATTTCCTATTAGAAAAAGCGGCCGTGTAGATTTCCATATTAGCTATTGTGGCGTCAAGGCGGACAGATTCTAGTGGTCATGATAAAAATTTACATATTCATTAGTTGGCGTGTTACTGTAAACGCGTATTTGATACGCGACATTACCCTAATTTGTGTGGCGCAGTCGGGTAAATACAGACAGTACGGAAATGAAGATTACTAAAACAGACTTTTTGATACCGAAATATTCAAGAGGAAAGCTCCCATCCCGCGAGAAGATACTGACATATTTTGATATAAATGGAATTCACTAATGCAAAACTATACTATATTATCTTGTTAATTTTCGTGTTCAGCAGTGAGACGTTATATAGGCTGGGATGATGATGAAATCATTTAAATCCGAATGCAAGTACAATCTACAAAAAAGTGTGTATTAATAAAACATACTAGTAACAAAATTCGTTGACAAACGGACGTATATCTGCAGTAAATAGGCGATTGCGTCGCGACACGGTCATTCATAATTATTGAGTTTCATATGAAATATTGTAGTCATTAATCAATTCGATACTGATGACGTTTTATCGTGGGAAATCTATGTTTTAAACATATTTGCATCAGGTTTCGTAAACTTCAATAATTACACGCTGTAGCTATAACATGGAATAATCAATGCAGGTAACCTTTAAAATTTGGTGTAGGCGTATTGGATATTTAATACTTTTTAATATGAACAGTTGAATGTTAATATTAATGAATATTTCATTTGACTCTTCGTTTGGCGTTGGCATTATGGACTTCAAAGTCAGTAGAGGAAATGTTTATTTCATAGTGTATAAATAATGTAATGTAATAACTATACATTCGCTTCAAGTGTACTTTACTCTACACACAAGTCTGAGCATGTCGTCAACATACGGCAGCGGTTCGGCGCGTTTGGAGTGTAAAGCTTTTCAATGTTTTCAATATTATAAGACATTTTACTGGCGATACGTGCCGCTAGAGGTACAGCCGATTTGCCTATTGTAACTGAGATGTTATAGTTATTGTTTAGATTTTTTAGAAAGTCTGCTCTCTTTGATGATTAAGAATTGTCAAAGATACTATTATTATGACAATGTGCACTATGTCTAGAGGTAAGTATCTTTTATCTTATTATAGTTTTGGAGTGTACATTTTTCTAAAGTGAACTTGTGGAGAAAGTGCACATTTTGAGAATTGAGTTTTACGAGCCTAAGCTGATTCAACATTGTTGGTTTGATACTTTGTATTTGAAATAAGTTGACAAGTCAACTGCCCTATTTATGCAATCGTTGCGTTCAAGAGATGAAACGTGGGTACACCAGGTTTACCATAAATTTAACTTTTTGATTTACTCCTATCTGAATAAAGGGTTTTGCCATTCCAATAAAAATTTCACGTTTCAGTACATGTAGAGTCATTTAAAGTTTGATATTTATAATCAAAGTTCATCCCAGGTCTGGATCACGTGCGTCGCTCACTTTGATAATTTTAACGATTCATCAAATTGATATTTGCCCAGAGCTCCTTTGCTCGCTGTCAAATTACCGCCGGCCTCCGTTGACAGCCGATCCCAATTACAGGGCTGTCATTACAGTAATCTCTGTAAACATCGCATGTCACAATCGCCATGATTATCTGTCGTCATCACGATGACGAAACATGCCCACGCTCTATCGGATGCTAACGAGAAAATCATTGCACATTTAGTGCCAAGGGTATTCTTTTTTTTTTTTATAATCGTCACGTTGACGACTCAGTCCCGGAATGGTTTACGTTTATTTATCACGTGGACTCTCGCAAGCACGTTACACGCTTTTTTTAAATAACTGAGTAAATTTATTGATCGTTCATTTAATAACACATTAACATTCATAATCACAGCTGACATTAAAACAAAAGAACAACTCTCATAATTCATATTTCGAATTCTATTTCCGCGATTATTTTTTAACTGTCAACCGACTTCTTGCCAGCCAGTTCTAGCGCCTTAAAAAGTTATCAAAATATCGATGGTTAGGTGTGGGCGCGGTGTAGTGACCGGTGCCCACGCCTGTGTTGCCGTTGCGTTGCGACACGTTTTAACGATGCTGGCAACTATTTTTACAATCCATTACTGCATCGTTGAAGCGCAAACAAAATAGCGGAGGTGGGCAACACTGGACATGGGAAACATTGCCATTTAAGGTTACGTAAAATAAGCAATAGAACATGATAGAACCCTCTTGGGATTGTTTACATATTTGTGTACCCATTCAATTGAGGAGCATATAACGCAGCATCTAAATGATAGGCTTGCAACACTGTAAACAAGATTCTAAGAAATATCTTGAAACATTTTACTTTGTTCTAAAAGAAAATATGAAATGCAAATTCATGCGTTATTTTTGTCTGAATAAACTTACTGTACAATAGAAATGTTTTTTTTTTGTTAGCATACAAGTACGAGTATGTTAAATCAACTTAAATCCCACTTCACTGATAGATGCACTCATAAATATCGACACGATTTCAAGATAGAGTGCATGTAGAAAATCGTGGCCACCACAACCACGTTGTGTTTCAGTTATTCTTTTGTATTGCCAGATTACCTACATCTTCTCTACGGGCAAAGGAATATATCCAATTCGATATATTGTATTGTAAAACTCTTATATACATAAAAACACATGAAAATAACGATGTAATAATAGTGATATAATCCATACTAATATAAATGCGAAAGTGTGTTTGTATCTTTGTGTTTGGCCGTCTTTCACATCGAAACGGAGCGATGGATCGACATGATTTTTGGCATAGAGATAGTTTATGGGCCAGAGAGTGACATACTCTAATTTAAAAAAATCTAAAAGACGAAAGAACGAAACGAAATCTCGGAATTTTTTTCATCGGTTTTTTTATCATTGTTTCACAAATTTTTGCAAAAAAAAATTATCACATCAGTTTTAAGTGTACAGAACCTTGTATCAAATTATTCGCAGACTTCTTTTTATAACGTCCCACACTGCTTTTGATTTATCGACCATCTAATAGGCCTTCGTTATTCCAAGCTAACACGATTTTTTCAACATGTTTTTAGTGTTCCATTTACTAATTCTTCTCTTTTTTTTGTTACAGGTAACGATTGAACAGCTATTAAGTGATTTTATTGAAGAAGTCATTTGTTTGAAGAGTACGTAAAGGTCGTCACCCGAGTTAGTCATCTGTCCTTTTGGCGGTTGCTTCGCAAAAACTATATTTATGTGATCACTTTGTTTGGTAAGGTTACAAATTACTGGGCATTGATGATTTTTTCCCATCACCAACTCGTGTTAGTAAGATTGTGTTACGTAAGTTACTCCTTATATGGCGAGAAGTTTTTAGCATGGCAACAATTTTGTATGAAAAATTTTAATCGTTGCTTGGCGACAAAATTCAAAGTCATTTGTAAATAATTGCTGCGAGAAGACTGAAAAAATTCACCGTGTGTTGCTTGTTGTAGTAAAACAAACGTCTCGTTGGACTTTAGAATCATGCTGTAGATAGTTTTCTGTGGTCTAGTATTGACATCACTCAGAAAAAAAAATTTTTTCAATTGATATGTAGGAGTAATGTAGGAGTGAAAAATTTATATGTTTTTTTATTTACTCTTGTCTTTATTTTTTAATCAAGCAACGGTTTTCTTACTTTATAAATAGTTCAAATTATTTTGTGCCGGTAGTGAGAAACCCACAATTATTATACTTAACAATCAAAACTATTCCCTACATCCAATCTATAATTTTGAATATAAATTCTCCCAAACAAGGACTGATCTACTGACATTCAAATAATTTTATTACATTTAAAACCTAATGGGAGATAAATCGATACACTTATATTACATATTAGCTATTAGTTTATCTAAACGGAACAAAATTGAACAAATATCTAGCCCATATACGTCAGTCGGGTCGAGAGCGAATGCTTTATTGTTGCTGTTTGTTTTATAAGATAGGGTGACCGTCTTTAAATCTAGCGTTTGAGCTTTAAGTAGGCTGCCCAACCATAGATGGGCGAGGAATTTGTTTTTCATGAACCAATAGAAACGCTTTATTGACCTATCTTCGCTCCACAGCTGTTTCCACCAGAGCTCGAGCGTAGGGATGGGTTATGGGTCCATATCGGCCCACATACTTATTGGAAGTCCGAATGTAATGTTAATAACTCTTTTTTCTCTGAATCCAATAATTATTCAGAATTGTGATTAAACAAACCTAACCTAACCTATAGTTTTCTATAGGACGACCATTTAATAATTTCAGAAAACTATAAGGTTTCAGTGGGAAAAAAATTATGACAAACGATGATTCGGACAAAAATTAAAACTTTGGCGCTCCCATGGGTTATACTTGTTAAATCGCGTACCAGGGTTTAAAAGGACGTCAACCCACCTTGGCGCATGCCACAGTCTAATCTAAAATCATTAGACATCGAGTCACCCCATTACCTTGAGATTGATAGATCCCTGGTAGTCCAGTTGGTATGATGTCTTTGACGCATAAAGCCGGGGGACTACTATACTGTCATCCACGAAGATGCGTGATTTTGTCAAAATTAGCCATTAATGACATTGTAATAAGAACCACGGCACGCGTCATCGTGAATGACTCTACCTATACGAAATTCGAAAATCGAAGTTCGTATCGTGCCGTCCCTCTCACTCTTGTATTTCATAATATTGGCGTCAGCGGGACAGCAAGATACGAAGTTCGAATTTTGCATTCGTAATATAGGGCCAGAGGAAGTGCGAATCTGGATCGGCGATCTTAAAATCTTTTCACTGAAAAAAAGTAAGGTTTCTTTGAGCAAACGTTTGCTAATAAATCCACCATAATATTAGATACATAGACGTTTGAAATCCGGAACTAGGTTCGCAAGCGCAAGGCTTTGTTTACCGTCGGATTGTCGACCTCGGCTGACTCACGTGCGGTGTGGGTGGACCCGAGACCAGTCAATTAGGCTCCGATTAAAAAAAAAACTGGAAGTCCTCCTAAGGCTTGGAGAGCGCTGCCAAACTGCCTCTAATCGGTCGTTACTAATCGCCGATTTAATTTCTGGCCAATTTTATTGATGGCAAAAACACTTCCTAGTGTGTTCTCCGTCAAGCGTGAAATGAGTATTTATTTACAATAAAAGTTATATTAGGTACAGTAAAATAAAATAAGCTAAAATTATAATAAATTTAAAAACATTAAATAAAAAAAAAAATCAAAAACCCGACTGCCAAAACTAAAAGGAAGAAGATAAGTCTAGTGGTATAGAACTCTATCAAGTAGCTAAATTAAAGTTCAACAGTCGGGACCCATAACTAAGAGTTTTTTAGCGTTACGATTTAAATGGGTGCTTATAAATTACTACTTTCTCATAAACATCTACAGTGAAAACAATAACTAAAATACGCCTATAAAATGCGACAATACGCCCTTACTCAACACTTACCTTAGAAAGGGTAATAATTACCACAGATAAAATCTCTGGCAACACTGAACAGCATTAGAATAAAATCAAACACTTAACGACCTATTCTAACAAGTTCTTGCGCTCCCGGACCATAATAAATATATTATTTTAATGGCCGCATGCCGCAGTCACACTAATTGCAGAAATCATTGAAATGGCTAATGTTTCTTTGTCTGAAAGGATTTAGTACGTTTTCTCTCAAAATAAATGTTAGCATCTGAGCATATTTGAGGCCGGGAAGAAGCTAGCTCAATTCTCAATTTGAACTTGGTTAAAATTTACTCTTCTTATTACACGTTGTTGGCAACACCAACAAAAGTATAAATTTCATTATCTACAAGTTGTACAATCTGTGGGGTTTCCCCACCACTTCCCTTCTCTCTCTGTTCCTGTCACCCGCCGGCAATCGTCTCGTAATTATTTGGTGTTCATTTCATTTCTTCAATATACCTGCTAAGGAATCAAGAACCAGAATTTTCTTCCACCTACACTACAGTCCACGCAACTCCAATACACGTGACATTTTACTCTTGTTATTATTAGTTCTGTGGATCAGGGTGTTAGCACGGCTTCCCGGGCTGCGGCCAAGGCGCGGTGCATTCCTCACGCTCGGGTTACACGCCACGTGCCAGGGATTTGTCGCTTTCACTTTCCTTATACAGCCACGTCAACTCTGGGTCGCGTTCGACGAACCGAAATTGTTTATTTACCAAGCCTATTACGGATCCGCTCACCATCTAATGAGCGATAAATCCTTTATTATCGCGTTCGGCCGCCGGATCGTTGACCGGCCCGCGTGCGCCCGGCATCCCATTCATGCGAAGGCCGAGAAATAAAATGAAGCGAGAAACGCAACAAAACTCCACCAACGCCGGTCTGCTACTGTTTCCGTTGTTCTAAATTTATATCAACGTCCAGACTCCAGACGGAATGATTCTGGAGAGCGAAAGAAAAATGAGCTCTGTGCTTGAGCAGCAACAGCGCGTTTGGGAGCACCAGGAGAGCTCAGCGGGAGTCATCATCACAATGGGCGCTATCCCGTTGCATGATTCACGATTTGGGCTTCAGCGCTTTTGTCAGACTTACTACAGACACGGGATCTTGAAGTTTTGCCAATGGGTGTTTCGCGATAATCGTAAAACTCGGAGTTGGCAGTGACCCATATTGGGGCAGGTCACGGCCGGGGATCGACTGCTAATAGATGCTGTTTATGTAATCCGGGTCGTCGGCATCGCCCGTTATACAGCGGCGGGAGATAAGCTTTAATTTACGAGTCGTCTCTGATGCGCGCGGTGGGCGGAATACCAAGTGTCACCGGTACACTAAAAGAGCGTATGTCTATGCGAAGGGGTTCCACATACTTCGTTCTTATGTCGACGATGTGCGTGTACAGTTACCGTTGTGTCGGCCGGCACAAAGGCTAATGCGTGCGTCGTGTACGACGCAGGCTCGCGATTGTCAGCATTCAGGAAGGTAATTTGCTTAGGAAGGGTCCGTGTCTGCCTTGCATGCCAAAATTATCTTGAAAAGGAGTCTAAGATTGCCGGGACCGGTCTGGAACAGATTAAGTACACGTGCGCGTTTGTGTGTGCCATAAAAGAGAAGGCCCTGACTGAAATAGGCGATCGCGATCTCGCCCTTATCTTTTGGTTTCCTGTTTTCATTACTAAACCAAGATGACGCCAATTTTATAAAGAATATTGAAGCCAGTAGTTGCATATTGAATTGAAGCCAGTAGTTGTACTGGATAGTTTATTTGTATCATCTCTTGGTGCAGTACACAATCGCGAGATTGTGTTTATCTAGTCTTGCGGTATGTCGTAATAAGAGCGTCAACCTCTGAAATCCTTACTAATATTATAAATGCGTAAGTGAGTATGTTTGTTTGTTACACTTTCATGCTTCCGATCGTGAAGAAAATTGGTAACATAGGACAGTTTTTATGCCGAACAATGTTTAGTTCCCGCGTGCACACGAATAACGAACTAATATGAAAATTAAAATGAATGAGATGCTATATTTATGTTGTTTTGTTTCTGTTTGAAACCTTTGTCTCTGCGTCTGAGCATATACACTAATCTGATAAACCAAAGTCTATACTTTGGATTCGTTTTGAAGTTTTAACCCACAGTCAAATCTCTCATCATTATTCAACTGGAGGGCATAGCTAGAGCCTTCTTAGTGCACTTTTCCACTTTGAAACGTCTATCAATAACTGATATCTCATCGTTATCTATTTGATCTACGGCCATTTTAGCGTAATCATGACGCCTTGGATCTACAATTAGCTACGAATGGATGCTATTATTAAGTATTATAACATTAATCAGATGTAATTTCACAACCTCATTTGAAGAGACCTTGCGTCAGAGGTTTATTTATAGTTTTAGATTCTTCTAGTTATTATTGTTAGTACTTCTTGTATTTTGTCAAATTTTACTGCACCTACAGTAATATTTTCTTTGATTATAATTTTGAATTAAAAATAATATTAATATTGGAAGTATTTGGAAGCCTGACTGCTCAATTTTGTATTAAGTATTACTTTATCATATGTGGTTAAAAACATTAAGACATTTTTGATCAGTATTGGTGTTAATTGTAAACGGGAATCATCATCACTAAAGGGCGGATGATGGATGCAATGTGGTGACGAAAGCATAAGATGGATAAGACTTTTATTAAACTTCGATTAATATTTTTGTGTAAAAAATTATATAAATTGGTGTGATTGCGATAATTCCTAATAATGGTGAAGTATCACATAACGAATACGCAGAGGTCATTTTCCCTACATAATTCAACAGTGAATTATAGAAGGAATGCACTGAAAATATGTAATGTAGAAAAAAATACAATTAGTTACTACAACAATAAAAATATCCAACTATTTTTTTTTTCAATTAGCTTCTCTTTTTCAAATCTTATCCATATTATCTCTTATCCGTATTACGTATATCGTTCGACATGATTTTGACGTAAATTGCATCCGTCATCCGCCCACTGATCATCACACACAAAGAAAAGAAAAATAATTCTAAAAATAACTACTTATTCTAAGCCTAAAAACACCTATTTTTACAAATATCATTCAGATCGTTACTATTAGGCAGGGTGCCTATAAGGCCGTTGACCGAGGAAAGACTAGACCTAGCCCTATGGTCACCTGTGGAACGGACAAGTAAAAAAAAATGCTGTTTTAATTTTATTTTTAAAACACTAGGCAATAATTCGACCATTCGAAGTTTGCTTGCTGCTTGAGACCCCACTTTGTTAAGTCGTGATATGCTTTCTCTCGATAACCTTTAGGGGGGCAAAGGGGAGGGGGAAACGAGCTGATCTCGTATCAGCTGACCTCCCGACCACAAAGAACTCCTGTACCGTGGATTTACAAGTAAAGGAGAAACTTTGCACGCGATTTCGTTAGCGGTTCGTAGAGCGCTGTTGGATATGTTCGAACATGTTTGTGTGCCATGTTCTTTGAATTAAAGTAGAGGCGAGTGTAAGTGGGAACATTTCACGGTGTGAATAGTTTTAGAACTAAATAATCGGGTGCTTTAGAAACGTAAATAGCAACATTCGTCGGCTTATCAGTAGGGCAATGAACATTAACTAAAAACATTTTCTGGGTGTGAGTAATCCCTCTCATTCCGAGAGGAGGCCTGTGCCCAGCAGTGGGACGTATATAGGCTGAGATGAGAGTAATCCCTGAAAAATGTCCTTCATCAGCCAGCTATTTTTCTTTTCTTTTTGTAAATAAAGCGTCCGCAGCTTGGCACCCTTGGCGGAATTATCCCGTAATTTTTTTACGTAATGCTTCCTTTCATTCCTTGTCTACTGTCTAGATATAATGGAAATCTCTGAGCAAATATTTTACTTCCGACATACCTACTAGCTTTGGGGCTGCGAGTTGATGACAGTCAAAGCTTTTCTTTATTCTAATTAACAGTAAAAAGATGTGTGTCAATCGTCCGGTCACGGTCAGACCATTATTCTAGAAAAATTGTGTACCTACACTTTGTATTATACTGTATTGCATTCTATGTTGACGACATTCTTCATCTACAGCCGAGGAAACTGCAATGAATCACTTACCAGGGAACCTTTGTGCTACCAATCTCATGTTGACATCCCATACATTTGCCAAAGAAATGATAGCGAAATTAATTATGAAAAGGTACCTTGGTACGTGATTCAATTTCCTCGGTAAGTTGATCTGGTTAGGTTTCCGTGATCCAGTACGAGTAAATGCATGTAGCGTGCCCGTATGCAAAGGACCTGCTTTCTATTCGCCCCGGCATCTGATACTGCGACCTCGTGCCTCGATACTATCTGCGCATGCGGCCAGCGCAAATGTGGAAAAACTATGCTCTAGAACTCTACAGTATCGTTACAGTATGTGCTGGCGACGTTCTCTTTGTTTTCCTTTTTTAACCTCCAACGCAAATGGTGTTATAACTTTGACCGCTATATATGTCTGCCTGTCTGTGGCTCTTAAACGGGGGGACCGATTTGAATGAGTTTTTTTTGAAAGCAGGTTTTCTAGCGATGGTTCTTAGACATGTTTTATCGAACTGTTCATACATTTCGGATAGTTGGCGATCAATTATCTCTTGATTAGATGGTTTTTTTCCGCGATTTTGTATATTTGTATATAGTAAAAGTTGCTCAGTGTGAATCTCCACATCATCCCTTTCACTCTTGCTCATGACCCCGGAATCATCCTGTAAAGTGTATTGAACATTTACAATATATTCTCTGTTGTATCGGAATCACCAAATTTTTTAAAACTAAGATTCACAAAGCTGATATATCGACATAGTTACAACGTGACTAAGTGACTAATATCCCTCCTCCAGGACAAAACAATACGATACCAAATAAAAGAAAAATACATGTTTGTATTAAAATTGTGAACGGCGTTTCAGAAGGGCGTATCTCTGCTGCGATAGCTGTTCCAATTTGGACCTTAGGTGGTAGTTCATTGGGTGGGAATTGCGAATGTGAGGGATTGTTAGTTGGTGGCGCTGCGCGGGCGCGGAAGGAGGCAAGGCCGCCATTGTGCGCGCGCAGCTTGTGTCAACAGAACGACCTGTTGATATAGTTATGCAAAAAAAACCGACTTGCACGGGTATTTGATATTAAAACTGTGGTGTTATACAATGTATGGCAACACATAGGGTTTGATGGTATTCGAGAAATATATGAGTTTCCCTGAGAAAAACAGAAGATTCTTGAAGACGGCATTAAAGTCTCAACTCAATTCAAGTTCAATTTAATAGGGATGATGGCACGACCAATCAACTGACGTACTTTTTATGAGCTGTCAAAACACAATTCTCCCATAGAGTTTAAATAGCAATAGCGACTTATGACGTCATAAGCCGCTTGTTCGCCAACTCAATCATCTATTTATTTGTTTTAAAGCAACAAAAAATCTAATTTTGCAGTAAATCGAAAATTGATCTGGTTTTCAGGGCTAAAATAAAGCGTTTTTTTACTGGAGTTGTGCCTTCGAATTATTTTTTAATGGCGTCAACATCCCTATTGTCATCACTTTGTTTTTCATTGTATGATGGTTTCAAACGAAAATCATCACCGTTCGTTGCACCGGTCCATCCTCAGATGTATATCTTTTTTTTTTTTCGAGGGAGGTGGAGAATGCTCATAGAATACTGCCGAGCCAGACTCGGCAGCAAACGGTATCTTTGTTCGTCCACTATTTACTACAGAAATTACTGAAAATAGACCTCCAAGAAAGCGGGTACGTCAATTTTCCAGGTGAAAGTTGACACTTGTCAAATATCCCTTCTGTCACGTTTAATGAGTTGGCCTGTAATGTCGGTTCAACTCGACCACGATTGTGAGCTTTCCTATTGAAACGTCACTCGTATTCCAAATCGGGGTTATGGACGTAGTTTTTAGGGATCCGTAGCTGAAATGGCAAAAACGGAATACTTATAGTTTCGCCATGTCTGTCTGTCTGTCCGTCCGCGGCTTTGCTCAGGGACTATCGTCGATGCTAGAAAGCTGTAATATCGCACGAATATATATGCAAACTATGTCGACGAATTGGTGCAATAAAAAAAATTCAAAAAAAAAATTTTTAGAGTAAGTAACTTTCTCCCATGGACGTAAAGTGGGAGTGATTTTTTTTCTCATCCAAGGTCTTTTAAAACCTTTAGGGGGGTTGCTAAAACGATTTTTCGATTTAGTGATTCGTTTGCAATATATATAACTTCAAAGTGCAAATTTTCATTAAAAGCGAGTGTCCATCCCCCCCTCTAAAATCTGAAATGGTGGGTGAAAAAATTAAAAAAAAATCAGGAAGGTAATAAGTATAGCAAAACTTACAAGGAAAACAGAACTGTAACGGTTAAGTTTTATTGAGAATTATTAGTAGTTTAAGAGTAAATAGCAGCCTGAGGTATAAAACATACCTAAACTTGGAATATTCCGTACAAAATACGAAATCCTTAGAAAAATAATACTTAATTTTTTCGTAATGTTTACGGAACCCTATTTCGGGCGTGTCCGACACGCTCTTGGCCAGTTTTTGGAGTAAACGCCGTACCGTGGGAGCCTGGCATTGTTCAAATGTATTCTAGTGGTGATCGTGGAGTTGTGCACTGACCTTGGGAAGGTTTTCTTCCGTCGCATTCTTTACGGTTTTGATGAGTGTTCTTTACGGTTTGACTTATTGTGGCGAGTCTTTCTTTTTTTGTTGCGGTTGTAAAAGAGGTTGGTTGTATTAGGATTTGCTTTTCAAGCTGACGTTGCGGCTTCCAAGTTGGAGAGCTTCGTAACTTTAACTTTATTTATTTATTTCATGTTTGTATGTGTATTTATTGATGCGCTAAAGTTAAGGAAAGGAAAGGTTTTCGAAAATGGGCCAATCAACTTTTTTACCGACACTAATCTGTCCGCGACATTTTTCAAAGAATTGCAGATTTTTGCAAGTGAACATGTTTTTTCTGTAATTTAATTGATGGTGTACATGGAATACATGCCATTCTACGTAAGTTCAACCTGCTAAACTGTGAAATATTTTGTTGGAAATACGATTTTTTGGCAACGCAGGAGACGCCTAAAGTGTCGGTAAAATAGTTGATTGGCTATTATTAAGTATTTGACTTAGATATTATAAAATCGTCGAATGAATGCTGTGACTAAGAGATCGGTTTTTGATATAGCACCATTCAAAGTCAAATCATTTAAGTCAAATCATTTATTCAGCAAATAGGCCGCAATGGGCACTTTTACACGTCATTTTTTTAATCTACCACCGGTTCGGAAAAAAACCTCTGTTGAGAAGAATCCGGCAAGAAACTCAACGAGGTATTTTTTTTTTTTTTAAACAGATTCACAATATTTATAAATGACATCTATGTACTATACATTACAAGTATTTAACACAATTTTATTTTTAACACAGTAGGTTCACTATTTGAAGGGATCGCTAGTGCGGATCGGAATTATTTCCAAATATCCCTATATATTTAGAAAACTTTATATATATTTGGAAAACTCTACCATTCAAAACTGTTTATTGCTACAAAAATACTGTTAAAATAATCCCGGAGTTCACTAGATTAACCAGAAATCTTACCTTTATCTACTTCTATTTCAAAAGCACTATTTACTACATTCGAATGATATTTTCGTTAGTTAAATCGCCTTCGTCGAAAGGGCAGCCATTTTGCTTGAGAAACATATTATTAATGTAATACTTCGCCACGGCACGCTGGCCCATTTGTAAGTTGAAACTCCATTGTTTTCGTGCGAACTCTCGTACAATTAGCGGCGCGTGGTTAATTTAAGAGCAACCATCAATCAGAAATGTTTCCGTGGGTTAGTGGGTCGGATTGAATGACGAAAACCATGCTGTGACCCTTGGGTAGAGTTAGAAGTAATATTAAACCAGTTTCATATCATCATCATCATGTCAGCCGAAAGACGTCCACTGCTGGACATAGGCCTCCCCCAAGGCTCTCCACTCAGACCGGTCTTGTGCTTTTCGCATCCACCGCGATCCCGCAATCTTAGCCAGGTCGTCGCTCCATCTTCGCACCCTTCGTGCAAGAAACGCGTAAAACACATACAAACCTAATAGGACTTACGCGTTTCTTGCACGAAGGGTGCGTCTTGTTGGAGGCCTACCGACAGCTCGTCCCCCGGTCCGCGGACGCCATTCGAGAACCTTCTGACCCCATCGGCCATCAGTCCTGCGTGCAATGTGCCCCGCCCACTGCCACTTCGGTTTCGCAATTCTTCGGGCTATGTCAGTAACCTTAGTTCTACTGCTTAGTTTCATATCTTAACCTTTTATTGGATTAACTATGACTGCAGCGTTAAAGTAATGATATTTTTATTCAAAACGTCCGACTGCCGTATTCCCTAAATCAAACTAGATCATTACAAATGGGAACGTTTGTATATTTTGTATATTCTAATTCATATTATCTTCTTTTAATTTAGGCTATGCAAGGACGTATGAATGCCAAAGAATCTCCCACGCCGATTGGGAAAAACTTCTGTCGAGAAGAATCTGGCAAGAAGCTCAGATCTACAATGTTATTTGATGACGTTCTTAAATCTAAAGTATTTAACACTAGCGTCTACGTAAACCAATTGGATCCAGCAATTCAATTAAAATTCCGGGATTTTGTTAAATTTCTGTGGGAATTCCCTAAAATTACATGCTGCTCTTCGTTGAAGGTTGCATTAAAAATTATCGTGCCTACAAAGTTATTTGATGACGTTCTTAAATCTAAAGTATTTAACACTAGTGTCTACGTAAACTAATTAGATCCAGCAATTGGAAAGAAATTCCGGGATTTTGTTAAATTTCTGTGGGAATTCCCAAAAATTACATCCTGCTCTTCGCTGAAGGTTGCATTAAAAATTATCGTGCCAAATATAACCTCAATGTTTACCTGTGACATCTCTCTCCACATGTTTAGTTTAGTCTACCTTTATAATATTATTCTGTTGTGTCCTTGGTTGCCCAGAAAACCAGCGCTATGACTGAAGAAATTCAGACATCGGCATTTGCTGAGTGGCATCCATTCTGGTGCTTTGTTAACTACTGTTGTATTTAGATTAAGATTTCATGTACAAACTTTTTTTAACACTAAATAAATCAATTCTATTCTATTCTATTCAATATATTGTCGTGGGAACCAACAAACCTGTGAAGCGGAAAGCTTTATAGACACATTAATGCTTGTTAGCATAACCTAAGTATAGACTAAGTATGAGCTAGTATGAGTCTCAAAGCCGCCGCCAGTGGGCGTTACTGGCTTCCGCGGCGCCCGCGCATCCCGACTGTCGATGCTGATTCATGATCGATATATGTATCGATTTTGTTACTTGTGCTGCTACATAGTATGAGTATGTAAATACTTTATTGTTCATAAAACACAAAAATAATACAAAAAGAGAACAACAAAATAGAAAGAGTACAAAGGCGAGCTTATCCCTAAAAGGGATCTGTTCAAGCTAACCTAAACTGGAAAAGTAAACTTAAAGATAGGCGCAAAGTAATATAGTAGTCCCGAGTAATTGTAATTTTAAAAATTTATTAAATGGGGATTTGCAATTTAATGGAATCGTGGTCCGAGTATCCATACTGATATTATAAATGCGAAAGTGTCTGTGTTTGTATGTTTGGCCGTAGTTTATTTTTTTTGACCATTTTAATTAGTTAAACTTGCAAATTATTTGTATGCCTGTGGTCGAAACATAGTGATACCAATTACGTTGTTAACACCTTGTGTATATTGTAAACACCTATGTTGACAAATAAAGATACTTTGACTTTGAACAGATTGTTAATTTTTTTTATTAGCTGCAAAACGAGATCCTTCCATAGATAAATCTTTCTATACTTAAGTCTTTTTTTATAACTCTTACTCTGTCGAACGTTGACGCTTGTATGACATATAAATTCTCTTTACAATATAAATAATAAAATGATTACAGCAAGCTAAACTATGGGCGGGAACTAGTTTATAAATAATCAATTAAGTATCGATTGTTCTCTTATTTATTCACCCGGTATTGCATTAGAGGTACTTAGCGCAGTTTCCGAGGTAGTTTAACGCAATACAATACGCTAGCGGGGGCGCACGCGCAACTAAGGCTACAAATACAAATACAAATATTCTTTATTGCACACCATAAAGCAGTAAGTACAAAAAACTTATAATACAAACACTTAGATTCAGTACGCGCTACGTACGCGCTATGCGGTTAACCGCGTGCGGTTTGAGTGCGCCGTGATGAGTGTACTTTTGAAGAGGGACGGGGACGGCACCCTAAAACCGTGCGGTTAACTGCGTAGTGCATGCGTAGCTTTAGCTACATTGGGTGTAAGTCTTTACCGGCCCGGATAACACCGACATGGAAATACCGGCCCTGTTTTTCGTGTACAGTGTACACGTCCATAGAAGCTCCTGTCAGTTTCTATGAGCATGTACACAAAAAACAGGGCCGGTATTTCCATGTCGGTGTTATCCGGGCCGGTAAAGACTATCACCCGCTACATTAACAGCTCTTTGTCTACACTGGCTGGTCTGAACTGACTGACCCTATACTAACGCAGTGCAAAATTTGAACTTCTTATCTTACCCTCCCGCTGACGCTAATATTATTTAGTACGAGAGTGAGAAGGACGGTGCGATGCGAACTTTGAATTTCGTAGTAGCCCCCAGAGCGATGCTTATTTGTTTTAGAGTTTGAGAGCATAATCAATCCGGCCTTCGTGATTCGTGATATGTTTAATGAACTAACACTAATTTAACTAGCTCCTCCTAGTACAGCATATGCAGTGACGCGACTTATACGTCACGCTTTTAATGCATAATTCGCGTCACTTTTTTTTCGATAGACACCAGATTGACCTAGTTCCAAAGTAAGCAAAGCAGAACACGTTAAATACACATTTAACATTCGTATTTTTCATGCTTAATATCTGCCTCGACTGGGGGAGTCAGATTCGATCTCTAGCTTCGTAATCTGGTTACCACTAATGCCCGGTTCCTATATTCAAGAAACGAATCGTTTTCCTTACGGGCAGTAGCGTTTTACACTAGGCGTAAGTCAAAACGGTTCCAATAAAAAACGCTTCGTAAGCCGTTTTACCGATGGTTTGCTACTGACGGATGGGAGGGTCACAGATAACGAATGGTAACTTGAATGTATGAAAATGACAGGTTGTTACGTTTCTATAAAATTTTTGAAGCGCCAACGAGCTGTCATAGTTACTACACGTTACTGATTTTATTACCGCCCGAATTCGGTCGGTTTCAGAATATATTTTTATGTTATTTTCGTTAATAGCTTTAAAAAAAGATTAAAATGTCTAGTTCAGACAGTGAATTAAGTGAGTTAGAAATGTTATCTGATTGGGAGGACACATCAGATGAAGAACATGGTATCAATCGTAGGAATTACAAAATGCGAATTAACCATTTTAATATCTTGGATTCCTATGAATTCCAACTGCGATTTCGACTGGACAAGACATCAGTGCAACGGTTGATAAACGAAATATATCCTCATGTAAGAGTGAAGGGAACCAGGTATGTATTATTTATATTCTCAGCAAAGGAAACACTAGTGTTTTTGTAGGTGTACTGGTTAATTTAATTTTTGTTTCAGGAACCATGGTATACATCCACTGCACCAACTCTTACTAACATTAAGGTTCTTTGCATTGGGGACAATGCTATTATCGATGGCCGACTTTGTTGGGGTGTCAAAAGCGTCAGCTTGTCGTATAGTACGTGACATCAGTTATGCCATCGCACAATTATACAACAAGTATATATTCATGCGTCCTGATACAGAACAAGATTTTTTTACAATAGCTAGATTTCCGCGAGTTCTTGGTGCACTTGATGGCACACACATTAGAATACAATCTCCCTGTAAGTTTTGTATTTGAGATAGGTACTTGTCTAATAGTCTTTTAACTTTTCTCATTGTACCAAAAAAACTCTTCTATACAGGCTCACAGATCGGGGAAGAATTTAGAAATCGGAAGAGTTACTTTTCATTAAATGTTCAAGCAGTTTGTAATGCCAACTTATTATTTATGAATGTTGTAGCCCGTTGGCCAGGTTCGGCCCACGATGCGACTATATTCAACAACTCAGAACTTTGTGGTAACAGTATTAAATACTTTCTTGTGTAATTTTTAAATTGCCTAGTTATAGGAGTATAATATTAATATATTATATAGAAATATAATAAAAATATTCCATTTTCTGTGAGATATGCTTAAGGAAATAACTGTATCTTACAATTAGTTACCATATTATTATCATAAGTAATGCATTGTTTGTTTTCTACAGCTCAATGCGAAAGTGGAATGTATGGTAACAAATGGCTGCTAGCAGACAGTGCCTATCCTCTGAAACCATACATTTT
The DNA here is from genome assembly GCA_037349165.1 of Choristoneura rosaceana. Taxonomy (NCBI): domain Eukaryota; kingdom Metazoa; phylum Arthropoda; class Insecta; order Lepidoptera; family Tortricidae; genus Choristoneura; species Choristoneura rosaceana. The sequence goes on from JAZBNJ010000036.1 coordinate 1,289,915, forward strand.
AACACCTTTGTTAAACCCTCAAACTAGAGGCGAACAGCTTTATAATGAAGCCCATATCCGAACAAGGAACTGTATAGAAAGGCAAATTGTTTTAATACTTACTCTGTTTTATAACCATGTAATAAAATATCATTATTTTAATGATAGGTATTACTTTTTTTCAGATGTTTTGGGGTCTGGAAAAGGAGATTTCCAGTAGTAGCACTTACAATGCGTTTAAGTTTACCAAGAGTCAATGCAGTTATTATAGCAACTGCTGTTTTGCACAATATTTGCCGGTTGAACAGCCTAGATGATATAATTTTGTATGACATTTCAATTCAAGCATGACCTTAAAGTGACAAGGTACATAAATGATCACTTATTCATGCTGTTGACTGTACGGTCGGTTCCCTAACTTATGTATCCACTTTTTCATACTAGTTGTATAGAAAAGTTGATACTTATGTTAGGGCACTGACTGTACCACTAGTATGAGTGAAAAAAGACATGACTGGTAAGTAGTCACCAGCACCAATATCTGATGCAACAAGCGTGCAAAAATATATGACACATCAATCCGGCCATAGAAATAGTTAGTCATATCAGATATTTATGCACGCTTGTTGTATCAGATATTGGTGCTGGTGACTGTACCAGTAATATATATTAGTAGAGTAATAGTGTCACAGTTGAATAGAAAATAAATTTAACTGTGTTAAACTGTTATATTCTTTCATTCACTCAAATACTGAACTTGAAATAAATACTATTATAATTTATCATGTATTTATTTTACAAGAAACTTAAACCTATTACATTTGAAATGGAAAGAAAACTTAAATAATGTATTTAAGTTTTACAAGTTTAACAAGATTTTAAAATTTCACAATTACTTAACATAATACAGTTCTCTTCTCAGTTATTCTTACTAAACCTGACCTACTTTAATGGAAATAAAGTTTTAGGGGCTGTTTCACCATCCATGCATTGATTAGTGTTAAGTGACTGTTAAATGTGATGCCGTCTCTGTCTATTCGAACTAAACAAATAGAGACGGCATCACATTTAACTGTTAGTTGACACTAATCAAAGGATGGTGAAACAGCCCCTGGTTCTATTAAAATCTAAATACGAATATAACAAACAAGAATTTTTTTTTAATTTCCACAATTACAATCTTTGTTTGTTGTCTGTTTCTTTATTTTTCAATTGCAATTCTATAAGTTTAACTTCTAACTGTAATTTTTCTCTTTTCAGTTCATAATACTTTGCAATAGCCAGGTTACGTGCAGTTCTCCCTTGATCATCAGCTGTTTTTTTACCTGAAAATTAAAGAATTATTAATTTTTATACACAATTTCTCTCCTTTACAGCCTGTCTCACAATCGTCTAGTAAAGCATACCTGTCACACATTTACTTGCGAGTCCATTGTGAGACTGGTCTAACAGTTTACAACAGAAGTATAATTATTACCTAAAATGACTAGTATTACCTTTCTTTGCTGGTAGAAGTTCATTTGACAAAGGCATGCCAAAAAAGTATTTTGAACACCCAGTACTCTGAGAGTCAGGGTCATCTGTGTGCAAACGCTTCCGGCTAGGTGTACCTACAAATATAAGAATAAGTGTATCATCATAAGTACCTACAACATTAAATGCAAATAAAATATATTTGTATAAAGTAAAATATTATTTAAAATATATGTTATTGGACTTATTGGTATCAAAATGCAGAAATATTAATATTTTAAGTAAAAAAATATAATACCTTTATTGGGAGTTGTCTCGGTTACATTTTCTGGTACATCTGGGACATTAGGTCTAGCATCATCCAAAGCATCTTCTATGTAAAGAGAGCTATCACCAGCACCATCCCCATCTGGCAACAAACTCCTGCACCCAACACCATCACCACCAAAAATAACCTGAAACCCCGTGCAGGTAGATCCCAGGAGCCCCGCCACCTTCTCTAATATTTCATCTGGTGGAATAAAATCTGGCTTACCACCACCAGTCTGGAAAGTTCCAAAAATAATATAGCCACATAGATTGACCACACACCTGACTTGAGGCTTGGTTCTGAAGACCTATCTAATAAAGATACCTACCTTTAAATTGTTCAGTCGTATTTTCTGGGTCCTTTTACGAGCCGCCTTCTTTAAATTATCCCATTTCAATTTAAGCTGCTGTTTGGTCCTAGGGATAGAACCGCAGCGAGCATTGAAGGCCACTGTTAAAGCATCCCAGGCTTCTTCCTTAAGCTTGTTAGTGCCGGCATTGGTTTCCTTACTCGTTAAAAGGGGACGACTTTTTATATAGTCTATTAAACAGGCGATATCATCCTGCGACATTGCCTTGCATTTCTGCAAATCAATATACGACACATTGAAAAATACGTAACAATATGTAATTAAAAAAAAAAAAAAAACAAATGAATCATAATAAAACAAGTGGACTTACCGAGTTAGTATCCATTGTTTAGATTGTTTTATCAATATAACAACACAATTAATTATTCTGTTCCGAGTTCAGGGTTTTGAAACGAAACGAAATCTGCGTAAACGACAGATGGTGTTGAAAAGTGACGCGACGCATGTGCGTTTTGTTCCCTTACTGACAAGGAACGTCAAACTATTTATAAAAATAATTATCAATACTAAAAAATCTTTATTCATGACCGCTACTTTGTATTTATATTTTAAACTCATAATTTTGAGTCTTTCTCTCAAATCTACTACGCTGTCATTCTAATTATAGTTTTTATTAAATTAGTTAAAAATTTGTACTTTTAGAACAACGAAACGCAAAGAGGAGCGGAGAGGGTCATCGGTAGGCGGGTTACGAGTCGCAGGTAGTAGGTTCAAAAACAATGTGAGACGCAAGTTAACCATGCGTTGCTGGTTGCGCCTTGACGAATCGTTACAATAACCGATGACGGCTAGTTCATTATAGGAACCGGGCATAAGTTATCCGATCGTCCGATGTTTTGGTGGTCGGTCAGTGTGGCAAGTACGCGTTTAAGAGCTTGTTCACACAAGTGTTCTTACCGGCGTTTCTCGTCGCACGCGGCGAGCACGCTGCGATATCATCGCGATTATTTGCAACGCTACGCCACGCTAGTGTGAACGAGCTCTGAAACGTGACGCGTGGCATAACTCACGTCACTGCGTTTACAATGCGTCGGCGTATTTAGTTCGACCACTGGTTTTGTCCTTTAATAACGTTAATGACTAAAAATCCCAGCGCACACGCGTTGCACCTGCCCTTCGTCTGTGGTACAAAAAGTCAATTAATCCAATTTGCAAGGTACACACTGTAGATGGCGAAGCGAACATGTTTTAGCGCAGATCTGGCGTGTTTAGCATAATACAATGTTGCTAACATGTTGTCAGGCTGGAGTTAAAGGGAAGCGATAAGCCAGGTTCAGACCTGCGTGAATAGGGATGATGACGCCATTAAAAAATAATTCGAAGGCACAACTCCAGTAAAAAAACGCTTTATTATAGCCCTGAAAACCAGATTAATTTTCGATTTACTGTAAAGTTAGGTTTTTTGTTGCTTTAAAACAAATATATAGTTAGTTGATTGAGTTGGCAAACAAATCGCTATTGCCGTTGAAACTCTATGGGAGGATTGTGTTTTGACAGCTCATAAAAAGTACGTTAGTTGATTGGTGGTGTCATCATCAATATTATCGTGCAAGTTACAAAATAAAAATACAAAATCATTTATTTGTTCAACACAGGTAATCACAGTATCTAGAGTACATGGGGTGTTAAAAAAGAGTGGCTCTATGTTGCGCCGTAAGGCATACAAATTGTAGACTTAGTCGATGAAGCTCCCACCCCACACACATGGCAACCTTAAAATAATTGAAAAAATCTTTTTAAAGTTGCTATACATTTCGCTCAATCACTTCAAAATCGTTTGCTTTACCAAATGTCCTAACCTAATGTACGGAATATGGTACTCAGACGGTTTAGAATGTGGATTTACGAATGATAATTCCCGATCACGACAAACGGATAGCGGAACACGAACCATGGACGAGGTTGTGAGAAATAACTGTTAGTTAAATAAATAAAGTCGGCTGTCATTAGTGCTTTCCTTATCCTCGATACGGCAGCTCGGAACAGCGATTTTGTGCTGAGGTTGAACCATGTCGGGAGATTTTTTTAACCACGAAGTACGCCTTCTTCCGGGCTGTCTCTTTGATTTTCAGTGACGCCATTTACAGATAATATCCCGCTGCGCTCATGCCATGACAGAGCCTTACAATTGATATATCAGCGTGAAATGCGTATTGTGACTCGTTTAATGCTATTTATAAAAACTATTAACTTGATAATGCTAGAGCCTTTGCGCGGTGTTTCATTTGCATGAACCATTAGCTTAGCAGTTGAGTTTACGTTCAGAAGGAGTGTATGTTCCACGCGGGCCCAGTACGGATTGGGAACTTAGCATACACCATTGAATTGCTTGTATGTTCATAGAACTTTTTTCATTATGGCCTTCATCGGTTAGCTCAAAGATTATAAATGTTGACGACCAGATGGCCATGTGGTCAGAGAACCTGAGTACGAAGCTTGAGGTCCCGGGTTCGATTCCCGGCCGGGGCAGATATTTGTTTGCATGATACTAATGTTTGTTCTCGGGTCTCGGATGTTTAATATGTATTTAAGTATATATTTATCTATATAAGTATGTTTATCCGTTGCCTAGTGTTCATAGTACAAGCTTTGCTTGGTTTGGGACTGGGTCAATTATTGGTGTCAAGTGTCCTACGATAAATATATATATTTACTTATTTATTTAATTTTGCACATAAATTCCTAAAATTATTGAGGTGCTGATCCGGACTGGAAACCGATTGCTCAGGTACAGTCAGTCAAAAACTTGTGTTTACAGTACGACAAAGAAATTAATGAACGTGGCAAAACAAGGAACTAATGCGGCTATCTTGCAAAACCTAGCTTTTTATTGTTTGCCATGAATGTCACTGTTTATATCTTTTGTTCGTAGTTCTTTGTTTGTATGTATTTTGAGATTAAATCAATAATAATAATCCATACTAATATTATAAATGCGAAAGTGTGTTTGTAAGTTTGTGTGTTTGTCTGTCTTTCACGCCGTAACGGAGCGACGGATCGACGTGATTTTTGGCATGGAGATAGTTTATGGGCCCGAGAGTAACATAGGCTACTTTTTATCCCGGAAAATGCACAGTTCCCGAGGGAACAGCGCGCGATAACCGAATACCACGCGGGTGGAGCCGCGGGCAAAAGCTAGTATAATAATAAATGTAAAATAAAGTGTTCCTCCTTGTGCAAACGTCATCTAGGTTCATTGATTTCTTTGTTGTACTGTACAATGTCTTTTTTCGCGGAAAAAGTTTTTAGAAAGAGAGTTTTTTTTACAATTATTCTCGGTGCGATAGATTACTCAACCTTGGATGACCTCTTTAGCCAAGAACATGTCTTAATCTAAAAAAAAAAAAAAAAAAAATTAAAACTGTTTATTTCAATAAAAAAATACACGTACATTTCATTAATTAACTACTAATCCTTAATTAATAGGATTGTTGTAGTCAATATTTATAATATAACTTGATTATTTGGAATGAATGGATACAATAATTATAATTTTAATACATATTTTACTTTGAGTAGGTAGGTATACAGTTTTTATTTAAGGAGGTAGGTTTAACCATCGCACAAAGATATGTTTTATCTTGTGTCTGCTATTCACAATTTCTTGCACAGTTTCAAGTGGAAATTTATTAAGTATGCGAGGCAGAGTGGACGTCCACACTCTCTGGCCATAAATATTATGACATCTGGGTATAACGTAGTTTGGCAAGTTAGATAGATTTCTCAAGTTTTTTGGTCTATTTTTCCTATTTAATTGGTTTATTTTATCACTGTACTGTGCCAATATTGCCAAATCGACCTTGTCAAATACATTCATCACTTTACAATAGCGAAATAGATCCCTATAATTGTCCTTGAATTTGTATTTAATTTTTAAAGGGACTATGGTTTTTAACAAACGTATTTGTAAGTTGTAAATATTATACAAGTATGTTTTAAAAGTTCTTCCATAACTAGCCAGTCCATAGCTTACTACAGAGTCCGCCAGTGACATATAAAGGAGCCTTAGTGTTTTATAGGGAATCTTATGTTTAAGTATAGTTAACTTCGACAAGATGGACCTTAGCTTGTTACATACATAGTCAACATGTGGACCCCAGTTAAATTTATGATCTATTTTTAAGCCAAGATAAGTATGTGCTTTCACAACTTCTAGATGCATACAATTACAAGAGCCACTGCCCCTGTGCATGCATTCATGCTCGTGGGCCACGACTTTAGGAATGTGTTGTGTTCTCAAGTGCGGTGAATGAATGTACATTATCTTCGTTTTACTATAGTTTATTGAGAGGCCTACGTCGTGTGCCCACTTACATAGCAAGTCAAAATTTTCCTGCATCATGCTCTGGGCAGTCTCCATATCCTTGTGCGCAGCAATCAGACATGTATCATCAGCAAACTGATACACTGAGCCATTCTTAAAGATTTTGCACATATCATTGACATACAATAGATATTCAGTCGGTCCCAGGATGGAGCCCTGCGCCGTGCCATGTAAGGTGGGAATCAGATCACTTAGCTCGCCCGATATGCTGACTCCATTAAAACGATTAGTATGATAATTTTTTAGGATGTCAAGCATTGGGAATCGTGCTTTCGCAAACAGATTCGTCTGTGTTTATGTCCATCTCAATGCCGTATCCGTGACGGATTGCACTCGATCATCTAATGATTGCTAATTACATGTTGTACTACGTATTGTGATAGACATTGGAACATAAATCTTAATTTCAGTGCCAACTTCTTCGTGATTCCACTCACTACTCAAAATTATTTACTTTCAACTTTTGTTTTCAAAGTCAAAGTCAAAATCTCTTTATTCAATTTAGGCTATGATAAGCACTGAACGTCAAAAAATCTACCACCGGTTCGGAAAAAACCTCTGTTGAGAAGAATCCGGCAAGAAACTCAACGAGGTATTTTTTTTTAAAACAGATTCACAATAATTATAATAATTTTAAAACTAGTGTTGAATCCTTCTTTTAAGTGAAGCAAGTGTAAAGAGGAATTCGCCCTTTCATACGAGTACAAGTTGTTCTAAAGTCAAAAATAATAGCTAAAAACTAATAATAGTTCTTAAAATAGTTTATGCGACTGTTACAAAGCATTTTAATAAAGTAACCTACGCAGTTTACATAATGAAGTATAAAACAAAATAGTTGTACCTTACTACGTAATGCGACTAACCTTTATAAATGAAAGTTAAAGAAATCAAGAAATTAGGGGACAAAAAGTACAAATGCAATTTCCAAGCCATAGTAAGTTGTTCTATATCATCGTAACTTTTACGTTTTCGCCAAGTTGTAATTAATTAGATTAGACTTCTGGCTTTTATTATTCTTATTACCCATTGTGATGCTTTATATGTTTGTGCATCGTTCCGTGAGTCACAGACGGTTCTGGCGGAAAATTAGCGCTGCTGGCGTTTACCTCCTCAGCATAATGTTTAGTCAGCGACCGTTTCGCTTTTGCCGGCACACAAAATTGTGTATCTATGGTATTATGTTACTTTTTTTTTGTTTATTTGTGTGTGATTGTGTAAATATTATTGTATTTGTGTGTCTTCCGTATTAGTGAATATTTGCAAAAGATAACTCTCGAATCCGAAACCTCCGGCTGCATAGTCAGAGTCACTAACCACTTGGTTATCCGGTCGTAAAAACCTTGATTATGTCATCAGGTTTAAGTACCAATTAAAGTTCTGTTATCTTAACTGTATGTAAATGTGTGTACTAAGCTGTACTAAGATGTTTAAATATCACTGACAGCTATAATGCAGCTGTAGGATCACCAGTGTACTCATAAAAGAGTCTTAATACTCACAGAGTTTCAACTAGATCTAAAAGTGAGTAGTTATACAGCTATCTGTGCTGCTTGGGCTTACACTTCTAACAGACAAAACTACATAGGAGGTACCATCATGTGCAGCGCCGCCTTTCCCCTTTTTCGACAAAATCCCTTGCAGCCAGAAATTTTGCTTGCCCTGCCCCTTATTAAGTAAACCATTCAGCTCTCATAATTAAGAAAGGACTATTTTTATGGATTTGGGCAAAATTTAAGAGAAAATATACTACATATTTTAACCTGCAAAAAAAAAAAATATTTTGTAGTAGTGTCGAATTTCTATTGGTGTTTGTCGATTCTAGGCGGGGACCGGAGCTTTCTAAGAGCGCAAACAAATTGCGACCTAAGGGGGGAAAGGCGGCGCTGCACTCGATGGTACCTACATAAGGACTCGCCACTGCAATCCGCCAAATTAGTCAAATGTCGGTCAGTTTTTTTAAGTGTAAATTTTGCATTTTTGTACGGAACCTTCGGTGAACGAGTCCGACTCGCACTTGGCCGGTTTTATAACCGAAACCTAATTAACTGGTGCAGTGAGGGGTGTAATGTAATATAACAATCGGATGTTCACATTTCTAATTTTAAAGTTGATTGCACAGCAGCTCACAGCCCTCTATTGCTCTATTGTTGTTATTTAATACCATTAGTAGCATTTAGCCGCAGTTTCACTCGCGTGATTTATTAAATTTGGTAGTCGAAATAATAATAAAATAATAATAAAATAATGGTCTGAATTAAATGTTTTGAATTTGAATTTGAAATAAGACTACAGGATTTTATATTATACTAGCTTTTGCCCGCGGCTTCGCTCGCGTTAAATTTGGGGTAGCACAGATTTACTTTTTACGATCTTTATGTTCGTGTTTTAATTGATTTTTCGGAGGATTATATAAGCAAATTTTCGAATTTAAAAATCGACTTTGAAGCCTTGTTTCACATCTTCAGTACAGGGGTGAAATTTAAAAAAACCTACTTGTTTTTTTTGCCCGCGACTTCGTACCTATGCGATATAGGATTCCCGTGGGATAGGAATAAGTAAATTCAATAGAAAACCACACTTTCCGCGATTTTTAAAAAGCTTTCACTAATAGTTTTTTTTTAAATCAGCTCAGTTGTTTCAGAGATTACCCCCAATAAACAAAGAAACAGACAAAGTTTACATTTTTTTTCTTCTTTCTCTCTTTGAGTTAATTGGTTAGGCGTAGGTAATAATGTGTCCTAACCGTTAAGGAATTACCTTCCAAAATCAGCTCACCTGAGTAACCAAAATGAAAACAACTAAAGGTCTTAGACCTGCATATTATGATATTAAAAGAAACTTCCTCTAACTCCTAACCGTTAAGGAGTTAAGCCTTCGATCATCAGCTCACCTTAATAACCTGAAAGAATACAACTATCGGTCTATACGTACCTATAATAATATTAAAAATATATCCTCAACTCCTAACCGTAAAGGAGTTTTACGTTCCATCATCAGCTCATCAACATGAGATGATGTCTATCAGACGCAAATACTTAAATAGCTTGAGAAAATATCTGAAAAACGTATCGTAACGTGATCACGTTATCAGATCTTTCGAATAAAAAAGTATTTTTTTAAATAAATAAGAAAGAAAAAGAAAAATCCCGATTTTCTCGTTCCCGTAATAATTTTCGGTAAAATCCTCTCTCAACGCTCCCCTACACTCTCCAAGGAACACACTTGCCAAATTTCAGCTTTCTACGACCAGTAAAACGAATAATCCCGTTTTTCCCGTCCACGAGGGAATTTTGTTAAGTCCTCTCTTAATGCTCCTCTACACTCCCCAAGCAATCTATATGCCGATTTTCAACTTTCTGCGTCCAGTAAATCCCGTTTTTTTCCCTTTCTCGTAAGAGTTTCGGAAAATTAACTCTTAATGCTTCCCTCCACTCTTCAAGGAACCTATATGTCAAATGTCAGCTTTCTGCGACCAATAAAATGACAAATCCCGTTTTTTATCGTCCTCGTAAGACATTTCGGGAAATTCTTTTGAAGTGCTCCCTTACACTACCCAAAGAACCTAAATACAAAATTTCAGTTTTCTACGACCAGTAAAACGAAAAATCCCATTTTTTCCCGTTTCCGTGGGAATTTTGAAAACTCCACTCTCAATGCTCCTCTACACTCTCCAAGCAACCTCCATGCCGCATTTCAGCTTTCTACGATCAGTAAAACGAAAAATCCATCCCGTTGAACTGAACATAAATTCAGTTTTTTCCTTATCCCGTGGGAATTTCCAAAAATCCTTAAAAAAGTTTTGTTACTATTATAATCACCTACTTCTATGCCAAATTTGAAGAGTCTAGTAATTATTGTTCAAGGGATTCCGTTGAACTGAATATATAAATCCCGTTTTTTCCTTATCCCGCGGGAATTTAGAAAAATCCTGAAAATAATGTTTTAATTAATGTAATACCTACTTTTGTACAAAATTTGAAGAGTCTAGTTATTATAGTTTCTGAGATAGGGTCACTCAGAATCGAATATATAAATCACGATTTTTCCCATTCCCGTGGGAATTTCCAAAAATCCTTCCTTAGTGGATGCCTACATTGTATAAGGTATCTATGTGCAAAATTTCAAGTCTCTAGGTCCAGTGGTTTGGGCTGTGCGTTGATATATCAGTCAGTCAGTCAGTCAGTCAGTCAGTCAGGACTTTGAATTTTATATATATAGATTTTCCCATTCCCGTGGGAATTTCCAAAAATCCTTCCTTAGTGGATGCCTACATTGTATAAGGTATCTATGTGCAAAATTTCAAGTCTCTAGGTCCAGTGGTTTGGGCTGTGCGTTGATATATCAGTCAGTCAGTCAGTCAGTCAGTCAGTCAGTCAGGACTTTGAATTTTATATATATAGATATATGCTCACTCAAGCTCTCTCTTCTATCTAGGTTTAGTGGTTAAGATTTTATATTGTTTTTTACCTGCACCGCACTGCCTCCCTGGAAATTGTATGTTCTATAATATATTATGCTCCGTTTACCTATGAAGCAGGATCCCTTGCGGGTGTTTGCCCTACACACTACATACCTTGTGTTTCACGAAGGTGTCTTTGTGTAGTGTGTATGACATAACCTAACCAACAAAAAGTTTTGTCACTTTAAAGTTTAATATCTCAAAAATGGCTGAACCGATTTGGATGAAACATGTCTAAGAACAATCGCTAGAAAACTTGCTACCAAAGAAAAAAATCCGCATTCAAATCGGTCCACCCGTTTAAGAACTACGGTGCCACAGACAGACAGAGAGAAACACAGCGGTCAAATTTATAACACCCCCCTTTTTGCGTCGGGGGTTAAAAACAAGCGCGGGCGTTGATGTAAAAAATCTAGACCAGAAGACCAGACCAGAAGCTGGGTACGTCCCTGTATCAAAGCACCTTGCCCTTATACCTATTACTTTCTGCCTATTATTTATATTTTCATTGTTACGTTCAAAGACATACATACACATCATAATATTCCAATGCAAGCAACATTGCTCTTCGAATTTGCATACAGCGAGGGTGCAACGTTCGTATAAAGCTTTCTATCCAAGGGAACGACTCTCTTTATGACTTCCGTCAGTAGCCACAATAAAGCTCTGATGGGCTCGCGAATCAAGTCATTTATTCTGCAAATAAAGCTTGTGGGGTTGATGACTTGGCTTTAGCGGTGGAAATTGACTTATTAGCTTTAAATATCATGATAAGTACGGTTTTATTAAGCTGCTTGCAGAGATAGACAAAATGGAATCGACAAAGGAATAAATAAAATAAATATCACGGGACAATGCACACCAATTGACCTAGCCCCAAAGTAAGCTTAGCAAAGCTTGTGTTATGGGTACTAAGCAACGGATAAACATACTTATATAGATAAATACATACTTAAATACATATTAAACATCCAAGACCCGAGAACAAACATTCGTATTCATCATACAAATATTTGCCCCGGCCGGGATTCGAACCCACGAATAACGATTAAGAATAACTCATCTAATTAAATAATTATTACCTATTTAATCGAATAATTATAACCTACTTAATCGAATAATTATTTTTGATCGAGTTTTTATTGATCGCCGAATATTTTTTTATCGAAGAGTCAATGTAAATTAATTATCTCGAATAAAAGTTCAGATCATAGTACTCATGCATAAAGTACAATTCAATAGAATCTGACAATTTTCTACACATTTAAGACATATAACATGGGCACGCTTGATTATATTTGTCCCTGTAGTTGCAATTATCATCTAAAAGGAATCAATAAAGAATAATAGTCACACCACAAAGCCTTAGATAGCCAGGTGTTCATATTAATAGGCTGGAAGTGCCTACAGGATTGTCAGATTCTATTGAATTGGAGTTTACATCTTGTGGACAGTGGCGTGCCTAGGGTATCAGACTATGGCAAGCCGAGAGATAAGTATGTTTTAAATAATTTATTGAATCAGGCGTTACTTTGCGGACGTCCATATCAATGAACTAAGAAAAGGTTTAGGTCGCGGGTGAGCAAAGAAATTCTTAGTTCATTAAGTATGTTTTAGTATTTTTTATCATTTAATGTAGGTAAATCCATCTTGTTGCCGCTGTAGTCTTCAATCTTTACTAGTCTATGAAATACACAAGTCAGAAGTCGGCTTTTGGGACGGAATTATATATTTCTTTTCAATAAAACTTAATGTATTTACCCTTCCACCGATTATCAATTCTTTTATACACTTGTAGTCACACAAGGGACAATTTGGTCCGTTTCCGAACTCATTCTCTCTTACAGGCACCGCACTAAAACCACAGAATATATAATAGTACTGACGTACTGCTAAAACCAGAATACCTAAGTACCTACTTATTTATTTTTTGAAATGATTGCATCAAATCACAACACAACTCTATGCTACGGCCGACGGTTCGAAATAAACATGAAGTTAAATAGAAGTTACTATTCATCTCGCGCCCGCGCACTCGCTTTCCAAACCAAACGCAACAAACTTCACACCGTAAGCCAGCTTCAAAATTGCAAAGAAAGTTCTATACATGCAGCTATACATAGATATTTGCAACACTAACGTTTCCCTAAGTGGGAAGAGAGCAAACGCTTCCAAACGTAAGCCCCGTAAAAGCCCACGAGAGCGAGCGAGATGTCATGCTATTTACAACGTACGCCACTATCGCCGCGTTGTATGGACTCGCCGCGCAGCCATTTGGCACCACTTGCCATGCACCGGATTACTTTTATTATTTTACGTAAAATAAAGCGCGCTAAATCATTAAAGTGATTTTATTAGAACTTTTTTTTCGTTTGGACATTGTTCGATTTATAAGGCAAGCCCGGCTTTTGGGCTTCTATGTAAGGATCGCCACTGCTTGTGGAATTATGTTGACAGATGACAACATCTCAAAACCAAAAGTACGAGTCGTACTCACGTATATCTGACATAAAGCATGCATAAATATCTGACACGACTCTATTTTTAGAGTCGGTTAGAACGTGTCAGATATTTTTGCACGCACCGCTGTGGCAGACATTATGCAGGTGGCTGTACAAGATTTAACACTATACATACTGTAAGAAGATGACCTACAGTAAAATTAGGCTGACGACGAGAATAAAGTAAAAATCCTACGAGACGAACTCGTCATTGAAGTCAGTTCTAAATGACAAACAATTTACGCAGTCTAAAGACGAGTCGCAGAAGGTCGCTCATCGCTGTCCGCGGCAATTAAACGGACGCAAGGCCGTCGCAGGCGCCGGATCCGTCGGTAGTTCGATATTAAACGTAATTGCGACCAAATCGGGCTCTCGGCTTCGTGATTTCTCATCGGGAGCTCGCCGTAAAGGCTTCTAGGCGACGCCTTTTTAGTCTAACACGGCGCCACGCGGCACGCACCTGCGGTTTTAAATAGAAATAGGGTTTGCCAGCCTACCCGCGGCTCTGCGTGAAACATTAGATTGCAGTCGAACTGAAATTCCAGAATTTTACTTAATTCAAACTGGAATCCCATCTCAAAATTTAGCTACTGACTTTAGGGTGACTCCGCCTTTCGTTTTGGTTTCGAACCTGGGTAGAGAAGAAGCGACCAGCTGGGCTCGACAAATCTCGAAACTCGAAGTTCGTGTCGTGCGGTCCCTCTGACACTTTTTTTTTATTTGACTGCGTATTCGTGTACGTATTTTAAACTCGTTTGCCATCCAGTCGAAAAAAAAACAGTTTAGTTGAGGCCCTAGTCACAGTATATAACTGCAGTACCGCGAGACCCCCTTAGAGGCCGTGTAGAGCGCGCATCTGTGTGAGTGTGTTCGTTTCGATCGATTTGTTCGTAGCTTCCATACTGCTTTAGCTTATATATATACTGTGCCCTAGTTTATTTTTGTCTCAAGGCTTTTGGTTACTCAGCTAAGCCACTGCTTTAGGGACTCCGACTTAGCAACACCGTTCAGACCAAAACTCCGCGCCAGTCCCACGATATCAGCATCTTCCGTGCGATGATGAAACACCGATCGCTTGATGGATGGCGATGCATCCTGTTACACGATGCGATCGTTCGATAAGCCCGTCGATTATCGAGCGATGACGTTGTGCAACGTACATGAGTAATCGTCACGGACGCCCGACGCCCGTCACTGCCAAGGACGGCTTTTCGCTTTTAGCCGGTCGACGATCCGTTGCGTAAGCGTTTCGCTCTCGGGCTCCGGTGTAGCGCTGAACATGTACACGGCTAATTATAGGAGCATTCATTGACGCTGGTACCCTTGAACTTCGTTTGGGAGTGAATTAGGTAATTGGCTGGTCGACAGTACTCTTAATACGTCTCTAGTGTCACCGTGCGCTGTTTGGTTTTAGAATAGGAACGGACCCATTTCTTCTTGTGGGTGTCGTAAAATGCTATTAAGCGACTTAGCATTTAATATGAGTGAGTCTCACGGTAGTTTCATACCCTAACGTTACGCGAAATTACCCTAAATTTGGCTCTTTTTTTTACCCAATTTTTTTTTTCAAATTAAAACTAAGCAAATAAATGCAATAAGTTGCATTAATAAACTAATAGCTGAACTACTACACCGTTTCGAAATATTCTTGAAATGCAACCATAATAGTCGTGGCTTCTATGTCATCCGCAGTAATTTTTTTCTTGAAATCGTACATTTAATTCAAAAACTTTCACCTTATAAAATACCCTAGATAATTTTTTGCCCTAGGCCTAAAAATACATTTAAGCACAGAATAGATAGTAGTACACTAAAGTCGTAAAAATACCCTAATTTTAGGTTAAAATACCGCACCGGTCAGGCCGCACTCCGAGTAGGAATAACCTCGAAAGCTTAAAATATATAGGTACCGGATTTTGGAGAATGAAGCTTTATGCAGAAAGTGAGTCAGAACAAAACAAATGGATGCAGTAGACGAGCACACCGCTTACTTGTTTCTGAACTCCCGGCGCAATATTGAAAGTGAACGCCTTCGCTCGATTTAACTGTTTTTTTGCATTATTAATATAATCGACAGTTTATGCGGGCCTGGCAACAGGTAAAAGTGTTCTCTCGCGTGCATGTATGTAGACGACATTACACTGGCTATTTATTAAACAGCACATTGCAAGCAATACAGAAAACGTATGTGAAAAAATCACAAGGGAACTTTACCTATAGGTAGGTGGTCTTGTCGACTTTTATCGCTTCAAAGCGATCAATTCCAGCATAATTTTGAAACAAAAAACACTACTTTAACTGCGAGGTATTGCGTCCAACGACGTTTCTTTTTCTCTGTAGTTTGAACTAACGAAGATGTAACTTCACGGCACTGTTGTATAGTTATTTTTATGTATTTTTCTAGCTCTTATACTTAGTAAATTGTACTATTAATATTTATTTCTTACTTGTACTATCGAACCAACTGAATGTTGCGTGAGCAACTGTTGAACCTTTTCGTAGAAAAGCTATAGTGACATCGCATTGCTTGACACTTTCTGTGAGAACGTTTTACAGTGGGAATAAAATGGTTCGACGCACTCGCGTAACGTTACTTGACAAATTTAGGCAACCCAATAGTATAATCGTGGTCGCTCGTAGAATGCAACTCGGATGGGCAGCGTTCGAGAAACTTCGTGATTCTTCTAGTCCAATATTTCTCAGTGCTTAAGACTAGAATCTTCGACCAGTGTTGCCAGTGATGACTTATGGCGCTGAGACGTGGTCCTTGATTCTTGACATTTTAGAGAGGCTCAGAGATTGCGCGATAGAATCCGGAATACGGAAATTCGTCGAAGAAACTAAAGTCACCGACATAGCTGGAAAAATATGCAAGTTGTATGTGGCAATGGGCGGGCCACGTCGCTCGAAGAACAGATATCCGTTGGGGAAGAAAAGTCGTCGAGTGGCGACCATGAACCTGAATACGTAGCTTTAGCAGGCCTCCCACCAGGTGGACTGAAGATATCGTGAGAGTTGCGGGAGTCGTCATTCATTGTGGCATTCTTTTGTTCAGCGGTGGACGTCTTCAGGCTGATGATGATGATGAATAGTACATTAACACACAACTTTTTTTTATTCTACTGGAAGGCAAACGAGCAAGTGGGTCCCCTGGTGGTAAGAGATCACCACCGCTCATAAACATTTGCAACACCAGGGGTATTGCAGACGCGTTACCAACCTAGAGGCCTGAGATGGAATACCTCAAGGGCCAGTAATTTCACCGGCTGTCTTACTCTCGACGCCGAAACGCAAAAGTGTAAGCACTACTGCTTCACGGCAGGATTAGCGAGCAAGATGGTGGTAGCAAAGGTCCTACCACCTGCAAACATACTTTATTACTTCACCACAAGCCCCGCCTTATCGTTTACTACACTGATAAGCCTACATCGCTGATTAAAATGCTCACATCGGTCAATCAGCCGCAAACCGCAATCATCCCGTGATTGCGAGGATTCATCACGCGATTGTGATTCATACCGCTGTCATTGCGCCTCGAGTTTTATATGAAAAAATGACCGTTTTATCAGTATCTCCGCTCGCATATTCATAAGGCTGACTGCCGTTCATAAATATTACTTGGTTGCGCTTTGGTCAATTGAATTGACCACCTGCGGGAAAGATAAAGTTGGGCTATTAGAGTAAATGTACAGAGGCGATTGCTGTCATTTGATATTCTACGGGAGAGTAGGAAATCGATTGGCGGCTACTGGGCAGGTAGGTGGGCGGATAATCATAATAAGATGTACTTTTGAGATCAAGAATGCCTAAAAAGTGTATTAAAATGTAGTTGTGTGTTATACGTATGTTAAGTTAATAAATAGTTGAAGAAGGACCAGTAATGCTTTTAAGTAAGTACCGTATAGTAGACGCACGCAATTTCTCAAAGGTGAAACAAAGTTAGTTCGATGGTTCGCACCCGATTCCTGAGAGAGCAGCGCACGATAACCGAATTCCACGCGGGCGAAGTCGCGGGCAAAAGCTAGTAAATAAATGTACAAGAAGTACCTACCATATCAATAATAAACCTACAATATCATTAGATGATGATGAAAATGACAAAAACATGAAATGACCAAATATGTGAACCTAATAGGGCAATAGGACCTTGTGCAAGGACCGTCCGGATCGCCACCACCATCTTTAACTCATCTATCACTTACATTATGAAGCTTTTCCAACAATACCGTTACATCACTTACGCCCAGCGGTTACAAAATTATTAACAGCACAAGGAAGTAGCTAAGTGTATAGCAGTGGCTTTTAGATGTTAGTAGATAAATAGATCTGTTGTGTTTTGTAAGTTAAAATGGACGTTCGATCGTTGAACGCGATTCTTATCTGGAAACGTTCATGATCTTAATAACTGTTGCAGTTATCTCTAATGGGATACGTAACGCGCTGTTAAGCAATCTGTCGAAATTTGGACATTTACGGATTTGACTTGCGCGAGAATATCAGTGTTGCCACCTCACAAATATATATGTCACTAGAGTCGGGCTTGAAAATCGCTAGATTCCGGTTTTTTGCCTTCAAAAAAATTGCTAAATATCGCTAAAAGCTACTCCATACATTCAAATAATGTCTTAAATATTAAAGTGTGTTAATTTGCTCTTTTTAATGATTTATGAGATAAAGTCGGATTTTTAATTCATTAGATATAACTTTTTACGATTATGCGCAATTTACCACGAGCTTTGCGGTGAAGGAAAACATCGTGAGGAAACCTGCACTAACCTGCGAAGCGATTCAATGGTGCGTGTGAAGTTCCCAATCCGCACTGGGCCCGCGTGGGAACTATGGCCCAAGCCCTCTCATACCGAGAGGAGGCCTGTGCCCAGCAGTGGGACGTACATAGGCTGAGATGATGATGATGAACTTTTTACATCGTAGTAGTATTTTTTTTTGTGTTCAATTTTCAAGTTATACTAAATTCTCCGTATATAGGTACTAATTTAGTTATATTTTCGGAGCTGCGACTGCCAGTACTTTAGTAATAAAGTTTTTTCACGCGTGGCGTGATAATTTTCCTATTTGTTAATCCAGGGACCTGTATGCCAAATTTCAAGCAAATCGTTCAGTAGTTTTTGCGTGAAAGAGTAACAAATCCATCCATCCATCCACACAAACTTTCGCGATTATAGTGGATAGTGGTAATTTTGGGCGGTGAGTCATCATCATCAGTCATTATTCAGACATCTTTATAACACCCTCAAAAGCCGAAAGCCTTAAAAAAACCTTACAATATCGCGAGATACAATTAAAAATGAATCGTATCCTTTCCACTGTTACTACGCACTAGCAAAAAACCAGCCTTCATCCTTATTCCGTCCAAAACGTCCCAAGAACTTCCATCGTTACCTACCTGTCTCATTTTAACACTAGGGGAGCGAACAAGACGGCGATATAGTTTTCGACCCGCTGGACTCCGAATACGGGTTAATTCCTTTACAGCTGTCAGGCAGGTGCAGGGATTTCGCCGAAAACGGTCGGCGCTGCACTCGCGCCGGCTGCAAATTAAAACGCGGTGCAATCAGTACTGAATCGATGCAAAAACTGCACGCGAAACGCGATGATTGCTTCTTGAGAATCGGGAGAAAGAGGCCACTCGAATGGATCTCGATTGAAGGTTTTTTTTAAAGATTTTTATTGAACATAAAAATCAATAGAAACAATTTATAGAATATGTGTGAATAAAGATATTTTGACACAGTAAAAAACATTTCGTCATTACTTTGAAAAAATCTCGTATCTCAAATCAATACGTCAACAAATTTGACCCTTAAAACAATGTTCATTAAGTTCACTCGGAAAGATCATCGATTTTGAGATACCAGCTTTTTCAAAGTGGTAAAGATTTATCAACTATAACCATGTTCGTAACCAGTTGCATTGGTTATAAACCGTGTCGCAACTGTTTACGCCCTCAGTGTATGAATAGGACTTGAAGCTTATCTTACTAATATTAAAAACGCGACAGTTGGTATGGATGGATGTTTCGATGTTTATTATTCTTTCACGCAAAAACTATCGAACGGGTAAGCATGTTTTTGGCATACAGGTAATTTATACTCTGGATTAACATAAAAGCTACTTTTTTATCCCGAAATAGTGTATGGTTATATGTAGGATCAAAAAGTTCTAAACTACAATCTAAATCTGAGCGAGCGAAGCTAAATATATAGTAGGTAAGTCGATAAAATTTGGAGTATTTTTACAAGCCCTTATTTAAATGTGGGTATTTGTGACAGGGCTAAATGGCGCTAGCATCTTGACGTTCATTTGACAATTTTGACATTGCATCATGTTTGTGATTGGTCTACATGAGCCAATCGCACGCGAGACTGTAATGTCACACGGGCCAATATTAACGCCATGTAGCTTTTCTTTGATAACCTATCTGGGGTCCCTCTGCTGGGCAAAAGCCTCCCCCCCCTCTTGATCTCCATAACTCCCTTTCTGACATTTATCAAGCATTTAGAAAAATGTTGACGGTTGACACTTAATTTTCTCTCCCATATTTAAGACATGTAAAACGGGGTTTCTTAAAATTGCAGGGGTTACTTTGGAAAACAGTTTTTACCCCATTTCCTAATTTTTTTTAAGACCTTCTGTGGCAGTGAAATACCTACCTACCTCCATAAACTACCCAATTTTTTACTTCATTTGCTCAATCGAGTTATGAATATTTACGTTTTTACATATAACTATTTTAAATCTAAATAAAATTAGCGCCAAAATTTCGTAAAGTAACCCCGGTTTACTGCTGACATTGTGTAATAAATAAATCTCATCGCACCCCATCCAATTCAACTCTGAACCCGAATCTGCTTATTTACGGGCTTTTCCGGGTTTGTCCTACTTATATCTGGGTCAAAGGACTATTGATCTCGCTGAACGAAGGGTGTGCCCTTCGGAATGAATCGAGGAATTGAAAGATAACAAAGACTAATGAAAACTAAGCTATTTTAGGATTTTTATTAAAAATCGAGTCGCGCTGTGCCTGTCTTTGTTTCTAAGTACCTATTGCAGTTTATTTTACCTATTTATGTACCAAGGCCAATCCTTAAATAAAATCTAAATCATAGTACAGTCGAGTTCAAAAAATTGTGAGCAAAATTTTTAATCAAAAATATCTGAACACGACTCTCTATTGTCAACGACACAGAAGCATGTTGAGATATTTTTGATCAAATTTTCGCTCACAAGTTTATAAACTCGACTTTCATCTACTTATTGTAATTTTCATTCTAAATGTTATCCTGTGGGTTTTTGTTATCTTTTTTCTATGATAATATGACAGTTTTCGTTTTGTTTCGCATCGTATTAAAATCATAAGATACTACTTATTTCTAATTTTGCACTTTTTAACGCAATGAGACTTTTGACATGCGGAATGTCGATCGATAGAGACGTTAAATACTATCGAATGGTCCGTTTAAGTCTTGCTTACGTTTGACTCTTTTAGTTATCTGACACAAATGTCAAAGTTGTCAAACATTACGATACTAGCGCCACCTGTTACGTAAACTTATCGTTTGTTGAAGTGTCAGGTTTTTAACTAAACAGCAGTCGCATAACAAAGTCGTCATCTGAAACAAACGTAACAAATGGCTTTAGACGTTGTACTAGTTAACTAGCCATTGTAGGTGGGGGCCGGGTCAACAAACCAGGACAAAGGGCGTTACACTCCCCCCCTTGGCACCCTGACATTGGCCGCTTTACACAGTAAGCTCAGGGGTGGTTACAGAGGGGTCAGATAAACGTAAGATACCAGAATGTTGTAGCGGAATGTTTCAACAGGTTAATTTGACTCGACGTCTCTGTAAATATTTGGTATAGTCACTGACTCCAATATCTGACACAACAAGTTAGATATTTTTGCCATGATTAGTCAGTTAGCGGAGGTTAGCGGTCAGTCTTTGTATGGGGCCAAACCCGACGTTTGGTCGGGGTTCGGACACGCGAAGTAGATGCATTTGTGTAATCTAGTGTTATGTGTATCTGTGGTGTAGGTATACATTTATGTGTTTTGATCCACATGGCTCCAAAGGCATGCTGTTCGATCATGTTCACGCGCATTTCCCAGAAGCAACATACAATTTCCAAACGCCAGCGTTCATTCCGCTGCGCCATCTCTAATGATTGATTTACTGCGTCGACGCAGCGTGCGATCCAAAACCAGTCGAACCAACTGACAGGTCTTTTTTATATTATGTTACATACTAGCTCTTACCTGCGGCTTTACTCCCTTGATTCATTAGAACAAGCGGTTAAATAGAAATTCCCAAAAACGACTACTGGGTTTCTATTTTTTTTTATATAACTCCAGAGGTGTCGGTAGGCCTGGGTTCGATTAGATAACTCAAGTGCCAGTAATTTCACCGTCTGTCTTACTCTCCACGCCAAAACAACGTATAATGCGCGTACTCAACTGCTCATTCACACTGCGCAGGAGTGTAAATCTAGCACGTTTCATAGCGGCGCATAAATCTGCTTTCCTGCAATTAGGAGCGCCGGCGCACCGCCCGCGGCGCCTGCGCTGTCAACGCGTCCGCGTGATTATGCGGTTAATATACTTCGCGGAATGTACGGCCCATCAATGCACGCCCTGATAATTTGTGTACAGTACAGATAACATAAAGGCACGCGTCGGAGGCCCACCGACAGATTAAGATTGTTGTTTTTTAATATTTTTGTATTTTTTATTTCAATTCCAAATTTTTGTTACTTTTACGGTCATCCAGAAAAACCAGAAAAATAAGACCAGCGCAGGAAATCGAACCCAGGTCCTCGGCATTCCATGCCGCGTGCTATACCGCTACACCACCGCTGGACATTTTTCTATTTTCAATTTAGGTTTTGCGGGATGACCGTAAAAGTAAAAAAATTTGGAATTGAAATAAAAAATAAAAAAGATTCCAAAAAACCAATCTTAAGAGATATACTTATTCATTGAAATAGTTGTTTCCATACAAATTGCCGTACTTAATTAGTTACTAATAACACTGTGTATCGTAGATACCTACCAAGTTATGTGTAACCCTCGGTGCGCGAGTGCAACTCTTGCTTTGGCTGTTTTTGTGATTCTTACAAAGTCATTAATATGTCGGGTTTATTTGGCCTCTCATAGACGGCGGAAATAACTCCTGTTAAATGTTTTATGCCCATTTAGAATCAATGGTAAATACTATATAAAGGTAATAAGAAATGTAAAGAATATAGGCGCATGCGCATGAGTCATTGCGCAGTATGGAAGCGCGGAGGTAGCCACCCCCAACATGGCAAGAAACGAGGTTTAGTAAAGGACAGCTGACTATACTTAATTTAATTAAGAATTAGAAACCACAGCAACATTATATTGCGACTCGTGAACTGTAATCTCTTTACAATTTGTACTAGAATAACAATTGACGACACGCAAATAAAGTGGCATTAAAACAATTTTATTTTGCGGCTCCCAGACTATTGTACTGGACTATTTGCTAGGTAAGAAATAGTTGACCAGACGCAATAATTATAATGTTATTGTGGTTTCTAATTCTAAATTAAATGAAGTATAGTTTTACTGAAATGCGACTGGGCAGGTCACGTCAGCCGTATGGAACCCAATAGGTGGGCTAAAATAGCTACAGACTGGACACCACAAAACGGACTTCGGCGGCGTGGCAGGCCCAGGCGTCGATGGCGAGATGATCTGGACGCTTTTCTTCGCAGCTGGTCAGAGATTGCCCAAGACCGGGTCGAGTGGAGGACATGGGGGGAGGCCTTTGCCCAGCAGTGGGACACCTCTACAGACTTCAAATAATAATATAATAGTTTTACTAGGCTTTTTAAATATGTATGTAATGATAATCTAATTACTTTACAACTTAAGTTTACTATGTTTTGAAAAACACTGTCTACGGTCTTGCCCAGACACAGGAATAGTTTTAAATTTTTTGGTAACTGAATTAGAATCTTTTAACCTCTTGAGTCCTGACATTTTGACCAAACTTAGTGCTTAAGACCTAGACGTGGTTGACCTGCTATTTTATTTTGGATATTATTTCAAAATTCTTTGAATTCTTTATTCAATAAATATTATTGTTAGGGGCTGTTTCACCATCCATTGATTAGTGTTATCTGACTGTGAAATGTGATGCTGTCTCTATTTGTTTTGTTCGAATAGACGGAGTCGGCATCATAGAAAGTTTCGATGTAGCTACAAAATTACTATTTTTTCCTCACAAGATTTTGTGACTTTTCTTGACCATAAAACTACCATGCGACTCACTCATATTAAATACATTGACCCGGATAACTCACGTCTTAAATCGAGTTTAGCTCGACATGTCTTCAAGACTTTTCTTGACGTCAAGAAATTTTGGATGTTTTATACAGTTTATGATCTCGTTCTTAGTGTTAATAATATCTTAACAAAACTGATTTCTTGTCAATTTCATGACGGGACACTTTTTGAGAAATACTCGGTCGACCCTCTGCTTTTTATATTCGACTGGATAGCAAACGAGCAAGTGGGTCTCCTGATGGTAAGAGATCACCAAAGCCCATAAACATCTGCAACACCAGGGGTATTGCACATTCGTTGCCAACCTAGAGGCCTAAGATGGGATACCTCAAGTGCCAGTAATTTCACCGGCTGTCTTAGTCTCCACGCCGAAACAACAGTGCAAGAACTGTTGCTTCACGGCAGGATTAGCGAGCAAGATGGTGGTAGCAATCCGGGCGGACTATCACGGTCCTACCACCTGCAAAAGGGGCCTGTTTATGAGGCCACAGGTCAAACCACTAAGCCACTCCTCCATGACTAACTATATTCGAATGTTATCTTTCACAAATGAGTTAAGGACAGGAATTCCGCGCGCGACTCGAAGCAGCGGTAATTAGACTGTCTGGAACGGTCCCAGAATGTGGTATTCCATACAGCTGACACGATTATCAACCTTGATACCAAGGTGTTAAGGTCTAAGCTCCGTGAGATACGTGAATGAATGACGGTTAACTGCGCGTGCGACGCTTTTATGAAATTGCCTAATTACTTTAAACAGAGAAATGGGCTATTTGTCAGCTGTATCATAAAGTTAATTTGTTATAAGTATTAGTGCTGTGAAATAAGCTAGGCTAGAACTAAAAATACATAGATAATGAGTCTCAGAACTATGCACTGTCAAGTGCAAAAATAAGTATCTATTCGACCTGCTCAAAAATATGTTACTACGGCCTTATTGCGTCGGAATAAGAGTCTGTGGTACTTATTTTTAAAACTTTGAAAAAAATCAATTTTTAAACTTGACTGTACCTACTGAAAGTGTAATAATTTAATGAATCAGGCATTACTGAGCTACAGCTCAATTACCTAGACTTCAAATTTGCGGTCACAATGTAAATAAGAGAAACGTAAATCTTTGGAAGTAACTAAACGTCCATAATACAAAGGCCAAAAAAAAAGAAACAAAAAAAAGTTTGTTATTCAATGTAAATATGTGAATGAATAGGGATGATGACACCACCAATCAATTGACGTTCTTTTTATGAGGTGTCAAAACACAATCTCCCATAGTTTCAGTGGCAATAGCGAATTATGACGTCACTATCCGGCAACTCAATCAACTAACTATTTATTTGTTTTAAAGCAACAAAAAATCTAATTTTACAGTAAATCGAAAATTAATCTGGTTTTCAGGGTTAAATAAAGCGTTTTTTTACTGGAGTTGTGCCTTCGAATTATTTTTTAATGGCGTCATCATCCCTATTGGTTGGAGCGACGACCTGGTTAAGATCTCGGTATCGCGGTGGACGCGGAAAGCAAAAGACCGGTCTGAGTGGAGAGCCGGTCTGGGTCAGAGTGAGAGAGAGTGGGAGGCTTATGTCCAGCAGTGGACGTCTTTCGGCTGACATGTTGACGTAATACAGGTCTTACCTAGTTCAGACTCTAGTCTCTCACAAAACTTACCAGTACCTGCTTCATCTAAAACTACATTATGTATATCTATTGTTATCATTACTGGTAACCTATATACATTTGTGAGGAGAAAATAAATGATTTTTATTATTATGATTATTATTAATTGCGAGCGCTATTATACGTTTATGACCATTTTTTTCCTCGTTCCAGGGGTAAATTCGCGTCGGTCCGCAAGATCCGGCACCTGGTGTCGGGCGCGGAATACGCCGCCAAGTTCATCCGCAAGCGGCGCCGCGCCGCCGACAGCTCGCGCGAGATACAGCACGAGGTGGCCGTGCTCGCGCTCTGCGCTGGCTGCACGCGCGTCGTCAGGCTGCACGAGGTGAGACCATTTGACCCTTTTACCCATAAAACTTTGTACCCGGCAAAAACAGACAAACATGTGGTTTACTGTTTAGGCGAATAAAGTTTGGCAACCTGTTTCATTTCGCAACTTTTCATTTCCTAACTGTTTAATATGTTTGAAACTGTAAATATTTCAGGATTTTTTTAAAACTAACTTAACCTAACCTAACCTAAAGGGTTCTACGCGATGACCCTGAAATAAATCCTGAAATATGTACAGTTTTTGGATCCGTCCCAAAGGTGCCAGCAGTATTCCATACAAGATCTAAATCTATATGTTTTGAAAAGGTTATAAAGCTGTCCTGGAGTGAAATACCGCCTCATCCTATGAGGGAGTCCAATAGGACTCAAGTTTTTATATAGATAGCCCAGGAGACACCAGGGGACAAAAGCAGCGACATGCTGCGGGACATGCCTTCAACAATGAGGGCTATCGTTTTTTCTCTCACTAGATGGCGCCACTGTTGCGTGAGGTTTTTAAAAGTCTGTTATAACGGCCGTGAAAACTAAAGTTTAGATTAAAATCATATTTAATACATTGTAAAACAGTGCCATAAACATATCGAGTAACCACAGTATTGCATAATCCCGTTTTGTTCGGAAAAAAGGGAGGACAAAAGTTTTCGTAAGACAAAACTGTCTCAAATTACAGACGTTCATTGCCTCTTATCGCATAATTGCCATAATTAATTTCAGATAATGCAAAATATTCACAAAATTATTCTAATTATAAATAAACCCGCGTAGCTCACCCAAAAACTATGAGATTTGACATTTCGTTGACCTCACGCTACACTAGCGCCTCTAGCGGAAAATTCATTCGCGATAGCCCTCATTGCGAAACATATACCGCGAGCGGCGTCTCGGAGCTGGAGCAAGTAACATTGCAGAATATATTCCAGAAAAAAACTCTCCAGCCCTCTCCTCTTTGTAGTAGACTCTAGGGAGTTGAAGACGTGTGGTCTGGCTTTCCAGCCGGTGAGGTTCCGGCACTGACTAGGTCGCCATCTGTTAAGCAGATAACGCAAACACCTCAATCAATCTGTGGGCATCACGTTTGTGATTGGTTAAATAAGTAAATGAACCTCTCTTTCTCTCTCTCTCTATTAATGCCATCTAGCGATATTTCACTTCTCAAGAAACTGCCATTAACCCATCACAAACAATTCCAGGTATACGAAACCCGTTCAGAAGTGGCCATAGTTCTCGAGCTCTGCGCTGGAGGCGAGTTACAGCGCCTCCTGGACGAGGAGGAGCGTCTCTCGGAGGGCGCGGCGCGGCGGGCCCTCCGCCACGTGCTCGAAGGTCTGGCGCACCTCCACGCGCGCCGCATCGCGCAC
This sequence comes from Choristoneura rosaceana, assembly GCA_037349165.1. Taxonomy (NCBI): domain Eukaryota; kingdom Metazoa; phylum Arthropoda; class Insecta; order Lepidoptera; family Tortricidae; genus Choristoneura; species Choristoneura rosaceana. The sequence continues at coordinate 1,317,023 of JAZBNJ010000036.1, forward strand.
CTGGACCTCAAGCCACAGAACTTGCTGTTGACGGCAGAGGGCGAGGAGTTGCTCATCTGCGACTTCGGGATCAGCCGTGCCATACAGCCGGGAGCGCATGTCCGGGAGATATTAGGCACGAGGGACTATGTCGGTGAGTGGACTGTTGGACCCCATAGGGTCATACTGAACACCAGCGCTTCGGCTTGCTGTAGCAATACTCTGAGTATAGCCCTTTTTACTTCTTTCGGCACAATGTTTGTTTATTTTCTCTCTCGGTGCTTTATATATAAGATTGTCTGTTTCTTAGCCGTAATTTTGTTTATTTTTGTTGCGCCGAATTTAGGTAAATAAATTTATTCTTTCTTTCTTCTTTCTGTTGAGTTTTTCAATGATATTTAACGGCATACGGGCATGTCAGTCATTTACTAAGTACTATACTACGAAAAATAAGTAGGGTAACGGCACCAATCATGGACATGTTAAGCACAGTAGTATCCAGTGATGGACAGCAAGGGTTCAATGCCTTATAGCTCACCATTCATTAACTTTACCAGTTATGATCATCAGTTATCTGCACATAAGTGTTATTAGTTTTAGAAAAAGTAGCGTTCGTTTCTTGATATTGGGTTAGCGGAAAAAATATTCCATTATTGGTTCCAGTCCATGACTGGTGCCGTCACTCTATGTTCTATAGTATTTATTTAAGAAGGTAGGATAAGTCTCATGGTTATTGTTTCACCAGACGGCTAAGATGGAGTTTCATCTCGTGTAGCGTTGAGGGACTGGGAGTGTATAGTATAAGTTCCGATCCTACCGACCGCGCCATGTCGAGTAGGTACACGTAAATCAATTACCAAGCTCAGATTACGACAATCGCACCTTCATCGTATTTGTAAGCAACGATACAAGCTGTTAAAGAATCCTGTGCCCACAATTTTTAACCCACATTAAGGCTAGATTACTATCTAAAATGATACAAGTGGAAAGTTAAAAAAAAATGTTTTCTTGAAGTTGAGCCACAAGCACAAGAAAATGTTATTCTTGTGACTCAACATCTGTACTTAATATTGACGTATGCGATGCAAGTTTTCAACCATAGTATGGGGTTCCGTCCCGTTAAATGCTGCGCCGTGCGTCTCCTGAAACGCTGCTCTTCTAATCAAACTTCAAGAAAAACTTAAATAATCACGTTTCTATTGGAAATCTTATGCAAATTCCACCAATAAAACTCAGGACAGTTAGGAGACCCCGTGGTGCCAATTGATTTTATGAAACCGCTAACGGTATTAAACTGAACTAATTTCTTATCCCGTTGGAATGACAAATCTCGCTCCAATTATATTTCTTAATTGCGTTTCCCGCACGGAGATTACTTACTCCGCGGCACGCGATCCTGGCTCAGATGCATCGTAAAAGTCTGAGTCGTGGACAGATTAAATTATTTATAGTTAGCAGTGCGATTTTGCTAAATTCTGGGGCAGAAAGCGATTTGTTACGAATGATGTTTTGTCACGGTCTTGCTGTCTATGAAGAACATTTTACATTTTCTTAATTGCGGTAAATATATTTTTATTTCATGAATTAAACAATTTTTAAAGCTTACTGCATATAAGTATGTAACAGAGTTATAAAGGTTTTAAATTCAAGATTAGATAGAGTAGTAGTAGCAGCAGTTTTTCAAAGAGACAGAGACTTTTATAGAATTTCAAAAAGTTAGTATACCCATAAATCTATGTTCAACAAATAAAACTATAAACTGCAAATAAATTATTTATTTATTTCTTTCTTTCTTTCTTTCTTGAACTACCTAACTTAAAAACTTAATAACCTATTTTCAACTGAATTCATTTTTTACTTCGTTATACATTGTCTGTTTATCTGATATTCTCATAATAATCTTAAAGGATATGGTAAATTCAAAATTTGTCAAATACTGTATTTCGAACGAGAGTCTATTAGAAGCCCGACGTCGAAGACCGAGGGCTAATTAATCGATGGTCGTAATTCCAATATCGCACACTTGACGTATAACGTGGATTGCTAGTAGGTATACTCGTAGTATCAGTGTATAACTAAGTGAAGAAGTTATATATAGAAGTTATATAAGATATAGTTTAGTTTTTAATATAGTTTTAATTTAGTTTGTATTATTTAGTATTTTAGTTAAGTTATTTTTAGGATATTTTTTATTTCATTATTTCATATTTGTACCAATAAACTCATAAATCATTCTCAATGATGAAGTTTATTCGGAACACAGACAACCTAATAGGTACAATAAAGAGAACATACAAAGAAAAAATAATATTAAGAATACAAAATAGTAAAAATTAGAAATATTTGTTGGTGCCCGAAATGGTCCCGCCTTAGCATAAAATTCTCCTCGGGTGGGTCTTCCGGTGAGACTATTTTAACATTAACTGAAGTCTGATCTTTCTTTCCCTCCTGCAGCGCCGGAGATCCTGTCCTACGAGCCGTTGTCGCTGGCAGCAGACATGTGGTCGGTCGGCGTGCTGGCTTACGTCCTCGTCAGCGGATATTCACCGTTCGCTGGCGACACCAAACAGGTAAGCGCTTTTTTTTTAGCCCGTATTATATCCCAAAGGCCTCCCTTTTCCTCCGCCACTCTTCCCTATCTCGGGCAACGTGCATTACATTTGTTCGATTGACCACTACAAACTCGTTTGCTTTACGGCCTTTGCAATGTAATGCAACTTGCACGATTTCTCTTGCAAGTCTAAACCTAGCTTAAGGTATTGGTCTATCCAAATAGCAAGTGTATTTAGAAATTTGAGCTTAAGCCCTACTACAGACTCTTCAATCAAGCCTTTTTTTGGTAAATACGTCTTTAACATGTATTATGAAATGTATACCAGATTTCAAATTCTACTTACCTTAAAGCAAGGCGTATAATGACATATCAGGGCCAATCAACATTTTTACCGACACTAAGTCCGCGAAATTTTTCAAACAATTGCAGATTTTCGTAAGTAAACATGTTTTTTCTGTAATTAAATAGATGGTGTACGTGAATACATGCCATCCTACGTAAGCTCAACCTATTAAACCTTGAAATATCTTGTTGGAAGTACGATTTTTTGGTAACGCCAGAAACAATTTTGGTAACGCAGGAGACCCCCTAAGTGTCGGTAAAAAAGTTGATTGGCCCATCAGACAAGGATGTGTGATTTTGTCGATGACTGATTGTTAATACAGATTATTGTATGTCCTCAGGAGACGTACCTGAACATAGCGCAGTGCCAGCTGAGCTTCCCCCGCGACCTGTTCCGCGGCGTGTCCGCGCGCGCGCAGCAGTTCATCCGCGACACGCTCGTCGTCGACCCCAAGTGAGTACCTTGCATGATTGGGCAGGGGCGGATCTACTTAAAGGCTTTTTGGGCCGCAGCCCAGAGCCTCATGGATACAGAGGGCCTCCAACCTGAACTGCAAACAATAAACGATATTGTCAATAATAAAAATTATCTAGAATTTAAAAAAATCCGATCGAAGGTTTAAGTAATTAGGTAGGGCCCCTAAGCAGTATTAGCCCAGGGCACCACAAATTCAAGATCCGCCCCTGGGACTGGGACACACTTATCTGTTAAACTTCTTTCCTACTTCTGGGGCACTACGAAAATCGAAGTTCGTATCGTACAGTCCCTTTCACTCTCGTACTAACAGCGGGACGGCAAGATGCGAAGTACGATTCAATGTTAAAATGTATAAAAGCCCTTGCGATATTTCGTGATTTTTTTCGATTTTATAGGTTATTACCTACGATAGGTTATTCCTACGCTGGGACCTATTTGCAATGCATCTCTCTCTATGCGTCTGTCAAAATTTAAAGTAGTTTGTGCGATGTCAGTGAGTCAGGTATAGAAATATAGGTGGAGTCATTCACTATGACGCGTGCCGTGGTTCTTATTACAATGCCATTAATGGCTAATTTTGACAAAATCACGCGTCTTCGTGGATGACACTAGGTATAGAATGAATAGGCATTTTCACAAAAAAGTGTAACTTTTCTTTTTTTTAATTTTTGAAAAAGTATGGTTTTCATATTAAGAATCAAAAGCATAATAGATTCCGATGGAAAAAAAATGTCCCAGTCAAAAACGCTAGTTTTGTGATGTTTTTTTCATATAGGTACTCGGTATGGGTGTCACATAGCTATCTCATAAAATTTGCATGAAAAAAGTACGGCCATTTAGACAATACGGCCTCTGTTACTTTTATTTCGCTGAGCATAAACCTGGCTAGACCATTAAACTGTAACGTGTCTTCCGTCCTCAGGGGTCGTCTAACAGTGGAAGAGTGCCTGGAGCACCCCTGGTTAAAAGACGACGCGGACATCCCCCGCGCCATCGTGGGGGTCGGCTTCGACGCGAGCGACGCCAGCGAGGAGGGGCTCGAGGACGGCGATGACTCCCGCCCCCATGGGGTCAACGGGCACGGACACAATGGGGTCAACGGGAGCAACGGGGGCACAAATGGGACGCATGAGGAGGACAGAGGTGAGGAGTTTAGGTTATTTTGTGTGGGATGATAAGATTTAAATGCTTAAAATTATTTAATGGAACGGGGTCAACGGGCACGGACATAATGGGGTCAATGGGAGCAACGGGGGCACAAATGGGACGCATGAGGAGGACAGAGGTGAGCTGTTTAGGTTATTTTGTGTGGGGTGATGAGGCTTAAAATTATAAAATGGAACGGGGTCTATGGGCATGGACAAAAGGGGGTCAATGGGAGCAACGGGGGCACAAATGGGACGCACGAGGAGGACAGAGGTGAGGAGTTTAGGTTATTTTGTGTGGGATGATAAGATTTAAAGGCTTAAAATTATTAAATGGAACGGGGTCGCATAAGTACGACCGAGGTGAGGGTAGTTAAGAATTTTTTATGTGAGATGATAAGATTTCAGAGAGAATTCATTTCTAGAAAGTATTCTATAGTTGATGGAACATTAAAATATTGTTTGGGGGTACATTAGATACTCCTCCTCAGGTTTTGAGCTCGAGGACTCTGTGCTTACATCATCATCATCATCATCACAGCATAGACCTCCAGTTGCTTCGGTCGGTTGGAAGCTGCCTGTGCCTGTGCTAATATTGACGACAAATCCTCAGAATTTTCGGTGTTCCTTAAAATGCGTGCAACTGACAATTGGCACTTGAGGTATCCCATCTTAGGCCTCTAGGTTGCAATCCCCCTGGTGTTGCAGGTGTCTATGGGCGGTGGTGATCTCTTACCATAAATAAAAAATAAAATAATAAATATCATGGGACTATTGACACCAATTGACCTAGTCCTAAATTAAGCAAAACTTGTACTATAGGATACTAAGCAACGGATAAACATGCTTATGGCCCAAAACCATGAAGGTGGCGAATTCCGATTTTGTAATTTGCACGAAAAATATTGAAAGGATTAGCAAAATTAAAGACTTAAAATAATTTCTACGCTGTTGTTCTTACTAGATTTAAAAGGGGCGCGCACAGATTTCACTATTTTTTTTGCTATAGCGATTTTAAGCAAACTCCCTTACTAAAATTCGTCAAATCGGGAACGACATTAATTTCATTTTTTTAAATAGAAGAGTTCTTAAAAACATTAAGTAGTTAATTAATATTTCTTACAGTGTTTTACAGTAACTAAGTGTCAAAGAAAATTATGTAAAAATATGACCATATTTAAAAAATAAATGAAACTGAAAATCAAAACGATAGTAACATACGTTCCCGTAATGATTTATAATAAAGGTACGGTCAGTATAAGATAGTTACAAAGGTACTTAGCATTTAAATGATTATATTTTTGCGGACAAAACAAATAACGCCTGTCTCACAAAACACCCGTGATACTACTACAGCGCACTAGCGCCAAAAGTCGGCTCAGAAGTATAAGTTTTGCCTATTTATTGTGTCGTTCACGAATATGACGTATACTTTGTTGGACAAACTTTTAACTAATCCTGTGTTTAAAATAAATTTATTTTGTCTATGTTACTTTAAAATACTTAATTTTTAGGAATCAAAATACTCATAATGTATGTTTAAAACATTAAAAGTTGTCTTTTACTACATTTTCAAGTAAGTTGAAGTTACAACGTGGTGTTTCGGACGCGTTCCCGATATGACTTTTTGACCTTGTTTTCTGTTAAATTGATGACAATTGCTTATTTTGAAATTCTTTTTTTTAAGGTATAGATATATGCGACTAATTTCATTAATATTAAATACTTATTTACTAAAATTAATTTAGATTTTGGTTTTTATGAGTTGCCGAAGCGAATTCTCCACCTTCATGGTTTTGGGCCTTATACAGATAAATACATACTTAAATATATATTAAACACCCAAGACCCGAGAACAAACATTCGTATCATTCATAAAAATATCTGCCCCGGCCGGGAATCGAACCCGGGACCGCAAGCTTCATCACCATCAAGAGATCTACTTGCTCGTTTGCCATCCAGTTGAAGAAAAAAAAAAGGTATCAAAGATGCGAATGAGCACAGTGTTGGTAACAATATTGTATTTGTCTGCAGATCGTCCCGTGTCGCCGGCGCCGGCGCAGGAGGACTCCAAGCCGCTGAAGCACGCGCATGCGCGCGACGCGTCCCCACCCTGCCCGGACGCGCCCTCCACGCCCAAGGTGAGGATACTGGTAATTACACGAAACAAACAAGTATTAAGATTGTTTTAAACAAGCTTTGCTCGCGACTTACCCCCTTATTCATAAACGATCAAACCTATTTTAGTTAAAATGCCGCTAAAACTCGTTTGTCCTTATCTGTCACTTCGACATTTGTATTTGTTAGAAAGGGACAAAGCATTTGTTAGTTATCATAGGCTTGTTAAGTTTTATGAATAAGGGGGTTAACCCTTAATACCTAAGGCCCCATTTGAGCATACACCACAGATTCAAAAGCGGCTGTCAAATACATACCTGACAATAGTTATTTATGCAACTGTTTCGTAATAGGGGTCCTTAAAACACGAGTTTGGTTTTATGGTCACACTCGTGTTTTAAGGCCTAATTACGTACAGTTGTATACAATATTTTATCTACATCCATATATTAAATCCTCTATCATGTGTTCCGCGAACCTGAGAATGACCTGCATGAACGAGAACTAGGTAGGTTTGTCTGCACGCCCACAAGCTGCGCGCGCGACAACGCGAGGACTTGGGAGGATATATAGATAACTACATAAGAATGTAGTTCTTGAGTCTTCGACTTGTCTGGTACATATAGTGCAATCTTTGAAAGAAATAAAGAAAGAAAGAAAGAAGAAATTTATTCACTAACACATTCAGTAATTTTGCATTACCTGAAATTAATTATGGCAATTATGCGACAAGGGGCAACGAACGTCTGTAATTTGAGACATTTTGTCTTTCGAAAACTTTTGTCCTCACTTTTTTCCGAACAAAACGGGATTATGCAATACTGTGGTTGCTCGATATGTTTATGGCACTGTTTTACAATGTATTAAATATGATTTCAGTCTAAACTTTGTTTTCACGGCCGTTATAACAGACTTTTAAAAACCTCACTCATTGTGCTATGATATTTAAATGGAAACTGTCTTTTTTGAAGGTATCCCGCAAGTCGGTGCCGCACCCGCCGTCGGTACTCGCGCTGTGCAAGAAGTTCCAGCCGGACTACGAGAAGCCGGGCAAGCTGCCGGCCGAGTGCGCGCCGCCGTGCGCGTGCGCGTGCGCCGGCTCGCCCGCGCCCTGCCTGCGCCTGCGCCCCGCGCGCCCCCCCACCGACCGCGCGCTCATCTGCTAGCCCCTGTGCTGTCTGCGCGTATTGCGCAGCTAACGATAGATGGCGCTGTCCGCGTACGGCGCAGCTAACGATAGATGGCGCTGTCCGCTGACGGCGCTCTAGTTTAAAAACGTTCTGCTGTATTGTCGCTGGTACAGAGCTTGTTTCACCAGTTAGGAGCTGTTTCACCATCCATTGATTAGTGTTGACTGACGGTTAAATGTGATACCGTCTCCGTCTATCCGAACAAAACAAATAGAGACGGCGTCACCTTTAACCGTCAGTTAACACTAATCAATGGATGGTGAAACATCCCCTTAATCTTGATTATTCGCAGTAGTTTGGTAGTACAAAAAAGAAGAATTATTATGAAAAGAAAGAAACTAAAGGAACTACTGCGAGTAATCCATTAAGTTTCTGTTGTTTTACGTGCTAATAAATAAAATTATCGGTGGCTTAGCTAGGTAACCAAAGGCACTAGGCAAAAAATAAACTAGGGCCCCAACTATAAACTATTTAAAATCGTTAGTCCTGTATTCGTCGTGTTCCGAATTCGACGTACTTCAGATTTGTCATTTATAGTTTGTAAGTCAGAGTCCGAGAGGCCTCCTGAGCTCGGGGGTCCCGGGGCACTGCCCTGTCTAGCCCTCCGGTAGCTAAGCCACTAAAAATCATCGTCTTAACGCACTCGTAGATCAAGAGTACGAGTATATCAACTCAAAATAATACTCTACGTGAATTTAGACCTTCCTGAAATTGAATGAAGTTTAATCAAACTGAGGTATTATTTTGTTGATATACCAATCTAGGAGCGTCATAAACATCTGCTACGTAAGATGACAGGGATCCAACTGATATTGGCGAAACAGGTTGTTATAGTAGTGAAGGTTATTAATCTTTTTTTCATAAATCGTGCTGTACAAAACGACACTGCGTAGAGTCCAATGCTTGCCTTAGGTTTCTCGCGCGTAAAGTTGATGCGAGTATCCAAGACAGCGTTGTACCCTGCGTTAGTGGCATTTTGTATAACGACGCAAGCTCAAATCTGCTGTTTTACTATTCCGTCGAACATTTAAATAATTTTCACGTCTTCTTTCTTTACTTCTTTCCACAGCTTTAATGTTCTTTACTTCTTTAAAACTACTAAAACTGTAGCCTTTTAAGAAATGTATGGTGATTACATTGTTTGTATACGTAGACGAGTCCTTTGAACTTTGTGAAGGTTTTCGTACCACTTGGGCCTGGATGTCACGTCAATATAAAGACGCGACGCCCAAACCATTTCACAGAACAGATTGAATACTCGTCTATCGTTGTTTGACAACGCAATCATTATGCCTTCTTAGACAGAAATTTTAGAATATTCCAATCGAATAGTCACTTATTTTATAAAATTACATTTTATCGGATTGCCATGTTTATAATAATAACCTTCACTACTTTTAACCGTTACCAGCTGTAAGCAATGATTGCCGTTGGTCGATTGTTAGTTTTCAAAGATTGTTGTAACTAAAGTTGCATATGCCTTGAAAATATATGGTATTTTTAAATTAATCCCCAAAATTTTAGTTTTATCATTCAAAATGTGATTGGAATTAATTACAAATGTATTCTACTACAATTTTAAAATCCTAAATTCATTTACACTTACAGGATGCTTTAGTCAAACTAACCCAACAACAATGAATATTCCGAATTAATTTAAGACATGTTTGTACAACGGCAATTGTTGAAGGTCACCGCGAAGTGTCTTTTAGTTAACAGCAATCTGTATTATTGAATGCAAGTGTTGCGCGTACTTAGGTATTATTGTTACGTGTCGTAGAGACGACAGTTATGTTGCATGTTAACTTAACAAGCAGATTTGTGGGAGAAAAAGTCGCTAGATGTCGTTTATGATGTGTCAGATTCATCTGACAGCTGTCACATTCTAAGGACATAGACGCTTGAGTGTCTGTCAAAAATCTGACGTTTCAGCGATGAGTGTGTCCTTTGAATGACAGATGTCGTTTTATTCTGGACTTTAAGTGACATCTGGCGACTTTTTCAAGAAATGTTAAGCGAGCACGCTTGCAGAGGCACTTTGTATCCCTTTCTGGAACGGTGTATTAGAAAGGGATGGCACGGTGTACCTCGGCGGGTGTTCTAGCGTCGTATAAGCTTGTTCTGACTTCGTCGCTAAGGATGTACCGTTGACTTGATAGTGTACCGTTGGACGGGCCTTTCAGTGCAACGCCGAAGCGTGCAGTGATGTAAATATGTAGTTAAGGTAGGTTAGCGAGAGTTGTATATTTTTAATGTGGTAGGGGCCCGATTTCGCGAACTCGTTGCGCCGTTTCTTACTTAAATTCGGTTTTTGCGATGTCAAATTGTAATAGGGTCTTATAAGTACAAAATATATACTCCAAACGGCATGAGAAGTATGTTAAGGTGGCTCGAGTCCTTTGAGTTTTAAACTGAGTTGCCCCCAGCAAAATTTAAGCAAAAGACATCTAAAGAGACGTCTAAGGTTTTCTTGGAGCGCAATAACAGTTGAGATAGCAAAGCATTTAAGAGCCAAACGAATGCCTAGGAATACTGTACTTACTGTATTTCTAACAAAAGCGCCGTGCCAACAATTTTTAAATAAGGTCAAAGACCGTATGTTAAAACGGGCACGGTTGATATCTCGTTGAATTGTAATGGTTGTGGTACGCTTGTTCCATTTGCTAAGCAAATGTTCAAATTATTTAGTGGCGAGTAAGCGGCCGAGAGTCGAGTTCGTCTGAAGATCGCGCTCCTACATCGATGGTACAAAATGCATAATTTTACGACATCCTGTAACAGAGGGCTTGTAAATGTGTTGTTTACCGCTGAGCGCGTCCACCCTGTAAATAGACGGTACGTGGTGTTTATTTATTAAAAAATGGGAGCGTTTTGAAAATTACGCGACTTCGAAACTATTAGAAATATCCTGGAAAGTCACAGCTCATTACAGCCACCCGGCACCCGACCAGCACCGCTTCGCCTCGAGCGTTAGTATTCTTCGTATGGATTTATATGGGTATGCGCTCACTACATCAACTCCGTAGCGTCACCGGATCGCCTCACTCGCAAGGCCACGCGCGGACGGCGAGTGGACCACTCTGTGACAGCACGCTGCTCGCCGCCATACTGACTACTAGGAAGTTCCACTCGTCAACGCAGCGTTCGTCCATGGATCACCTGTCGACGAGTGGACGTTGAAAGACGGTGCTGGTCGGGTACCTGGTGGCTCTGGCTGTGACTAAAGCTACTCTAAAGTAATGAATGGATTCAACTATATTTTTTTCTTTTTTTTTTGCGAGTTATCACAATAAAGTGTTTTTGTATTTGATTTATTTCGCGTAATTTCTGAGCTCCCGCGGTGTCCTCAGCGTTTACTTACTTAGATGATAATTGTTACTGTGTCGACCACGTCGCGTGACATATATAGTAGTGTTAAGTGTTTAGATGATGTTAACAGATAATGTAGGTAGTTTAACACTATACTGCCGCGTTGATCCTCGTGGGACCAAAATTGTAGTCGCAAATTCCTTATAGTTGTTCGTGTTTGTGCGATATTGAAATTTTACCCCGCTCCGGGTTGTTGTTGAATTGCGACTGTAAATGGGCTCGAGCGTTGCGCCGGCGTCGCGCCGACTGCGCCGCGTGAGAGCTGTTGTGATCCATAACTAATTTGTAAAAATAAATTATTGTGATATAAATTATGGTTGTTTGTATTTTGCCTATTTATCCTTTCACACATGTTAGGTGTTTTGAATCTACTATTGAATACAGAGCCATGTTAAAAAAAAAGAACAACAAAGTAGTGATTCATCACGTAATGATACATTACGTCTTAATTTATTTTATAAGAAAAGTCGTATTTTTTTATATAATATGTTATAAGTATAGATCTTTACTAAATACATTTAAGGTTTGCGATAATAATGGAACGTACCTGGGTGACCGAGCTTTACTCGGGCTAAAACTCGATAAAAGCGTTTTTCTAGAGATAAGAATATTATATGTGAAGGAGAAGGAGGTCTCTATTACTAATTATCAGCAAACACAATAACGTCAAATAACAGTTTTAATGTTTTTCACGTGGGCTTCTAGTTAATTACACTATACTACCTCTAAAGTCTTAATTATTTTAATAACTGTAAACTCATTATTTTAGTTAAAAGACTTACTAAACGTAAGACGGTTCCTTGGGGAAGAATCTGTCTCAAGGCCACTCCCTTGCTTCACTGCTTTCCACCGAGACTCTGCCAAAGCAGCACTCATGTGTTACTTGCGCTATGTAGCGCCATGCTATAAGGCCATATATAGTGGTCCTCAGTGTTACTTACTGCCACTGTCACTTGCGCTAATGTAGCGCCATGCTATAAGGCTATATATAGAAGAACTAGCTTTTGCCCCGCGGCTCCGCCCGCGTGGTATTCGGTTATCGCGCGCTGTTCCCTCGGCAACTGTGCATTTTTCCGGAGCAAAATGAAGCCTATGTCACACTCTGGCCATTAGGGTGGGTCGCGATTGTATGAAAAAAAAATTTTTTTGGATGTTTGATTTCTAATAGTTTCAAAAAGTTGTATAGTAGTAAAACAAGTAAGGACATATTTTTTTTATATTTTTAAATCATCATCTTATGCCTCCGCATCTCTGTCGAAAAATTGATAAAATCAAAAAAATATGTTCACCTTAAAAAAATATAAAATGAAAAGTATCTGTTAAGTATGTTTATTGTTAGTGAAAAATAGTGTACAAAAGTTAAAAAAATATTAATTTAATGTTTGAAACAACTTTGGAATACGATTAACATACCAAATCATCTCACTACTGTACCTTAAAATCTCTCTTGCTCTCAAATTTTATCATGATTTTTCTGGAAGCCAACTTTGATTGAATTAGACCTTGTCTAGATACTTTTGTACAAGCAGATATAGAGGTTTCTGTTGTAACTTTCACTGCTCTTTCTACTGCTCGGGTATGGTTGGACAGATGTAAAAACAGAGCGTTAGGATTTTTCCCACTGCTGTTCTAATGAGCAAACGCGGCAAGTTCTTCATCTGACAATCCGTTGAGGACGGGTGTAAATGGATTTGTTTTCCAATGGATAAGGTCGTAATAACTAGTCGCATTGAGATTAAGTTTTGGTACATTAAACATTCTCGGTACAGATGGCAGTGTCGATTTACGTGCTTTTAAGAACAAGAAGTTTGAGAATGGCGGTGCAACGTACCGCCAATTCTCGCACTTCTTGTTTTTCGTCGGTCAACATTAACAACAACATATTCTCCGGATGAGCAGAATAGCAGTTTCTCTGTAAAACTGAATTTATGACTTTTTTAAGGTTATTAGGCAAATATCTAGATCGCTTAATCTCTTTGAAAAAAAGTCGAGCTGCATGTTGACAAGTTGAAGCTAATTTTATAGAAAACCATACCGGAGCATATACTTTTACGACAAAAGTGGCCAAAAGGTTCCTTTGGATTTGTGATTAGCCTTTTAAGGTCATATCTCGTCCATTCGTAATACTTCAGAATATCTTCGTTGGTGGGAGGTTTTTCTTTAACTTTGCAATTAGTAGGTACCAAACAAAGGAGAAACTAAAGCATTACGAGTTTTTTTCATTATTCAAATCCACTCACAAGATTCTAAAACACAAGACTAAACCAATAATTCTTGCGAATCACGCGTGACTATAATTTTAGGAATAATTTTAGGAAAAACAACCTCAACTCGCGTAATTAGGAATCCTACCGTCCTCTTGCATGATTCTGTAACGGCCAAAATACGCTGTTTTATGTATTTTTTTAATAAATTGCAATATAATACTATAAAAAGAATCAGAATTATTAAAATAAACGTAATGTTTTTAATTATAATATCTGGGTAAACTCGGCTCTAAAATTACGATTCTGAGAAACTTCAAGTAGCTTGCGGAGGCATTAAACATATTCCGATCACTGTAGTGTAGAAATAAATCTTATTAGTAATAAAAAAATGCAACTTTTTGTTACTATTACAATTTGAAATTCGAAAAAAAAAAATTTCGACCCACCCTACTGGCCATGAACTAGCTCTGCCAAAAATTACGTCGATCCGTCGCTCCGTTACGGCGTGAAAGACGGACAAACATACAAACACACTTTCGCATTTATAATATTAATATGGATTACTCGTTTAAAGGTATAAATAAATAAAATAAAATAAATTAATTAATAAATATCATGGGACACTTGACACCAATTGACCTAATCCCAAACTAAGCAAAGCTAGATATAAGCTAGGTATAGATAGATAAATAGATTAGATCACGGTGTATTGTGTGTCGTAACGACGTATTCATGCACGTGGTGGCATAGTAAATATGCAAATAAATGCACCGAAAAAAGGGCATCAATAAAAGTCAGTTTTATAAAATCTCCTGTATTGATACTTCATACCACTAACAGTTATTTTAAATTTCATCACGAATCTGAATAATACACTATCCATTGGCATATAAAACTAGAGCTAGAGTAAAATACCTTATATAACAATTAATATGAACAAAAGTGGACCTTAAAACACACTTAATAAAGTTCACTTTGTATAATTATTGATCTTGAGATAAGTTTTTTACGTTGGGAGTTCAAACTTACATGAGAATATAAATATTATCTGTTCACTCACGAAGGCGCGCACCTCCACATTTTATCATTGTAGTTGTAAACATATCCGTACAAGTCTTATGTGTGCGTAGCTCGAACGCGTCCTCAGTCGCAAGCGTACCGTCAGTCACGCACACTGAGACTAAGACAACGTGTAAGTACAAGGTTTACTCATGCACATTGATAATGAGGGTTTTCACGGAGGCGAATCATCGCTAGATGGCGTTAGTATCGTGAGGTCCGTTTGACGTTTGCTCGTGATTGGTTAAATAATTAAATGAGCCAATCGCAAGCAAACGTCAAACGGACCTCACGATACTAACGCCATCTAGCGATATTTCGTGTCTGTGAAAAACCTCATTGGCTATGGAGGAGCGCGTCTTCGTGAGTGAACAGATCTGTACTTAAGGTACAAAAGGGAAAAAAAACGGAATCCTTAAGTGACCGTTTGTTTTCCGTCTCTCAATTGTCTTTTTTCAGGAACTCGAGGAGTTATCAAGCTGAAATTAATATAAAATACTCAGGTCTGCTATCTTGAAGCAGTGAAAAAAATCAAACTTTACAGTACTTTACTTATCTGACAAAATATAAAATTAAGTACCTTAAGTTTTATGGGATGGTCCGTATTATATTTTTTATCGATAGTAGACTTATAATGTAGCTCACTCCTGAATTATTATTATTCCCCTTGATGGCGGCCTTAAGGCTTGGGCCAATGTCAGTTGCGAGGATATAGTATCGTTGTACGGCGACATTTGACAACTGACAGCTGTCAATATGACCTTTTTTTTTAATCAAAAAATATAATTTGGACCATCCCAGAAAACTTAAGGTACCTAATTATTAAAAAAAATGTTATAGGATACTTCCGCTTGTCCTAGAAATTTGAAATTTGGTATGAAGGTAGCTTACATACAGCACAACGAATAAGAAAAGTTATCTTAATTTTTTACGTCAGTCTAAGACCTTCGAACATGATCCCATAATTCGTACATCTTGCTTAGAAGGCTCTGCTGGCACTGGACAAATTTGTACGGAACACTCGGTGCGCGATTCCGACTCGCACTTGGCTTGTTTTCTTAAATTAGATTATTGTTTTATCAGTGCTTTTGCCCAACAAAATCTAATTTGGCAGTGGAGTTGGTGCTCTTGATGGTCTAACACAATCGAACACTTTTTAGTTTTTAATTAAAATATCATACAGTATGATTATTAAGTAATTAACACGTTCCTCGTCCATGCGGATTATTGTATATACAACCCACAGTAGGGCACAGGCGTCCTCTTAGAACGAGAGCGCTTGGGCTGTAGTTCCCACACGGGCCCAGCGCGAATTGGGAACTTCACACATACTTTTTTTTATATATATAAACAAGCGGTACAAGTGAGTGGAAAATTACAAGCCACTATTGAAAACCCCTTAGGGGTTTATGTAATAGCTGGCGAGTCGTCGCGTTTCAATCCAAACTCATAGTTAAAGTTAACTTAAAGCTCATAGTAAATTACACTGGTAATTTTGCACATACATTTTGAAAACTCAAGAGGTGCGAGCCCGGGTTTGAACCCATGATCCACTGCTTGAGAGACCATGGGTAAAACTACTACGCTACTATGACTTATGAGCATGGAGTTAATAACACACACATAATATGAGCGAGTTACTGTGGTACAGTCAGCAGCAGAAGTAGATGAGCGGTTACTGTGCTCAAAATGATCTACACACGACTCTACCACAAAACAGATAGGTACCATCAGCCAAATATGTTAAAAATAAAATTGTGTTAAATAATTGTAATGTATAGTATATAGATATCATTTATAAATATTGTGAATCTGTTTTAAAAAATAAATACCTCGTTGAGTTTCTTGCCGGATTCTTCTCAACAGAGGTTTTTTCCGAACCGGTGGTAGATTTTTTGACGTTCATAAGTGCTTATCATAGCCTAAATTGAATATTTTGACTTTGACTTTATGTAGTCTACCACCCTAAAGTTAATAATCGTTTGCATGACACAAAACAATAATGCCAATAGACGTGTCTGTCAACTTGAAAGTTCGACTTTAGCGAGATATTCATTTGATAGGAACTTGTTTAAAAATTGATAGACCACTTATATTTGGCTGATGGTACAGAAATCAATGTACATACAAAGTACGCTCGAGCAACGCACACATAGACACTGCTCACGGACATAATATCCCGGACCGGTTGGGACCAGTGCGAGCGCGAATGCCATCCGCTTGAGACACGCATCTGTGAACTTTTTTGTAATGGAGAATGCGAATTTATTACACGTTAAATATAATGATCGTGCATTTCGCCAGTGTCGAAATCGTAGCAAGATGTTTGTGTGACTTTGTAATATAAAAATGAGATTAACATTAAAATATTTCAATTATTATTAATTTATATTTCCATTCTTCCCGTTTCATTCTCAACAATAAATCTAACAACTAGATACGAGTGCCACTACCACTATAGTTTTTTGTGCATAAGCCATAGTTGACAACCTTAGAGCGACCGCAGAGCGTAGGTATGAAAATTAAAGTACATACAGGAGATTGACTTCTGTAGCTGTTTTGTGATTACTGCTAAAGTAATAATAGATTTACAGGTGTTAGGACCTTGTGCAAGGTCCGCCCGGATTGCTACCACCATCTTGCTTGCTAATCCTGCCGTGAAGCAGCAGTGCTTGCACTGTTGTGTTTCGGCGTGGAGAGTAAGACAGCCGGTGAAATTACTGGCACTTGAGGTATCCCATCTTAGGCCTGTAGGTTGGCAACGCATCTGCAATACCCCTGGTTTTGCAGATGTTTATGGGCGGTAGTGATCTCCTACCATCAGGAGACCCACTTGCTCGTTTGGCATACATTCAAATAAAAAATTAAAAAATAAGAGAGAGTTTAGATCAGTTTGAGCACCAAAACACCTCATCTAATTCTACTGCTGACTGTACCAGGATAGAAACGTTACATACGAATATAGCATTGACTAAAAATTATATCTATATAATTTCATTCACTATATCTACAAGCACTCACTCAAGGCATTCACGTCTCAAAAACATACTTCATAAGATTGATATGAACACGATTATTCTTAAATTTAGTGACGAATTAAAATTCAATTTGGGGTTTTAATAATAAACAGCCCACAGAGCACTCATTACAGGAGCTGCTTTTAGTGTATCTTTGCGCTACATTTGTTTCACCTTGAAGCATCGTTCTGTTTAGGATTTAGCCTATGCTTAAAAAAATATGACGTTATACTATTACATCATATAATACAACACAGGTCTATACTCATTTAAAAAGTTACGTTCCTGTAAATTCCTAAATAAACTATGGTTTTCCATGGTTAACTCAAAGGTTTCCTGGCAAATGGAATATCGCTAAACTCCATTTATTTTACATTTGAAACTTAACGACAATATTTGCACACGTTTTTAAATGAAACAATGAAAGTTTATAAAATTGTGTTGTCTTTAAAAAAACATAATAATAACTGCTAATAAATGTACAAGTAGGTATTTTTAGTCCATTTGTGTTCGAAATACCGAGAAACGTGTGTTACAATTTGACCGTTAATTCAAACCTTAAATTAAACGGATTATAGATAGCGTTAGTATCGTAAGGTCCGTTTGACATTTATGTCACCTGTGAGATTAGCTTATAATTAAAGCTAATATCAAGCATGACTGTAAGGGTGGCCCCATATGCAGGCACAAGTCGCTCGTTTGCAGCGATAAATTTGGTCACGCAACCTTATTTCGAAGGTGATTTTGAATTTCCCGCGACTCAAAAAAGTAGCGTCAAGTCGCCGCGTCGAGCAGCAACGACAAGACGGCTACTTGCAGGATTGATCTTGGTCTTGGAAGCTGATTTCTTAATCTCATTTAGTAGCAGTCGTGGCAGTGGTACAAATAAAATGAATCAGAGTTAATGAAAAAAAAAAACAGTGTTAAGCTGAAATTGAAGAGGTTTTTTTTTCAGCGATAAAGTTCAACATTTTCAGCTTTATCACTATATGTCACGTGACTAGATTTGACACTGGAAACGAGCGTCGAGCGATTTCATGTGGCCCCACCTTAACGTCAAACGGACTTCTCAGCATTGGCGCAATGTAGCGATATTTCATTTCCGAGACAAACTTCACTGCCTGTCGTTTTTTGACAAAGGAACGCGCCACCTCCTGTTATAAGTGCTATGTGAAGCCATAAGTACATTTGGAATAATCAATCTAGTAAAATGACTTACACAAGTAAGATAATTAATTGAAAAGCAGAATCAACGTTAAGCGGGTATCTGACATAAAGTTATGCGACAATTACGTAAATTATCCTTTTTTATTCTTAATGTAGTTAATAGGCTATTTGACATCATTTGATTTAAATATTTTTCAGAGCTATTGAGTTTGCATGGTAATACTGAACTGTGACATCACTTGATAGCTGATTCAATTAGGTATTACAAGCTGTTATAGGTGAAAAACTTAAGTAAAGCACCTGTTGTATGTAGTAGTAACTTGTCCATAGAAACAAATTGACGTTCCAAATTCGCAAAATGACTTAAGCTCCATATCAATTCTGTGCACCACTACATACAACAGGTCCTTTACTTAAGTTTTTTACCTATAGTTACCTCGCAACGTTCGTATTGCATTTCGTCACTACTTTGAAAAAATCTCGTATCTCAAGTCAATACGTGAACAAAATCGACCCTTCAAATAATACGCATAAAGTTCACTTAGAAAAATTATCGATTTCAAGTTACGAGCTTTTTTTAAAAGTAGTGACGATTTATATCCGTGGTTTAAACATTTGCAAAGCAATTTTTGACTACTTCCTGCTATCCGATTGAGCTGATAGGCATAGGTTTTAACTCTGGTGACAATACAATAATCTGGAAGTGAAATTCTGGTGATCCTGCCAGGATCGTCTCCGCAGGACGGAATTCTGCAGTCAATGGCATCGATTTGAAACTTGATATGGATATTTAGTTTGAATGACAATGTACTTACATTAACAATATTATTAATTCAACCTTTTTGTACAGTCCACAAAAAGGTTGAATTAATAATATTATTTTTAACAAAAAAAAAAACGGAACTGCTTAAAATCTAATACCATTTAATTGAAGATGAGTACATTGTACGTCGCGTTTGTGAATTATTGCTTAATGATGTCAACTACCCTGTGAAAATAATGGAAGAATAATTTCCTAACCCATTTTTGCTACTCAGACCAAAAAATACATTTTAACTTATATTTAATCACATAACCTTCCTTAGAAGCACAAAAATCTTTGCCGTTTACAAAATAGAGATCAAATTTTGGACAAATCAGTGCTTATGGATTCGTCTTATTCATAAATGTTAGATAGAATGTTCGCATCTTAAAAATTGAACAATCGAGTATAACTTAGTGACCTACAAGTCATCGTCTCGCTGGGAACGCGAGGACTCCTTCACAATGAACCACGGACCAGCCCGAAACATGTCGGAAACTCGGCTTTATACATACGACTGCTACTGATTTCATTGCATCCACGTTTCACGCATTTTACACAATAAACAAGAAATATTTCATTTATACAAGTTTTCATACGAACATTTTAACAGGTGATTGGAATAGTTCTTATTATGTATGATTAAAAAATCAATAATTGATCGATATTCAAAGTGAACCTCGTCATAGGCATGACTATACCAGGTGGGGCCGACAAACCGAACGGCATTACTTCAGCGACTTTTAATATTAAATATTTTTTATTCCTATAACACTTCAAAGTTTAAGATTGGTTTTTGCAGTATTTTTGTATATTTTATTTCAACTCCAAATTTTTTACTTTTACGGTCATCCCGTGAAATCCAACGAACAAATACAAAGAGTCCAAAAACCAGTCTTAATTTGACTGCTTAGTAGCGACATCTCTTGTCCGGGTGAGCGGTTAGTTCCGAAGGAATGTTGATGTCTCGACGAGAGCTAAAACATAGATGTCGCTAGTGTCGCTGCTTAAGTGACTAAGAAAAAAGCAGGCTAAAATGTGTGGTGCATGGGAGAAATTTGTGTCTGGACTCCTGTCCAGTGGTGGTGTAGGGGTATGGCAAGCAGCACGGAATGCTGAGTACCTGGGTTCAATTCCCAGTGCTGGTCTCTTTCAGGGTTGTTTCCGTGTTTTAGTTTGTATTTTCGTTGGACTTCAAAATTTATTCGAAGAAGCAATGTAAAGCAAAACTTTGACGTTTATAGCGTTAACTATTACGTTAAAGGCGACTTAATTAAATACTATTTAATTTGTACGAAAAAGGAAAAATCTAGGAACCATCCCATTATTTTTGTGTCACTAAAGTAATTCTTCAGTTTGACGAGTTGGATATCGTCACTACTTTGAAAATCTCGTATCTTAAATCAATACGTCAACGAAATTGAACCTTGACGTAATGGTCATAAAGTGCACTCAGAACAACCATACATTTTGAGATACGATTTTTTTTAAAGTAGTGACGATATATTATGATTTAATTATTTACTCCTGTTAAAATACTCTTGTTTACAAGAGAAATCTCCAGGCGGTATTTTTAATTAAAATATCGATGTCAAAAGGACTGTACAAACTAATCCAAACATCTGTCAAATTCCGCAATAACTTTAAAATTCTTTGTAGACGTAGACAGCTGCAAAGGCGTTGCCAGCCGATGGGCAAGTTGATGTGGAGAATGAGAAAAGTATGGATTGTAAATATGTAGGTATTTGTTGGAATTGGTCACAGATATAGATTACACTAGATAACGCAAACACCTCAATCTGTATGAAAACCAGCCGCGTCACTTTTTATATCTACTGTGAAATCGCAAGAGCGAATTAGCGATGTGAATTCCCCGATGTCCGCGCAATATCGATTCAAATGCGCTCGCCCGCGCCATGGGGCTCAAGTCTATCACTAGTCATGATTAGTCAGTTAGCGGTCAGTCTTTGTATGGGGCCATCGATATATACTTACTAGATATCGCGATCCGAACACTCATTGTGTTCCACTGCTTTGACCCTTGCACTGTGCAAAGGACTTTAGTATGACTTTGACATTCATGAGCGGCGAACGGACTAGTTTTTGATTGAGACTCCGAATGTAAGCGTGAACCTGCACGTCAGTAACAATTCACTACTCACGTAAGTAAAATTACATCTTGTTCAAGTGATTACGCAACTAATAGTATTGTAATACCACAATAAAAACATTTTTTTAAATAAGACGTCACGCCATCTTACAATCATAGACTAAAAACGTGCAGACGTTACGTTCCCATTCAGAATTGGTTGTAGGTAAAAAATTGTGACTGAACATGAATGACAATTCGTTTAATTGCTTTATTTATACCCAGTTTGATATTTTGAATATTTATTTTATGTTCCATCTTTTTGGTCTAAATAATATCAATTTTTTTTTTCGAAATTATCTATTTTGCATCTGAGCATTATAATTACGTTTTCGTAGGTAAAATAGCTGTGTCACTTCTGGGGTGTATAATCTATATAGCGATGACGTTTTGTGACAGTCCGGTATTTGAACATATTGTTGACATGAACGTTCGTGTCTATAGAATATAAGTCAATGTATGGGGCCAGCCCCGAAGTTTGGTCGGGGTTCGAACACGCGAAGTAAATGCATTTGCGTAATCTAGTGTAGTCTATATCTGTGTTTAAAACAATAACTGATTGAAAATCCGGATGCCGACGTATACCGACGCAAATTCATTATTGATTGTTTCTGTAGGTCAGTGTCCGTTAAGCACAGGTGTCTTTAAAGCTGTGAGCTGGTCGCTGTACTCGCTGTAGAGCCGCTGCCAGCGCAGCTGACGCACCAGGACTGACAGCATCGACTCCAGAATGTCATGTTTCTTGATACCCTGCGATAAGTGTTACAATTATTTATCAATAAAAACAACATTACAGTTGGAAAAGTAATGCGCTGTAAAATTCAAATTAAAAATACAAACTGAAATGGCTGCATGAGAAACTGTTCTACTCAGTGAGTGAATTGTTTTTAATTTAAATATGTAAAGTCATAGATATAAGTTTTTAATGTTGCATGCTAAACTACCTAGCAAAAAATGATGTTCAATTTTTAAAATGTAACACCTTACTGTACCATTTTTTGTGCAAATACAGATTATGATTATGATTATGAAATAAAGATGCACAGAAAAACCAGAAAAATAAGACCAGCGCTGGGAATCGTGCCCAGGTCCTCGGCATTCCGTGCCGTGTGCTGTACCGCTACATCACCGCTGGTAACGCGGTATAGCACGCGGCACGGAACGCCGAGGATCTGGGTTCGATTCGCAGCGCTGGTCTTATTTTTCTTTTGTATTTTCAATATGGGTTTTACGGGATGACCGTAAAAGTAACAAAAAATTTGGAATCGAAATAAAAAATACAAAAAGATTCCAAAAAAAAACAATCTTAATTTTTTTTTATTCGACTGGATGGCAAACGAGCAAGTGAGATCACCGCCCATAAACATCTGCAACACCAGGGATATTGCAGATGCGTTGCCAACCTAGAGGCCTAAGATACCTCAAGTAACTCAAATAATAATTAAAAAATATATGAGTAATTCAAATTATACACAAAAGATACAAAATACATAAAAAAACTCAAGAAAAATTGATCGACCCAGTTGTGTTAGTTCAATATTTACTCACCAAGACTGTCGATTGCCATTTTTTGGGAGTGGACGTGCAGTGACTAGGCCCGAGCATGTCGTCCAGTATAGCTCTCAACTGATCCTCGTTACCTGCAATGCCGAAACAAAAAAAATGTTGGAGAAACATCCAAGTAATTTTGAACATTATAATATTTTGCTTTATAACTTGAGTAAAGTCGACCAAGAATGTGCTTTACCAATTTTAATGACAGTTCCAGTATGGTCTCGCCGGAAGACCAGCGCTGGCTCCACCCCAGGAGTCCGCATTTATGCTGAGGTGTGACTTTTTCACACACAATTTAATAATATTATTTATGTTTGCTGTAATTTTATCATAACCGCATGGCGGTGGTATTCTTGATCGATACCACCGCCATGCGGTTATGATCGATTTTACAATAGGCAAGATTCTTAAAAAACCGGCCAAGTGTGAGTGGTATCATTAGCGCAATCTAGTGTAATCTATATCTGTGTCCCAAATACATTAGGATAGTTACCGTGGTTAACGAGGTGCGTGAACAGCGCGGTCAGCCAGTGGCGGTAGTCCCGCGCCAGCCGCAGATGGAAGCACGACGCGAGCTGCGCCTCCAGCCAGCTCCGGGCCGCCTCCGCGCTGTAGTTCCTGTAATAAAACAAGAACAATGGGGGCTATCGCGAATGAATTTTCCGCTAGAGGCGCTAGTGTAGCGTGAGGTCAACGAAATGTCAAATCTCATAGTTTTTGGGTGAGCTACGCGGGTTTATTTACAATTAGAATAATTTTGTGAATATTTTGCATTATCTGAAATTAATTATGGCAATTATGCGATGAGGGGCAATGAACGTCTGTAATTTGAGACGGTTTTGTATTTCGAAAACTTTTATCCTTCCTTTTTTCCGAACAAAACGGGATTATGCAATACTGTGGTTGCTCGATATGTTTATGGCACTGTTTTACAATGTATTAAATATGATTTTAGTCTAAAATTTGTTTTCACGGCCGTTATGACAGACATAAAAACCTCACGCAACAGTGGCGCCATCTAGTGAGAGAAAAAACGATAGCCCTCATTGCTTCAATTTGTTAGAATAGGGAATATTACGCAAAGCTCTCCACAGGAGGCGACGCAAATACAAAGTGCAAAGTGCAAGTGCAAGTGGTGTATGTTTAAATATTTTTTTTTATTATTATTATTTTTGTGGCAATAAATGATTTCTTTCTTTCTTTCTTTCTTTCTTTCAAACAAACCGCCGTGACAAAGTTCTCTATAGTTTGTCGCCACGACGAATCATTATTAGTAACAAAATAACATGATATTTACATCGATAGTAAGGATAGAGCTATGTAAAAAAAATGATATCATGGTATCTTACGGACATGAAAAAGACGCTTAAGATATACAAAAAAACTGTCCATGGTTTGTGCGGCAAAAAAGTGCACTAATATTCCTCATTCCGCTTACTGTTAACAAACAGTCAGAAAGGACATTAAAATAATCAACAACAAAATAAATAAACAAGTAAGTAGACATTCTACTAATTTTATAAATGCGAAAATTTGTTAGTATCTGCGTGTGTGAAATTTAATTTTAATGTGTATTTTGCATGTTTTTGTTCAGCTAAATGTGTCCTGGAAACTATCCATACTAATATTATAAATGCGAAAGTAACTCTGTCTGTCTGTCTGTCTGTTACGCTTTCACGCCAAAACCGCTGAACCGATTTGGATGAAATTTGGTACAGAGATAGAATAGACCTTAGAAAAGGACATAGGCTACTTTTTATCCCGATATTCCCACGGGATAGGGATAAAATCTCGAAATAAGAACCTCTGGGCTTAGAGTCATGAAATTTGGTATGTAGGTAGTTGGACGTATGGAATAACACATAGGTGACTTTTTGATCTGATATTCCCACGGGATAACTAGGGATAAGATCTCGAAATAACAACCGCTGGGCTTAGAGCCATAAAATTTAGTATGTAGGTATCTGGACCTCTGGAATAACACGAAGGCTACTTTATATCCTGATATTCCCACGGGATAGGGATAAAATTTTGAAATAAGAACCTCTGGGCTTGGAGTCATGAAATTTGGTATATAGGTAGTTGGACGTATGGAATAACACATAGGTGACTTTTTGACCCAATATTCCCACGGGATAACTAGGGATAAGATGTCGAAATAACAACCGCTGGGCTTAGAGCCATAAAATTTAGTATATAGGTAGCTGGACCTCTGGAATAACACGAAAGCTACTTTTTATCCTGATATTCCCACGGGATAGGGATAAAATTTCAAAATAATAACTGCTGGGCTTAAAGTCATGAAATTTGATATGTAGGGAGCTGCACGTCTGAAATAATACATAAGCGACTTTTTGACCCGAAATTCCCACGGGATATCAAAGGATAAAATCTCGAAGTAACAACCACTGGGCTTAGAGCCATGAAATTTGGTGTGTAGGTAGCTGAACCTCTGGAATAACACATAGGCTATTTTTTTCCCCGATATTCCCACTTGATAGGAATAAAATTTTGAAATAATAACCGCTGGGCTAAAAGTCATGAAATTTGGTATGTAGGTAGCTGCACGTCTGGAATAACACATACGCTATTTTTTATCCCTATACTCCCACGGGATATTTCAATTGCCACTACCAGACCGATTAGTTTACGCGTGTGAAGCCGCGGGTAAAAGCTAGTAATACATATTTAAGACCTTCTGTTAACCACATTTAAGACACTAATGCGGGATAAAGGGTACGGTAAACAGGTGCACAATAAAATGAGAATGGCCGATGTAACTCAGAAGACGTTACCATGGCAACCGGCTATACTAAAAAGTTGATAAAGTGTGTGTTACCCGGTCCTCGGTTGGGGCTGCGGCTGGGGCTGGGGCGGGGGCGGCGGCGGGCGGGCGGCGAGGCGCGGGGCGGGCGGCCCGCCCGACGCGCGCCACACCGGGTCGCGGCTGTCCGCCCATACTACCCTGCAAATCAAATTAAATATCATGAATGTCCGCGAAATTTTTCAAACAATTCCATTTCATTATGACGTCATAAGTCACTATTTGTTCGTCAACTAAATCAAAATAAATAACTATTTATTTGTTTTAAAGCAACAAAAAATCAAATTTTACAGTAAATTGATAATTAATCTGGTTTTCAGGGCTAAAATAAAGCGTTTTTTTTACTGGAGTCGTGCCTTCGAATACTTTTTCAATGGCGTCAATATCCTTATCGTCAGATTCTATTGAAATGGAGTTTAGGTAACTCATATTTTATAATGTATGAAAAATGATTACCGCTAGTAGGACAGTTAAATAAAAAAAATGTATGGGGAATAAAATCAAAATCACACAACATTATTCCCACCGTATTTCTAAATTAATAAAATAATTACATTAGCTTTAGGTGAACTTACCATGCATATAATTTCCTACAGTAAATATAACTCTTGCCGTTGCTCAATGCGATCATTGGATTCCCGTCCTCCAGCAGCGAGCAATTCGTCACCGAAACTGAAATAAACAACAGCAAATAAATAAGTTTTCAATAAAATACCGTAATTTTCAAAATGAAAACGGTACAGTACCCGGCGATAAAGATTGCACATCGTTCTTTGGAAAGAGACTCGGTCAATTTCGACTTCGTAGAGTGTTGTCGCACACTACTTATGTGACGTTTGTCAGTCGTTATACAGGTGTAATGAAAATACACAATAAAGAGTCGTTGAAACCCCCCGAAAACTTTAAATTGTACGACGGCCTCTTTAGGAAAAAGAGGGACCTATCCTTTTTCTAGTAGTTGCAACAGCTCCCTATAGATATCCGAAGTTTACATGTCATTAATTTGACGTAAACTAATTAAGTCCATAAAGGTGCAGTATTTATTTGATACAAAAGTCACTTAATAAATACGATGATTGATGGACGGTGGCCAGTGTTGGGAAATCGTCGCGAACAACCAATTGTCTTTTTCCGAAGGTCGATGTGCAATCTTTAACGCCGGGCAGGGGCGTATCATCGGTAGGCCTCCAACAAGATGGACCGACGACCTAGTTAAGATCGCGGGATCGCGGTGGATGCGGAAAGCACAAGACCGGTCTGAGTGGAGAGCCTTGGGGGAGGCCTATGTCCAGCAGTGGACGTCTTTCGGCTGACATGATGATGATGATGAGGGGCATACCCTGCTTCTGGCTTTAAAAGTTAGATTTTTCAAGTTATATTGCCCGCGCTTGTTTTGTCATACACACTACACGAAGACACTACATGAAACACTGTAGAAATGGTACATGTAGTGTGTAGGGGAAATACCCGCAAGGGATCCTGCTTCATAGGTAAACGAGGCATAATATATTGTAGAACATACAATTTCCAGTACTGTGTGGCCAGTAACTCACCGCCTTGCACCAACGGTCCTCGGAAGCACAGCGGTTTGACGAGGCAGCTGGCTTCTGCCAGGTCCCATATGGCGAGCTCTGCGCCCGTCGTCACCGCCGCTAAAATGTGTGGCCAGTAACTCACCGCCTTGCACCAACAGTCCTCGGAAGCACAGCGGTTTGACGAGGCAGCTAGCTTCAGCTAGGTCCCATATGGCGAGCTCTGCGCCCGTCGTCACCGCCGCTAAACTGTGTGGCCAGTAACTCACCGCCTTGCACCAACAGTCCTCGGAAGCACAGCGGTTTGACGAGGCAGCTGGCTTCTGCGAGGTCCCATATGGCGAGCTCTGCGCCCGTCGTCACCGCCGCTAAACTGTGTGGCCAGTAACTCACCGCCTTGCACCAACAGTCCTCGGAAGCACAGCGGTTTGACGAGGCAGCTGGCTTCTGCCAGGTCCCATATGGCGAGCTCTGCGCCCGTCGTCACCGCCGCTAAAATGTCCCCTGTCAACGTCAGCTTGGATGCCTGCGACATTAGTGCTGGAAACAAAATTTCGACATTGAAAAAAGTGGCCAAGGGCGAGTTGAACGTGTGTAGTAAGGGTTCTGTTCAAATTAAGTTGGCATTAAAAGTTAAGACGAGGGATTAGTTTAGAAAGGTTGGTAAAGTATGTAAATCAAATTGTACAACATGTTATTTTTCATGATTCATTAGATAGATAGCAAAGACGTTCGTCAAATTCCTGTTTCGTCAAATTTTTGTTTCGTCATATTCTTGTTTTGCCAAATTCTTGTTTCGTCAAATTCCTGTTTTCCCAAATTCTTGTTCCGTCATATTCTAGTCTTGCCAAATTCTTATTTCGTCAAATTCCTGTTTCGTCAAATTCTTATTTTAGCGAATGGTGCAGGAAGAAACAGTTTGTGAAGATATTTCGTTTTCTAGATTTTTTTTTAGTGTACAACGGCAAAACCTACTAGACACTGGCAAAATGGCAAAATTGTCCTTCAATGGACAGAGGCATATTAAAAAAAAAAAGTTTGTGAATTTAAGCGTGGAGAATAAGACAGCCGGTGAAATTGACACTTGAGGTATCCCATCTTAAGCCTCCAGGTTGGTTAATACCAGGTTGGTATTGCAAATGTTTATGGGCAGTGATCAGGAGACCCATTTGCTCGTTTGCCATGCAGTGAAATAAAAAAAAACTAACCGATGGGAGGCAGCACCCGTTTGGCAGTGGCGCGATGCAACCGCCACGCGTGCAGCGTGCCGTCCGCGCACGACACGCACGCGTAACGCGCGTCGCACGCTATGCACGTCACCGGAGAACCTACAATAAATCATGGGACACTTGACACCAATGAGGGTAGGCAGGAGAAATATAGCTAGATGGCGTTAGTGTCGTGGGTTTTTTTAACATTACGGTCTTGCTTACAATTGGTTAGTAACTAAATGAGCCAATAGGGCATATTAGGCAATCATCTGCGCAGGGGGCGACACTAGCACAAACATCTGTACTCCAAATTTCATTGATATACGAGGGGTGATCCAAAAGTAATGATAACTAATATGTAAAACAACTCAAGTGGCCGAAAACTAAATTTATTTCTCAACGTAATCTCCAAGCAAGGCTACACACTTAAATATTTCACACGAAAACACAAGCCGAAACATGAATGCACAGAACAACCAGAAAAATAGACCAGCGCTGGGAATCGAACCCAGGTCCTCAGCATTCCGTGCTGCGTGCTATTCCCCTACACCACCACTGGACAGGAGACTAGACACGAATTTTTCCTATGCACCCATATTTCAACATGAATTCTTTTCATTAGTCACTTTAGCAGCGACACTAACGCCATCTCTATGATCTACGTTCTCAACGAGAAACATTTTTCACTCCCTTCGAAACTATCCGCTCACCAGGGACAAGAGATGTCGCTATTAAGCAATCAAATCAAGATTACGATTTGGAGTCTTTTTGTATTTTTTATTTCAACTCCAAATTTTTGTTTCGTTGAGAACGTAGATCATAGATGGCGTTAGTGTCGCTGCTAAAGTGACTAATGAAAAGAATTCAAGTTGAAATATGGGTGCATAGGAAAAATTCGTGTCTAGTCTCCTGTCCAGTGGTGGTGTAGGGGAATAGCACGCAGCACGGAATGCTGAGGACCTGGGTTCGATTCCCAGGGCTGGTCTATTTTTCTGGTTTTTCTGTGCATTCATGTTTCGGCTTGTGTTTTCGTGTGAAATATTTAAACATTCACGGGATGACCGTAAAAGAAAACAAAAATTTGGAGTTGAAATAAAAAATACAAAAACAGGGTGTCCACAACTAATGTTCAAAAAAATTCCCTGACTTTTCCCTGACTTTCCCTGACCATTTTTTAAAATTTCCCTGACCAAATTTAGTCATTCAGTAGGCAAGTAGGTATGTTGTATTTGTAAAGTAGTTTTTAAGCAAAATGAAAAATATCTGATAAGTACACAATTCGATAATCGACCCGACAACTCTGGTGTCAAAGTTTCTAGATCGCCTAGTATAGCTTCCACCAACCACCATGGTACCGCAGATGCATACATGAGGTTGACATACATCGCAGCCCAGGCGGAGAGTAACGAGTCACTATCGAGCAAAGTGCCTAATTGAGGCGAAGGTAGCGCGTGCAGCCATGCCCCTGATTCTGACCGCGATACCGCTAAGAGTCTCGCGAGATTCGCACCCGTGGCGCCCCCAATGAGACGATCGAGAGTCGCTCTACACTCCACATCATCCCACCCACGCTGGACTGCAGGGTTCTCAGGCACGGTCGCCCCCGGGTTGAGAGCCGACCCCGCCACCACGGCGTCGGCCACATACCTACGGTATGCTTGCCCTGTCGCCATTTAGAGATAGAATATTAGCGACCAAGCCCGCCACCCCATGTGCCGACGCCAAGAAGGCCGGCAAGCTCACATCCCCCAAACGCCGCACCCCAATGCCCCCGTGCCGAATCGGCAGAGCAGCCTGCGCCCATTGGTTATCGCTCAGAGAGACATGGGTTATTGACTCGATCGCCGACTTAATGCCCGCGTCAAATGAACCGATGTCGTCGAGGAACAACCAAGCTGGGGCCCTACGCAGGACAGGAGGTAGGTTACCTTTGAGACGGCAAAACACTTCTGCAGAAGCGCCACAGCTACATGTGGATTAATAACTGTACAAGCGCCTGACGGAAATGCAAGACCATCACGTAGATTACAACAACGGAGCTAGGCCCTGAGCCTTATTTTATAATTCTCATCTACCGTATGTTCTTTCGCTTTGCCATCGCATTTCTATACGCACAATACTTGCTGTTTTTTTAATTATTATTAAATTCTCGCTAACGATGGGCCTCATAAGGAAGCTCAAAGTCACTCAAAGGGCTATGGAGAGGGCTATGCTCGGGGTTTCTCTGCGGGATAGAATCAGAAATTATGATATCCGCAGTAGAACTAAGGTTACTGACATATCCCGAAGAATTGCGAAACTGAAGTGGCAGTGGGCGGGGCACATTGCACGCAGGACTGATGGCCGATGGGGTCAGAAGGTTCTCGAATGGCGTCCGCGGACCGGGAGACGAGCTGTCGGTAGGCCTCCAACAAGATGGAGCGACGACCTGGCTAAGATCGCGGGATCGCGGTGGATGCGAAAAGCACAAGACCGGTCTGAGTGGAAAGCCTTGGGGGAGGCGTATGTCCAGCAGTGGACGTCTTTCGGCTGACATGATGATTATTAAATTCTATTTTGAGTACTTTGGGTTTTAATACGCCCCGTTGTGTCGTCGAAGACAATAACCTTGAGACGTTCACTAGCGAACAGAAGGAGATTCCTGCGAATTTCAAGCGCCTCCGGAACTGCAGAAGGAAATATGGGTGCCCCAAGTAAACAAAATGAGTCAGTGTTAAGCTCCTTGAGGCCCGGAAGCAACGAAGAGAAAAGAGAGAAGAGAGGACACGACTCCTGACCACGAGGGAAAAACTCACACTTGGTGGTATTCACCTCCAGTCCCAAATCTCTCAGGCGAGGCAGCAAAACGAGCAAGTTTTGCTCCACCTCCTCTGGGTTACCCCCGATGGTACCTACCATCATAGAGGTGTCATACATTGAGGGGGGACTTGAGCTCGGCGATGACCTTATGGATAGCGAGGCTGAAAGTGAGAGGACCAAGAGGGTCTCCCTGCTGAGCACCAACCTGCGAAAGAATAATCTCAGATCCATGGAAGAGATTGGTTGGCAGGTGATATACCTAGGGAAGGAAAGGATAGAGCACCGGAATATTCTCCAATAGTTCGGTCAATAGGATGTCCCTCTCCAATGTGTTGAAAGCATTCTTCAGATCCAGTTTCACAATGATGCTACCCGCATTCTCTGGATCCACCGCAAAACTGCGGACGGCGTGAATAGCCCCTTCACATCCTAATCGCGTCCCAAACCCAGGTCAGGGATGTGGCTCATTTTTTTTATTAAATCTCAATTTTCCCTGACTTTCCAGGTATCCCCTCGATTTCACTGACTTTCCCTGACCACCTTAAGCTTCCCTGACATTTCCCTGACTTTCCCTGACTTTCCAGAATGTGGACACCCTGAAAAAGACTCCAAATCGTAATCTTGCTACACACTTAATCCATCTCTTCTCCAGACCGCGAATTCCATTAAAAAAATTTTTTTTTCGCGACTCTCCAAATATGCCTCTACAGCGGCTATGACCTCATTGTCGTTCAAAAATTTTTTGCCTCTGAGGTGTTCCTTCAGTCGTAGAAACAGATAAAAGTCGCTGGGGGCTAGGTCTGGTGAATACGTGGGGTGTTCTAGCAATTCGAAGCCCGCGTCCTGGATATACGCGTCCTTGTAGTTTTCGAGTAAAATGCCTGTGACATACGGACGGACGGGCAGACAGACGGATTTGACGAAACTATGATT
Source organism: Choristoneura rosaceana (assembly GCA_037349165.1). NCBI lineage: Eukaryota > Metazoa > Arthropoda > Insecta > Lepidoptera > Tortricidae > Choristoneura > Choristoneura rosaceana. The sequence continues at coordinate 1,349,452 of JAZBNJ010000036.1, forward strand.
CCGTTTTTGCCATTTTGGCTCCGGAATCCTAAAAAGGCAGCGGATTACTTCGTTGACACGCTCATTATTTTAAAATTAAATAATATATACCTAAGTACGTTTCCCAGATGGGATCAGTGGATGCAGAATTGTTCTGTAGCAACTGGAGACGAGACAACGTGCCGTACAAGGTGTTGCATGCTTTGTTGATGACCTGAAAGAAAAAAAAAGTTTTCACTTCTCATGCTTATAAAGTTCGTGTTTATGCTGTATCCAGGCGACATAAAATGACTTTCTATGCTCTAGTGCATAAAATAAAATCTTCGTCTAATACCAACTCAAGACCAAGGTAATCAGGTGTCAACAGCCATAAACAAAAAGTTTCTATATATATTTTAAATAATTTTTAATTTATATAACTAAAAATCAATCTAATAAATCAGTAAAATTAAAATAATGGATTTATTATAACGTCGGCTTATTGCAAGAAATCACTAACTGCAAAAACTCACTAACTGCAAAAAGTCGCCAAGTAAGTAAGTGCAAGTAAGTTCGCCTTTGTACATATTTGTTTTTGTCAATTGTGTTTTGCTTATTTTGTACAATAAAGAGTTTACATACATACATACATAAAGTCGCTAACTGCAAAAACTCACTAAGTGCAGTAACGTTATTGCACTTAGTAAGTTTTTGCAGTTAGTGGCTTCTTGCAATAAGCCGACGATAATAATGCATAAAAAATAAAAGGTACATAGAAAGTGAATCATTGTTTCCACTGTTGCTATTTCATTTCCTCGTCATCGAAGTGAAAAGCAAAGTGTAAAACTCGAGCATTAAACCCATTTTCAAAGATGTGGACTAAGAGGGAGCACGCTTGTCTAATAAATTCCCATTCACCGTAGATTTTTTTTATGGTATTGGGGGCAAACGAGCAGACGGATCGCCTGATGGTGAGCGATTACCGTCGCCCATGGACACCTGGAACACCAGAAGAGTCACAAGTGCGTTGCCAGCCTTTAAGGTAGGAGTACGCTATTTTCTTGAAATCTTGAAGGTTATATCGGTCCGGGAATACCGCAGGCGATAGTTCATTCTAGAGTTTTGCTGTGCGAGTCAAGAAATTTCTGGAGAAACGCACAGTTGAGGACCGCCAACCATCTTAATGGTTAAGGTGGAAGTGTTGTTGTGTAGGTCGGTGGCGAAAGCTAGATTTGAAGTCGCTGGTATAGTGACAGCAGTATCTGAAGGCAGCGCCCGGCTCGGCCTGACCCCCTGGCCGTTCATCTCTCCCTCTCTGTCTCGCTGGTACAGTCACCAGCACTAATATCTGACACAAGTGTGCATAAATATCTGATACGACTCTATTTCTAGGGCCGGAAGGACGTGTCAGATATTTTTGTAGGCTCCGCTGTGGTAGATATTAATTAATTAATTAATTTATTTAATTATAAGTTACAGTCCAGCCACACATGCTAATTATATAATAAGAGAAGTTAATAATATAATATACAAACTAAATATATATATTTTTTTTTATTCGACTGGAAGGCAAACGAGCAAGTGGGTCTCCTGATGGTAAGAGATCATCACCGCCCATAAACATCTGCAACACCAGGGGTATTGCAGATGTGCTGCCAACCTAGAGGTCTAAGTTGAAATACCTCAAGTGCCAGTAATTTCACCGGCTGTCTTACTCTCCGCGCCGAAACACAACAGTGCAAGCACTGCTGCTTCACGGCAGGTGGTAGCAATCCGGGCGGACCTTGCACAAGGTCCTACCACCTGCGTTTACGTTAGACATTTATTGAGGTCGTTAATGCTGGCGACTGTACAGTTAGAGCAGTATACCTGCAGGCGCAGATGTCCGGCGGCGCGCACGACGGGCCCGGCCTGGCCCAGCGCGGGCGCCGGCAGCGCGGGCGCGCAGGGCGCCGGCGGGGCGCCGGCGGCCCGCTTGGCCGCAACCTCCTCTATCTTGGGCCCCGGGAGGGACGGCGCGGAGCGCTTGCGCAGCCGCTGGTCGAGACCGCTGGAAAAAAAACAAACTATAAACAGGGTAATCTCCACAGATATAGATTACACTAGATAACGCAAACACCTCAATCTGTGGCTGAATCAACTATTCCTTGCTGTTATTCTGTCCCGTTAGCCAGGGGACATAAGTAGTTTAACATAAGAAATGTCGTGTCACATTATACTAACATGCTTATTAGATGACCAGTAATAGAAGGGGCTTAGAACGACCACAAAAATGCATGTTTGGTAAATTTTAATCCCATAAACTTACGGTTTAAAGAGTGACTCAGGAGACCGTAAATATAGCAACGAGTGGCAAGAAAAAATTGATCGACCCCTGTATGAAAACCAACCGTGCCACTTTTTTATATCTACTGTGACGTTGAATTTCCCATTGTCCGCGCTAAATAGATTCAAATGCGCCGCCCGCCCGCGCCTTGGGGCTCGAGTGACTGCACTAGTCATGATTAGTCAGCGGTCAGCCTTTGTATGGGGGCCAACCCCGACGTTTGGTCGGGGTTCGGACACGCGAAATAGATGCATTTGCGTAATCTAGTGTAATCTATAGCTGTGGTAATCTCATAACCGCTAATCCTTTGGTGTTCGTAATTTTAGTGCCAATGACAGACCAACGCAAGACCAAAGTAACGCTCCCTGGTGACGGCCCTTAATAATGTCACCCGCGGGTCCATATCGGCTCGCATACTTATTGGAAGTCCGAATGTAATGTTTGTCAACACGATCATTTGTCATAACACTTTTTTCTCTAAATCCAATACTTATTCAGAATTGTTATAAATCAAACCTAACCTAACCTATAGTTCTGTATAGGATGCCCATTTAAAAATTTCAGGAAACTGTAAGGTTTCAGTGGGAAAAAATTATGACAAGCAATGATTCGGACAAAAATTACGGTATAACTAGCGAAGAGTATGCGGATGATTTTTGGAATCTTTTTGTATTACTTATTTCAACTCCAAATTATGTTACTGTTAAGGTCACCCGTAAAACCCATATCGAAAATAGAAACTGAAATATAGATGCACAGAAAAACCATAAAAATAAGACCAGCGCTGGGAATCGAACCCAGGTCTCGGCATTCCGTGCCGCGTGCTATACCGCTAGATCACCGCTGGACAACGGTACAAACACGAATTTCTCCTATGCACCACGTATCACAGCTTGTTTGTTTCTTATTTAGTCACTTAAGAGTATGGGAACTTTAGCGCTCCCGTGGCAGCCCTTAATGACGTCACCAGCACCAAAGCAACGCTCCTTGGTGGCGGCCTTAACCCTTTCGTTCCGGTAAAGCCATACACAAAATCTACCCAGTTTTCCATATTCAGTGAATTGATACCTGCTCCTCAGTCCTGTAGGCGAGGTAACTCGTTCACAGAAATGATGCTCTTACGTCCGAAAGACGACTTAACTCGTGCGATGTGCTCTCAGATCCGGTAGACGAGATAACTCGTTGGCTTGGTACAGTTATTTTCCTCTATGTTGTTTGTTCAAAACGTATTTAGACACAAATGCGTAACGAATATTCTTGGGGTAGACTAATAAGTTTATTCACTAGTTGGCAACATTACTAACTGCATAACTACAGCAAATAAATATGGCTCAAGACTAAGAGTACAGGAAGCAATGTGTCCGGTTGTGCAAGTGACTGTCGATTGCCCTAATCTAGGATGTAATGTCAATTTTTTTAAGACGAGTTATCTCGTCTACCGGATCTGAGAGCACATCGCACAAGATGAGTTAACTCGTCATCCGGAGCGAAAGGGTTAATACTGACTTGTTGGGAGGCAGCGGGGTGGCGTGGTTGCTGACGTTGGGGTGTATGACGATGTCGTCCCTCTTCTCGACGCGGATCCGCGACTTGCTCTGCGACGACGTGCTGAAACAGTTCTCGCCGCCGCTCGGGATGGAGCCGAGCGATTCGCTGCAAGACAAACATGACATTTAGAATAGGGATGATGACGCCATTAAAAAATAATTGGAAGGCACAACTCCAGTAAAAAAACGCTTTATTTTAGTCCTGAAAACCAGATTAATTTTCGATTTACTGTAAAATTTGATTCTTTGTTGCTTTAAAACAAATAAATAGTTAGTTGATTGAGTTGCCGGATAGTGACGTCATAATTCGCTGTTGCCATTGAAACTCTATGGGAGAAGTGTGTTTTGAAAGCTCATAAAAAGTACGATAGTTGATTCGTGGTGTCAACATCCCTGTTAACTATGGGTCTATATCAACAGGTAGAAAATTGCAGAGATGTGCAAAATACTTTTAAAAAAGTATTTAAATACAAAATGCAAATACTTTTCTAATTTTGGTATTTGAAATGCAAAATACAAAATATTTTTGCTTTAAGTATTTTAAATACAAAATACAAAATAGGTATTTTCAAAATACTTTATTCAAATAAAATACTTTTATATGAAACAACGTGGACGTCTTCCGGCTGATGATGATGATATGAAACAAGATTTTGCGCGCGACTTAGCACGCGTAAACTATTCGATCTGGTAGTTAGTGTTGCAATTGAAATTCCGGGATTTTACAAAATTTCTCTGGGAATAGGGCATATAAGGCAAAGCTCTGCGACAGACAAAAGAATATTAATACCTATAGAAATTATGACATAGGTACTTAGGTGAAAACCAAAAAGTTGCACACCGTTAAAGCTGCGTTAGCAGGTAGTTTAAATTTCCATTAACTTTTTAAATGTATGATTAATTTTCGTGTCACAATGGAAAAAAATAATTGTAAATATAAATACCTGCTGACGCAGCTTTAACGGCGTGCAATTCTTTGGTCTTCATCCATTTTTTAGTAGCAAAATAACATGAAATTTACATCGTTTGTCACGATAGAGCTATATGTCCAAAAATTTAATTGAAATAATTATGATATTATGGCTTATGGCATCCTTCGTACAAAATACTCGAAAAACTGTTTACGGTTTTGTGCTAGTGCTGCACTCTGACGGCAGAAAATTGCAGTAATATTCCCTATTCCCAAAATTTTTATCATGATCTTCATTGACGTTGTAACAAGAACAACCTATCCAAAATTTAATGACTGATCTTTGGGTTTACCCAGCGGTTGAAATTATTAGATTTTATCCTTATCCCGTGAGAATATCGGAGTAAAAAGTAGCCAATGTGTTATTCCAGACATCCAGCTACCTACATACCAAATTTCATCCAAATCCGTCTAGTCATTCTGGCGTGAAGAAGTATAAAACAAAATTTTCCGTGGGAATTTCCGAAAATTACATCGTGTTTTTCATAGACGTTGCATTTAAAAACAACCGTACCAAATTTCATAATAGCATATATAATATTAGTAGGGTAAGTTCTTTATTGATTATTTACTAGCTTTCCGTCCGCGACTTCGTCGGCGTTGAACTATTTGTTTGCGCGAAACACAATCTTCTACCTAATACTTATATGAAATTCTCGTGACACAGTGTTTGTGACCAAACTCGTCCAAGACGGCTTGTTTTTAGAGTTCCGGAGCCAAAATGGCAAAAACAGAACCCTTATAGTTTCGCCATGTCTGTCTGTCTGTCTGTCCGTCTGTCTGTCCGTCCGCGGCTTTGCTCAGGGACTATCAATGCTAGAAAGCTGCAATTTTGCCCGGATATATAAGTAAACTAGGTATGCCGAAAAAACAGCACAATTAAAAATTAAAAAAAAAAAAATACTAAAAAAACTACTAAAAACTACTAAGTGACATCTTATTGTAATGAACATGACTTGACAATAAATAAATAAATAATTTTTTTTAGGGTACCTCCCATAGACGTAAAGTGGCGGTGATTTCTTTTTTCTCATCCAACCCTATAGTGTGGGGTATCGTTGGATAGGTATTTTAAAACCATTAGGGGTTTACTAAAACGATTTTTCGATTCAGTAATTTGTTTGCGAAATATTCAACTTTAAAGTGCAAATTTTCGTTAAAATCGAGCGTCCCCCCCCCCTCTAAAATCTAAACCGGTGGATGGAAAAATTTGAAAAAATTCAGGATGGTGGTAGTCAGTATATCACACTTCCAAGGAAAACTATAACGGCTAAGTTTGCTTGAGAATTATTAGTAGTTTATGAGTAAATAGCAGCGTAAGGTATAAAATATACCTAAACTTGGAAGATTCCGTATAAAATACGAAATCTTTAGAAAATATTACTTAATTTTGTCGAAATGGCTACGGAACCCTATTTTGGGCGTGTCCGACACGCTCTTGGCCGGTTTTTTTTTGTGTACAGTCACCAGCACCATTATCTGATGCAACAAGCGTGCATAAATATCTGATATGACTCTTATTTGTAAGGCCGGATTGACGTGTCAGATATTTTTGCACGCTTGTTGCATCAGATATTGGTGCTGGTGACTAGTATATATATTCGGTAGGTCTGAGAATGGACGTAAGTAAACTATTTGTCATACTTCTACGCGGACTATTTTCATAATTCCAGCATAAAAGTAGCGTATGTCCTATTCACCAAAATCAGCCAAGCGGATTAGGCTGCTTCCATCAGAGATGTGCGAGGAAATTAGATAGAACACAAACACACACAATTAGTCAGGGACGATTCATTACTTATTTATTTATACAAACTAATTTTTTATTATAGTGGCCCCAAAACAAGATATAGTTCAGTGTTGCCATAGTAAGAATTAAACTTATTAAAAAGTATTTTGTATTTTGCAAATACAAAATATGTCCTTAAATGTATTTCAAATAAAATACAAAATGCTTTTCTAAAAAAAGTATTTAAATACAAAATGGAAATACGTATTTTGTATTTTGTATTTTAAATACTAGTATTTTGAAAATGTCCCATCTCTGGAAAATTGTTATTCATTATGTATTGTTTTTAAACCATTTATTTTTCAGAATTGTTATCAAACAAACCTAAGCTATAGAGTTCTACAGGATAACCATTAAAAAAAAATGAAAAATTTACGGTTTTAGCGGGAAAAAGTAATGACTAACAATAATTATGCCAAACATTACATTATGTCTTATAAGATTATGGCAGTCGAAAGGATCCCATGAACTATATACTAATTAATTAATAAATTATTAACTACTAATTAATTAATTAATGAGTTAATTAATTAATAATTAATTTAAGCTACTTAGGCGCTGTTTCACCATCCATTGATTAGTGGTAACTACAACACTTAACATGTGATGCCGTCTCCGTCTATTCAAACAAAACAAACAGAGACGGCATCACATTTTACCATCAGTTAACTCTAATCAATGGATGGTGCAACAGCCCCTTAATTTTAAATAAGCGTTTATACCTAGTGCCAACGAAAACAACGTGATTTATCAAAATTAGACATTAATGACATTGTAATAAAAACCACGGCACGCGTCATCGTGAACGACTTTAGAAATAGAAATATTTTTTACATACAACACAAAAACATCATCATCATCATCATGCCAGCCGAAAGACGTCCACTGCTGGACATAGGCCTCCCCCAAGGCGCTCCACTCAGACCGGTCTTGTGCTTTTCGCATCCACCGCGATCCCGCGATCTTAGCCAGGTCGTCGCTCTATCTTGTTGGAGGCCTACCGACAGCTCGTCTCCCGGTCCGCGGACGCCATTCGAGAACCTTCTGACCCCATCGGCCATCAGTCCTGCGAGCAATGTGCCCCGCCCACTGCCATTTCAGTTTCACAATACAAAATAGAAACAAGTATTAAGTACGTATTTGCGAAATCGCGTAGCGGTCTCAGCACAGCATAGCTTTGGCCGTAGAGGCCAACGATGGTCTTCCGCTGTGACCGCTTGGCGACTTCACAGAAGGCGACAAAAAATCACAAACAAAACAAAAAAACACTTTACCTATACACAGCTAAGTACTTTAGTTTTTTCTTTTTTAATAACATCTTGTTCTCTCTTCGAACACAACAACTTACGAACGCAACCGTTTCGCCAAACTTACACATTTAACTATTTTTTAATTACATCGTGCCTGTCCAAACGTGTCGAGTGATAATTAACGCCCCACCACTTAACCGAAAAATAGACGGGTGTAGCTATTGTACGACCTGGTCAATGCTCGACCGATTTTGTACGACCTGATAATTCAATCACATGTCGCTTGGAATACGGGTCGAGCTTTATCACCCTGTCCCAATAATGTTCGAGGTGCTATTGGACAACCTGATATTGTACGACCTAATAATTGGAGCACACTTTTGACAGCAAGCAATCGGTTCTGACGATTGATCATTTGTTTTTGTGTACACCGAATGTTAATAAATTTAGTAGAAAATAACTTAATTTGGTCCTGGCCACAATTGAACCTAACACAACCTAACACAAATCTATAGTCATTTGATTCGACTGGATTCCAATTATAACGACGTACAATAACAGGTCGAGCATTAACAGGCGGAGCAAAAATTTGGACACCCTAATAATGCACCCTAATATTGTACGACTTGATAATTCAAATGCAAAATGAGTTCGTATTATCAGGTCGTACAGTGATGGCTGAGCAGTACAGGGTCGAGCATTACTGTTCCCCAAATAGACGACATTCTAATTGACTTGTTCACCTGCACGCTTAATTATAACTTATTGCTAAATTTATTATTTACACGATTTTAGACGCTTCAATTTAAGTTAAGAATTTAGTTAATTACTTTATTAAATGATATTGTAACGGATAACTCACGCGCGAGCAGAGCCCGTGTTGCGGCAGCCGCCGAGTCGCGTGCTCCCTTGAATAAAGGCTACGAAATAGCCCGAAACAGTTAGAGCTAAACTCGATTTAAGATGTGAGTTATCCGTTACAATATCATTTAATATAAGTTTCCGAAACTATCCTACATACATACATACATAAAATCACGCCTCTTTCCCAACGGGGTAGGCAGAGACTACATCCTTCCACTTGCTACGATTCTGGCATACAACTCTCGCTTCCTCTACATTCATCAATCTTTTCATGCATGCGTCGTGTGAAACTATACTATATGAAAAAAATCCGCAATTTTAGAATGTTTCCTTTGGCACATTAAGCGTGATTGTGGTCAAAAGCAAGCCTTATTCCAGTGTAAATAAAAACACTATTGTATTGTGAGGTACCTAGTAGGTGTGCTATTGCTTACCGTGTAATTTTTTTTTCTCTGTGTATTTGTTTTCTGTATCACTTACTATTTCTGGTGTACAATAAAAAGTCTTTGTATTGTATTGTGAGGTACCTGGCGACAGCAGTGAACGGTATGAAGACGGGCGTGATCCGGCGCTTGCCGTCCGACGTGCGCGTCTCGATCTGGCGGTCCACCGGCCGCGCCGACACCGGCGACGCCGCCAGCGCCGGCTTCGACTGCTGCGAACGACAGCCCTGTTTTAGCTCTAGCAATCGGGAAGGTATCATTTGGGGTCTTAGAAAGAAAGAAAAAAATATTTTGGCTCCATAAGTACCACCTAAGACTAAAACTAGCACTATAACTATATTAGATACTTGGTGACACGACAGGACACTAAAAAGGGTCTCCACTCAGCATGTGTTGCCGCACATTAAGTGCAGCAACGCTGGTTTTCTGTGGGTCTTCTGATACAGGTGTCCTGCAATACCTACTAGAAGATCCCTAACCTTCTCGCATGTACTTCTGATTGATTAATAAATTCATTTCATTTCATTTCATCATTGCGTCTAGAAATCTATTGCTTTTTTTTGTGTTTTTTCACTATTGCTGTTCCATTTCCTCGCCATCGAAGTGAAAAGCAGAGTGTAAAACTCGAGCATTATACCCACTTTCCCCTCGATGTGACTATCCACCCTCGCCGTAACTATATGAACGTCTCGGGTAAAATGGCTCGTTTTATGCTTTCGTTGTACAATCTACTATTTATACGCCCTACAGCCAACATAAACACAACATTTACGACCATGACACAGTATATATATAAGCTAAAGCAGTAGGGAAGCTACGAACAAAGGGATCGAAACGAACAAACTCACACAGACGCGCGCTCTACACGGCCTCTAAGGGGGTCTCGCGGTACTGCAGTTGCATAGCTTTCATAATGCTTTCATCATCATCATTATCATCATCTCAGCCATAGGACGTCCACTGTTGGACATAGGCCTCCCCCATAGACCTCCAGTTGCTTCGGTTGGCAGCGGCCTGCATCCACCGTGAACCCACGGCTTTAACAAGGTCATCCGTCCATCTCGTTGGTGCACGTCCTACGCTGCGCTTGCCGATCCGCGGCCACCACTCAAGAACTTTTCGGCCCCAACGGCCATCTGCTCTCCGTGCTATATGGCCCGCCCATTGCCACTTCAACGAGCTAATTCTCTTGGCTACTTTACTGCTGACCATGACTAGTGAAAATACTGTTAACAGCGACACTTCTCACCTGCGACTTGTCGCTGAGGCTGGTGTCGCGGCTGTCGCGGCGACTATCGCTCTGCTCGCGAGCCAGCAGTATTTCAGGGCACTCCACGAGGAGGTTCGACATCGCAGAGTCGTTCGCCAAGCATTTGCCGTAGATCTTTTCGTAGAACGAATTCTGTAGGAAACAAAAATAATCTTCATACATCAACAGAAGTGAAATCAAATACCCTATCGGCCCTCGGAGTTGTACCAGGTTATGCATACCGTATCGTGCCGGGTTTCATTTTGGACAAACGGTTTACAAGAGTATAGAGGGAGGGGGGGGGGGGGGGCAAAATGTTTGCTACTTTGGGAGCGATTATTTTTAAGACACCTTACTTTCTTTTCAAAAGAGCTGTCAAACTATGTGTGAGTTGATGAGAGTTAAATTTTTTTTTTTTTTCAATTTCTGTTACGTGTATGTCTATTTCTGTAATTCAACTACAAAACTAAGTAGCGGCTTTGACAAGACATCTATACTCCAAATTTCATTGATATACATCTTGTAGTTTTCGAGTAAAATGCCTGCGACATACGGACGGACGGACAGACAGACAGACAAACGGACATGAAACTATAAGGGTTCCGTTTTTGCCATTTTGGCTCCGGGACCCTAAAAACCTGTCGGTAGGCCTCCAACAAGATGGAGCGACGACCTGCTTAAGATCGCGGGATCGCGGTGGATGCGAAAAGCACAAGACCGGTCTGAGTGGAGAGCCTTGGGGGAGGCCTATGTCCAGCGGTGGACGTCTTTCGGCTGACATGGTGATGATGATAATGATGAACCCTAAAAAGCAGCTGTTACCTTTTCGTCCACCGTGAGTGGCGTGCCGATTTCCTTGTTGGTGAACTGTATACACGCCACTGTTCCGTCAGAACTGCACGCCAGAAGATTTAACCCTGGAAAGATTGCCGAAGCTAATGAGAATCTTCTACCATCATGCCACCCTTGAGCAGCTTTGTGTTGTGTTGTTGTTACGTTTTCAGCATTATGTTGTTGTCGTCATATTACATACTAGCTTTTGCCCGCGGCTTCGCCCGCGTTAAATTTGGGGTAACACAGATTTACTTTCTACGATATTTATTTTCGTGTTTTAATTGATTTTTCGGAGGATTACATTTGCAAATTTTCGAATTTAAAAATCGACTTTGAAGCCTTGTTTCACATCTTCAGGTCAGAGGTGTAATTTTAGAAAACCTACTTGTTTCTTTTGCCCGCGACTTCGTACCTGTGCGACATAGGATTCCCGTGGGATAAAAATAAGTGAGTTCAATAGAAATCCACACTGTCCGCGATTGAATTGAAACAGGCTTCTATTATTTAGGGTAGCGATTTTTAAAAAGCTGTTGTTTCAGAGATTACCCCCAATAAACAAAGAAACAGACAAAGTTTAAAAAGTTTTTCTTCTTTCTTTCTTTCTAATCAGTTGATTGGTTTGGCGTAGGTATTAATGTGTCCTAACCGTTCAGGAGTTATACCTTCCAACAGTAACCAGAATAACCAGAATAACCAGAGTAACCAGAATAACCAGAGTAACCAGAATGAAAACAACTAAATGTCTATACCTGCATATTAGGTATAATATTTTAAAAAAAACCTCAACTCCTAACCGTTATGGAGTTTTACCTTCCATCATCAGCTCATCAACTTGACATGATGTCTATCAGACGCAAATACTGAGAAAATATATGAAAAACGTAATGCGTCCCTACACAATTTGAAGTTTACCCTCGATTTCCCTGAGATCCCGTCATCAGATCCTAATTTGGTGACAGTGGACTACCTTGGGAGTATACTCTTTCGAATAAAAAAATATTTTTGAAATAAATAAGAAAGAAAAAGAAAAGTCCCAATTTTCCCGTTCCCGTTAATAATTTTCGGAAAATTCTCTCTCAATGTTCCCTTACACTCCCCAAGGAACCCACTTGCCAAATTTCAGCTTTCTACGACTAGTAAAACGAAAAATCCCGTTTTTTCCCGTTCCTGTGGAAATTTCGAAAACTCCACTCTCAATGCTCCTCTACACTCCCCAAGCAATCTACATGCCATTTTCAGCTTTCTGCATCCATTAAGCGAAAAATTCCGTTTTTTTTCCCTTTCCCGTAGGAATTTCTACACTCGTCAAGCAACCTACATGCCAAATTTCAGCTTTCTACGACCATAAAAACGAAAAATCCCGTTTTTTTCCGTTCCCGTCAGAATTTCGGGAAATCCTTTTGTAATAGACCCCTAGACCCCCCAAGGAACCTAAATAGGTACTAAATTTCAGTTAAAACGATAAAACCATCCCGTTGAACTGAATATAAATCCCGTTTTCTCTTTATCCCGTGAGAACTTCCAAAAATCCTTAAATAGTTTTTTACTATTATAATTACCTACTTCTATGCCAAATTTGAAGAGTCTAGTAATTATTGTTCATGGGATTCCGTTGAACTGAATATATAAATCCCGTTTTTTCCTTATCCCGTGGGAATTTCCAAAAATCCTGAAATTGATGTTTTTATTAATGTAATACCTACTTGTGTAACAAATTTGAAGAGTCTAGTTATTATTGTTACTGAGATAGGGTCACTCAGAATCGAATATATAAATCTTGATTTTTTCCCGTTCCCGTGGGAATTTTCAAAAATCCTTCCTTAGTGGATGCCTACATTGTATAAGGTATCTATGTGCAAAATTTCAAGTCTCTAGGTCCAGTGGTTTGGGCTGTGCGTTGATATATCAGTCAGTCAGTCAGTCAGTCAGTCAGTCAGGACTTTGAATTTTATATATATATGTCGGCGGCCGATCGTAAAATCCGCCAGATCACGAAATTCCTAGGCATATCATGAAACGCCGCCATTTCATGAAATGGCTAAGGGACATCCGCCATATCGTTTAAAACCCACCGTTTAACGATTTTCCTAGTGACGTTTAGACAGATCATGAAATTCCTAGGCAGATCATGAAATTCCTAGGCAGATCATGAAATTCCTAGGCTGATCGTGAAATTCCTAGGCAGATCATGAAATTCCTAGGCAGATCATGAAATTCCTAGGCAGATCATGAAATTCCTAGGCATATCATGAAATGCCGGCAAATCGTTTCTGGCACTTCGCCAGCCGCTGCCGCGGCACGCTCGCTTCGCTCGCTCGGCTCGTGCGTAGTAGTCACAATTCATACTAACCACTCCTCGCTTCGCTCGTCGTACCCATTTTTTTCTTTTTTTCAGCATATCACGATATGCCCAGTATAAAGCTAGGAATATCGTCGAATGCGTTTACAATTGCAGTCATTTTGGTAAGTAATCTTTTAGGTACTATAAGTAGGTACGAGTCTTCTTTATAGATAAATAACAACTAGTGAATACTTTATTTACTTATCAACAAAATACTAACCTCAAATAACCTCTAAAATACGGGCAGATGTCCATGGTTTTTTTACATTGCGCACAGAATTCGTTTGATTTTCATAAAAATAATGGAGCTCTTGTAGAAATGCTTCTTGTACACTTTATTGAACACTATCATCACTATTTTCGGTATAAAAATAATTTAATTGCGAAGCCGACATTTTTTACGCGCTGAAAACAGACACGACCGATCAGCTGGTAACGGCCGCCATAGCATACGCAGCGCCACCAGTGGTCAAAAAAGAAACTATTTTACGATGTGCCCGGTATAGAGCTAGGAATATCGACGAATGCATTGCTCTAATCGATCTGCCGTATTGTTTCTCAGGCACATCGTGATATGCCTGGTCAACTTTTAGGCATATCATGAAATGGCGGCGTTTCATGATATGCCTAGGAATTTCGTGATCTGGCTGATTTTACGATCGGCCGCCGACATATAGATACACATATTTTTTTATATTACTACTAGCTTTTTCCCGCGGCTCCGCCCGCGTGGTATTCGGGCGCTGTTCCATCGGGTGCTGTGCATTTTTCAGGGATAAAAAGTAGCCTATGTCACTCTCGGGCCCATAAGCTACCTCTACCAAAAATTACGTCGATCCGTCGCTCCGTTACGGCATGAAAGACGGACAAACACACTTTCGAATTTATAATATTAGTACGGATCGCCATTAAGTTGCCTTTAGATGTCGTTGTAGGTGTGTAGTACTTTAGTAATAGTGTTCTAGTCAAATGTTGTTTCTTGTGTTGTTATTCAAATAATGTTGTGATGTTGTAGCGTTGTTGTCATAGGGTTCATATAGTTAATGATGTTGCAGTGTTGTCATAGGTTTCGCATAGTTTGTAAAAGGGTTCACATAGTCAACATCATTTATGGTGCTGTTCTAAGTTTATTGTCATAGTTTACATAGTAATGATGTTGTAGTGTTTAAGTTACCGACATCGGTAGGAGAGTGGCGCAACTTAAATGGCAATGGGTCGGTCACGTTTGTCGCGCGGGGGATGATAGATGGAGCCTGAAAACGCTATACTGGAGACCCCGAACTGGAAGCCGAAACGTAGGAAGACCACCAACTGGATGGGCGGATGATATCCGTAAGTCAACATGGAAATCCATGGAAGAGGCATATTTCCAGCAATGGACAAATATACGCTGAGAAGAAGAAGAAGAGTGTTTTAGTAAAGTTGTTGTAATAGGGATCACATAGTAATGTTGTTGTGGTGTTGTCGTATCACTGTCCTCATAGGGTTCATGTAACACTGTTGTGGTGTTGTTGCCACAATGTTGTGTGAGCGTGTATAGTATAGTTCATGTAGTAACACTGTTGTGGTGTTGTTGCCGCAATGTTGTGTGAGCGTGTATAGTATAGTTCATGTAGTAACGCTGTTGTGGTGTTGTTGCCGCAATGTTGTGTGAGCATGTATAGTATAGTATAGTTCATGTAGTAACACTGTTGTGGTGTTGTTGCCGCAATGTTGTGTGACAGTATGTAGTATGGTATAGTCACCGTCGGCGCTCCAGGACAGGTCGAGCACGCTGTCGGCGAACAGGTCGTGCACGACGACGAGCGGCCTCTTGAGCGACGTGAGCCAGATGGACAGCGCGCGGTCGCGGGCGCCCACGGCCGCGCAGCAACACTTCTTGCCCTCCTTCACGAATATGTTGTTGTTGAAGCGCTGCCGGGGAATTGTTGTTTATCAGAGATGACTTTCAAATACAAATATCTTTATTTTGCGTAAAAATGTGGTACAAAAGCCGGTATACATTTCATGGTCTCACACATTTCACCAGAAACTGGCATGCAAAATGAGCACAGAAGAGACAGTAACAAAAGTTTATGCTTAATACGAAAGAAACAAGCCTGGTCAATCATTTAGAGTATCTATTTAAGTTTATAATATTATAATGTTAACATGAGAGCTAATTACATGATAAAATGTCAAGTGCTTTGAAGGCAGAAGGCTGAAATTTTATGGCAGGTGTCGTTATGACATTCAAGAACATTCGACAGAAATGGAAATAATTTATTTGCAAGAATACGGTTAGTTACAGGTCTTAAATTATGTTAGGGCATGCATACTCAACCTGCAAGCAAGTGTGCAAATGACTATGTGTGTGAGTGTGTGATGACTTAGTGGCACTGAGTGGCGATCTTATTTATAGTCTATTACATTTAAACCACTGTACACCCACTTATGACAAATAAATTTTATTTCATTTCAATGATAGCAGAGATTCATCCGTATGTTATAGAGGCGTATACACATGTTATAATAAATATAGGTATAACTAGGAGGTTCACATAACAATTTCTCATATTGAGTTCTCGTATGTCGTGCAGTAAACTCGTTACGAAGAGAAAAATGGATGAGATAGTTTTTCACTAAAACGCATGCTTCGATAGATCAAGGCTCGGATACCGGTTAAATTTCCAAACCGTTATCATGTACTTGGCGCAAAACCTTTTCATTTTGGTTATTTTTAAACCGATTTTTAAGGGAACATTTCCATAAAGTTCTTGTCAGATTAACCGATTTTAAACAATAAAAATCGGTTTATTCCGGCGTAGGCGTAGGGTAAACGTCGCCGCCCGCCGCCGGCCGGCCAGCTATCACTCATCGAATAAACCAGTTTATTTAGGTTATAGTTAAGTTGATAAAAACGTTCACGTTCTTATGAAAGTTCGGAGTTAAGCCGAAATAAACCGGTATTTACCGCTATTTTATAAACCGGTTCCGAGCCTTGCGATAGATAATGTTATAGAAAAATTAAATTATTTACTATGATAAGGTTCCATGGTGGTGCAAGAATAAAATTGGTCGATTGTATCGATATTTATCCGTCGCCTAGTACCCATAGAAGCTGTTCTTTATTCGGTCGATTGTCCCTATACCCTCGTACTCACAGCGCATGTGACAGCCTTCCTGTGTCCCACGAAGTCCTTGTCGCAGCGCCAGGTGTCCCGCTCGACCACCTGCGCGGTGGGCCCGCCGCCGTTCAGCGCGTGCGCCGACAGCACGTACTGCCCGTCCGGGGACCACGACAGGCGGAGCACGTGCGTCGTGCCTGGGGGAAAAGAGAAACAATAATCATAAAAAAAAACATTTTCACTTCTCATGCTCGTAAAGTTCGTGTTTATGCTGGATCTAGGAGACATAAAATGACTTTTTATGCTCTAGTGCATAAAATAAAATCTTCGTCTAACACCAACTCCAGACCAAAGTAATCGGGTGTTAACAGACACAAACAAAAAAGTTTCTATATATATTTTAAATAATTTTTAATTTATATAAAACTAAATATCAATCGAATTAATCATAATATGTATATCGGTCAAATTAAAATAATGGAATTATTATAATAACGCATAAAAAATAAAAGGTACATAGAAAGTGAATCATTGTTTCCACTGTTGATATTTCATTTCCTCGCCATCGAAGTGAAAGGCAGAGTGTAAAATTCAAGCATCAAACCCATTTTCCCCTCGACGTATCTAAAATGGCTCGTTTTATGCTCTTGTTGTACAATCTACTATTATCCTCACAAAATTAAATACGAGTAGGTACATACAGCAATAGTTATGATAACAATATATATAATGTAGTTTTTGATTAAGTAGGTACTGGTAACTTTTGTGAGGGAGAAAGATAATCCCGCTAAAGTTGTGTGTGTGTCCAAAGGTCCCAGCTCAACATATCGCTACTTCTTCACGCTAAAACGGCTGGAAAGATTTGGAGCGAAATAATAAACGCGGGTAAACAGTATTTATAAATGCGAAAGTTTGTAAGTAATTTTTTTTGTTTGTACTTCTTCACATCTAACCGTTGAACCGATCTAGATGAAATTCGGTATACAGATAGTTTGAGTCCCGGGGAGGACATAGGATTCTTTTTTTCCCGCAAAATTGTATAGTTACCCACGGGTTAGCGATAAACGAATTGTACGCGGACGAAGTCGGCGGGCAACAACTAGTCAAAAGGTCTTGCGAATCACAGATATAGATTAGGTACACTAGATAACGCAAACACCTCGGAAAACCAACCGTGTCAGTTTTTTATATCTATTCTGACGTCTCAAGAGCGAATTAGCGATGTGAATTCCCCGATGTCCGCGCAAAATCGATCCAAATGCGCCGCCCGCCCGCGCCGTGGGGCTCGAGTCAGTCACTAGTCATGATTAGTCAGTTAGCGGTTAGTTTTTGCACGGGATCAACCCCGACGTATCAACCGGTATTAATTTAGCTTAATACTGTTGCTTGCACAGATATAGATTACACTAGATAACGCAAACACCTCAATCTGTATGAAACCAACCGTGTCACTTTTTTATATCTACTGTGACGTCTCAGGAGAAAATTTCGGACACGCGAAGTAGATGCATTTGCGTAATCTAGTGTAATCCATATCTGTGTTGCGAATGCTTCGTCACTTCGGACCTTCAGTTTGGCAAGCAGACAGAGGTAACCTTCCGAGCTTGCAAGCCTTGCACTAGCATTTTGTCAGTTACCTCCACACTCATCGAAGGGTTCCGTGATGACAGCTTCAGGGGCCCAGTCTGCTGTCTTCCAGACCCTGAGGGACTTGTCATCTGACTGTGAAGCTAAGTACTTTCCCACCTGAAACCATTTACATAATATATTAACATCTATAATTGGGTAGTTTTTATGGTATGGTTTGACACTCTGAGATGGATAGAGGAAAGTTTTTTTCCAACACTGTGTGGCTATTACGCTTCATTTTCGGTGCCTGAGAAAAATTAATCTAATATAATATTTGTATTCGCATTCGCATCATTTTAAACATTCGCGTTCGCATAAAACAATGCGAATATTTTTGCGAATGCGAATATTTTCCGAATGCGAATGTGTTCAAGTCGTGACGTGTTTCGCATGCGCGATTAATTTTGACCAATAGAAAGTGACCAATTGAAGTTGAGTTTTTAGTGTACTCCCTTAATATTCGCATTTGCACATTCGCGTCCTAAATATTCGCATCCGCATTCGCATTCGCGAATGTGATAGCAATGATAATCCAAACTGATTGAAAATCCTTAATAAAATATTATAAATGCGAAAGTAACTGTCTGTCTGTCTGTTACGCTTTGACGTCGAAACCACTGAACCGATTTTGATGAAATTTGGTATGTAGGTAGTTTGGACCCCAAGTATCAACATAGGATACCTTTTATTCCGGTAGAGGGCGCCACCGCGCGATAACCTAGATCCGCGCAGACTTTCTTCAGACTTTGACTGGCAGAGATCCCTTCAGGGATAAGTCCGCCTTTGTACTTAGCACTTTCTTTTGTGTTATTTTTTGTACCTATTTCCTTTTTGTACAATAAAGAGTTTAAACAAACAAACAACAAACGAAGTCGCGGGCATAAGCTAGTATATAGATAAATATGTAAACATACCGGATCCCAAGCGACTCCTTTCACCAATCCAGTGTGACCGTTCAGAACGCAGACCATCTCTGGAAACTTCTCGGCGTTCCAGATTATGATAGTGTTGTCCACACTGCAGCTTGCTAACCATTTGTCCAGTGGAGACCAGGCCAGGTCCAGCACATCACCTGCGGGGCAAACACGACTATATCACAGTATATATATAAGCTAAAGCAGTATGGAAGCTACGATCGAAACGAACACACTCACACAGACGCGTGCTCTACACGGCCTCTGAGAGGGTCTTCCGGTACTGATTTGTTCGTAGCTTCCATACTGCTTTAACTTATACATATACTGTGACTATATTTACAGGCACTGACAAACATCAAAGTTTCTACAAAGGTTATTTTTTGTCAGAACCCATTACTGGCATTCATTTACTAGCATGCTTTCTTATATCATCCATATTTAATATTATAAATGCGAAGGTGTGTGTTTGTATGCTTGTCAGTCTTTCATGTCGAAAAGGAGTGAATGTATATAGTTTATGAGCCAGAGAGTGACATAGGCTACATTTTATCCCAGAAAAATGCACAGTTCCCGAGGGAACAGAACGCGATAACCAAATATATATGTACCATGTTTTTATGCAAATAAATGATTTATGATTATGAAATATTGCCTGTTTGTTTGTTACCTTATCAAGTCTAAACTATTGAACTGATTTAGATTTGGGACGGCGAGGGCCACTGGGTCATTTAACGTGAGTTAAGATAAGATAAGAATAAGATAAGATTAAGATATTGTACTTAATAAGCTTTATAGCCTATTTTAATAACTTTTTAATAAAAAATAAAAAAAGAGTGCTCTTTTCGCCAACAAAGTGCTTAGCAGTTTGGCGAAAATATTTTTAAGTTGTTATTTTTGTAAATTGTGGTTAATAAATTAAAAAAAAAAGATGGAAATTTGGTAAACAGATATTCAATTTTGAATTTCGATATAAGATGTGAGTTATCCGTTACAATATCACTTAAACAGATATGCAACTTGACTCTGGGGGAAGGACACAGGATAGTTTTTATGCCAAAATATTGCATAGTCCCTGTGGGTTAGCGATAAACGAATTCTACACGGACGGAGTCGCGGACAACACCTACTTTTCAAAGTTTAGCTTAAATTGCACAGTGGATGAGCATCAAAGTCAAAGTCAAAATATCTTTAATCAATTTAGGCTATAACAAGCAGTTATGGATGTCAAAAAAATCTACCACCGGTTCGGAAAAACCTTTGTTGAGAAGAATCCGGCAAGACACTTAAAAGTATATTAAAAAAAAAGATTTTCAATATTAATAAATGATATCTATTATGTATACTATACATCACAAACACAACTTTATTTTTAACACAGTAGGTTCACTAATTGAAGGTATAACTAATGCGGATCGGAATTATTTCCAAATATCCCTATCCATGATATAATCATTTTTATTAAAAAGAAAAGTTGTAAATAGTGTAATACCAGCATGCCCCCTCAACGTGGCGATGCACCGCCACGTCTCAGCCTTGTGCTTGCCCAGCGAGGCGCCGCCGCCCAGCGCGCTGAGCCCCCACACCATCACCAGCCGGTCGTCGCCCCCGGACGCCAGGTAACGCCCGGCGTTGCTCCAGCGGACGCAGTTGACGCAAGCTGTGTGGGAAGATTGAGACTTTTGTGTTGTTGTTGTTCTGTTAGTTTTGTGTTGTTTTTGTGGAGAAAGATTGTCTCTGCAAGGCAGAAGAATTTAAGCTTTTCCGTAGTTTTCTATGAGGGTGATATTATCATATAGTGTATTTCAATACACTAAATATGATATGCCTCATTAAACATTATGTTAAAAACTCTTCATGCTGAACTGATTTGATGAAATTTGGAAGATATTTTGACTGGGTAGGACGCAGAAGTTTTTCTATCCCAGAAATGCATTATTCTATGAGATTTAAAAAAAAAATGGTATGGAGAGTTGTAGCCAAACATTTTAAGACATTTATAAATGAATTTCTAAATTTTGAAGGTAATTATATAAATTCTGACTGAATTCTTTGTTTTGTGTCAATTAAATTTTATTTTCTAACAGGTAGCTTATTAGGTAGTTTAAGATGTATTTATGTACCTGAAATAACAATAAATGAATTTGAATTTAATCATTTTTTTTTTAAATGACCAAATGGCAATCAAGCAAGGGTTCTCCTGATGGTAAGAGATCAATCACTAACTCCCATAGACACCATAACACCAGGGGGACAAAATAAAACTTACCTAAATGATTATCCATTTGGCACAACATCTTGGGCACATTCGGGTCGAGCTCCACATTCTCATATAGAACGGAGTTCAAATTCCACACCACCACTCGTCCGGAGTCCCCCCCTTGGCCTCCCGTTGCGAACCTCTTCCCAGTCGGGTGAATATCCACAGAGAATATTGGTTTGTCTGAAAAGAAATACCAGTTTTATCAAGTATAAAAATCAGTGCTGGCAGGTGTTTGGTATCTTGTTACAATATTAGACTCAACCCCTTGTATGCAGGAACTAAAAAAGTACCGAATTCTAAGCTCGTCTGTTTTAATAAGCACAAATTCTGCTGATTTGGGCCAATCAACTATTTTACAGACACTGGGAGTCTCCTGAGTTACCAAAATTGTCTCTGGCGTTACCAAAAATTGTACTTCCAATAATATATTTCACGGTTTAATAAGTTGAAATTACACAGAAAAAACATGTTTACTTACAAAAATCTGCAATTGTTTGAAAAATTTCGCAGACAGATTACTGTTGGTAAAAAAGTTGTATATCCCATTTTAAAAAGATACGAAATATGAGCGGTTAAAAAAAGAGGAATGTTGGGAAGTAAAGCTGGCTTTTGCTCAGTGATTGTCAACAGTGGTCCATGCAATGGTGTGCATTGGCTCAATTTCAGGGGGAGACAGCGCTAGCTCACCCCATATGCACACCTAAGGGTCTGTGGACCATCAGTGGCCAGCAACAGTTAAAATAAGGTCCAAGAAAGATTGTACTGAAAATGCAAGTTTAAAAACCTCATTATGTAAACTGAATTGTCTACTTAAAGTTTCAATTGCAACCCTGTTCTTAGTCAATTTTGAAACTTTATTTAACTGAATATTACAGATTCTTTTTAACCTTGTGGTTCCTGTTAATAATAATAATATACAAGTTATCCCTGGACAAAAGAACGTTGAGAACCACTGCTCTAGCTGGACTGGTCGATACCGATGGCATTATCTTACTTCTCTTGCTTAATGATGGGGTTAATAACAACTAACAGGCTTTCTACCCTAATGTTTTTGTTGCACAGCAAAATGCTTATAAAAATAATGGACTTTTAGACACAAAATGTTTAAGCAGAGATAAAATTATGAACGACTTACCATCGTGATTAACCCAG
This sequence comes from Choristoneura rosaceana, assembly GCA_037349165.1. Lineage (NCBI taxonomy): Eukaryota > Metazoa > Arthropoda > Insecta > Lepidoptera > Tortricidae > Choristoneura > Choristoneura rosaceana. Next base: position 1,372,088 of record JAZBNJ010000036.1, read on the forward strand.
CTGGGTTTTAGAAGCTTCATTTATGATTTCTGTTGTTGGGAAGAGGTGGAAATTGATGAAAATTATTACCTAAAAACAGTATAATAACTTTGGCAAAAATGACAGTGACATTGCCGGCATAACGAGGAAAGTTCGGAAATAAAACTGATGCTTATTTCGCGTATGCCTGTATGCAAGATTATGCGATTATAAAAACCATTTTCATATTTTTTAATAGAATTATTTTCAATAATATTTAACGGCTACAATATTTAGAAGTTTTTAGTTTCTTTACAAAAGTGTATGCAAAGAAGGATTAAATTCTATTAAATAAAAAATAAACAAAATATAGTGTTTCGAACGCACGCTTGGTTGGTTATTGTAATACCATTGAACATAAAAATACAGTCACGGATGTATATAATTTTTTTTAAAGATAATGTTCCTGCAAACATTTGATATGTTTACCAAAATTTTTGTCATTAGTCGGGACTAATATTAGGGATATTTCGGGAAATAGATTCAATCTCAGCTTGCTGAATATTTTGTTGGGGTGACACTATATACCGGACGTACAATACCGACATGGAAATACCTACATGATATTTTGTGTACACGCCCCATCAAAATAGTACTATTAATATTACAGGACGGCACGATACGAACTTCTATTTTCGAATTTCATAGTAGCCCTAGCCCTACAGTTTGTATGGGCATGTTCACGAAATATCAGGACGGTATTTCCATGTCGGTATTATCCGTATCGGTAAATAGTATCACCCTTCTCCCTTTTTTTGTTGCCATCGCGACTCTGACATTGACAGATGACAACAAACCCATCAAATCCAAGCCAAAGTTACTGCACTGCAGCTTTGCCAAGTTTTCGGCACAGAAAAAGCTCTCTATACTTTCAATATTATAACAGGCGCGGCATGAGAGGGGCTGAAACTTTGATTCCAGCTCGTTTTCTAACTCTAATAGGCCACCTTTGTGTGCTAGTTACATTGTTATGGGAGAGCAAGCAGAGCGTTCAGCATTGTTTACCGAGCCAGTATCATCAAAATTACTTCGAGACCTACCAGAGTCGGTGAGTAAGCCTTAAAACTACTAAGCTTCATTCATGAATTTACTATATTAACTCACGAAACGTACTTACGATGCAGCATCTGAAACACTTTGTTGAGGTTATCGACCCCAATTCTAGTCAGCGGGCGTGAAGAACATACGTAAACGGGTGTGAAAAACACTACTTCAATACAGTTTTATCCCAATTCAATCAAATAATTTATTGTGCTTAAAAATTGATGAACAGGCAAAGTTAAATGTACGCAAATCTCATATACAGTCAGCATCAGATATATCTACACTGGCCGAGTGTTCACAAAGACATATACGTTTCAATCGTCACAAAGTTATTGACACCTAAGTCACCATTTTCACGTGAGCGTTCAATACGTCAAAAACATCTCAACATTTTAAATTTTCATTAATACTTACACATCTAGTTTTTCATAATGACAATAACAACTAGAAAATCAGTGGTAACTAAGCAGTCAAGCTGTTATTAATATCTACACGTACCAGCAACCACAAACACGTCAACACCCAAGATGCCACTAGTTGCTAAGCAGTTACTATTTCAATGGTAACTAAGCATATCAACATTTTATTTAAACATCAATAATGGATAATAAATATTGTTTTTAAGTAATCATGTGTTTATATCTTTCCGAGGTTAAACTCTTTGTGAAAATTTAGTTAATTCGAAGAGAGCGTTTACAAAACGTGCTCAATGCTGAAGGGGGTTACACGCAACGCATCTGCAATACCCCTGGTGTTGCAGATGTTTATGGGCGGTGGTGATCTCTTACCACCAGGAGACCCACTTGCTCGTTTCCTTCCAGTCGAATAAAAAAAAAAAAAAACGCGATTTTTAACTAAGAAACCCAAAAACCCCTTATAAAATAAAGAAGTATTTAATTTTTAATTTTATAGCATATGCATTATAAGCTGGAACTTGTCTATTTTTAGGGTTTCGTAGTCAACTAGGAACCCTTATAGTTTCGCCATGGTCTGTCCGTCTGTCTGTCCGTCCGCGGCTAAGGTCAGAGACCGATGATTGGTAGTAGAAAGCTGTAATTTGGCATGAATGTAACTTCAATCACGCAAACAAAGTGGCAAATAAAAAAAAAAAAAAAAAAAAGTAAGCGTACCTTCCATATAAACGTAGTCTGTTTTTTTTTTCTCGACTAACCCCATAGTGTGGGGTATCGTTGGATAGGTCTTTTAAAACTGTTGGTGGTTGCCTAGAAGATTTTTCTATTCCGTGATCTGTTTTCAAAATATTCAACTTTAAAGTGCAATTTTTTATTAAAATCGAGCGTCGCCCTCCCCTAAATTCTATTTTTGCTTGAAATCTACTTTTTGCTGTCAGTTTGTTGGGCGTTTTAATTTTTTTGTTTAAAAGTTTTTATACATTTACATGTACATTTTCAACTGGCGAAAAAAACGGGGGAGGTTCTCAAGTCGAGGCGTATATATTTTTAGGGTTCCGTAGCCAAAATAGCAAAAACGGAACCCTTTTTTTTTTCGCCATATCTGTCTGTCCGTTTTTCCGTTTTTTTCATCCAATCTTGTAGTGTAGTACCGTTGGATAGGTCTTTTAAAACCATTAGGGGGTTGCTAAAACGATTTTTCGATTCAGTGATTTGTTTGCAAAATATTCAACTTTAAAGTGCAAATTTTCATTAAAATCGAGCGATCCTGGTTTGGTGCTTATAAATGGGACCTAATTGAAACCATTCCTAGACGAACGCAAAAAAAAAATTCAATTGGTTCACAAATGACGGAGTTCTGAGTTCTTTTTTTATTGGATAGGTTATAATCGACATAGCCCACCGCATTAGCACGCTGAAGTGGCAATGGGTCGGTCATATAACCCGAAAAACCGATAACCGTTGGGGTAGACGAGTTCTTGAGTGGAGACCACGGATCGGCAAACGTAGCGTGGGATGCCCTCAGACTCGGTGGTGCGATGATCTTCGCAGGGTGGCTGACAAGAGCTGGATAAGAGTGGCCGAGGATCGTGCTCAGTGGCGTGCCATGGGAGAGGCCTACGTCCAACAGTGGACGAACATAGGCTGATGATGATGATGATGATGATACCTTGAAGTTGGTATTATATAAATTTGGAAAAAAAATTACCCCAAGGGTGGGAAAAAAGGTATAAAATAAAAACTAATTTGTTGATAAAAAATAACTAATTTCTTAAAAAGCAAGTGCTATAATTATGTTAAAATTCAGAAAAATCGTAAAAACGAATGCGATCCAAACTAAAAGAAATAAAAAGCCATAAAACAATAATAAAACCAAAAAAAAGATCAAGTCGAATTAATTATGTGTCGTCTGAGATTTGAACCCGGGGATCTATGCTTTGAAAGGCATAGGAATGTAAATGGTGCCACGACGTGCCTTGGCTATGAGTTCGAAATTCGCCTTCATTTAGTTTTTGCTATGTGTCAGATGGTTTGACTTTGATTTTGCTGAAAAGTAAAATAAGAGTTAGAGGCATATTCTGTCAAATTTGATTGAAGAGAAAAACATGAGACAGATGTATGTGATGACAAGTCTGTACTGTTTTCGATGATTGTCATATCGCTTACCTGAAATGGGCATAGCTATTTTATATCAAAATTCGACCATATAGCTATATGCTTTTAACGTCTATTTTTCCATGTTGTTCAGATATATTTGATATGTTGACTGCTTAGATATCAGTGATTTTTTGACAGCTAAGGTATCAATGACTTGTTAGGAGTGTAGAAATTAATGAATATCGACTGTTTAGGTATTTGTGATACATTGAGCGCTCACAAGTAAATACTACAATGACAGTCAACAACTTTTTGACAATTTAAACGTTTACCTCTCTTTGAGCGCCTGAAGCGTATAGCGACTTCTGATGCTGACTGTACCTACCTACCTATAGCAATACTTTCGTTTATGGAAATGGCTCTTGGAAGAAATGGTACTCAAACAATTACTTAGTCTACATAGTACTTTTTTTTTTTTTCTAAATTCTTAAATGTGCAGATATAAAATTCAATTATATTGCTGTTTGCAGCTGCAGAAGTAGAATTGTTTTAAACACCTCATTATATGGACATATTGTACCTAATTGTTTTTTTTTTAAGTAGCCAGTAATATGTCCCACTTTTCGGCAAAGGTTTCCTCTACCACACTTCCCATGTGGATCATTGTTATCAGTGCCAGATTAACCTATAAGCAAATTAAGCAATACTGCTAGCACATAAAAGGTATGTATGTATGTAAACTCTTTATTGCACATAAAAATAAAAATACACAGAGAGGAGAACAAAGGCGAGCTTATCTAGCTAACCTAGTAAGGCTAGCGTAGGGGTGGGGTAGGGTATACTCCAATTCAATAGAATCTGACAATCCTGTAGACACTTCCAGCCTACTAATATGAACACCGGGCTGCCTAAGGCTTTGTGATGTGACTATTATTCTATTTTGATTCCTTTTAGATGATAATTGCAACAACAGGGTCGTGCCCATGTTAGGGTGTGTTAAATGTGTAGAAAATTGTCAGATTCTATTGAATTCTACTTTTAGGGTAGTAAAGCCTGGTTATGGCTACTTATGGATAGGGCCCTCCCATAAACATACCCAGCCATAACCCAGCCATAACCAGCACTAACTGGCACTGATTGTTATCTAAAAGAATTAATATTGTATTCTGTTCTGTTATGAGTAATAATTTTGAGTATCACAACTCCTCATCCACTTGTACTGCTGACTAATCATCTAAGTACTTATTCATCATCATCATCATCATCCCAGCCTATATAGGTCCCACTGCTGGGCACAGGCCTCCTCTCAGAATAAGAGGGCTTGGGCCGTAGTTCCCACGCGGGCCCAGTGCGGATTGGGAACTTCACACGTACACAAGTACTTATTACATTTTCAATTTACTTTCAATTCAGTTTTAGGATTCTGTACCTAAAAAGAAAAAGAGTAAGCCTGTCTGATAGGATCACTTTGTTGACCATCTGTCTCTGTCTGTCATTGACCCTTTTTCTCAGAAATACATGAATGTATCAAGCTGAAATTGTATCAAATACTTTAAGTCTGCCATCCCTACAAGCAGTCAAAAATTACATTTCTAAGTAAAGTAAAAAGTAAAGTAAAAATCTTTATTTATAAACAAAAGAATGCTACACATACAACAAATACAATACTTACAAACTAATACATGTATTAACTTGCAAGTCAAAATAAACAAAAAAGATACCGTGATTAATATTGATGTTTCTGTAGAAATTGCTGTGATGAAAAATGCTATAGAATAACAGCTTCCAGTTGCTTTAAAAACTTGACATTTGATAAGAAGGTAGCTCTTACAGCACAAGCAATTAGGAAAGTCTGAATTTTTTATTTTATGCCAGTGACCATCTAAAATAACCCCACACTGCATGCTGCTGCTTAGGAGAGGGCTCTGCTCTACTGTGTGGAGGTGGAGGAAATGCATGAACACGCATATTTTGCATAAACTTAACTATTATAAGGTCATGGGTGCGGAGAGAAATTTTTTAGTTCATTAAAATAATGTATGTATGTAAAGTAAAGTTAAGTACAACTTTGTAGAAAGGGGGTGGCAACGAACTAAATGGGTCTGATTTTCTTGTAACTTTATTATGTAGCTAGCTTATGCCCGCGACTTCGTCTGCGCAGATCTAGGTTATCGCGCGGTGGCGCCCTCTAACTGAAGAAAAGGTATCCTATGTTGAAAAAAACCTGAACTTATTTCTTATTAAGTGCTTCAATGCCAAGTTTCATGGTTTTATTTTCGAAAGCGACGAACTTCCACCATTTAAACTTTCACCCCCTATTTCAACCCCTTAAAGCCTCTTTTTCGCAATAAAAGATAGCTTATGTTCTTTCCCCAAGGTCTATTCTATCTCTGTACTAAATTACATCAAAATCGGTTTAGCGGTTTTGGCGTGAAAGCGTAACAGACAGACAGACAGAGTTACTTTCGCATTTACAATATTAGTAGGGATTATTCTTATTGTACAAAGTCTTTGTTTATAAGTGAATCATCATTATGCATTGATACTGATTTGAGTCATGTTGTTTGTTTATTTTTTATGCTGGTATGTATTTACTACTAGCTGTTTTTCTGCAATATCGCTTGATATTAAATATATTGACCCTGATAACTCACGTCTTAAATCGAGTTTAGCTCGACATGTTTCGCGCATGTAACGCGGGTAGTTGTGTGCCGGTGTCAGTTTTGTCGGGTAGTCGCGCGAGCAGAGCGGTGGCGCGCAGTGCGCGTGTTACAGCAGCCGCCGAGTCGCGTTGCTCTAAGGAAGAAGGGCTACGGATTAGCCCGAAACATGTTGAGCTAAACTCGATTTAAGACGTAATTATCCGGGTCATTATATTTAATATTATTGAGTCTCACGATAGTTTTATGTTCAAAATATCGTCTGAGAAAAATCAGGGGGGGTCAGGGGGGTCATGATCCCCCCGTGCCCTGGCCTGGGTCTAAAATGACAGCAGATATTTTTTTCAAATTAGTTATTAGGGTTATTAGCAAGGGGAAAACATAACCCTTTTCCGTGCAGTAGAGACAAATAAATTTTGGTAAGTATAATAAATTTATAAAAATTACAATACACCAACATATACGAGCAAACAATTACAGAAAACAGGTATATACACAGACTTTCTGAGGTAAGCAATAGGCGGCCTTATCGCTTCAGAGCGATCTCTTCCAGGCAATTAAATACCTAATAATGTTTTTTATTAATATAAGCAAGTCTTTACTGTACGGAACAGGGTTATGTTTTCAAAATAACGACCGTTTTTCCGACCCTTGGTTATTATTCCTGCAACAAAAGAGGAGAATCGATTTAGTTCTGACTAGAATTTGTAGGTGATTGACGTCGTTTAAGAAGAGACGTTGTAAAGAAACCACGATCATAAGATCGAGTGTGTCCTCAGAAGGACAGTTTTGTTTATGCTCTTAGAAGAACAGTTTGTTTGTTTTCTTCGTGCAAGTTCGCCGCAGTATATGTCCATCTTCAAGCCTCGAGGAATCTTCATCGTCGTACTCCAGAGAGCGAAGACACACGCCCCACTCGCAGTACATCGGACGGAGCTACGACGACATGTTCACTCCTCGACGGCCGCGCGCAGAAAAGGACGAATGCGATGCCGCGCCGAGTTTTGTTGAGACGCGAGCGAGAGATCCGAGCGTTGCGTAGCTCACACATCCTCTCGCTCATTTAGAGCGAGAGCGCGGCGAACCGACGCCCCTTTTCTGTCCTCCGGGGAACTCGCACTAGTTGTGCCTTATCTGTTTTGTATATATATGATTTTGTAAATAAATTCTTTCTTCTTCTTCTTCTACACACAATCAATTAGGGTGTTTCACTTACCTGCACCAAATATCCCTAAAGTGGAATCCCTAAAGTGGTGACCCCGTGAAGAACATCGACTTCTGAAGATGACTCACACCGCAGCTGACGCCGGCGTCCAGAAGCCTCAAGCTCCGCCACCAGCTCATCCACATCCATCAATCGTCGACACGCAGTTTCTCATCGACGAGTTAAGAAGAATCCAGCGAGAAATCGTCGAGCTACGCTCCGAAACCGACAGCAGCCATAGCAGTCGCCCTCGCCGCCGGACGAAAAACCGAAGAAGCAAGCACACACCCATGCCATACTGCGTACATCACCATCGCGATGGCATGTCCGCGAAGAACTGCACACCACCTTGCAGCTTCAAGCCCATACCTAAGCCGTCGGAAAACCTAACAGCAACGTTGGCTGCGGCAGAATCTGGCATTTTTGACTCATCACACCGCCTCTTCGTGACCGACAGGAAAACGAAACTCACTTTTTTGGTCGACACAGGAGCCAACATCTCCGTGCTACCTAAAAGAAAAGGCTCACGTGAAAAACCGCTGCCGTTTCAACTCTACGCCGCCAACAACACCGTTATACCTACATACGGTGAGAAGACACTCGATCTCGACCTCAGCCTCCGTAGATCGTTCCGATGGAAATTTATCATCGCCGACGTGTCGAAGCCGATTTTGGGTGCCGATTTTCTGAAATTCCACGAATTAATAGTCGACATTAAACACCGCAGACTCATCGACGGCAAGACGCATCTCGCAACAAACGCACAGATCTGCGCTACGCAAATACCTACCGTTCGCAGCATAGACGTGCAAGATGCGTACCACAACATCCTCGCCGAATTTCCTGGAGCCACTCGACTAACATCGATGAAATTATCGCCGAAACATCCAGTCGAACATTTAATTGAAACCACTGGCCCGCCGCTTCACTGCAGGCCACGCCCCATCGCACCGCACCGTTACGAACTCGTGAAAAAAGAATTCCAGAACATGATACAACAAGGCCTATGCAGACCAAGCAAAAGCCCTTGGGCATCACCTCTTCACGTCGTGCCGAAGAGAAATGGTGACTTACGCGTGTGTGGCGATTACCGAAGGCTCAACGCCATTACCAAGCCTGATCGGTATCCCATACCGCGCATACGCGATTTCACCTACCAACTCGCCGGGAAGCAAATTTTCTCCACTCTCGACCTCAATCGCGCATACCAGCAACTGCCAGTCAGCGAACAAGACGTGGAGAAGACCGCTATCATCACCCCATTTGGCCTCTTCGAATTTCCGCGCATGTGCCCAGGTCTCAAGAACGCCGGCCAGACGTTCCAACGCTTCATTCACGAAGTACTACGCGAACTTGACTTCGTATTCCCTTTCGTCGACGACCTACTTGTGGCATCAAACAACGAGGAAGAGCACCGAAAACACCTACGCATCGTACTACAGCGACTTGAAGAATACGGCATCACCATCAACCCGTCCAAGTGTGTTTTCGGCCAGCCTACCGTTAAATTCCTCGGTCATCAAGTCTCGGCGGAAGGAATACAACCACCTCAAGACAAGGTACAAGCGATAACCGATTTTCCGAAGCCGCAAACAGTGGAAGAGCTGCGACGTTTTCTCGGTATGATTAACTTTTACCGCGAAAACATCAAAGACGCCGCCACCATTCAAGCGCCGCTAAACAAATACCTGCACAACGTCAAGAAACGCGACAAAACGCAGATCGACTGGACCGCCGAAGCAACGCAAGCGTATGAAGCGTGTAAAGACAGCATAAAAACCGCCGCTTTACTCGCTCATCCATCTCACCATGCGACACTTGCAATATTCTGCGATGCCAGCGACAAAACAGCCGGAGCCGCTCTCAATCAATACGTTAAAAACTCATGGCAACCACTCGGATATTTTTCGAAGAAATTTACCGACGCTCAGACACGCTACAGTACCTACGATCGAGAGCTACTCGCTATCTACATGGCTGTCAAGCATTTCCGCAAGATGTTCGAGGGACGCGAGATAATAATTTTCACCGACCACAAGCCGCTGACATTCGCCTACACGAAGACAAGTACAAACAGCGAATCACCGAGACGCACCCGCCAGCTTCTATTCATAAGCGAATTTACCACTGACATTCGTCACGTCAGTGGGTCGCAAAACGCTGCCGCGGACGCCTTATCACGCGTCGAAGCTATCACTTGTCCATCGCCCATCGACTACAAGCAACTTGCGCAAGCTCAAGAGCGAGACAGCGATACCATACGAGCACTCACTCTTCAGAGCAACCTATCCATCAAGCAAGTCACCCTGCCCGCGTCGAACATCAAATTATTTTGCGAAACCTCAACTCCACATATACGTCCATACCTACCCGAAGAACACCGTCGCATCGCATTCAACGCCGTACATAACATCAGTCATCCCGGAATCAACACTACAAGAAAATTAATCGCGCAACGCTACTTTTGGCCCTCAATGAACGCAGACATCGGCAAGTGGGCAAAAGTATGCGTACAGTGCCAACGCGCTAAAGTGCAGCGCCATACAACGAGTCGACCATCGATTTTCCCGCCAACCGAGCGATTCGAGCACGTACACGTCGATATCGTTGGCCCGCTACCTACCGCGGCCAGCGGTCATCGCTACCTCGTGACAATGATCGATCGTGCAACAAGATGGCCCGAAGCATTCCCACTGTGCGAAATCTCAGCTGAAGACGTCGCCAAAGCCGTCTACGAAGGCTGGATCTCCCGCTTCGGCTGCCCAGCAACAATAACAACCGACCAAGGACGCCAATTCGAAAGCCGAGTATTCGCATCTCTCTCTCGCTTACTCGGCATCGAAAAAACGCGCACAACGCCATACCATGCCCAGTGTAACGGGATCATTGAACGCTGGCACCGATTTTTAAAAGCCGCGTTAAAAGCAAGACTGCAGACCGCAAGAAGCTGGATTGACGAGCTACCTACAGTCCTACTCGGAGTACGCGCCGCGATGCGAAGTGACACCGGTGTAAGCGCAGCCCAACTCACCTACGGATGCAACGTACGCTTACCCGGTGATTTCTTATCACCGACCCGCGATGACGTCACACTAGACTCCGCCTACGTCGATCAGCTACGCGACTCAATTCGCAACCTAACACCGATGCCTAAACAACCACACAGCAACACGAAACCGATATTCGTACACCGTGACCTGCAAACGTGTGAATACGTATACGTACGCATAGACGCCGTAAAGAAGCCGCTACAAGCACCTTACGACGGACCCTACCGCGTGCTGAAACGGGATAGCAAGATATTTACCCTGCAACTACCTAACCGGCAAACCAACATATCAATAGACCGACTCAAACCTGCCTACACTATCGCCGAGCAAGATGTACCTATACCTACAGCTACAACACCGACTATCTGCAACAAACAAAGTACGAGCGACAAACAAACCACAAAACAAACAAACGACCTGAAACAAAACAACAACCTGCAACAACAAAACCAGAACCTGCAACAACAAAACCCAGGAAACGACAACCGAACACCTACAACAACCGCAAGCAAAACCACTCGCCGAGGCCGCACTATCCGCCTGCCGGTACGCTTCGCTTGAAGGGGAACCCTGTAGGTGATTGACGTCGTTTAAGAAGAGACGTTGTAAAGAAACCACGATCATAAGATCGAGTGTGTCCTCAGAAGGACAGTTTTGTTTATGCTCTTAGAAGAACAGTTTGTTTGTTTTCTTCGTGCAAGTTCGCCGCAGTATATGTCCATCTTCAAGCCTCGAGGAATCTTCATCGTCGTACTCCAGAGAGCGAAGACACACGCCCCACTCGCAGTACATCGGACGGAGCTACGACGACATGTTCACTCCTCGACGGCCGCGCGCAGAAAAGGACGAATGCGATGCCGCGCCGAGTTTTGTTGAGACGCGAGCGAGAGATCCGAGCGTTGCGTAGCTCACACATCCTCTCGCTCATTTAGAGCGAGAGCGCGGCGAACCGACGCCCCTTTTCTGTCCTCCGGGGAACTCGCACTAGTTGTGCCTTATCTGTTTTGTATATATATGATTTTGTAAATAAATTCTTTCTTCTTCTTCTTCTACACACAATCAATTAGGGTGTTTCACTTACCTGCACCAAATATCCCTAAAGTGGAATCCCTAAAAATTTGACCAGACCCCCCTTCCCCACTGGGCACACTGGGCACGTGCCCAGGGCCCCACGATGCATTTGGGCCCCCTAGTGTCTACTCCATTACCAAACGATAACACCTAGCCTACTTCACTCTCGCCTCTAACAGATGAAAGACGGCCCTGAATTTGACTATGTGAAAGTGACCCCCTTAGCTATAAAGCTAGGGCTAGTTTCTTAAAAAAAACAAGCTAGCCAGACTATCAGAAAAGACGAGAAATGTGTGTCTAGACTCCTGTCCAGTGGTGGTGGTGGTGTATGGGGTATGGCACGCAGCACAGAATGCTGAGGGCCTGGGTTCGGTTCCCAGTGCCGGTCTCTTTTTCTGGGTTTTTTGTACATCCATGTTTCAGTTTGTATTTACGTTAAATTACAAAGATGAAACGCGTCGCAGTTCGGGAGTGAGCCCCGTGACGTCACGCCGTGCTAGTGTCGCACTTCTAACATCCCGCTTTTTGCGTCGGGGGTTAGAAAAGGGAAAATAAGAAATAAATAAATCAGGTTCTAAGTTATTTCTTTTCTAAGTACTTAACGCACCTGGAAGTTGTAAATGCACAACCCACTTTTGTAGTAAAACTGCAAACTGGTTTGTACTGGTTCATGATATTAATAGTGTAGACTGTAAACATACCAAGCATGTGTAATTTTTTTATGTGCGTGTAGGTCAGGTCAGGGTTGACACCGAATCTGGGTGTTTATAAAAAAAGTGTACATACCCTTTCTTTTTTTTTTAAACGCACGCGACGCATTTTTCATACACTCAGTATGGGCGTGACAAAATTGTCTCATAAAATTTTGTATGAAAAACTGGGGACATTTTTTGAAACGATCGGAATAGAAAGAAAGAAAATACATTTATTTAACGCCATAAAGCTAACATAAAAACAAACAGAACAAATAAAGACATAGATGACGCTAAAGGGTTAGTATCAAGTGGTCAAAAACGCAAGTGGTCAACAGCATCAACTCGCCCAAAAATCATTTGGGTAAATTTGCAGATAGTCGAATACGTAATTGGTCTATGAAGCAACTCGTCAGAAATCAACCGGACAAATAAGTGGTTAGTCCGAGATGTAACCGGTCTCTTTAGCTACCTACTTGTCTTAAGATCATCTAGACGAATTCGCAAATAGGTTAAAAAGTATTTGGCCAATAAAGCAACTCGTCGCAAATTTTAGGTAACATGATTGCTGAAATATAGGTTAGGTTAGAATTTTGTTAAGGCGCGAAGCGCCTTAAAAAGGCTGCGGAGCTCCATCGACTTCGTCTCAGAGTCGTTAAATTCATATGAATATTTGCTTTCCCGACATAAAATTGGTGTTACATTAAGTATGTGAAAGTAACTTTCTGCACATGCATTTATGACGAGTTGCTTTGTTGGCGACCAGCTATTTAGACCACATGCATTTTATGACGAGTTGCTTTGTTCGCGATCAGCTATTTAGACCACATGTATTTATGACGAGTTGATAATATGACAGTAGACGAAATAATTTTGTGACGAGTTGCTTCATTGACCGATTACGTATTCGACTAGGTATCTGCAAATTTACCCAAATGATTTTTGGGCGTGTTGATGCTGTTGACCACTTGCGTTTTTAACCACTTGATACTAACCCACGCTAAATAGGTCCCCACTCAGCATAATGCCACGCCAAGTCGTGGCGCTGATTTTCAGTGAGGACATGTGGATGTGGTGTGTGGATGGTGAAACAGCCCCTAAGTTTCTCAGCTAAGCCGCGGAATGTTGAACAGACAGACATACAGACAAATCATATCATAATTATCAATGAAAAATTAATTCCGCGTAGAAAGTGGTAAAATAAACGTTTGAGTCGAAAGGGTTTTGCCATAGTGTGAGGTATTTGAATAGAATTTAAACCCGTGTTTTCCGCCTTCGATTTGTCTTTAAAAACATGGAAAATCACTAGGTCCTAGGCATTTTAAGTGGGCTCTACGATATCCGATATTTTCCATAGTTTTATCTTAATACAATTAGTTAGGCATCTAATAGTACTTTGCTTAATTGTAGGTAGGTACATATCAATTAAATCTCGGCGCGACTCGATCTGTAAATCGATTTTCTCGTAATGGAATCTTAGCTTTCTTTATAACTGACTGAGTTTTAAAAGGCATCAGTCTTAACTGAAATCCTAATAGTAAAGTTGTGTTTGAAGTTTCTTCTAAAAAAAAAAAACTTGAAAATTTATAAAGTACAGCAACAGTAAAGTAACGGCCCTTAACAGTACAATCAGTGTGTAAATCCAGTAATATCCGGTTTTAAACAGGAGACGCGATGGATTATCAAACAACAGATGTTATGGCAGAGCCGCAGCACGCAGTGCCCAGTCACCCGATAAGGGTAATGCAATGCACGTGAATCCTCCACACGTGATAGGACTTATGTGAATATCTTTGCCATTAAAAAAAAGTTATCTGTGCTCTGATTTTTGGCGCCAAACAGCGTTCCATATTCAAGTTTCGCGCCAGCTTTATGGGGACAACGGCCTCTAACGAAGTATGTTTTTAAAATTATAATGCTGTATAACGTGTTTGGGAGGTGTGGTTGTGTTTTTAACAAACACGGTTCAAGGTAAGTCGAGTTATATCATTTAACTCGTATTAGGTGTTAGGTAAACTGGTTTTAAAAATAAATTCATTAATGCCGGCGCGTGTGAGCAGTGGTGTCGTGTTTTTGTTGCTGTGAAATGGTCCGCGAGCACAATGAGAAAAAGGTGTGCTATTTTTTTTTTATTAGAAATTATGTAGATATACAGCAGATATAAATATTGAAGAGGTGATCGGTGCCTTATAACTCATTAAATGTGTACTAGTCCTTACAGTATTTACGTGAAACATTCCCATTTTTGATTTTTAAATAATGAAGAATGTAAAGATGGAAACGGCGTAGAGTTACTTGTTTGTCTGTTTTTTACCGGATACATTTTGGTAAGTGTGCGCAGGAATTACTTACATTATTTTTATTTTTTTTTGCCAACGGATATCAGGCGGGGAAGTGGGAAGTGGTACACCCTTATGTAGTTAGATTCCATTGGTCCGTACGAAGCGGTAATAAATGGTATCATCATGTCAGCCGAAAGACGTCCACTGCTGGACATAGGCCTCCCCCAAGGCTCAATAAATCAAGGCTCAGTGCAATAAATGGTATGAATTAATGGAATTGGCTTTCGTCGTCTGTAATAGTAATAATAATAAATTATAAATTTAATTATTTAGGCATTTTTAAAATCACAATCAATACATGATCAATACATAATCATTATCATTTCATAAAATTACATTAAATTATATTCCTGGTTTAAATTAATATACAAGTTAAATTAAATAATTAAAATGGTCAACATAACCATGCAATTACAATCTACGAATTACACTTACGCCCAGGTTCGAAATTTCATTGCCAAAGTAGCATGTCGTAGGTACTCACCGTCTTTACAATGATGTTTACCGACTCACTCACTCTCGTGATAAAAGACCAGTATCTTTTTCTTATGACCGCGTAAAAGTCGTCTACCCTATTTACCGGATATCCTGTATTTCCGGATAGATATACATATTATAAAAATAATTAATTACTTATTATATTAATTACTTAAAGCGAGAATTTGAGAATTTAATGATAGATGTAAGTGTGTGTACAATAAATAAATAAATAAATAAATAACGTAGGGCTCTTCAAGGCTTAAGTGAATAGGTAGGATGTGGTCACTTTTTTTTATGGTATTGGGGGCAAACGAGCAGACGGATCGCCTGATCTGAACACAAAATGAAACGGAAGTGACCGTGGGATGGAAGGAAATGAAGAAACCACTATGTTTGAAAAACACTGCCTTAGATATCTAAAATTTTATGTTAAATCATTATATTATGCTGTGTTACTTCTATAGTTATTTTTCGGTTACTTTGTTTGTACAGTGGCTTGACGTAGTTTTACGCATGTTTATGTTGGTAAAAATAGAATAGGTATAGGTAGGTTACGTTGATCACGACATGCGGTTTCTATTTTAAGATCTTGTTCGTCTATTACGGCGACTTTATTTTAATCCACTCCTAAATTGAGAAATTTAAGTACAATAGAGAGCAAAGATACACTACTACCATTTCACTATCACCAAGGGTCGGAAAAACACCCGTCATGTTGAAAACATAACCCTGTTCCGTACATTAGAGACTTCCTTATATTATTAAAAAATATTATTGGGTATTTAATTTTTATAAATTTACTATAAGTACTTACCAAAATTTATAAGTTTCTACTGCACGGACGGAACACGGTTATGTTTTCAAAATGATGGGCGTTTTTCTGACCCTTGACTATCACTTCATATTTAAACCCTTGTATAAACAATCTTTCGCATTTAAAATATAAGTGCGATAGTAAGAAGTAAGATGAGATTAGTAAAATTTACTTGATTTTTTAATGGCAATTCTACGATACCCGTCCGACTCGCGCTTGGCACACATCTTAAAATCTCATGTTCAGACTTTCCTACTTTATTTGTCCTAGGCTAACTAAATTATATTTACGTACTTAACACTTAATGTCGTGTCGATTGCGTGTTTCTCAACTCTATTGTTATACTCTTGAGCCCTTGACTTGGTAGCCTTAAGACCCGGTCCCCATAGCGCAACTGGCGACGCGTTGATTGCATTCTCTGTGCATTGCGCGCCGGAGATACTAGCCACGCAGAGATTACTAGGCGGCACACGCAATGAACTGGGAAAAGGCTCGTCGCATCGCCCGGTCGTGTGATGTTAGGGTTTTACTGCGAGTGTTAGTTACGATTTATTTATCAAGAATCCTGAATAACAAGCCTTTGCGGCGGCCAAGGTTTAACTCAGCTGAAAAACAGATGGTTTCAGGAGATACTGGCACTTCATATAGATTTATCATCTCTAGATGTTGCCTAGTCAGCTATAATTTCGCTTTTTGTATGAAAACTTAAAACGCGCTTTTAAATGTCAATTTTTCATCACTGGAACTCCGAAACTAATCTTTTTAGAGTCAGGTATCATAAACCTGCATAAGTGTTTCATATATTAATTTCAACTAGACAAATCCATGCGTTCCTGAAATAAAGGGTCTTGACAGCCAGACAGACGAACTGCAAAAGGACGGCAAACACACCAACTATATTATTTCTGTTACACATACTCGTACAATGATACTCAAAAAACTTTTTTTTTACGAATACAATAGATAGGGGTCGTCATAAAATAACTCTATCGTTAGGGCTCTAGGTCACACTTTTAACATTGTTCATGGTGATAGGGAGCATGCTGAGCACCATTGTAAATCCTAAATCCTGCTTTATATGTTGTTGTGGTACAGTCGAGTGCATAAACTTATGAGCAAAACTTTGATCAAAAATATCTGAATAGAGTCGTTTTCAGATATTTTTGATCAAATTTTTGCTCACAAGTTTATAAACTCGACAGTACCTGCCTACCTACATACAGTCGAATTTAAAGATATCTTTACACTTTATTACCATGTCGGTGTCACGTCATGTTTGAACTTTAACATGAGATAAGATGGCGTACAGTGACAAGGTACTAAAGTGCAAAGATATCTTTAACCTTGACATTGACAGTACGTGCAAACAGTTGTTAATGTCGCTCGAAAGTCATCGGTTTTCTTCGTTTTTCTGAAGATTCAAATGAGAAAGAAAAAGAAAACCGATCTTTTGTTTCGAATTCCGAACGATATTAGCAAACTATTACCTATTTAATAGTTGTTTGTGTTCTGAGCATTTATCACCGTCACAAATCATAATTATAACCCGCTTGCATTAACAAGCGTGAGGAAAAATCAACCAATAGCGTGGCTGAGAAATGAAGTGATTCTATTGGTGATTTTTTCGCTCGCCGGTAAGCTACATCCTTGAGAGTTTTGTTTAAACCAGGGTTTCCCAAATTGCGTCACGACGCCCCGAATCGTCGCGGCACTATTTTAGGGGCCCAAACGGAAGTTTCGGGTCGCCTACATACGAACCTAGAGCTAAACGCATTTTTTTGTACAAGGATCGCTGTATAAAAAGATTGGGAACCTCTGCTTTAGATATTGACATCCTAGCTCTTCTTCATTCGAAGCAACGAAGTTTTAAATGTGTATTTAATAACGCATGCCCTTATCGTTTGCCCAAATCATTCATGAGACCTTTTTCAAAGATATAACGTTTTAAACTTTCGTGATTCTCACTCATAGTCAAAATACCACCAACGGGACTTATCACGCGATAAAACCGTTGGTGGTATTTTGACTTTTTCAAAGATGTTCTGATTCTTCAACATAGAACTCAATCTGTGCGATATTTATTTAAAAAATTGTTAAGCTCATCGTTTAGGTCTATGAGTAATTAGAGCAAATGATAATTAGGACAACAGTCGCTAGGCCAATGGCTATTTCGACGTTTGCATGTTGCAGGTTGGTGACAGGCTACGCAGTTGCGATAGTTCTCATTTTGATTGAGCTAACCACCTTCATTCTTGGACTAACTATGTTCTCTCCTACTGTCTCCTTGATCTGTATCCTTTTGTATAAATGTTTTTTGCATAATGTTTTAGGGTTCTGTATATCAGTTGGCTAAAACGTAACCCTTATAGGATCACTTTGTTGAGTGTGTTCCCACTAGTTCCATTGACAGTACTATAATAGAGTTTTTTTTTAATTTGACTGGATGACATACTAACACTTGCTCGGGACCCACTTGGGTCTCCTGATGGTAAGAGATCACCACCGCCCATAAACATCTGCAACACTAGGGGTATTGCCAACCTAGAGGCCTAAGATGGGATACCTCAAGTGCCAGTAATTTCACCAGCTGTCTTACTCAATCCTGCCGTGAAGCATCAGTGCTTGTACTGTTGTGTCTCGGCGTGGCCACGCCGACAAGCACTGATGCTTCACGGCAGGATTAGCGAGCAAGATGGTGGTAGCAATTGCACAAGGTCCTACCACCAGAAAAAAGTTCTATAATAGTACTGTCAATGGATCTAGTGGGAACACCTTTAGTTGTCCGTCCGTCAGTCCATCCGTCTGTCAAGACTTTTAAGGAACGCGTGAACGTTAAAGCTCTTACGGTGTAAATTTCCTGTCATAATTGCTTGCTTCATCACCCTACTACTTATCATCATCCAAAATACATCAATCTAGAGGGTGCCACGATGCTGCGTGCTGCACTGACACAAACTAGTCTTATATTTAAGTGAGGAGTATCACATGACACTGATACAATTCCAAATTCGTCCAAATCCTCTTGGCCGCCACTACAAAATAGCCGCTACCATAAAATAGCTGCCACCACAAAATGGCCGCTACAACAAAATGGCTGCTACCACAAACCTAATTACTTTAGAGTTCTCTCCATTTTGTGAAATTTTAGACCAATTTTTGACTAAAAATAAAATAAAATAAGGTATAAATGCAGTAAGTAGTTTTTTTTTGTTCATTCTTGTTTCAATGTATAATTACCTGTAGTGAACTGTCATATCATATTATTATCATATCTTGGTTGGCTTACTGTATACTCGTATCGTATCCTCATTACAGAAAGTAACTGGTAGTTATCCCACCGAAAACTGGCAGAATCATCAAAAAATTGATGGAGCCACTTTCTTCTAAATTTGAATTGAATTGAAGTACCTAATTATCAGTTAAACTTGAATACAGAACGATAGAGATTGCGTAACTAAATTGATTGCGTAAACTTCCTATAGCTGCTTGCACCCCCAAAGTATCTCCTGAACGGTCCTCCAGCTATAGGCTGTCACGGCGCCGCGTGCTGTGCGCTGACGCAGTTCGCGCTGGCCGGCTGGCGTTGCGGCTGGCTGTGGCTCGTGCTGGCGGGAGGCGCGGTGCCAGCCGTAGCTGATTTAAGGGCCGCCGTCCATGCCGTATGCGCGCTGCGCCGGTAGGGGCTAGGCGGTATCAGATGTTTGTGAGTGCCAGACGTTTACAATGCTAATGGTTGCGTCTTAGAAACTAATCTGATTTTTTAGCTAGGACGGAAAAGAGAAGGTAGGTAGAGCAGCGCCGGCGTTAAGGTAGAGCAAGATTGTCTACACTACACCGCTTCCGCGCGTCTCAAAAGTCGCCATCGTAATTTGATGTTGCAATGAAAACGGATAGTTTCGTTTTCGGTTACGGATATTGGATTGGGAATCGAACCCAGGTCCTCGGCATTCCGTGCCGCGTGCTATACCGCTACACCACCGCTGGACAACGGTACAGACACCTTGTTTGTTTCTTATATAGCCACTTAAGCAGCGACACTAGCTGCTGCCTCGCTTATTTGCGTAATCTAGTGTAATCTATATCTGTGGGTTGAACCATGTTTTATATTGTCTCATTTCCCGTTTGCATCCAGATCACGAACGAGCACGAACAGCTGACTCAGGGCAGCTCGCCGCGCGGCGGCTGGTCGCGGTACCTCGTGCTGGCCGGCGCGGCCACCACGCTCGGTTGCTCGCTGCCCGTGGGATACAACATCGGCGTCATCAACACGCCTGCTAAGGTCACTTGAAAACATCTAAGTTTAGTTATAGGTAAAAAACTTAAGTAAAGGACCTGTTGTATGTAGTGGTGCACAGAATTGATATGGAGCTTAAGTCATTTTGCGAATTTGGAACGTCAATTTGTTTATATGGACAAGTTACTACTAGGGGAGACCAGGGATGAACGTAACAATTTTCATTTTTGACGTAGTATCTCACACGTTTCAAGGAATTTTGAAATTTCAATTAATATGCCAGATAGATTGGTCTTTCAACTATATTTTAGCTCTAGATTAAATGCGACTGGTATTACATATTTTGAAAAAATCGACCATCATAAAAAAAGTGGAATCTGTTACAACCATCCCTACCCCTAGGGTTGGTTGTAACAGTACAAACGGATGATTGTAACATTGCAAATAAAAACAAAAATACGTTTATAATCAATATTTTTATTTATAATCAGCTTTTTACTAAGGTTTAGATCTTAATTTCACCAAAAATATTAACTATTTTTGTAAAACATAGCAATCTACTTAGATAATCAACATGGTTAAAAAAAAACATAATTTAATTTGTTTTTAGAATAATCTACTGTTATATTTAATTAACAATTGAAACGCCAATGTTTTTACTTCTTTTGTCATTGATCCGTATTAATTTAGGAACAATGAAGTGTGTAAATAATAATAATAAAATACTCGGCCAATATTTTTTCTCTCTCATCATTAAAAACTTGTTTCTTTGATACGTAGTCTACTTTTGGAAGGCTTTTAGAACCTTGCCGGAACATTTTTTTCTTCTTTTGCGCATATAAAGTTACATGGCATAGATGATATGAATTCGCAGCGTCTCAAAATGGTACTTTTCTGAGAAGTACTTCTTCCGCAGCCAAATCCATTATTTCTGCAGTGACTAAGCCTCTTCTAGTCGTTCGTATATTATTATGTATGTAAGACATTCTGGAATAAGAAAATAAATATAATATTTCTTTGAAATATAAATAAACACAATAAAATGAGCTTTAAGATATCACAACCGTAATAGGGATAAAAGTAACAAGTTGTTACTTTTATCCCTACCTTTAAATTTTCCCGAATTTGTCAAACACTTGCGCATAATCTAAAAAACTCGTTAGAAAGATACCTTTTTGTACGCCAAGATAGAAAGATGAACAGTTATAAAATTTTACTGACATATAACATGCAAGCTTAAACCAACCACAATAAAAATAAGCACACTTGAAAAAAAAAGTTCGAAACTTACTTTGTTGGTATTTTTACGGCATCGACTCGCTACGTCACAACCTGATGGCACAGCACTGTGAGCGCCACAGAGGCAAGGGAGGGGTCAAAATAGCGCATATTGATGATACAGCCATCAGTGTAGCCAACATAATTCGTTCGGAAACTCATTTGTTACGTTCATCCCGTGTTACTTTCATACCTGGTCTCCCCTACATACAACAGGTCCTTTACTTAAGTTTTTCACCTATACAGTATATAAGCTAAGGCAGTATAGAAGCTAGGCATATTTTTCGAGATAAATACCTACGCTCCAATGGAACTTTAGGGTTGTTCACTTATTTTTTGTAAAATTGAAAAAAAAAAAGGTTTAGTTCGCGCTGTATCGCGGAGGGTCGGATAGCTAAAATAACTATTCTGGAAGTTCCATATAATTAACTATATTTTTCACCACTAAAACGCGCGCTTTAAAAACGGCGAATATTCAATTCAATATATTAGATACAGCCTATAAAAAAAATACAAACGTACCTACATAATTCTTACAACTAATTTAAACTATCATTAATAAAATCACTTACAGCATAAAACAAATAAACCCTGAGTCGTCTTTTAAATAATTTAACACAATTTATGGCCTTTAAGTCAGTGGGCAATACTTACCTATCACCAAAACAACCAAACGTTTTATTTAAAAGAAAAAGCATTTAATTAAATCATGATACCTACATGCTCAATATTTAATATCGCGGATTGTCTGGAGCGCACGCAATTGAAATTTAACGCAACGCGGCTACTACTCGTCTCGACACGTCACTCGCGACTGCAGTACCGCAAGACCCCCTTAGAGGCCGTGTAGAGCGCGCGTCTGTGTGAGTGTGTTTGTTTCGATCCATTTGTTCGTAGCTTTCATACTGCTTTAGCTTCTATATATACTGTGTCAAAGTAGTCCCGATGGAATGAGAGTTTTCACAGAGGCGAAATATCGCTAGATGGCGTTAGTATCGTGAGGTCTGATTGACGTTTGCTTGCGATTGGCTCATTTAGTTATTTAACCCTTAAAATGAGGCCCCATTTGTTGGAGCATAATAATAATCAATAACCACAGAATCAAAAGCAGCTACCGAACACGATACCTGACAAAGAATACTTTTAAAGCTAGCCGTATTTTCAATAATTACAATGGAAATTGTGACGTATTATGAAGTTGATAAGGTTCAGTTTCCAACTCAATGCAAGTGGTCGCTTAATCGCCTCTACCTTAAGGGTTAACCAATCACGAGCAAACGTGAAACGGACATCACGATCCTAACGACATCTAGCGATATTTCGTCTCTGTGAAAACCCTCATTAATGAACTAAAAAAAGAATTTCCTTGCTCACCCGCGACCTTACGATAGCTAAGCTTATGCAAAATATGCGTGTTCATGCAGTTCCTCCACCTCCACACTGTAAGCCCATCTATCACCACCACCACATCACACTGACGCGTTTGGAACTCAACCAGAGCTCATCTTCAGAGTAACACAACCGTACACCATGCTACCAATTGTTAGACTCCGACTCTGTATTTTACATAAGCTTAGCTATCGTAAGGTCGCGGGTGAGCAAGGAAATTCTTTTACTTAATTGATATGGACCTCCGCAAAGTAACGCCTGATTCAATAAATAACATTAAAAAAAACTTTCAGGTCCTAAAAGATTTTGTCAACGGGAGCGTAATCGCTCATTATGATATTGCACTGGACGAGACCTGGCTGTCCGTGCTTTGGTCTGCCGTGGTCTCCATCTTTATTGTTGGAGGCTGCACCGGCTCCATACTTGGAGCACTGCTTGCTGATAATCTAGGAAGGTGAGATAAAGCTTTTGCTTATTAACTTAGAAATGTATGTATTTAAATTTGGACCTATGTTGTTCGTGAAATAAATGAATTATTATTAAAGACAATTTTAAGAGAAACTCATGTATAAATATGTAGGTGCGCCTCCTGAGGCTTCGATGATGAAATAAAAAGTAACTTAGGGGCACACGAACGTATAATAAAATAATATCAAAAAGGAAAGTATTTACAATGAAATATGGGATCAGGCAAAATGGAAGGTTATGAGTTTCGCGTATGGATAGGAGCTCTGTTCGGGACCGCGCCGCCGGAAGGAGGCTCCGCATGTAGACTGCCTTCTGACCAATTCAAATCACTTTGAATACACCGCGCAGTTCCACGCGCCGGTGTGCAGATGTTTAGGTATTAGCCAGCACATGGAACTGACTGCGGCTAGGGGGGTAATTGTTTATCTAGACGCCACAAATACATAAATATCACGGGACACTATTTGACCTAAATAGTCCTAGAGTTTGACCTATCGCCTCTCAAGCAGAGGGTCGTGGGTTCAAATCCTGGCTCGCACCTCTGAGTTTTTCAAAATTCATGTGCACAATTTACCACGTGCTTTGCGGTGAAGGAAAACATCGTGAGGAAACCTGCACAAACCTGCGAAGCAATTCAATGGTGCGTGTGAAGTTCTCAATCCGCACTGGGCCCGCGTGGGAACTATGGCCCAAGCCCTCTCATTCCAAGAGGAGGCCTGTGCCCAGCAGTGGGACGTATATAGGTTGAGATGATGATGATGATGATAGGTACATAATAATATTATGAATGTAAAAGTGTGCGTTTGTATGTTTGTGCGTTTTTCACGTCGCAACGGACCGACATGATTTTTGGCATAGAGATAGTTTATGGACCAGAGGGTGGGCACAGGCTAATTTTTATCCCGGAAAAATGCACAGTTCCCGAGAGAAAAGCGCGCGATAACGGTGGGCAAAAGCTAGTACCTACTTAAATCAAACTCAAACTCACAACATTTATTGATAAAAAAAACTAAATCACCACAAAAACACGATAAAAACATAAATAGAAGAAGACAGCAAAATTAGAGATGTTTCTACATATTAAACACTTATAAAATTAACTAGCTTTTGCCCGCGGCTCCGCCCGCGTGGTATTCGGTTATCGCGCGCTGTTCCCTCGGGATCTGTGCATTTTTTCGGGATAAAAAGTAGCCTATATCACTCTCGGGCCCATAAACTATCTCCATGCCAAAAGTCACGTTGATCCGTCGCTCCGTTACGGCGTGAAAGGCGGACAAACTTACAAACACACTCTGACATTTATAATATTAGTATGGATATGGATAGTATATTAAATGCCTAAATGCCAAGTTTCATAGTTTTATCTTCGACAGCGACGAACTTCCACCGTATAAACTTTCACCCCCTATTTTAACCCCTTAAAGCCTCTTTTTCGCGATAAAAGATAGCCTATGTCCTTTCCCAAGGTCTATTCTATGTCTGTACCAAATTTCATCAAAATCGGTTCAGCGGTTTTGGCGTGAAAGCGTAACAGACAGACAGACAGACAGAGTTACTTTCGCATTTATAATATTAAGTATGGATTTGTTTTTCCAGGAGGAAAGCTACAGTCCTGACCAGTGTAATATCTGTCATTGGCGCTGTAATATTTCTAGTATGCGAAGCCGCCAATTCTGTAGAGCTGCTGATATTGGGCAGGCTGGTCGTTGGTTTGTCTGCAGGTAAGTTGCTGTCCAAACAACTGAGCAAATCAAAGCAAAAATCGAGAAGGTGACGAGCCTTTTCTTTCCGCGACTGTACATTCTTTTTGTACAAAATTATGTAACTGGGCGTTTTTGTGTATAGATATCCTTCTTTTTTTTCAATTTTGGAAAAAATATTCCGTTAGTTTAAAAAATGTCCCCATTTTTTCATATAAAATTGAATGAGTCAGTTTTGTTACGCCCATACTCTGTGTGTATTCGAGGGCGTTTTCAAAAAAAGTGTGCCTTTACCGTTTTTTTTGAAATTTTGAAAAAAATATGGTTTTTCCTACTCAAAATTAAGAGCACAATCGATTCCGATAGTTTAAAAAAAAATCCCCAAAAAAAAAGTCAGTTTTGCAACATTTTCTTCACATACTCAGTATGGGCGCGACAAAACTAACTCATAAAATTTTGTATGAAAAACTGGGGATATTTTTTTAAATGATTGGAATCGATTGTGCTCTTGATTCTGAGTAGGAAAAACTATATTTTTTTCAAAATTTCAAAAAATGGAAAAGGTAGGTACACTTTTTTTGTAACCGCTCGAAAAAAACGTAACAAAACTGTAATTTTTTGAGGACATTTTTTAAACTATCGGAACCGATTGTGCTCTTGATTCCGAGTAGGAAAAGCCATATTTTTTCCATAATTGAAAAAATAAGGACATCTATACACGAAAACGCCCACTGAGTCATTGTACCCGAAATATATATTTTCTTTTGCGAAAACAATGTGCCATGTCTTGTATTAAAATAAGCCGTGGTGGCCGAGTGGTTTGACCTATCGCCTCTCAAACAGAGGGTCGTGGGTTCAAACCCCGGCTCGCACCTCTTGAGTTTTTCGAAATTCATGTGCGGAATTACATTTGAAATTTACCACGGGCTTTGCGGTGAAGGAAAACATCGTGAAGGGAAACCTGTACAAACCTCAATTCAATGATGCGTGTGAAGTTCCCAATGCGCACTGGGCCCGTGTGGGAACTATGCCCCAAGCCCTCTTGTTCTGAGAGGAGGCCTGTGCCCAGCAGTGGGACGTATATAGGCTGATGGATGTATCAAAATTGTATGTAGCATTTTAAGTAAGAACCTTACACTTTTTTCTCAATTTCCAGGTCTAACGACAAGTATAGTGCCAATGTACTTATCCGAGCTAGCGCCCCCGGCCCTCACGGGGGCGATGGGAGTGGCGTGCCCCATGGGGGTCAATGTGGGGGTTTTGGTAGGACAAGTTATGGGACTTGACTTTCTTCTGGGTAAGTTAAAGTACCAGTGCTTGTCAGAGATAGAGTTTGCGAATTCACCGCGGACGAAGGCGTGGGCGGCGATTAGTTTATTTATTTATTTTTTGACTGGACGGAAAACGAGCAAGTGGTTTGCAGGTGGTAGGACCTTGTGCAAGGTCCGCCCGGATTGCTATCACCATCTTGCTCGCTAATCCTGCCGTGAAGCAGCAGTGCTTGCACTGTTGTGTTTCGGCGCGGAGAGTAAGACAGCCGGTGAAATTACTGGCACTTGAGGTATTCCAACTTAGGCCTCTAGGTTGGCTCTCTGATCTGTAATACTCCTGGTATTGCAGATGTTTATGGGCGGTGGTGATCTCTTACCACCAGGACACCCACTTGCTCGTTTGCCTTCCAGTCGAATAAAAATAAAATAAAATAGGGTCTCCCGATGGTAAGAGATCACCACCGCCCATAAACATCTGTAACACCAGGGGTATTGCAGATGCGTTGCCAACCTAGAGGCCTAAGATGGGATATCTCAAGTGCCAGTAATTTCACCGGCTGTCTTACAGACCACGCCGAATAACAACAGTGCAAGCACTGCTGCTTCACGGCAGGGTTAGCGCGCAAGATGGTGGTAGCAATCCGGGCGGACCTTGCACAAGGTCCTACCACCTGCAGTTGTTAGTAAGATTTTGATGAATACATATAAGGTAAACGTACCAGTGCTCGTCACTGTCCCAGTAGTTGGCACCCTTAATCTTATGTCAATAGCAATAGAGATGACAGACGGGCGTCGTCTATTGGACATTGGGGTGTCGAGCACTGCGACGTTTACCTTATGTGTGCTAACAAAAAAACAATTTCACTTATCACAAAAGAAAGTTAATTAGAAGAGTAGCTAGTAATTGATAGAAAAGTAAAGTAAAATAAAGTATGCTTGGATGGTTTGGGCATGTGGAGAGAATGAATGAAAACAGATTGACTAAGCAGATCTATAAGACGAGCGTGAATGGGAACGTTGGGAGAGGAAGGACAAGACGAAAGTACTACGATCAAATCGGGGACATTCTGAAGAAAGGTCGGGTCAGGAGTACTCTAAACCGACGTGCATGCATGAAAAGATTGATGAATGTAGAGGAAGCGAGAGTTGTATGCCAGGATCGTAGCAAGTGGAAGGATGTAGTCGCTGCCTACGCCGTTGGGAAAGAGGCGTGATTGTATGTATGTATGCATGTATGTAGTAAAAGGAAAAACAAGTAATTAGAAGAAAAGTAAGTTAATTAACAGAAAAGCAAGTTAACTTAACTTCTTCACCGCCCAAGTCGTGACACAATGGATTGCCTCACTCGCCACAGTGATTTATACATGAACAACATTCAACTCGAAATCGATCCTTCTGCAATGGAATCAAAAATAAATTTGATTTGTCGCTGCTTTTTCTGTGGCGTACAGCACAGCACGTCACTTCATTTGTTTTGTGGTGGTGAAGAGATTACTTCATTTTAGTTTGAAGTTCTAGCAACTTTATACTATTCGTGGTTATTTTTTTTCTTTCCATCTAATGTATTTTTTAGTGTATCGAATATGTCTAAATAAATGTTTCTCCCTCTCTCTCTATATATACCGGGTGTGGCCTGTAATATAAGCAAAAAATTAAAATATAGATCATACTCCTCAAACTGAACAACATTAGTTCAGCGAATTTTAAAAATAATTTATTTTTTATTTTTTATTACACTTTTAAGTTTATTCGCAGAAGCAATGTAAAGCAAAATGCTTGATGTTTGTAGCGTGACAGGCGACGTCAGTTCTGTTCTAGGATGGCGTACATTGATGGCAGTATTTAATTTGTATGAAAAAAGGAAAATTCAACGTCTCCATTATTTTTAAAAGTCGCTGAACTAATGTTGTACCGTTTAACGAGGACGATCTATGTTTTAATTTTTTGCTCGTATTACAGGCCACACCCGGTATATGTATATAGAAATCTCGTAGAAACCAATACGTCAACAAATTTGACCCTTAAAACAATGCCCATTAAGTTCACTCTGAAAGATCATCAATTTTGAGATACCAGCTTTTTTCAAAGTAGCGACGATATATAGGTATTTGTTTCAGGTGGAGCGGACTGTTGGCCACATTTACTCGCCGCCTACGCTGTGCTAGTCATTATATGTATACCGTTTCTATTTATATTACCCGAGAGTCCAAAATATCTTTATGTTGTTAAGAGAGAAGAAGACATTGCATTAAGAGGTAAGTAAATATATTTTTTTTTAAGCTTGAAAGTATTTTGTTAATCCATACTAATATTATAAATGCGAAAGTGTGTTTGTGTGTTTGTCCGTCTTTCACGTCGTAACGGAGCGACGGATCGTCATGATTTTTAGCATAGAGATAGTTTATGGGCCCGAGAGTGACATAGGCTACTTTTATCCCGGAAAAATGCACAGTTCCTGAGAGAACAGCGCGCGATAACCGAATACCACGCGGGCGGAGCCGCGGGTAAAAGCTAGTATAATAATAATAATAATAATAAATTCATTTACTAACTGTAATAACTGTAATGCTGTTTATTTAACTGTAATGCTGTAATTTTTTTTGGAATAAATAAATAATAAATAAATTTATTTCGGGCAACTTAGGCCCATACAATAAATATCTTACAGACTAACATACATATTTATAATATAATCAATAGTATTTAAATCTAATTTGGTGACAAAACGGCGTGACCCCGTTGAGTCACCGTCCCCGACGTCGCAATCATCTGCGGCATGGTGCCCCAATGCAGTCCACAACGACGGTGGTCTTGACATAACCCGTAACCTTCCTCAGAATTAATATAGTTAATCTCAATATTTGCATGACTTATAAAGTTTGAATGTATGAGACTCATAAATCGTTGAACATCATGTAATGTACTACATTTAAAGCAAATAAATTTCATTTCATTTCATTTCATTTCAGAACTCAGCCGCCTCCGTGGCGTGTCCCCAAGCGCCCTGACCGAAGACCTGGAGCTGCTCCGCGAAGAACTCCTCGCCGTGGAGGCGGCGCTCAGCGGGGACCAGCGCTGGACCATGCTGCGAGTGTTCCGCGACCCGCGGCTCCGCCTGGTGCTGCTGCTGACGTGTGCCGTGCAGGCCGGACAGCAGACCAGCGGGATCAACGCCGTGAGTACACTCCAACGGCAAAAATTTATACAGGGTGGCCCATTTATATCGGTCAGTATGGGAAAGTATGAAACTATACGACATACGAAATTTTTTTCGTAGGAACCATGACATCGATTTTAACAACAAGAAAAACTGCATTCATGCATTTAAAAAAAACCTGTACTCAGCCCGGGAATCGAACTCTGTTGTTTTGAAAAAAAAACCTTACACTATTTCTGTTTAGATATCGATTGTGTACGTCTTAAGCAGTAAATGTCTCCATGAAACATTATGTCTAAAATAACTAAAATGCATTGTTTTCACATACTTTAATTTATTTTAGTACGTGTTAGAAGTGTCCACCGTTACAATATTCAACAAATTCTGGCATGTAAAATTGTCTCTATGGTTGTTTGTACCTCTTTGCTGGTAAAATCGATGTCATGGTTCCTAAGAAGAAATTTTCGTATATTGTATAGTTTCAGACTTTCCCATACTGACCGATATAAATGGGCCACCCTGTATACGGGCCAAACTATTTTACCACCATTTCGGGCGCCTCCTGCAATACCAAAATTGTCTCCGGCGTTACCAAAAAATCATACTTCCAACAAGATATTTCACGGTTTAATAAGTTGAACTTGTGTAGGATGGCATGTATTCATGTACACCATCTTTTAATAGAAAAAACATGTTTACTTACAAAAATCAGCAATTGTTTGAAAAATGTCACGGACAGATTACTGTCGGTAAAAAAGTTGGTTCGCCTCCACTCAGAACAAGAGGGATTGGGCCGTAGTTCCCACGCGGGCCCAGTGCGGATTGGGAAATTTGAATTGCTTCGCAGGTTTGTGCAGGTTTCCTCACAATGTTTTCCTTTACCGCAAAGCTCGTGGTAAATTTCAAATGTGATTCCGCACATGAATTTCGAAAAACTCGGAGGTGCGAGCTGGAGTTTGAACCCGCGACCCTCTGCTTGAGAGGCGATAGGTCAAACCATTAGACCACCACGTGTAGTAGCTTGTCTATTTTCGTCATATTTGAACTGCCTTAAATAAATAAATACTGTAAAAGAAGCAGCAGTGCTTGCACTGTTGTGTTTCGGCGTGGATAGTAAGACAGCCGGTGAAATTACTGGCACTTGAGGTATCCCATCTTAAGCCTCTAGGTTGGCCCCGTGGTATTGCAGATGTTTGTGGGCGGTGGTGATCTCTTACCATCAGGAGATCCACTCATTTGCCTTAAAAGAAATCTGTGTTGACACGTGCTCAACCACAAACCATACCCAATGTTATCTTTTCCAGGTATTCTACTATTCCGACATAATATTCACGAACGCGGGCCTCTCCCGGCTGGGCGCGCAGTACGCGACCATCGCTTGCGGCGCCATCAACGTCTGCACCGCCATCTTGATGGTGAAGCTGTTGCCGCTGTGGGGGCGGCGGCCGCTGCTTCTGTCCTCTATAGCTGCTGCCGCCGTACTGCTGTTCGCTCTAGCTGTCTCTGTCAGATTCTTGGTGAGTGAACAAGAAAGAAAAAAGAAGAAAGACATTTATTCAAATTCACAAAGACGCACAAATACAACAACAAAAAATAGACAGTTAACACAAACAAAACAAAAAGGAAATATGAAAATAAAAATACACGATTTTGTGTGTCCCCGCAAAAGTGAAACGGTCGCTGACTCAGCATAATGCTGAGGCATCAGACGCCTGAAGCGCTGATATTCTGTCAGAACAAGAAAGAGCGCCCTCTTAAGATAGATTAATAATAATATAGGGATATAGAGATATTTGGAAATAATTCCGATCCGCACTAGCGATCCCTTCAAATAGTGAACCTACTGTGTTAAAAATAAAATTGTGTTAAATACTTGTAATGTATAGTACATAGATATCATTTATAAATATTGTGAATCTGCTTTTTAAAAAAAAATACCTCGTTGAGTTTCTTGCCGGATTCTTCTAAACAGAGGTTTTTTTCCGAACCGGTGGTAGATTAAAAAATGACGTGTAAAAGTGCCCATTGCGGCCTATTTGCTGAATAAATGATTTGAATTTGAATTTGAATAATAAATAAATATCACGGGACAATTCACACCAATTGACCTAGCCCCAAAGTAAGCTTAGCAAGGCTTGTGTTATGATTTTGCGCGGACATCGGGGAATCCACATCGCTAATTCGCTCTTGAGATGTCACAGTAGATATAAAAAAGTGACACGGTTGGTTTTCATACAGCTTGAGGTGTTTGCGTTATCTAGTGTAATATATATCTGTGGTTCAACGTCTGCGCCTCTCCGTCCCGTCCCACATCTCTTGCGTCTAATAGCCTATCGTACTACTTTGAAAAAATCTCGTATTTGAAATCAATATGTCAACGAAATTGAACCTTGGTACAATGTCTACATATAAAGTTCATTCAGAGAGTTATCTAATTATTTTGAGCTACGAGTTTTTTTTAAGTAGTGACGATAGGTTCACCGACCTACGCGACAACACTTCCACCCTCACCATTTAGATGGTTGGCGGTCCTCAACTGTGCGTTTCTCCAGAAATTTCTTGCCTCGCATATCGAAACTCTGGAATGAACTATCGCCTGCGGTATTCCCGGACCGATATAACCTTCAAGCTTTCAAGAAAAGAGCGTACTTCTACCTTAAAGGCCGGCAACGCACTTGTGACTCTTCGGTGTTGTCCATGGGCGACGGTAATCGCTCACCATCAGGCGATCCGTCTGCTCGTTTGCCCCCTATACCATAAGAAAAGGTATGTTTGGTTTGTTTCAGGACGCGGTAGCAGGAATGCCTTACGTGTGCATGGTGACAGTGTTCGGCTACGTTCTAGTCTACGGGTTCGGCCTTGGACCCATCCCCTACTTCATAGCTTCAGGTTTGGCCATCCTAATAATTATTAAAGTTAAGTAACTGGGCGACCGAACTTTGCTCGGGCTAAACTTGTTAATACGCGTTTTCCCAGAGATAGGACCAAGCTAGATCGATTTGTCATCCCCGAAAACAACTGCATACCAAATTTCACCGAAATCGTTGCAGCCATTCCCGAGATTTGATTATATATATGTATATGCAAGAATTGCTCGTTTATAGTTATACGTAATCTAAGGTTTGTTTTGAAAAATGACTGTGTCAAGTTCTTTGCGGTATATTTTTTTTGGCAATGATGGTCTTTTGAAAGAGTTTTTAAATTAAGATTAGATGTTAAGCAATGTAATTAGAATAGAAATAAATTTCAGAGAAATAAACAGAACATTATTTATTTTTTTAGTGTTTTCTATGTACTTAAGAAAGTTTTGTATCACATAGTAAATATTTTGTTTATAAAGAAAAAAAGAAAGAAAATACATTTATTTGACGCCATAAAAAAACATAGAACAAATACAAGACATACATGACGCTAAATAGGTCCCCACTCAGCATAATGCCAACGGCAAGCCGTGGCGCTGATTTTCAGTGAGGACCTTATCTAGAAACTAACTTAAAAAAAATAAAAAACATATTATTATGAATTGAATGAAATGAAAAAAAAATACTCGGGGCAAAAAAAACGTCGAAAATACACATTTACTTCGCCCGAAATGGTCCCATGGCTTAGCTTGGGAGACGCCACTAGGAACGCAAATTCACTACTTCGCGTGTCCGAACCCCGAGGTCTTTTTTTTATTCGACTGGACGGCAAACGAGCAAGTGAGTGTTTGCGTTATCTAGTGTAATCTATATCTGTGGTCGCCCCGTATTGCAGAAATGTTCGAGGTGCCACCGCGGCCGGCGGGCATGGCGTGGGGATCGCTGGCCAACTGGGGCGGCAACTTCCTGGTCGGCATGAGCTTCCCGGTGATGCGGGAAGCCATCGGCGCCTACTCGTTCCTGGTCTTCGCCGCCGTCACCGCTGCGCTCTTCGTGTTCCAAAGGTCAGTGACGCACGGACGGTTCTTTAATTTTCCACTGTTTTTTCTGGTCTTATTTTGCTGGTTTTTCTGTGCATCTATATTTCAGTTTGTATTTTCAATTTAATTGACCTAGTCCCAAAGGAAGCTTATCAAAGCTTGTGTTATGGGTACTAAGCAACGGATAAATATAATACATAGTTAAATGCATATTAAACACCCAAGACCCGAGAACAAGCATTCGTATTTTTCATACAAATATCTGTTCCAACACGAGAATCGAACCCGGGACCTCAAGCTTCGTACTCAGGTTCCCTAACCACTAGGGTGTAGTGGTTAGAGAAGAAGCCTAGTGACTAGGCCATCAGGTCGTCTGAAATAACGACGCTAAAAGTTGATTGACCCTTAATCTCTTGCCCACAGGTTCTATTTCCCCGAGACACGAGGGAAGTCACCTCAGCAGATAACCCAGCTCTGCAGCAAAGGGTTCCGCTCCAGGCCGCTCTCCTCGCAGCCCAGTGAAGCGTGACGTCATGGGACCACAGATTCGCACACAGGGAGTGGTCCAAAGTCGGTCGACAGTACGTAAATGATGTGCCTATTATGTTAAGATTTTTTTAATTGACAAGATTTCAAATTTCTAAAAGTATAATTTGATTCGTTATCTGTATTCTGTTTGGAAAGCGAAAGACGATGATATTTTTAAAATTTCGCTACGATCACAATACAATACAATACAAATATTCTTTATTGCACACCATAAAGCAGTACAAAAACTTAAATATAAACACAGATACAGGGTAGACAATAGGCGGTCTTATCGATTATTAATTAATTCATTACAATTTTTTTAAGATGTGATAGCTCCAAAACTGCCACACAATAGATCATTACTTTTGTCTAGTCTCTATTTAAAAAAAAGATCACGTAAATCTCACGAAATCAAAATTATGACAGCTCCTTTTTCGGGTGAAAAAGGCAAAGGACAAATATTGTTTTTTTTTTTTAATTTAAATATTTTTTTTTAAATGTGGAGAAATAAATTATAATAATAATTTTCCGATGTTCAGGAGGCAAAACTCTTTAGATTCCTGTAGTCATTTATAGGTGTTGAAAAAATGAAATCTTCTCAGTTAAAACGTTTTGGTTCTATGATATTTGCGATTGGTACACCATTATGCCACAGTTATTGTATTGGGTACTATACCCAATGGGTTGGTTCAGGGCAGTGTTTCTCAAACTTTTTTCAGGACGCACAGATTGTAATAACAGGGGACGTGGTACCGTTGGTAGCGTAGTCGGTGTATCCGGTTTTTTTTTATATCTTAGATTTCATTGACCGAATACTCCAAAAATGCACTATTCGTTTTTCCGACTCTGGATTTTATAACTGGGTGGATCAATTATTCCTTGCTGTTATTCTGTTCCGTCAGGCAGGGGACAAAAGTAGTACAGTTTAATAGAAGAAATGTTGTGTCACATTATACTAACATGCTTATTAGATGACCCGTAATAGAAGGGGCCTAAAACGACCACAAAAATGAATATTTGGTGAATTTTAATCCTATAAACTTACGGTTTAAAGAGTGACTCAGGAGACCATAACTATAGCAACGAGTGACAAGAAAAAGATTATCGACCCAATTGTGAAGTAGAAGTAATTATTACATAGTATTATTCAATTTTTGTTCCGTGATTTTCAGAATCTCCTAAATCAGGATTCGTATCGTACAGTTTCGCTCACTCTCGTATCATGTACTATTAGTGTGAACGAGATAGCACGATACGATTCTGTAAGGCCAGGGGTGGCCAAATAGTCGACCAACCAGTCCAATCGTGCAGAGAGTGCGTGTTTACTCCTACGTAGAAATACGTTTATGGAAAACAACTAGTATACGCAATATTATTATTTATTTATTCCAAAAAAAATACAGCATTACAGTTAAACACCAATGCGCTGTAAAATTAAAATTATACAAAACAAAAATATAACTATGAATATACAAGGATGTTCTACGGCTATGCCTCATGGAGGGAAAATAATCTTAAATAATATTATAGATAGAAAATTCAGTTGACAGAAGATATTCGCATTCCTGTCTGAACCGGGAATCGAACCCGCGAAATGGTAAAAAACTTCGTGCTTTTACGATACCGATCGAAAAGCTTAATCATTGGATTTTTTCTGTGTAACAGCATCTTAAATAAAGCATAGCTAGCAAATAAAGATTTACTTACTTAGTTAAATGAGAAATCAGGAAAATTTACAATAATAGGATATGGCAAATTCAGGAGTTACCAAATACCGTATCGATTATCGATTACCAATTTTGCGTATGGATCGCTCAAAATCTAGTCAGTAGATTAGGTCTTTCGGAGTTGGCCGCCCCTGTGCCAAGTCGTTCTCGTTACTGATCTGAAAGAGAGACTCATAAAAAACTAGCTTGATTTAATAATAGTAGATTATCCACCGTCCTAAGGGCAATTAGGTAGGGTTATAAAATAATATGATTTAAGTCATAATATCTTATTTAGTTTGAAATATTTTAGTTATATAATATATATCAACTGAAAGACACTTTAAAATCACAATTTAAGTAACACTATTTAAGTCATGTATGTACTTATTTTAATTTTGCTATGTATTCAGTCTACTTAAGTAAATAACCTGGTTACAAAGCTCTTTAAGCTAACGAATCTCTCGGCGAGTGTGCGCTGATTTTATTTTTTAGAAGTAAGATGTGATTTGTGGTTTTGGTTTGTATTAAAATAAGTATGAAACAATGTTTGATTTATTGTTTGTGTTTTTACGAAATGTTTTATCTTTTCTGTTTATTTTGAGGAGTTCATCAGTTAATCTAAAAAGCAGCAGGTCTGAGTGGCAAGTGGTCTAAAAAGTTCAATGAACGTCTAGCCGGTCTTAAAAAAAAAAGACAAACATGACATTTAGAATAGGGATGTTGACGCCATTAAAAAAATAATTCGAAGGCACGACTCCACTAAAAAAAACGCTTTATTTTAGCCCTGAAAACCAGATTAATTTTCGATTTACTGTTAAATTAGATTTTTTGTTGCTTTAAAACAAATAAATAGTTAGTTGATTGAGTTGGAGAACAAATACGACGACCGAAGAACTTATGACGTCATAAGTCGTTATTGCAATTGAAACTCTATGGGATAGTTGTGTTTTGACAGCTCATAAAAAGTACGTAAGTTGATTGGTGGTGTCAACATCCCTATTATTTTTTGCACTGGAAACTGGAAAATGGTGCCCCTTCCCATCTGGCACCTAGAGCGATTGGTACAAGTTAAAAACGTGACGTGAGACACGTCCTTGTGTTTGTGGTGTGTGAGCGTATTTTTTTTTTATTTCAATTGCTCAAACTTTACGAGGATAGCGTATAAAAATATATTTGGCTGGTGCTTATATTATATCTGAAAATTGTAGATAGGGACATATAAAAATGGCATTTGTGGGAATGTTTATATTCTAAAATGGTGTTAGGGTTTTTATTACATTTTGTAAGTATAATAGACTTTGTATTAACAAAAATGTACTGAAATTTCCGTCGCTTAGCTGTAGGAATGTTTTTTTTTGTCAAGATATCAGTTTTATAGAGAAGGGACATTTAGAGTGTAGTTTAATTATCCTTCAAGACTTGTGTTAATAATTTTTCTATTTGCAATAACAATTATTGTTACCAGTTTTATTAAAAATAAAAAAATCATAAAATAAAATTGTAGCCTGTAACTTATTGTAAACTAATCTAAAACTGCAAAGTATTTTTGTTTTTGAATTTTATATTTATGTTTAAATTAAATTTAAAAAATTTACACAAAATATATCAAATAAGTCTCT
Organism: Choristoneura rosaceana; assembly: GCA_037349165.1. Taxonomy (NCBI): domain Eukaryota; kingdom Metazoa; phylum Arthropoda; class Insecta; order Lepidoptera; family Tortricidae; genus Choristoneura; species Choristoneura rosaceana. The sequence goes on from JAZBNJ010000036.1 coordinate 1,409,230, forward strand.
TCTCTATAAAAATAACTGATTTATTTTTTAATAGCTTATCACAGTTATCATCTCACAATGCATAATGTATTGGATAGTTTTCTACGCGACAGACGTACTTAATAAAATCTAGTTTATACGCTTTTGACAAGCCAATTTTGTTTTTAGTTTTAAATAGACTTTGACTTGAAAATATGCCAATAATATTGAAGTAAAAATAATGTGTCAGATATCGAGTCAGTTGGGTCTAGATAGTGAAATATGCTAAACATTTTTTCAAGTAAGTATGTTGACCACGTAAATCTATAGAAATATTCGACTTTGCTCCCTTTACAATATAGAAAAAGATTAAATGAAGTTGTTACAAATATGATTCGTTTTTAAGAATTATAAAATCAAGCGGAATAGTAGCTTTTTACGTTAACTGGTTTTGAGCAAATTTTGATATGTTGTCATTTAAAACAAAATCTATTATTATGCTTGTTTTTTTGAAAAATTTAACTAGTTTAACATAATAACTAAAATTTGTTTGGTATTAAAACAACGAACAGACAAACAAAGGTAACAGAACTAAGTTTATTGAATACATTATCTCTGTACATTTTCTGTATCGCTTACTAATTTCTGGTTTACAATAAAGAGTCTTATTGTATTTTTTAATACAAAAATTGCTTATAATCGGCCAACTTTGGGTTAGATTAGAGGTGATAACCATTCTTCTGAATAAATAACTCATAGGTAGGTAAACAATGTAAATGGACCAATCAACTTTTTTACCGACACTAAACTGTCCGCAACATTTTTCAAACAATTGCAGATTTTTGTAAGTAAACATGTTTTTTCTGTAATTTAATAGATGGTGATGACTACATACCATCCTACGTAAGTTCAACCTAGTAAACCGTGAAATATCTTGTTGGAAGTACGATTTTTTGGTAACGCCAGAGACAATTTTGGTAACGCAGGAGACGCCCAAAGTGTCGGTAAAATAGTTGATTGGCCCAAATGTATGATTCATTTTATACCTGGCTTGATTAAGGGTAAATGTTGAATGAAACCATCGTCTTTACTTAAATGTAGAACCCAACTGCTCTTATTTTAAAGCACAATGTTTATTAAAATATTTCGTGACGTCTGATACTTTGTTTTATTCCTGCTTGACCTTTTAATGTGTAAATTACGTAATATACTATACGCAGTCTGTTTTCGGTTTTCTGTCATTCAAAACCCCCGACTTTGTCACTTCAAACTTCAATATCTCAAAAACAGCTAAACCGATTTTGATGAAACATTTCTAAGAACCATCGCTAGAAAACTCTATTTCAAGTTATAAAACCCGCTTTCAAATCGGTCCACCCGTTTAAGAGTTACGCCACAGACATTAGTAAACGATACAGAAAATTTACACACACACATAGCGGTCAAACTTACAACACCCCTCTTATTTCGTTGGGGGTTAAAAATAGATTGATGAATATTTTTGAATAGGTACTCGTACATTTTACTTTCCTCGTCCTTCCGTCCGATAGTTTTGAACACCTAGGTGAGCTATGTTTGTGACGGCGACAACTCTAACTATATTAGGACCCTACTGTATAGGAAAGAAAAAAACAGTAATATTAACAAATATAATTTACTTTAGTAACATATATAGTAATTAGATTAACTTATAAAATCGTAGCTTAACTTTATAATATACAAAATATATCTATTGTACATATTTTCTACAAACCGTGGTGGCCTAGTGGTTTGACCTATCGCCTCTCAAGCAGAGGGTCGTGGGTTCAAATCCCGGCTCGCACCTCTTAAGTTTTTCGAAATTCATGTGCGCAATTTACCACGAGCTTTGCGGTGAAGGAAAACATCGTGAGGAAACCTGCACAAACCTGCGAAGCAATTCAATGGTGCGTGTGAAGTTCCCAATCCGCACTGGGCCCGCGTGGGAACTATGGCCCAAGCCCTCTCATTCCGAGAGGAGGCCTGTGCCCAGCAGTGGGACGTATATAGGCTGAGATGATGATATCTATTTTGTACACAAAAGTTTTATCTGTGTCCGTCAAAATGACAGATAACTATTAACGAACGTTTATGAATAAAGATAAGTAACCTATAATAAAAAAAAAACTTTGGAATGAACATTTTCACTTATTAATCTATTATCCTACACACAAGTAATACAATATCATTCAATATGAGTGAGTCTCACGGCAGTTTTATGATTAAAATCACACAAGTTTTTTTTTTTTTAAGTTTTGTGAGCGTATTTCTACGAACGCTTCAACTGCTACCGGTTTCCTGTCGCATTTAATGAAGAAAAATCGTAAGCAAGTGATGAATTGTATCCACCATATCGTTTTATAAAATCTTCCCATTCTACCAGACTAATTTCTTCAGCATAAGCGACAGGAAACTGTCTGTCGTTCCGTCCCTCTGACACTTATACTATTTATTACGAGAGTGAGAGGGGCGGTGCAATACGAACTTCAATTTTCGAATCGAGTAGACCCTCTGATAGTGATTGAAACGCTCGTAGAACTACCGATTTATTTTCTGACCCAAGAAAATGCAACTCATCTCCTCAAGAAATCCTCCAGTATCTTGAGCTGGTCCCAGCACACGAGTAACAGCACGGTGTGGGGCCCGAGGCGCATGTAATTGGCGCCCACGCCTTTGTAGAGCGCACCGAGCCCTTCCGTGCGCGCCATCTTGTAGAAACAGTCCGCCATTCCGGTGTACAGCTTTCCTCGGTTGTTGACGTCCACCGCTAAGACATAGATTTTTTTGTTAATATAACGATAGGCTTTACCTTAAGATAGCTATTAAACTAACATACGACCAGAGATATAGATTACACTAGATTACGCAAATGCATCTACTTCGCGTGTCCGAACCCCGACCAAACGTTGGGGTTGGCCCCATACAAAAACTGACCGCTAACTGACTAATCATGACTAGTGATGGACTCGAGCCCCAAGGCGCGGGCGGGCAGCGCATTTGATCCAATTTTGGGCGGATATCGCGGAATTCACAAAGAAAGTGTGTGTGTGTTGGTCCGTCTTTCACGTCAAAACGGAGCGACGGATCGATATGATTTTTGGCATAGAGATAGTTTGTGGGCCCGAGAGTGACATAGGACTACTTTTTCTCCCGGAAAAAAAAGCACAGTTTCCGAGGGAACAGCGCGCGATAACCGAATACCACGCGGGCGGAGCCGCGGGAAAAAGCTAGTAAATAAAGAAATAAATGGGCCACCCTGTATGGCTAGTAATCTCTCTATGGTATCTTCGCAATACGTGAAGGTATGAAGATACTAAACTTAATCAACATCTTATCTTTTAATCTTCTTCTTAAACGTATTCTTACGCTGGTTGCTAAGTCTGGTCGCGACCACGTCGAAGGGGTTGAGGCACACGGTCATGACGAGTCCTCCAAGGTTGGCGCCGCAGAAGGACAGCAGCAGCGGCGACTCCGTCAGCCAGCCGCGGGACACCAGGCTCTCCTGATGGGACACAGCTCTTTAGAGAGAGATACGCAAACCCCCTTTCCCCATTGATAGATAGATAGATAGATTTATTTATTACCTTTTAAAAAAATACATTATAAATACATGTCAGTTAATTACAAGAAATTCACAAAATGATCGTCAAAAGTATATAAAAAATAAATCTTATTACAATAAATTGTCAGCCAACTAAAAATAAAAAATCGAATTTAAAATGTCAAGTTAGAGTTCAATTCAATAATCTATATATATAAAAGAAAGTCGTGTTAGTTACACCACTTATAACTCAAGAACGGCAGAACAGATTTGGCTGAAAATTGGTAGGGAGGTAGCTTAGAGCTAGGAGACGGACATAGGATACTTTTTATCCCGATATTCCCACGGGATAGGGATAAAATCTTGAAATAACAACCGCTGGGCTTGGAGTCATTAAATTTGGTATGTAGGTAGGTGGACGTCTGGAATTACTCATAGGCGACTTTTTGACCCGATATTCCCACGGGATACCTAGGGATGAAATCTCGAAATAACAACCACTGGGACTAGAGCCATGAAATTCGGTATGTAGGTAGCTCGACCAATGAAATAATACATATGCTATTTTTTAACCCGATATTCCCACGGGATAGGGATAAAATCTTGAAATAATAACCGCTACCCTTAGCGTCATGAAATTTGGTATATAGGTAGTTGGCCGTCTAGAATAACACATAGGCCACTTTTTGGCCCAATATTCCCACGGGATACCTAGGGATAAAGTCTAGAAATAACAACCGCTGTGCTTAGAGCCATGAAATTTAGTATGTAGGTAGCTGGACCTCTGGAATAATAGATAGGCTACTTTTTATCTCGATATTCCCACGGGATAGGGATAAAATCTTGAAATAATAACCGCTGGGCTAAGAGTCATGAAATTTGGTATGAAAGTAACTCGATGTCTAGAATAACACATACGCTACTTTTTATCCGGATATTCTCACGGGATAGTTTTGAACTATTTTGAAAACAAATGACTTTCTGCCAAGTACCTATCTTGCGGCGCATTCTTCTTGGCAATGATGGTCTTTCCGAAAGCGCTGGTAGTTTAAAAAATGACGTATAAAAGTGCCCATTGCGGCCTATTTACTGAATAAATGATTTGAATTTGGATAGGCAACATTTTTGAAATTTCAGCACTGGGTTTAGAGTCTTGAATTTTGTACAGCTATTCACAACACAACCTCAATGAAGGAAGACCACGATATAAATTTTGGAAATTGCCAGGGGAATTTTTTAAAATCCTGAAAATTTCAAGTGCAACTACCAGACCGATTAGTTTACGCGTGCGAAGCCGCGGGAAAAAGCTAGTAATAATTAAAATCAATTAGGCATACGGGCACGTGCCCAGGGCCCCGCGATGCATTGGGGCCCCCTAGTCCCTACTCCATTAACCAAACGCAATGAAAATCAGGCTTAGGTATTAAATGCAGCATGTTGTGCCCAGTGCCTCCAATAGGTGAAAGACGGCCCTGGAGATACGCAGGGTAAAATACTTTGAGGTGGAAAGCAGTTAAGTAGGTACCTGATAGCTAAGGAAGGAGTGGAATGCCCTGCGTGCGTCTGTGTTTCCCGATCGCTACTATGAGGGCTACGGCATAGATGTCGCTAGTGTCGCTGCTTAAGTGACTAAATAGGAACCAAACAAGCTGAGATATGTGGTACATAGGAGAAATTCGTGTCTGTACCGTTGTCCAGCGGCGGTGTAGCGGTATAGCACGCGGCACGGAATGCCGAGGACCTGGGTTCGACTCCCAGCGCTGGTCTTATTTTTCTGGTTTTTCTGTGCATCTATATTTCAGTTTGTATTTTCGATGTAAGACAGTACCTTAGCGTAAGAAAAGGAGACCATTTGCGACGCGCTGCCGACCGCGCCGCGCGGGATCTGCGGCTGCACTCCACGGAATAAGCCTGGAATTTTACATTATTTGTGTTTTTTATACTAGATGGCAAACGAGCAAGTGGGTCTCCTGATGGTAAGAGATCACCACCACCCATAAACAGCTGTAACGCCAGGTGAATTGCAGATGCGTTGCCAACCTAGAGGCCTAAGATGGGATACCTCAAGTGCCAGTAACATCACCGGCTGTCTTACTCTCCACGCCGAAACACAACAGTGCAAGCACTGCTGCTTCACGGCAGGAGTAGCGAGCAAGATGGTGGTAACAATCCAGGCGGACCTTGCACAAGATCCTGCCTGCATTTCGACTTCTTTACAGAGTGTACATTAGTGTTGTGTGTAGTACATTTACCAGTATCAATATCTGACATAAATATTTGATAAGACTGTATTTCTAGGTGTTTGGACACAAAATAATATTTTTTTCCTCACAATGTGATGAAAATCACTGTGTGTATCACGGGCCGTAAGGGGATTACAAACTCGGGTCATTAATCGGGTTCTTATAGACTCTCGTTAGTAATCCCCTTCTTACGCCCCTTAATGCACAATGTACTATTTGCACGCTCTATTTTGGCAGCTATAACTATAACTTGACTAGGTTATTATTACCTTTGAAGCCTTCTTTAGCGTAGATGTCGGCCAGCGCTTCAAAAGTCCCCGTGTGTTTATGTTGGTGCCCCACGGATATAGCTTTCGCTGCCTAAAAATTAAAAGGCGGAAAATAAATATAGCTTGATTCAGAAGAGCTGGCATGAATAAATTGAACGAATGAATGATCTTTGTTTGCTATTAGAGGGTGGGACCTTTAACAGAAGCAAATAATTAAAACAAACTCGTCAAAGTGAACGTTATTAAGTAACTTTTCAAAATAATGGAGTCTTTAGAGTTTTCCTTTTTCATACAAAAAAATGGTCTGGTATTATCATTGCACGTACCGTACGCCATCCCAAGCCTTATAATTATGCATCATCATCATGTCAGCCGAAGGACATAGACCTCCCCGAAGGCTCTCCACTCAAACCCGTCTTGTGCTTTCCGCATCCACCACGATCCCGCGATCTTAACGGTCGTTCAATAGATACCTGTGCTTGTAGCCGCGTCTTGACGAGGAAGAACGGCGTGCCGGCGACGGAGCCGAGCGCGCCGCCCGCCCCAGCCGCCGCCGCGCCCTTCACCACCGACGTGCGCCCGCCTTCCCCCCGCGCCGCCGTCAGCCCCCGGCGCTCGCATATGCGGAACACGCCCAGTCTGCAACAGCGGACGACAACAAACCATGACATCATCCAAGTACTGCCTTTTTGCAACATACAATACAATACAATACAAAGACTCTTTATTGTACCTACACCAGAAATAGTAAGTGATACAGAAAACAAATACACAGAGAAAAAAATACACGGTAAGCAATAAGCGGCCTTATCGCTTAAGAGCGATACAAACATACATAAAAAACATACGTTCATACACACGTCATATATACGTCATAAACATACGTTTGGCAACCTGTTTCATTTCGCAAATTCTAAAAGTGTGAATATTTCAGGATTTATGCCAGAGCCATGGTGTAGAACCCTTTAGGTTAGTTAGGTCAGTTTTATAAAAATCCTGAAATATTTACAGTTTCAGAAATATTAAACAGTTGGGAAATTAAAAGTTGCGAAATGAAACAGGTTGCCAAATGTTATTCGCCGAAACATTAGTAAACCATACATCATCATCATCAACCGGAAGACGTCCACTGCTGGACAAAGGCCTTCCCCTTAGAACGCCACAATGAACGACAACTCGCCACTTGAATCCACCGTTTTCTCGCAACTCTCACGATGTCGTCAGTCCACCTGGTGGGAGACCGCCAACGCTTCGTCTTCCGGTTCGTGGTCGCCACTCGAGAACTTTTCTCCCCCAACGGTTATCTGTTCTTCGAGCGATGTCCCGCCCATTGCCACTTCAATTTGCATATTTTTACAGCTATGTCGATGATATTAATTCTTCGACGAATTTCCGTATTTCGGATTCTATCATGCAAAAAAAGTCCAAGCATAGCTCTCTCCATAGCTCGTTGCGTGACTCTGAGCCTCTCTAAGAGGCCAACAGTCAGGGTATCGAAATGTGTAAATAAATGTTTCTCTCTCCTTTCTCTTTCTCTCTCTCTCTCTCTCTCTCTTACTACTAGGCACAGGCCTCATCTCAGAATGAACATAACATTCATAACCAATAAAAACTTCAAAGAAATTTCGAAGAGACTTATCGATGCCACCGGTGACCGAAGAGCTGGCAGCTACCTCGCTCAAAGAATTAGCATAGCGATTCAACGAGGAAATGCTGCCAGCATTTTCGGCACAATGCCGCAGGGGCCTTTTTTAGATATAATTTAGTTTTTAATATAGTTCTAATTTAGTTTAATATTTAGTATTTTAGTTGTTATTTTTATTTTCATATTTGTACCAATAAATACTACACGTTATAAAAATTTACCTGAAAGTATTAAGAAAGAACTGGAACCCGAGCATAGCGCTCAATCCCCTCTGGAGCGCCACCACCCCCTCATTTCTCGCGATGACGTACAGACCATGGGGCACGCTCCTATAGTACACCGCGTGGGTGGCTCTCAGCTCCCCCTGGAGCTGCAGACGGGTCTTCACCACCTCTATGGGGTTCGTGAACAGGGTCGCGAACATCGCTGAGGCGCCGCCCATGCCCATGTCGGTTATGTCCCGGGCTAGCGACATGGCTGGAAACCAGAGTGTTGATTTAGGCGACAGTTTGCGGTGGTCTATAGTCAAAATTGAAAATACAAACTGAAATATAGATGCACAGAAAAATCAGAAAAATAAGACCAGCACTGGGAATCGCACCCAGGTCCTTGGCATTCCGTGCCACGTGCTATACCGCTACACCACTGCTGGACACACACGAAATTCCCCTATGCATCACATATCTCAGATTGTTTGTTTCTTATATAGCCACTTAAGCAGCGACACTAGCGACATCTATACCGTAGCCCTCATCGAGAAACTTTTGGCATTCCTTTATAGTCAGTCACTGTCAGATATCTCGAAGCGACCGAGGTGGTCAGAAATATCAGCACATGCACTCTATTATTGAGTATTTAAGTGTCACGTATCGATATTTTTGATTGACGACTGTACAGGTTTGAAGGTAACAATTGTTGAATTTATTGTATCAAACATTACCTACTTGGCGGAGGTCCATATCAATCACATATCAATGAACCTTAAGGTCGCGGGTGAGCAAATTAATTGTTTTAATTCATTGCAAAATAAAATGGTTTTGGCGTTAATTTTGAGAAGGTCGGCTGCAACCAGTTTTATCACAAAGAAATTGTGTCATTTAAGAAAATTTATCCTGGGTAAAAGTTGTTGAGTTACCTACTTTAACAGTTTAACCTAGTTTTCTTTTCAAATCAAGTGTGCTACGTTACGTCTAAGTCTATACTGATTGATTAAAGTACCTACTGCGATAATTGATAACATTCGACTTACTAACACAAAGAACGTGATTCATTTAAAAAAGTCAAACTAACCTTTAAGATTTCCTTTGTTTAAAATAGTTACAGCAACGTAATGGATTTCAAACTATTATACAAGATTTTATGACATCATTAGCTTTTACCCGCGGTTTCGTTCACGCAAATTTTACTGAATTCGTAAAAATTAAGTATATAATTACGTCTTCATTTATGTTGCAAGTTGAAAACTTGTGGAAAATCTTATTTAATTTAAATTGCATTAGGTACATTGCCAGGCCGTAAAGCCAATGAGTATATAGTGATCAATCGAGCGCCACAATGTACCTAATGAAACTTGCACGATTGTTCTTGCAATTATAAACTCGGCTTAACAAACACACGCCACTCGCGTTTATAATCTTAGTAGGACGGGTGAAACTAAGTAAAAAAAGCAAAACTATCACATCAGCAATTTATTCAATAAATAATCTCAACACTTAACAAAATATAGCATTAAAAGGCACTGATACATCCAGCTCGATAAATATAAATAAAAGCAAACAATGTCAATAAATAAAAAACTTGTACAACGAGATTTCTGTTAGATTCACAAATAATATAATTTTGAGCAAGTATTTAAGAAAAAATATTCAAAAAAGTCTAATTATTGAGTGACTGTGGGGCTACCACGAAACTCGAAACTCGAAGTTCGTGTCGTGCGGTCCCTTTTACTCACGTATTAAATAATATAAGTGTCAGTGGAAAGAGAAATATCAAGGACTTGCGTAAGATCCTGAGACCTGTCCAGAGAGACGACCGCACGTGGAGGATCCTTAAAAACAGAGATCCAGGAGCTGGTAGCTGAACCCAACATCATCGGCGTAACAAAATCACACAGACTTCGCTGGTTCGGCCACCTGCTGCGAATGGGAGAGGATCGGGCTGCCAAGAGATATACGTGGGATGACCGGCTGGTCACCGCCCGGTTGGGCGACCCAGGTACCGCTGGGAGGACAGTGTCCAGGCGGATCTGCGACGTCTTCAAGTCGACGACTGGCAAGAGGCTGTGCACGATCGGAACAGATGGCATGTTCTCGTTTCGGAGGCCAAGACCCTCTTTGGGTCCCTGAGCCAAATTAGTTAGTTAGTTAGTACAGTGGAATAGTACGATACTAACTTCGATTTTCGAATTTTGGAGTAGCCCCCCTGACATTTTAAGTTTGTCTATGACAAGTTTAATTTTTTGTGTTAAGACCATCAAACTATATACTAAATTTGGTTTAGTTTTCACAAGTCACTTATCGTTTAAACAACTGCTTAAAGCCTAATCTAGAATTAAACAGTCGCGCTGGGGCCAAACGAACTTGTTATTATAATTTGATAATGTCAATATGGAGAATTTACTAGAAATATTAGAAAGACAAGTTCATACTTTTCTTTACTCATGCAACCCGGTATAATAATAATAAATTAATCATTTTTATTTCAAACAATCAGTTCATATTGTGTTAGTAAAATAGGGATGTTGACACCACCAATCAACTGCCGTACTTTTTATGAGCTGTCAAAACACAATTCTCCCATAGAGTTTCAATGGCAATAGCGAATTATGACGTCATTATCCGCCAACTCAATCAACTATTTATTTGTTTTAAAGCAACAAAAAATCTAATTTTACAGTAAATCGAAAATTAATCTGGTTTTCAGGGCTGACGACGACCGGATGGCCGAGTGGTTAGAGAACCTGACTACGAAGCTTGAGGTCCCGGGTTCGAATCCCGGCCGGGGCAGACATTTGTATGAATAATACGAATGTTTGTTCTCGGGTCTTGGATGTTTAATATGTATTTAAGTATGTATTTATCTATATAAGTATGTTTATCCGTTGCCTAGTACCCATAGTACAAGCTTTGCTTAGTTTGGGATTAGGTCAATTGGTGTCAAGTGTCCCATGATATTTATTATTTATTTATTTGATGAATACGGATGTTGACGCTATCAACAAATAATTTGAAGGCACGACTCCAGTAAAAAAACGCTTTATTTTAGCCCTGAAGACCAGATTAGATTTCGATTTACTGTAAAATTAGATCTTTTAATGCTTTAAAACAAATAAATAGTTAGTTGATTGAGTTGCGAACTAATAGCGACTTATGACGTCATAAGTCGCTATTGCCATTCAAACTCTATGGTAAAATTGTGTTTTGACAGCTCATAAAAAGTACGTCAGTTGATTGGTGGTGTCAACATCCCTATTGAACATCTGACCACTGGTTGTAATTCTAGATATATTTTGACACTTTGTATACAATGTATATTTTCGTTACAATCGGAATCTTATACGACTTTTTTCCTTTCAAAATAAATTAGCACACGATATATCACTTCTTTGTTTTTAATCGAAACATCGCACTTGTTGACGTGACAGCTGTCACGGGGCTTGTACCTACTACGAAGTGCGAAATTCGAACTTCGTATGCTGGCGGTTATATGATTTAATACGAGAGTGAAAGGGACGGTACGATATGAACTTCGATTTTCGAATTTCACAGTACCCCACCTGATCCGCTTCTCTCTCGTCTAATTAAAAAAAATTAAGTACTTTATGTTAGTTAATGCCAAATTAAAAATTTATTGCCATATCACTTTAATGTCTGATGTTTATATAAAAAATACACGCTGTATAAAGATTTATTTTCACATAAATGATAAAGGAATATTTCACATGTAAACCCAATCGTCAAATTATGATTAACGCGATTAAATTTCAACTTATTGTCCTATCGACTTATAGAAACCTAGTAATTGCACAAAAGTTATTCCTAATTATAAGTGATTTTTAAAATGCTTAGGTCATTGGTTGCAATAATACTAAAACGGTAGAATCAATCCTTATTTGTATACATTATGTACAATCAACCAAGAAATTTCCTTACCATCTTAAGGTTCAATGTCAGACTACTTATACTTAAAAGCAAGCTTAAAAGTCTATGCGACAATCGGACTTAAATGAATTTAATTATTATTAAAGTTTTTTTAAACTAGGAACTGTCATAAAAGTAGTAAAGCACTTACTTGGTCGACTGTACCGGCGTGAACAATATTATGCAAGTTGTACTTCATATCGCGCCGTCCCGCTTACGCTAATAGTATTTAATACTAGAGCGAGCGAGACAAAGCAATACGAACTCTCAAGTTTCCTACTATTTATTGTATTCTTCAAGGTAAAAAGCAAAAATCTAACAACGCTACTACTTAGTAAAGGCAATTGATCACTTGGCGTCACGTTAGCCATATCTACATAACAAATAAATACAATCATTTGCTACTAGTATTTCTTACATATACTCATTTCTATTAAGCAATATTACTAAATTGAGATTAATCCTAACTAGATTAAGCTTAACTAGATTAATCTTAACAAGATTAACCTAATTCACATCAATCATTAACCTAATTCACATGAATCATTAATCTAATTCAGTTTAATCATTAATCTAATTCAGATTAATGATTAATCTGATTCATATTAATCATTAATCTAATTCAGATTAATCATTAATCTAATTCAGATTAATCATTAATTTAATTCAGATCAATCTTGATGGTATAAATTTCAACTATAATCTTAACTAGATCAATCTGGTTATGACTAGTTTTATCTAGATTATTTTAGCTACTTTTAGTCTTAACTACATTAATCTTATTATGATTAATGATAAAGACCCTCACAAAACTACATGTTGCGTTGAAAAACACCTAAGATGTAACACAACACGAAAAAAACATAGTTATTGTATATTTCAGATATTTAAGTAAACTGCGAAGGTAAAAACATATAAGAAGATTCCTGCAACATATACATGCATAGTTAAATGTTAGTTTGATTAAATACTTCGTTCAACATAATACTATTTTCTTTAATTATATTAACTACAAAGCACTTATGACAGGAGACGTTAAGAGCGATCTTCTCTCTGCCAAAATAATGAGTTAGGAACTTAGTACCATACTCTCCAGCGTTCACCCGGCACTAAACAACATAAGTACTATAAAAAGTTTTGAAGTGTAAGAATAAATGCTACTCCTGTGATAAGTGCTGTTTGATTTATGCTTGTTAGACTTAGGCCTAGAAACGACTATTTCCGTCGCGAATTTTGCATATATTATAATAGACAGGAGACATAAGAGGAAGAGCGTTGGTTGGTATACGTACATGTTAGAGCAAAATAGACGTATGGCACCATTTTGTTTACACATTACCAACGTAATGACACTTTTCGAACTTATTTTTGAGGATTGTTCTTGGTAAGTGTCAAATTTTTATAAATACTCTGTCTATTATTACGGTTCGGATACTCCACAGATATAGATTACACTAGATTACGCAAATGCATCTGAGCGTGTCCGAACCCCGACCAATCGTCGGGGTTGGCCCCATACAAAGACTGACCGCTAACTGATTAATCTTGACCAGTGACTGACTCGAGTCCCACAAGGGCCAAGGGGCAGACATCGGGGAATTCACATCGCTAATTCGTCTCAAGAGACGTAACAGCAGATATAAAAAAGTGACACGGTTGGTTTTCATACAGATTAAGGTGTTTGCGTTATCTAGTGTAATCTATATCTGTGGGAGAATCCATGATGCAATTAGTTGAAAGCATGTGATATGATTTAAATATCTTATTACAATCCTCATAATAATCAACTTATAATCAAAAAACACAGTTCTCAGCCGCGTCTGTCTGTACGTTCGCGACAATTTCATGAACTACTGAACATTTTTTTCAAGCGGTTTTCACTATCTTTTAGATAATTTTTCATGGAAAGTTTATATGAATGAAAAATATATATAACTAGCAACACGCCCCGGTTACGCGCGAAAGTTTTAGAAAAAAAAAGACATGAAAAATATGAGCTTAATGCCTGGCAAATTTCTGTCCTGAAAGGGTTAATTAATATTAATATAAATAGGTTTAATTAATAAATTGTTTGCATTTGAAAATAAAATTAAGTACTAAAAATAATTTGCATGCTACTTGTATAGTGAAATAGTTGTCTTGTATTCTTGTTCTTATCCATTTTCTTATTGTACTGTCAAGGGCAAAAATAGGTATACACTTTAGTACCTTGTCACTTTAACCAGTGACAGTTCATACATACATGGCAGTTCAATTATGACGAAAATAGACAAGGTGCTAAAGTGTATACATATTTTTGCCCTTGACTGTATACTACTTTCTGCAAGTAAATGACTTATTATTTGTATTACATATCCTTTATTTTTCATCTCTTTCTCAGAGTTGCATCCGTGCAAGCCGTGGCGGGTCGCTAGTAAACTACTTATACAGTGATCTAAAAGCGCGTCAAATATATTAAAATATACTTTATCGATATTATCATCTACATACATCATAGATTCTCAACCTACCCTCCAACCGGACCTAATAAGTTATTTTAAAAAGCGATATTTTCTTTACTAAGTTCCATCTAATTTTTTCGAAGCGTTCTACTTTACGCTCACAAGATGGCATTACCGTTCATATCGAGAACCTATGATCTATAACAGCAGATCAATTAACAGATCGACACCAAAGAGTTAGAAGTTTAAATACGCTCTTACTATAATGACCGCGTCGCAATGTGTCAACTTGGAAATGAATAAGATCACTAATTAGGAATCATGACAGAGCAAGTATTATTAGTGATTATCGTAAGACAGAAAAAGAGCTACGCTCCGCTCCGCTCCCGCCTTAGCCTTCTGAACCTAACCTATCCGAGTCGCTTCTGCTCCGAACCGTCTTGCTCGCTTGCTTTGCTCGCTCGCACAAATCACAAGCTTGACTCGTTGGGATAAAACATTAAAAGCTGTCCTATCTAGTAACAGTGTGACTGGTTGGGATTTTTTCAGCAAAAGTATTCCCAAAGAGTCACAGTGTGACAGTTAAGCATGTGACTCTGCGGGACCAAACCAGTATGGCGATGTGTGACGTCTTTCTAATCTCGAATTTCAAATCTTTATAACGCTGTTATATATAAAGATAGCTTGAAAAATGATTTTCTAATCGATAACATGCATTGTCAAGCTTTAATTTATTAAATAAACAAAAAATTGTCAAATACCGTATTAAAATCCGATTTTTCCCAATTTAACTCATCTGTATTCTTTTTCGCAACGAAAGCATATCTAAACTTGTAAATCTTTGGACGACATTAATTTCATCACGCCTTGAGTTCCAAAGACTTCTGCAGATCCTTGAGCATGTCCCAGAAGACGAGCAGCAACACGGTGTGCGGCGCCTGGCGGAGGTAGGAGGGGCCCATGCCCTTGTAGAAGGCGAGGAGGCCCTCAGTCCTGGTGATTTTTCTGGCGCAGTCCATTATGCCGCTGTACAGGAGACCGCGGCCATTCGCGTCCACGGCTGGAAAATCCATAATACTTAATATTATAAATGCGAAATAATTATATTACAATTACAACAACTCTTTAATATTATAATTACAACATCCAGGTGTGTTAAGTACTTAGAAGAAAAAAACTAACTTAAAACCTGTCTTATTTAATTCTTACTAGCTTTTACCCGCGGCTCCGCCCGCGTGGTATTCGGGTATTTTTATTCGTGGTATTCGCGCGCTGTTCCCTCGGGAACTGTGCATTTTTCCGGAATAAAAGTAGCCTACGTCACTTTCGGGCCCATAATCTCTATGCCAAAAATCACGTCGATCCGTCGCTCCGTTACGGTGTGAAAAACGGCCAAACACTGTGTTTGAGTGTTTGTGTATTCTTTCACGCCGTAACGGAGAGACGGATCGACGTGATTTTTGGCATAGAGATAGTTTATAGGCCAGAGAGTGACATAGGCTACTTTTTATCCCGGAAAAATGCAGTTCTCTAGGGAACAGCGCGCGATAACTGAATACCATGCGGGCGGAGCCGCGGGCAAAAGCTATAAGTTAGATATAGGGAAATATTGTCAACCATTAACTGTGTTAGGGAAAGAAATATAGAAGATAGAGAGAGAAAGAGAGAGTATAAAATAAACAGTAATTAATTGTTGTTGTTTTAACGACATTTGGTCATTAATTGTTTATTTTATACTCTCTCTTTCTATCTTCTATCTTTCTTAAGACGAATAAGTTACTCATTTTTTTACCCGTTGTCCGATTCGGAAAATTTCAATTTGAAGTAAAAACAATTCCTAGGGCCTGAATTTCGAAATAGGTATGCCAACATGTTTCGAACCAAACCATGGTATTGGAAATGTCTAGCTAGGGCATACACATATAGTCTGTGGTCTGTCTCATGGTAGTTTTGAAGTGGGATTATTATACCTCATTGGCCTCACCTTGGTTATAAAGTCTGGTCATGATGACGTCCATAGGTGTCAGGGTGAAGGTTTTGACGACGGCCCCAATGTTGCTGGCCACGAATGCTGACAAGTACTTTGACTGTTGGAACATGTCATTGTTGTCCATCCATTCTTTGCAGCTGAAAAAAGTTTGAAAATCATTATTAACATGAATGAGTACAATACACTTATGGTTAGTTTTTCAACCATAAAAAGTTCATTTTTTATACAAGATTTTTTTTGCTGACTACTACCAGAAGTTGGTCAAAATCAACTTGCAAGATTTGATTACAGACAGACAACTGGACAAATTGCGCGCAAATTGCTTAAGTAATTATCTATATCAGGGGTGGCCAACTTGATTAGAGGTTAGACCCAGGATCTACTTGAAAACACAAACTGAAATATAGATGCACAGAAAAACCAGAAAAATAAGACCAGCGCTGGGAATCGAACCCAGGTCCTCGGCATTCCGTGCCGCGTGCTATACCGCTATATCACCGCTGAACGACGGTACAGATACGAATTTCCCCTATGCACCACATATCTCAGCTTGTTTGTTTCTTATAAAGCCACTTAAGCAGTGACGCTAGCGACATCTATACCGTCTAGCTCTCAACGAGAAGCCTTCAGTACTCCATTGGAACTACCCGCTCACCCGGACAAGAGATGTCGCGTGGCCAAGATCTACTGTTTACTGACGAAACTCTGTGCGATCTACAAATCACATAATTCTTGAAATCTTAAATGAAACAGCATAGTTCAGTATTTATATTTTTTGCCTTGCCAAGATCTACTAGCACTATTTAGTTGCGATCGGCAGGTTGGCCACCACTGATCCAGGTAAACATTGTAATTAATTTTAAACGTCATTATAAGATTGCAGTTCTGAAGTGTACCATATATTAACGGTAATATCAACTGATAAGTTTAACTAACACCGAACTGACACCATGATGTTAACATATAATATTTATTTATTGTCAAGCTGTCATTTGAGCAAAGAAGACATTTGATAACACTTTATAATTAAATATTAGAATGTTTAGTAGACAACTTGGTTCGCAAATAATATTAATTTGTCAAAAACCGGAAAAAATATTTCATTAATAAGTAATTAAAAAACAGTTAAACCTGACCAATACTTATTAGTGGCAGCGATAGACACAGGTTTAGCTACGTTTCTTGTTTTAGCAATGCAATTAACGTAAAAAGGTAAACAATCTAGTCTTTATATGGAAAACACTTTTTAAAATTTTTATGACCGATTTATGGAAAACTACATATCCCACTAACATTATAAATGCCATAGTTTGTTAGTCTATTTGTTTGTTTGTTTCGTCATCACATCTAAACCGCTGAACCAATTTACATACAGATAGTTTGAGTCCCAGGGAAGGACATAGGATAGTTTTTATCCCGGAAAAATGCATAGTTCCCGCGAGATAGTGAAAACCGAATTTTACACAGACGGAATCGCAAGTAACTGCTAGTTTATAATAATATTATTGTTTCTTGTGTTGTGAATAACTGTATTTCTTCCTGTAAAGTACTTACACAGCGTAAGAAGCAATCTGCGACGCTGATCCGATAGAGTTTCTAATCATCATACCATGGGCCCCTCTCCACAGACCACCAAGACCATTCTTCTTGTAAATCTTTCCCATAGCATATGTCATACCCGTATGAGCATGTTGTGTGCCCACTGCTATTTTCTCTGAAGAATATGACATTAATTGCGTCTTTACTAATTGCAACGGACTCCCGAAGAAAGCACCGACCATCCCCGCAAATGCTCCCATGACCAGGCTATTTGTGAATTTGGTATTATTTTTCTCATCTCGCAAGAAACCTTGGTTGTCAGCGTGTTGATATATACCTAATCTGAAAAGGATACATAATTTTGTTTAAAAATAGTGTATTTATATTCCATGAGTCCCATAGCCAGAGAGGAAATTTGAATTTAAATTACTCATTTAACATATTCAGGCAAAAATAGTCATTCTGTGTTGAAGCAAAGCTATAATAATTTTCTTTGAAAATTAAAGAAAAGCCATTCAACACATTGAATAAATTCCATCACCGAAAATTTATATATACATATGTATTTAAATTTATACACAGATTTAAAAAAAGAAACGGAACAAATAAAACAGCAAAATTTAAAAACACTCACCTCACACCATTAACAACTAACTGGAACCACAATGCGGGCACGAGGCCTTTCTGCAACGCGGTGACTCCATCATGTTTCACTATAGTGTACATAGCATGGGGTATGTTCTTATAGTGCACCGCATGCTGATTCCGGGCTCTGAGTTCCCCCTGCAGCTGCATGCGCGTCTTGATCACGTCAAACGGGTTACTGAAGATGGCAGCGCCCACTCCGGCGATGCCACCCACCACGAAGTCCATATTGCTAGAATATGGTCACGGGTTTCATGCCTTTTACAACTTTACGGTTAGACAACTACGGTCAAGCATTTGTATTATAATTGATTGATTCAGGCATTATTTTGCGAAGGTCCATGTTAGTAAAACTGTTTTCTTTTGGTAGCAGAAGAACAAGGCAGTAAAGTTGTACAGTTGTCAAGTGTAAAAATATTAACATATTCGAAGTTTCAAAAATAAGTACCACAGACTCTGATTCCGACGCAATAAGATCGTAAGTAACATAATTTTTGAGTGGTTAGAATAGATAGTTATTTTTGCGCTTGACTGTACATAGTTCACTTACACCTTGCACTATGCTATTTCAAATTGAAGGCTAGCTTTATAATTTTAATTGAAACACTTGCTCTTTAAAGAAAATAAATGCCTCATAAATTATTTTAAATTTTGTGTTTCTGATTAATTTTGTGTTAAATTAAATTAGCAAATGCGATACTACAATTTAGTATTAAATTTTGAACGTGGTTAAACTAAAAGCCGCAAACAAAAAACATTTATCACGTTAAATACACGCCAATTGTTTGAAATTTAAGTGAAAAAGCCGCTGTTTGTGTCACAATTTATTACAGTTAACTGCTGAAATATCTGCACATGACCTTTGATCTCCCGCACCGCACTCGCACTACGCTGTGCTATGACATAATAACGCAAAATGTGTACTATTCCGTTCACGCTGCGAAAAATATCCCCGGAATGCGGTAAAATAATGTTTTTTTTTTTACATTCAGTCTTACCTGTGGTTGCTTGATTATTCACACGTTATGTTCAGTTATCATATTGATTATTTAGCTAACAATTAAAGAGAGCGCATCTCGCGCCTCTTGCACTGGAGAATTCCATAGAAAACTCATTTATAAATCGTGTTTGTTTCGTAATAAAAACTCGCGGTCGCGGCATGAGACGTCATGCTTGCGTCAAAGTGACATCGATCAGGTGACGGGTGACGGCACGTTCTGAAATTGTTAGATAATTACATCGAAATAGTAGATAATTATAAAAGATGGGTAGACAGTTAAGATAAGTGGATACCTAATCAAACACCTATTTAAATTTTTCTTGTGCAAATAATGTGGGCAAGTTTGCCGAATATTACTATCGTTTTTGTTTACGAGTGTTGAAATATTTATTTTCTTATATTATTACTGGTTGACGAGCACTTCGTGACAAACTCGATTTGCATAAAAACTGTAATTTTTACGTCATGTCTGGCGGTTGTGTTTGAAAATAAATTTAATGTAATATAAATATGCGAAAAACCTAATAAATAATGATATATTTTTTTAAATAAGTACCAATAATTTTCTGATTACTGTGCTAAAGCAGAAAAAAATCGAAAATGGCCGTCGCAGACGCAATGTTTATATTCGAAGTGGTGGTAGAGAATGTTAAGAGCTTGGTAGAGAGCAGAAATCTGGTAATCCGGAGCGATTTTGCGGACATTTTCTCTCTAGAGCTGAAAGATCCAAAACAAATGCATATAGTTATACCTGATCCACCTCCTTTACCACCGGATCCACCTGGTAAAAAGAAAAAAGCACCACCCAAAAAACCTAAGAAAGGCAAAGAGCCGGAACCGCCACCAGAGCCTGCAATACAATCAGGACAATCGGTGTTGTTCACGAGCAGCTCAGAGTTCTTAATCCAAAGTATGCTCAAGTTCCCTATGGAAGTTTCTTTATGGAGTAAAGAGGACAATTTATCTTTCATTGGCGCCAGCTTGATTCCATGGGATCCAGTGTTCTTAAAATACCTGGAGAGGCTTTGTAACTGCGAAGAACCTGAACCAGTTACGTTGAAGGACGAATACAATGTTTTCGAAGAGGGCACCGCAAGACTCATGGCAAAAATCAGCCTTCAAATAAAACTTTCCTACCTCGGAGATAAAGTCACGACATCATTCCGAACCCTGTCTGAAGATCCAGCAATAAAAAAATTCTTGTACACAGGAATTAATTCTAAAGTTACATCGTACATGTGCACGATGAAGACGACTGACGAAGTCTTTGAAGAGAACTGTAATAAGATAGAAAACAACTACATAAAAGACAAACCGAAAGGACAAGTATTTGCAGATTACAAAAATGCTCCTGGTGCTAACCTATCCTTGTTTAAAGAAGGCGATTATTGTTGCATGAACAATGCCGATAAGCCTCCAGATTCGATATATGCGTCTCCTCAGACGATGCCTGATATAGATTTCATTGTCGACTATATAAGGAAGATAGTAGTGTCTTGCAATGATAATATGAGAATGCTTACTCCTCAGCCGGCTATAAGGCCAAAAGTAAGAGCTACAGACATAGACAGGCTTTGTTACTGCAAAGAAACGCAGTGGCCTAAAGGGGAACTAGCACAGAGGTTTAGAAAAGAAGTTCAAGGTGGCCCCTGCCCGATATGCGTAAATGCTGGAAAGAAACCAGAGGGACGAGCAGCTACATTCGACATAGCGAACATTAGAGGACCTTGCGGCAAGGCTGACTGTAAAGTAGCAAGAGATATTAGAGCCTATATTGAAACTTTAGTCGATGAAGACAACACTGAGATTGATATCAACGAAATCATTGGCCCCTGCGGAAGCAACCTTTGTACTCTGGCTGAAAAGATACAACAATTTTTGCGACGTGAAGGAGTATTCAGTGAGGGCCGTACTCTAAAAGGTCTCTCAACTCAGTGTGCGTGTATCCAACAAATGCAGGAAGCGCTTACTAAAAGAACATCTTGTACAAGTATCTGCAGCAAAGACTGCGAACATCCTTCTGATAGTGAAGACGACGCATGTGGAGGCAAAGGATGTCCGTTCCCCGGACCGTCTAATAAGCAAGTATACAACGTATACTATTTCACGGTTGAGTATGATAATACGGACAGTAAACCCGGATCCATTCCTGATAAATTCAAAAGTTGTGTCAAAGACTGTCCAAGTTTAAAAGCTTCAGAAGTAACTACCTGTTCGAAAAGTGCGTGTTCAGGCAGTGAGAAAACTGCGGATAAAAAGTGCCCAGAGCAACCATGTCCGAGCGATAGAGCGTACCCACCCAGCCCTGCTGATAGCAATATCGAAATAGATTTTGAAGAGATTAACAATCCTTGCTGTGTTAAAACGTGCGATGTATCCGAGACAGTTAAAGAATTTATAGTCGACGGTGTTGCAAAGAAGAAAAAGAAGGAAGCAGATGATGATCCTTGCTACTGCGATTGTGTATGTACTTTTAAATTTACAAAAAAAACTACATACTGTCCCGTCTGCGGTGGGTACGAGTGCATGGGTGATGATATGAAAGATCAGCCTGCGTTCCGTAAACCACACCCATGTCCTGTCTACCATAAGCTCTATGACAAAACATACATCAAAACAAAGAGTCCATGGCCTGAAGAAGAGAAATCCCAAAAGGATGCCATGAGTGCTAAAAGTTCAAAAACCGATCGCTCTAGGGTCACATCGACTGTAGATAGACGAACCCTAACGTCAACTACTCGATCAATGAAAAAAGAAGAAAAAAAGCCAGCGAAAGAACCAAGCTCTGAGCAAGATAAGAAGCAGAAGGCAGCGCAGGAGAAAAAGAAGATTGGGAAGTTTACGGCCAACGTTCAGGAAGGTGATGGATAAAAGTAGCACTTAGTTAACCAATAGAATTTATAGCTATTTAACTGAGTCATTAAATTAGGAAGTGTGTATTTCCAGACAAAATAAGATGTATCAGTTTGAGAAAGACTCTGTTCTTTTGTTAATAAACTTACTCATGTTTCAGACGCGGTGGCAGTAATTGAAAAGAAGCCAGAAACAAAGTATCCCTATCCGCAAGTACCTAAAAACATGGGGTGGAACTGGACTGCGGAAGACATTCCTGGAATGAAGGTAGTGTACGGGGCAGTATAACTATTTTTTTTTTACTTATGACTATCATTTTTGTTAAATTCTAGCCTCGACCTCAATGGAAACCTGGAGCAGTAAACAAGATCTTAATGAGAAGATACAGAGCATTGATGGAAGGCGCCGACACAGTAGCCGCTAAAAAGAAGCGAGCATTGTTACAAAAGAAAAAGAAACTGGAAATGAAACCAACTTTAGTAGTGACAAAGAAAGACGGAGAATATACTGTTAATATGGAAGTCTTCAAAAAATATTCAAAGGAACGACTAATCTTTCAATATCCATACGACGAAAAGCCTCCATTAGTGTACACAATAGGAAAAACCGAGGAGGAGAAACGAAAAATTCAAAAACAAAGAGAACGGAGAGAGCGTAGGGAAACAAGAAGGAAGAGTAGGCTATTGCAATCCACCTTCCGAGATAAATGCCAAGAGATCTGTGTGAAGGCGTATAACCAAGCGATTGGGATACTGCCTCTTCCGAACCCTAACGATCCCAACTGTCCTTGCTATACTTCAGAGGCGCAAAGCATCAGCCCACCGATAGACTCTTGTTCATGTTCTGAAGAAGGTTCAATCTCTAGCAGTGACACCGACGGTGACGATTGGGTCATAGAGTTCACTCCTCCAGCGGCACGATGGGACGTAAAGGCTAAGCATCCTCCTACTTATGCAGATAACGAAACCCAGTATACTTATTTAGACTACAAAGTTAAAGTACTAGACAAACAAGGCAATCAAGTACCACGCTATTTCAAAGGCCCTGACGGAAAACAAGTGTGTAGTGATCTAGGCGGCTTCTGGAGCCCCGACCATGTTTGGATGGAGATCAACAAAGATGGATACATTGGACCAGATAATCGATGGATACCTATGAATTTCATCGGGCCTGATGGCATGTTCTACTCGGCTGAAGAAGGATTTTTCACTGATAACACTGGGAGAGTTTTAAAACTAGGCGTAGATGGATACATAGACAAGGACAATAAGTGGGTATGGTACCCGAGAAGCCAGAGGGCAAAATCTGGGAAATCGTCTGTTACTGCTTCTACAAAAGATGGCAGAACCAAACAGCCACAAGCGACTCAGACAGGAGGCAAGAGCAAACCGGACGCTAAATCAGCAAGTAGCCCAATCATTAAAAATGATAAGAAAGCATCACCAGCTGCTTCAGCAAAAGCTGCTGCACCTGCTAAAGATAAGAAAACCGTGTCGTACGGCGCAAAGAGTACTAAAAAGCCTGTTGTAATGAGCGTATCCGCGACCTTTGATAAGAACAGGTTTGCACGTATGCCGGTCGTGCCTTCGTTCCGGACGCGAGTGACGGACGCGAGGAAATTGGCCCGCTACCGGGAGATCATGAATAGCCTTCAGATGTATGCTGACATCGGTGACGTGCGCCCGCCACTCAAATCTAACAGAGCATCGAACACCCCCAGGAAGAAACTGTCTCCGTTCACGATCCACGGAGGTCCGCGGAACTTGATTACGAACTTGGAGCCCGTCTGCTCGTCGGGGAACAGAACCTACTCCTCAGTTAGCCAGATGCACTCAGGATCTTGTCTGCAAGGCCAGTCACCAGTGCCAGTGACTTGTTTCTAATAAAACAAAAGATTTTTATTTATTTTTGCTTTTTATTTTTTACTATTAGACCCTACTTCTTCTGCTAAAAATATCAGGCTATGTACAGGAAAATAAGTATTTGATGAGGAGCTACTCTTTGTGCAGAGTGTAATTTTTTTGCAATTAACTATGCTTCCAAATGGTGTACTTAGCATAGCAATTATAGAAACTAAAGAAAGAAGTAAAGTAGATTACTTACTACGAGTAGTAGCAAGCCATCTACGGCGAATTATCATAAAATTAAGCCTAAATTCTCGATTTCTTTACTCATATCAAGACCGAAAAATATCTACTTAAATTGATCTCAAGAACACCCAACTTACAAAATAAATGAAAATGAAGAATGAGGACGAATAAAAAGGTTCAACGATTTGATATCGTTCAATAACAAACCAGCCTGATTTCGACATTTCGTATTTAGAAAAAAAAATCTCTCAAATAAATTTTGAGAAATGACATTTTAGACGTAAATTTTAAATTGGGAGTGAATAAATCGCAATTCTACTACTAAATTAATTATGTATATTATTTAGGTTCTGGTTTATTCATCTATTCATCGTCTACAAACGTTTTAAGGTAAATTGTGGGCTATGATATAGGTACATTGAAAACTAAATCGAATAAAATGGCTCTATTGGATTCAATGTTTTTGTTCGAGATTGTTGTTGAAGAACTCAAAAGCTTTGTTGGTAACAATAAGTTCATTATAAAAAGTGAGTTCGCAGACATTTTTTCAGTAGTGCTAAGAAAATCCATAGACCTGGAGAAATGTCCTTCTAAACCGAAGAAGATATCCAAGAACAAGACTAAAGTTAAAAATACAAAAAATGCCCCAGTCGCAGGTGAGGTAAAACCAAAACCCCAAATGAGTCAGTCTGTAATGTTTTCAAGTGATATAGATCGGTTGATGTCCCACATGCTTCAGTATCCCATGGAAATATCTCTGTGGAGTGTGAAAAATCCAAGGAAAAGGATAGGTTCCACCTTGATTCCATGGAATTCGGCGTTTGTAGAGTTTTTGACTCGATTGTACCAATCTGAAGAACCACCACCAGTAGTTGTTAATGATGTACACAACATCTTCGATGAGATCAGTTCTAAGCGCATGGCGGCTATTACATTAAACTTAACATTTACTCACATTAAAGATAAAATACCAATTCAGTTAAAAATGTCCGAGGATGACGGAATGTCTTTCATGGAAATTCTTTCTAAACCTGTTAAGAAATTGAACACGGTCAAGAAACCTAGTGCCCCGCCTTTTGACAATGGAACCGGTGTAATAAAAACCTTTTACAGTGGTGGTAAGCGTAAAAAGCGAACTTCAAATTCTAAGAAGAGCACAAAAAAAGGCAAAATTGTTCCAAATTGTGTCCAGGAAGAAAAACCTAAAGTTCCAGAGAAAAAATCTTCTACTGACAATCTTTTTTTGGAAAATGTCAAGGCGAATTCCAGGGTACACAAAAGCATTGTCAATTTAATTAAAAGTGACGTAGACATAGACAGATTTAAGCAACTTGATTTAGTGAAGACGAAATCTTGTTCATCCATCAAACGGCTGAACGCACTGAACTATGTTTTTGGTGACCGAAATGGACCATTCGGAAATCGAATTTATACTGTTGGATATTTTACTGTAAAAAACACAGGAAGCAAGTCGACAGTACCAACTTCCGATTCCAAAAATTCAGAAAGTTCATTTGAAGCTAAACCAAAGTTCAAATTTAGACTGTGCAGCAGTGACTGTCCCAGTAAAAAAGATAGCAGCCGCTGCGACAGCGAATGCTCTTTAGATTTGCCAGCTGATGCTGCTGATTCAATTACTGTGACTAGATGTAAGGACATGAGGTGTTTGTACAAAAAAGATAGAGAGCCCACCGACCCCCGTGATGATAGAATAATGATGGACCTCTCCAGCCTTACAACGCCATGCTGCGTGACTGATACTGTGGTGGGAACAGTGAAAGCGACAGTTCAAATAGGTGACCATCCATGTTATTGCGCATGCGAATGCAAATTTGGTTTCGGAAAGAAAACAACGTATTGTAAAATATGTGGAGGGTACGAATCCGCTGGAGAAACTGTAGAAGGTAAACCAGCGTACCTAATGCCACCAGCGTGCCCTATATATCACAAGCTAACAGCCAAAAGACCCGGAAGCAATTCTGGAAGCGAAACAAAAACAAAGAAAGGCAAAACCATTGAAGTCCCAAAGGAACCAAAAAAAGGGAAAAAGAAAAGGAAAGATGACAGATTCAAGTTTAACTACGGCTACAAAGGTATACGTATGTATTTTTTTTGTTTTTTTTTACTGCTCATCAATATAGTTCTTACGTTAGGTAAGTTTTGATTTCAACATGCCCTATAATTTTATTTTGTTGTAGCCCCTCAAATTGGGCACAGTCAATGTGCGATGCCTTGCACCGGCACTATGAATAACGTCCCTAAAAACATGGGCTGGCTCTGGACTGCTGACAATATACCTGCGTTAAAGGTTTGTCTTGCTTAATCAAACTATTGCCTTACATAACAGTGATATTCTTTTGAGTTTTTTTTTTTACTTTTTATTGTTTTTTTTTTGTAGTTCCGCCCGATGTGGAAACCTGGCGCTATTAATAAGTTTGTGCTCAGAATGCTTAAAATGGGCAAAAATCCTGGTGAAGTATCTAAGAAACGCCGCAAGGACGCAGGCAAGAAGAAACGTCCTCTCAAGCGGCCTCTTTTAGTTGTTCACAAGAAAGACGGCGAGTACACTGTTACCATGGAGACTATGAAAGCCTACGCCAAACCACGAGCTCTTAACCAGCAACCATATGAAGACAAAGAGGTACTGACTTATACCATAGGAAGGACAGAGGAAGAGAATCGTGAGCGGCGAAAGAAGAAGGAACGCGCACAAAGAAGACTAGAGCGAGATCAGCGAGAATTTATTCAGAGTGCGTTCAGAGATATGTGTGAAGAGATATGCCTGAAGACCTACCAACAAGCGCTGGGAATATTGCCAGATGCTGAGGATCCCGAATGTCCATGCTACCCGGCGCTACCGGGCCCAGATCAGACCAATTTGGACCGGTCGTGCTCCTGCTCTGAGGATGCCAATTCATTGGGCTCCGACACTGACTCAGACGAATGGATAGTGGAGTTCACTCCGCCCAGTGCTCGATTTGATCCCACTTACAAAGGTAAAAAAGTTACTACATCAGATAACGAGACCCAGTACACGTATTTGGACTACCGCGTGAAACTTTTAGACAGATTTGGTAACCCAGTCCCAAGATTCTTTAAAGGTCTTGACGGAAAACAGCAATGTAGTGATTTAGGAGGTTTCTGGAGTCCAGATCATCAGTGGCTGGAAATCAACGTTGATGGGTACGTGGCACCTGACGGGCGATGGGCGCCTCTGAATTTTATTGGCCCTAATGGTGAACAAGTCGACACTGATACTGGAAAGTTCCAAGCTATGAATGGAAGATGGCTAGTTGTCGGTGTAGACGGATTTATAGACAGTCTAGGTAAATGGAAGTACTACCCGCGACGAAATATACCCGAAAAGAAGAAACCGCGCACTGGAGCAAAAGGTGGCGCAGGAGACAAAGAAATAAAGCTAATACCTAACTATGAAAAATCTGAACGCTCTTGGAGTTGCTTCGGCGATGCGTCCCCAGTGGAGTTGTCTAAAATGGGTATTGTTGGTCACGGAGCGGATAGAAAGATGCTTCTTAAGACTTTGAAAGATCTGCTAGCCAAGGGGGAGAAAGATATAAAGCTGCCGGAGGTGTCGCGCGTCCCTCGGTCTCCGGCGTCAAAGAAAGGCAGGCGGCCGCCAGTCGGCACATCGCCTTCTTATTTCTCTGAATTGACAAAATGTAAGCACCCAACTCCGTCCGATAAAGGTATAGTCGTTGACCACCGCGGACGCAAAACCTATTTCAAATCGAAAGAGTGGAAAAATATGAGGCCTGGTGATAGACTGCATGATCTAGAAGACCAGGGCAGAAGCGTGAGCACATTCCACGAGCCTTGTTATCATTCGTTTACGAATAGTGAAGCAATGAAACAGCAGCTTAGAGAGCGTCTCATAAACATGGCCGCTGGGGCACAACCTTCTGGGCATAATGTTCAAGCGTTCGGTTTTACAACCGAGGTTCAGACCCCAGGAATCCAAGGGAAGACCAACAAGGGTCTGGCGCAATTTCTTAAAAAGAACATGGTGCAAGTGGCTACGCAATCGGGTTACTAATGCGTCATCCTGTGTCTAATTTGATACAATTTATTTATTGGACATGAATTTAAATGTTTGTTCAGAGGTTTGTCAAGTATTTACGGTGTTAATTTATTTGGTTATGTGCTAAGTGAAATTTCGTAACGTTTTGTAACTGTAAGAAGAATAAGTAAATATTTTGATACTTTTAAGCATTTTATCTTAAACTTTGAAGGTTTTGATTTACGACGTCTCGTATGAAATACCCATCCGCGTATATTTAATTAAATATTTGCACCAGTGACAGGTGTTCCTTTTAACGCATTCACTGCCACCAACGCACATACGCGTTTTCTGAACTTTGCCCAGTGCCGCTGTCATAATTATTCATACATTTTGAACGCACATGTGCGTCGGTGGAACCTGTGGAAGTCAGGTGGCAATGAATGCATTAATGACGTATTTTCTGATGCCGTAGGTAATATTGACTTAAAACGTTACAGATTGATATATTATGATGTTTTCAGCTCCACCTGTATCTTGAAGTTTGCATGGAGACAGTAAGATTTTATTTTTGTTTCTTTTTCATCATTTCGATATAACATTTTTTATTTTATCTTTTTAAAGTTCAAGTACGTATAATTTAAAAATTGGTGCCTTATTAATTATTTAAACCTTAACATGGATTTATACTTTAAAAAACATACTCACCGTCATCAACGTGCGCCTGGTGAGAGCTCTGTACTGTGGCCTGGACAACCGTACTCTAAAATTGTTATAGTGTTGTCATATGACGTAGAGTTAATTAAAAAATCCAACCCTAAGTAATACCGTTCTACAATTGCAGGTCGCTCAAGGCTGGAAGCCGGGTGCTGTCTCAAAATGTCTTCTAAGGATGCTGAACCACGCCAAGCGTCGCACGTCAACCGTGCAAAGCAACATCCCCTTGAAGAAGTCCAAGACGAAAGTCGTGGACAAACCACTCCTTATAATAAGCAAGAAACAAGGGCAATACAATGTAGAAATGCAAGTCGCACCTGAACAAGGCTCTTCTGATTATAAGCCTCTTATTTACAAGATTGCTTCAGCGAATAATGAAGAGAAGGTGAGAAGAAGGGAGAAGAAAGAGCAACGACTCATCAGAAATGTCGTCAAAGAATTTCGTGATCCCTACCATCCACAAGTTTGCGAGCAAACATGCTACTGCGCTTACAAGGATGCTGTTGGGTTCTTTGAAGATATTCCAGAGGTCAATCAAGCTGATGAAGCTTCGGCTGAAAGCCCGTCCTCCTGTGATGATGAAGATTCTGATTGCAGTTCTCTTGACGTTGATTGGGAAATACATTTCACGCCACCAATAACTCGGAATAATGATACGAAAGCCAACAAACAATTAAAAATTGAGTGAAGTTTGAATATTAAAGTTATTTAAAATTATTAGTAGGTTCTAGGATTCCAATATATGTAAATTTTATAGGTAACCATTTGATGTTCATTGGAATAAGATAAAAATGTATTTAAAGGAACGTATCATAATAAAAAAAATTAAGTCTGGTTCTAATTTAAAGCTACAAATAAAATAACCAAAATTTATCAGCTACCTTTATTATCTTTAATCATATACAAATTAAGCAAGTCCCATATAACTAGCGAGAGGGTGGTGTGTGGCGTTATCCTAATGTAGAGTGGACCGAGACCCTTGTAAAGGCCGTGGAGACCCTCGGTCTTGTAGATCTTCGTCAGGGCGTCGAACACACCCGTGTACAGCTTGCCTCCTGTCTCTGTCGTTCCTGGAGGAAATAGTTGAGATATATAGATAAAAATTAATTTCAGGAATGTAGCTCTCGTTTTAATGCCTACCTATTCATAGCTTCTCCACATTCCTGCGTAATACTGAAATTGCAGCAGGAAGAGGAGTAACTACTAGCGCACGCATACGTGTAAGTTTCACCTTGCGAGCAATTATTGTCAGGGGCCAAAAATCGACAGCGATTTTGCACCTTGTCACCGGTTGCAACCGGAGATTGTGGATCATGCCGGGTAAATCGCAGCTTGTGGAGAAACTATCAGAAAAGCGAGAAATATCGTGCGAGTTTTATTGCGGAGCCGTGTGGTTATGGGTTTGGAATCTTTGATGAAGGGTTTAAATGTCATTGTTTGGAATGGTGGCCGTACACGTTACGGTTTACCGGAGAGGTCTACCTGTACAGGTCGACCGGAGCGTGTACGCCTACCGACCTGCGCAATTTTTTTGACCTGTGCAGGCGACCAGAGCAAATTCTAAAATCGATTTTGTTCCGGTCGCACGGTACGGTGAACCGGTGCGTGTGTTTTTTCGATTAATTTTCACTGTTCTTGTATCGTTTTTCCTCAAAATTAACGCGGGCCTAGCAGTGCTAGTGCGTCCTCGTCCTACTCGATGCCATCGCAAATAGAACTGAAGTCCGCTCCGGTACACCGGAACGTCGCCATATACGTACCGTACCTGTGCAGTGGACCGAAACGTGTATAGACGGCTAAAGTGATCGATCATCGACAGCAATGATAATGAAATTAACTATGAATGAACCGCAACTCGCTAAATATTTTTCGCAATGTCTGAAGACGCTTTAAGCCGGAAATCCATTGCGGCGCACGATTAAGCTACGCACGTGGGCACATATTCGGTCTGAATGAAAATGTATTGAGGCACTTCCACAGACGCGCACGGCCACGCTACGCATGAAATGACGTCATTTACACACGCGTGGCTGCGCTGAAGTGCCGGCCACGCACACGCTAGCGTGCGTGCCTGGCAAAGCCCCACTGCTACCCACGCAGTGGCCCGCAGTGGGGAATATGGATACACGCAGCAGACCAATGTACCCACGTGGACCACACGTTTTACGTGTGCGTGCATTGGTTGCTGTGAAAATGTTGACACACGTGGCTAGACATATGGACTCACGTGGGTGGCGTGTAAAGAGTGTTCGTGCGTAGCGTGCGCAGCAGTGGATTTCCGGCTTTAAAGAGACTGCCAGCTACATCATGCGATAATACCATCACACTATGACCGTGGCACGGAAAGATACACGATATGGTCTACTATGACCACTGCATCGAATCAACTCTTAGAAATCAACTTTGTTCAATGTCCGAGTGTGTCCCCAACGGGGTGAAGTAGACGACTATAGGTCTACTCCTGCTGGCTCATTCTGAGGCACGACTTGACTGGTAGAAAATTATTTTCATGGTTTTTTTGCAGTCGGTTAAATTTTTTGTTATAATTTGTTTTATCTTAATTATTTAAAGTATTTAATAGTTCTGGTCCTATACCTACGGTCATGGTGTGTGTGATACGTTGTAGTTGGCAGACTCCTTTATCATTTTAGTGGGAAGTTATACTAAAGTAAGATAAGCGAAAGAACCTTCAGTCAGACGTATTACTCTTATAAGAGTAGGTAACGGATTGGGGTTTAGTTAGGTATATATAGTAACAGATTTTTTGTGTTAAAAAAATGGTAAGTAAGAAAATGTTATATTATAAAATTAATCTAAAATATCTCAGTAGGTAGGTTGAGTTGGTTTGACTGAAACTACTGCGCCCTGAAAATAATATTAGGTTTTTTAATTGTTGATGATATTTTGGTACATCAAAAATACCAATGAAAAAGTTTCACAGGTCAAACTAAACCAAACTTCCACTTTTTTCCACCTAAACATTCCAAACTTATTTCATAATCATAACACCTTAATACATTCACGATTAGTGCATCTCTTGAGTGTAAGAGATACTCGAAAACCCCTGTCCCATTTGGGTTGCGTTGCATTCACGTGGACCTTATCCAATCTGGCGAGATGTGTGTGACTGTTCATATACAGCCATTTGTTTGATTTGATATTAATATTATCTCGTGTCATTCGTTTTTCGTTTAATTCTTATTTCGTTTCGTTCTTTATTCATCTTGTTCACTATTCATCATTATCTATTAAGCAGAAAGACCAGTTAAATAGGATTTTACCATATCTAATCCATACTAATATTATAAATGCGAAAGTGTGTTTGTGCGTTTGTGTGTTTGTATGTTTGTCCCTCTTTCACGCCGTAACGGAGCGACGGATCGACGTGATTTTTGGCACAGAGATAGTTTATGGGCCCGAGAGTGATATAGGCTACTTTTTATCCCGGAAAAATGCACAGTTCCCGAGGGAATAGCGCGCGATAACCGAACACCACACGGGCGGAGCCGCGGGCAAAAGCTAGTTATTTTATAAAGAGACGGTTTGCGAACAAGTTGAATAAAGAACGAGTGCCAAATGCAGAAAGAGATGAATTAAGATTAAAACGAAAATAAATTATACCAGATAATTTGATATCGTTTAATAAGCAGCAAGGAAGACCAGAAGAACAATTACACCAAGCCCGCGCCCAAGCCAAAAGCGACGGCATACCCTGATTGTAAATCCTCGTGTTCACGACATCAAGCGGAGTTTCGAATATCACTACGAATATACTGCTCACAAGGCTCCCCAGAAACGCAAGCATTGCCGGAGAATCATGGTACACCCCCATCTTTATCAGCTGCTCTTTCGCTCTGTACACACGGAAAGGTTTTAGTTAACATTACCCTGGTTATAGAGTCGGACGGTGGTGACGTCGAAGGGGCACATGGCTATAGCGACCACGGCTCCGCTTATTGCACTCGCTGCAAACGCGAGCCAAAACGGCGAACTTTCAAATATGCCGTGGAACGCCAACGCTTCTTTTGCGCTGGAGAAAGAAAATTGTTATATCCATTTTAACACTAATGGATAATTCACGTAAATAGATAAATATAAATAAATACATACTAAACACCCAAGAATTGATAGTAAATATTCGTATTCTTCATACAAATATCTGCCCTGACCCCGGTCGATCCCGGGACTTCAGACTTTGTAGCCCGGTTCTCTAACCACGGCCTATCCAGTCTACGATACTCGTATGCGGAGAACTTGTTCAAGTTGAATTCAGATCTTGGTACTACTGAATCCGCCAGCGTTTTTCCTATTAAAAATTTTCTTCTAAATGCTCAGTGTTCGTTGATTCTTCTAAACAGTATTCGTAAGAGTTGTACAGTGAGAAACGTACTGGTCCTTCAAAATCACTTACGCGGAGAATGTGGTAAGTTGAGCGGCGCTGCCAACAGCTAGCCGGGTGCAAGTGGCGTTGACGCCTGCGAAGTAACCCTTGAAGCCTTCTGAATAGTAAATCTTCGACATGCCATCGAACATGCCTGGAAAGTAAAGAATGGTTTCTTGATTTTAAATCCTAGGTCA
Source organism: Choristoneura rosaceana (assembly GCA_037349165.1). NCBI lineage: Eukaryota > Metazoa > Arthropoda > Insecta > Lepidoptera > Tortricidae > Choristoneura > Choristoneura rosaceana. The sequence continues at coordinate 1,442,914 of JAZBNJ010000036.1, forward strand.
CCATCAAATCGTCTACATACGTTTCTAGAGCTACACGCAAGGGCGTCGCTGAAAAATTATGACGTATAAAGAGAGTCTCATATGGGTGCACCCACGCCCTCGTTTAGGATCTAATATATCTTAGACTCGTCCTACGCTTACCTCACACGCCAGACAGAATTTGAGGTTGTTATAGTTGACCAGTCTCACCTTTATATCGATGCTGTCGTCCGACCGCTATGCTGGGGTGTGCTGACGCCTGTATCCTCGTCTTGAGCACTGACACTGGATTGGCCACAACCCCGCTCAGAATGCCGCTGACACTCGACCAGAACATGGCCTTGTTGATAGATACGTCACCACTTTTTTTCTTCGTCCAGCCGTTTACTTCGGCTACGTGGTACATTCCTAATCTGTGGGATAGGAATTTTGATTGAATTAAGTAAATTCACAGCCTATGTATGGGGGAGGCCTATGTCCAACAGTGGAGTCCTATGGATGAGATGATGATGAAGTAATTCACTATAATTATTCTCTTTCTACCCTAGTCATACTGGGTGATTCCTGGGTCATGAGCAGGAGTGAAGGGGGTGATGAGGACATACACACTGAGCAACTTTTACTATGGGACCAGCCACGAAATGGCAAAAAAAATCTGCTATTCCATACATTTCGGATAGTTAGCGATCGATTATCTCTTGATTAGATGTTTTTTTTTTCGCGATTTCGGGGCTGTTCCCATAGTTGAAGTTGCTCAGTGTGAATGTCCTCATCACCCCGTTCACTCCTGCTCATGACCCAGGAATCACCCAGTATACCGTGTGACAGAAGAAAGGGGCGGAAACGATTGTGATCAAAGCGAGCTAAAACAATAAATTTCAAAGGCCTCTGTCGAAACTCAGGTTCGAAAAACGCCGGTCACAAATTGAGCTCCAACTGTTGCCCGCACGGAGCAACGAGATGGGAGCATTTGTGTGAAACAGCTAAGGATGGAGAGGTGTTCCTGGACTTAAAACTTCGAAGTCCCAAATCGCCTCTTACGGAAACACTTTTTTCGAGCATTTTTATTATTAGTTCCGTGGCTTTGAACCATATTATTGTAAGGGTTTCAGACTAACGTTTTATTTGCGCGTATAATTTCGTTTTCGGAAGCGCGTATAGTGCGCCTTTTGACATGCGGTTCAATGTAGTACGCAGTAAGGCTGCGTACGCACTACGCGGCTAAAAGCACGTAGCCTAAGCGCGTATGCCAAAAACAATCATATTAGCGCAGAGGAAACGCTGGTCTGAACCCGCCCTAATCTGTTACACAAAATTTACTTTTTCTTGACAAAGCATTACACTAGACAATACCTAACTGAATTCATGGTGAACCCCAGGATGAGCGCGGGTGCGAGGCCCTTCTGGAGCGCCAGGGCTCCGTCAGTGCGCCCGATGACGTAGAGCGCGTGGAACATCCCCTTGTAGCGGACGACCTGCCCTTCAAGAAAATGACATGTTCAAAGTCTGGTTGCATAACTTTTTATAGCTTCGAAATGGTGCTAACTTTTTCGGTACAAAGAGACTATAGCTAAGTAATTGAAACAGAAAAGACAGAAGACGTCTACTGCTGAACAAAGACCTCCCCCCTACAACGTTTGTCTCCCCGAGTCTCTGAGTTTATCTCTCCGATTTCAACAAAATTTGGAAGGTAGAATCAGACAGGGTCTCCAGATACGTCCCCGAAATAGGTATTGCATGGATGTGTCCGTTTTGTTACGAAAATTATTAAGAAAAATTCGTAACAAAACTGACACATCCATAAAATGTTTTGGGGACACATCTGGAGACCCTGTTTTTACAGATCGGAATTATGGACAGAGTCTACCTTCCAAATTCTGTTGTAATCGGAGAGATAAACTCAGGGTACAACGATAGATAGAAATGCCCATCTGAAAAAATGTAACAAAAATTATGAAAAACATATCATTAGGCATATCTATCAAAAATTATGCGACCAGATATGCACCCGTCTTAAATGTATTTTCTTAACTTCACTGGAATGCAGTTAAAATCTTAGTGAAGAAATAAGTAACCAGGTTGAGTGCAAAAACAAATTATTAGCTGGCGATTCCTTTCGTATATGTATGCTAAAGTTATTTTCGTCACGGCACTATACATGATGCGGCAGACAAAGCAATGGCACATAATATCTATGCTGCTTCGTGACTTCGTCATATGCATGTAATTAGCAAAAACAAAACCTATACAGACTGCCTTGACTTGAAATCTATCTGAAATATTACAGGCTACAGCAGATGATTGTTTTTTGTTTTGGTTATTAGAGACTAGACTTTACCCGTGGCTTCGCACGCGTAACCCATATAAATCTGGCAGTTGAATTGAAATTTAGACATTTTACTGAATTCTCATAGGAATTCCCCAAAAATTGTATCGTGGTTCTCATTGTCTTTGGATTAAAAACAGCGAAGCAAAATTTTGTAACTAAAATTCTATCCTCATCCCGTGGGAATATCGAGATAAAAAATATCGTATGTGTTATTCCAAATCCAGATGTCCAGGTACCTATCTGCTTACAAAATTTCTTTCAAATTTGTCCAGCCGTTTTAGCGTGAAGGAGTAAACACACACACACACACACACACACACACACACACACACACACACACACACACACACACACACACACACACACACACACACACACACGCACAGATTAGAAATCGTATTTGAAAACACACCGATTTTGCCTATATGAAAGGGTATAATGAAAGGGTGAGTATACAAGGGTATTTATAATTTAACATCTACTATAAGTTTAATGAGCAAAACACACACAGGACAGGACTGCGGCGGGTCGGGAGCGTGTCAATTCGAAAGTGCGGCGGGCCTAATTTACGTGGCTGCGGGCGCGGGGTGTATCGTGTCGTTACAGTTACGTAAATAGGCCCACTGCACTTCCGAACCGACCCGCTTCCGACTCGTCGTCTTGTGTGTTCGCTTAAGTGAAAGCGGATGAAACCTGCTGATTCTTCGGCTGCAGCTCTCCCTGCAGTTGCATTCGGGTCTTGACCACGTCGATGGGGTTTGTAAACACGGTGGCGCCGGCGCCGGCCAGCCCGCCGATCACAAAGTCCATGCTGGGGGCCTCTGAAAGCGATTCAGTGTTGATTTCAAAATTTCGTGCCTGGAGGCTTATTTCGATATTATATTTTGAGATTGTATTGTATTGTATTGTAACTCTTTATTGTACATAAAACATATGAAATTTACAATTTGCAAGAGAAAGAGATGTACAAAGGCGAACTTATCCCTTAAAAGGATCTCTTCCAGTTAACCTTTGAACGATTGAAAGGACAACAGAAGCAAGAGTAGATTCTACAATGGAAAGATAAAAGGACCGAAAAATTAATTAACCTAAACAGTACATCAAAAATAAATAAATAAATACCTACACACATGCTTAATTATGAGTGAGTGATTGTTTGTATAAAATCGAAAGCATCTATAAGGGATCATTCGACAGGGTAAATGATGTTGATTCCTCTTAAGAAAATGGTGGCCCAGCTCTTACTGTCGAAAATCAAGAAAGAAAGAAGATAGACCCTACACAACACAAGACACGACAATATTATTTTAAGTCAAATAGCATTATATCATTATATGCTTAGCTAGAGTCCGATTTGCATTTTCGCATCTGTAGGGCTAACTACGAAACTCGAAACTCGAAGTTCGTGTGGAGCGGTCCCTCTCGCTTTTGTATTAAGGTGACGCATCGCTAAACAATTAATCGAAAACAGAGCACTTGTACCCCCCAACCCGCTCACACCCCTCTACTTTTTACGCGGCTTGCGAGTCGCAGTCGACCGCGCATTACACTGACAGTGTAGTGACAGTGCCTAGACAGCGCGCTGGAACAGAGACGTATTAGAGTTGCCATTAATATTTTTTTTTTACTTTTTGTGGCAAAATAGTAGAAAGGTGCATAACCTTCTACTACTTTGCCGAGTAGTTTATCTTATGAACCTGTTTTAACGAACTCTTATTGATAGTTTGTATGAATATTCGTGTAAAATATTGCAAGTGAATTTTGACCCACTTCTAGTGGTCGGATTGACGTGAAATTTGGCATAGATACTTATGTAGGCTCGATGAGAGTACAAATACAATCAACAAAAAACATAGTCGGCAAAAAAAGCTTAAGCTTGTATTAAAAATCAAGTTTATGGATTTCTACTGCCATCATATATTGTCCACTTCACCATAAGTAGGTTGAACCCATTAAACAAGAACTATGAGGGCCGTAAATTTAGGTAGGTACTGCAGAGCAAAACATAAATAATACAAACATACTGTTTTTACAAGTAATTTTTAATATTTACATTTTATTTATTCACGGTTTACACATTTATTTACAAATTTACATATTTTTTACATTTTAGAGGTTTTTACATGTTATTTTTTACATTTATCATTTTTAATATTTACATTTTACTCATTAATTTACACAGTTATTTACAAATGTATATATTTATATCTTAGATCTCACTTATTTACAGTTAAAAAAAACATTATTTACACAAACATTTATAGCCGTTAATATTTGGAAAATGGCATAACACAATTTAAGTTATCAACGTTAGCAACTTCAGCAACACCGAAAACTTTAGGAAAAATATTATCAGAGGAAATAGTAGTAGCTACTGTTTCTTCTGAAACGGTTACGATATTTGGAACAGAATTTTCCTTATTATATTCTGTAATTACGTATTCCGGATCACGAATAGGCTTATTCCTAATATACCTTGGATCGACAAGCTCTGGGAGAAGACAATCGTAATAGAATTTTAGTAATTTTGGTTTCATTAAGTCTTCCCAAAACTTGTCATCTTTTTCTATAATTTCTGTTTTTATTTTATTGTCACCATACCATATCCCCAACAAACAATATCTTTTTTTGCAGATATGCAATTGTCCTTGGATTTGAAAATACCAATCCGATTTTTGGTTAACAATTACTTCGCCATTTTTGTCTTTTTTATAAAAATGCATCTTTTTCTTTTCAATTGCCTCTTCAATACCAATTTTAAAAGGCGCTATCGGACATTTAATTTCTATCAGCATATCATTAGAAATACCGTCGGGCGTTGCACCTAAAAAAGGATAGTTTTCATCGATAAATAAGCCGCAATTTTCAATTTTAATATTTTTTATGACAGACAGTTGCTCAAGTGCAATTTTTTCGAATTTTTTTCCATGGCATATGGATTGGACATGATCAATATTGGGTTTATACAGCAAATTTTTCACAATATTCTTGCAAGAATTGCTCTGTTTTCTTTTGACAATTTTGCCGAAATTAGAAGCTGTTAGCATATTTCGCCTTAGCTCTAACCATTCCCCCGATTCACTCTGTAATATGGTTCGCTTTTCGATGTCCCTTCTTTCTTTATCGGTTTTTTTCAAATTTTGTACAAAAGTAGTTTTAGCTTTTTTTAAAGTTTCTTCGTCTAAATCTGGTTTGTCTACTACTTCTCCATAATCTAAATTTAACGTTCTTGGTATTAGGGTGCGATTTTTTTTTCTTTTATCATGTTTTGCCTTAAGCCTTTTATTATTTGTTGCTTTTTCGTGCTGTTTAATCGACTTTTTGGGGCTGTTTCCGTATATTTTTCTATGAACAGTTGACAGCAAATTTCCGGTATTAAATGAAATTACAGCTCCTGAGCATCTTGCTTGGTAGGATCGTCTTAGAGAGTAATTAATTCTTTTTCCACCTACAAGCTTTGCAATAACTCCGTTAAATCTCTCTACAACGTTGCTGTCGACATCTTCGATTAAACTGTGGACTTTATCAGCTAATTGTGCAACTAGTGTTTTTATTTTCTGCCAAAGTAGACTGCCAAAAAATGGATTAGGAGCATCTGGACCCATATATTTGCACAATTTCCGGTTACAGTTTTCATGAAGGTTGAAAGCATGGAATATAGATGTATTAATGTCTTTATATAAACCATCTTCATCTTTTATTTCTTTGTGAAGATTTATAGCATCGCAAATGTATTTTCTTGACCGTAGTATCTTTTCTTGCGTTAGATTTTTTCTGTCTGCTGCAGTATAATGAGTATTAGAAGAAAGTTGTACCAACTTATTGCAGTGGTTTCGCAATAAATGATTGCGACAGTAAATTTTTGCAACTGTAATGCCAGGATATGGGCGAGCATCGATTATCTTCGCATATGTGCTACTATCACCATCGGCAATAAATCGCGAATAAATCAGTCCATGCATTTCAATAGACTGCTTAAACCCTTCTGTTATTATTGTAGACTCCATAGCAGTAGATGCTCCATTGAAGTTTTTATAGCATTCATGTTTTTTAGGAGTTTCTTTTCTCTTTTCTGATCTAGCGCATATACAACAATATTTATTTTTGACACACATGTACAATACTTGGCCAAAACGTCTACCAATGATGGCTGCAGCACCTGATAAAGCTGCGTAATTTGTTCGATACGACCGCTTACTCCAACATCCATCTACAACTACATCTATAACCGGCGTACCATCTTTAGTGATTCTACCTTCCTTGATTGCTGCTTCTTTTTCTCTTTCACCGGCTTTTTTCATTTCGTCCCATGCTGTCTCTTCCCAATCGTTACAAATGTCGTTTTGTGTTTTATTGTACGTGTAGTCGGACATAATAGGCAAACCTACTGCTGCTGAAAATTGCTTTAGTTGTGCATGGCCGCAGCCTGCAGCCATCACCCCTGCAACAGCGTCTTTGTTTATATCAGCCAATGACGTTTTTATTTTTTTTCTGTAACCACACATAGAACAGACATATGTAAATTCAGATTGCAAGCCTACTTGATTTTCAGCCACCAATTTCATTGTAACTAATCCGCAATCGAACAAAGACTTATGCTCAGAAAGTTTTACAAGTTCAGCTGTAAAATGATTAAAATCTATTATTCGGTGCCCCAAATCTTGATTTATACTCTCAATCTGGAACAAATGTTTATATTACTGTAGATATTATAAGGGTCAACTTTGTATGTATTCAAAGTTCAGCTGTGCAATTCAAGAACAATACAAATATTCGTTATTGAACAACATATATCAGTACAGTGAAATTACAATAAAAAAATGCCAAAGTAGAAAAAATGCGGTTATTTACATCTGTAAAGCGAACCTTTTTTTCGAACCTAAGTACAGTCGAGTTCATAAACTTGTGCGCAAAAATTTTATCAAAAATATCTGAACACGACTCTATTGTTAGCGGCGTAGAAGCGTGTTCAGATATTTTTGATCACATTTTTGCTTACAAGTTTTTGATTTCGACTGTACTAAGTACTAGTAGTTTACAGACTTTAAGATAGTACAATACTTACTGGTACTTCAGATGCGCATTCTAATGCTATGTCGAGAGGTGCGCTATTTTTTTCGCATTCTTTTTCTATCTGAAAATTTAATAAAGTACGTTTTTACATGTTTAAATTTTAATCCATAAAACATGAACTTTTTAGCTCACGTAAAAAATAAAAATAAATGAAATACTTACTGTAGCTGTAGATATGATTTCTTCAGGAAGATTTTTATTATTATTATTTGCAGTCCTAAAATAAAAGTTCTAATTAATAAAATTTAAATCTTAATTTTATAGCATAATTACTACGTAAGTAGGTAAGTACTAAAATCTTACGTGAGTAACACATTTTCTAACTCTGCGTAAATTGGCGAATTGTCTCGTTTTCTAAAAATATAAATTTAAAATAATATCATTTTAACTTCAATAAAGAGTTGATATTATATAAAGTAAGTAGATTTTTAAAATGAATATGGATACATACTCTTCCGTAAAATCGATCGACATTGCTTTATTTACACCTAAATCCAGAGACGGCTCCACTTCTTTTCTCTCCGAACTTTGTTCTAACGATTGCTTCCTGAAATTTTATTATTTGTGTTACTGCTTATTGAAATGTGAACAGTTTTGTAAGTATAGTCAAAAGCTTTTATTAAAAACACTGAATTGATCTATATCAATTCAGTTTCACTATTGAAAGAAATACAGCCGATTTTTGACAGTACTTTGAAGTGTTTCCGCGTATTTGGGTAAGTACTTGTAGTCCACTGTTGGTTCACGACACCATCCCAGCCTATACATATACATCTCACTGCTGGGCACAAGCCTCCTCTCAGAACAACATGGCTTGGGCCATAGTTCCCATGCGGGCCCAGTGCGGATCGGAGACTTCACACACACAATTGCTTCGCAGTCTATGCAGGTTTCCTCACGATGTTTTCCTTTACCGCAAAGCTCGTGGTAAATTTCAAATGTAATTTCGCACATGAATTTCGAAAAACTCAGAGGTGCGAGCCGGAATTTGAACCCACGTCCCTCTGCATGAGGCGATAGGTATAAAAAGTAGGTATCTATCTACTTAGACAAACTACCTATTATAAATCTAGAAGAAGATTACTGCAATGTCCTCAGACTGCAGCACTAGCACAAACCGTAAACAGTCATTTGAATGCTTTTTGAATTTCCGTAGGATGCCAAACAAAACATTATATTATTTCAATATTTTTTTTGGAAATACATTGCAACTTTTTCATCACTATCGAATATAAATATCATGCTATTTTGTTACTGTCATATGTCATGTCATGATCCGTCATGACGACAAACTATGAAAGGAACTGACGTTGTCATGGCAGTTTGTTTACGGTTTGTGCTAGTGAACTGTAGAAATATGATATTTACTCACCTTTTCTTCCTCATAATCATACATCTCTCAATTAAAGAAGCTTTCCTTTTCCTTTTGGAAAATCCGACACTTTTTTTCCCCATTTTTGCACGCTATTATTTTGTATGCGATCGATGGTGCGCAGCGGCTCGACTAGCATAGGTCCGTCGCTGACAACGCCTCCCAGCGGACTGAGGCTGCGCTGAGGGGAGACTAGCTGCATACAAAATACGAACGCGCGCTAGCTTATATTTAAAGGTCGTATGCGACAAATCGGTTTTTTTCGTCTCAATTAGAAATTAAAATTAATTTTAAAGAAATTCAATTTTGATTTTGAAGTATGGGTTAAAACTAATTTAATATGAAAATTTGGAATCTTAAATTGATCTGGGTTGCCTGTAAAATGCAAACTCCTGTTTTGCAAGAGGTAACTTTGATATTTTTTTCTATGCTATAAAGTTTTACTAATCGTGTTTCGGAAATCATCAAAATGAAGTCATTAAAATGAAGAATCAGGTTTTCAAATATCACTTTGCCATGTTTTGTAATTGCTGAGAAAAATCTAGATCCCTGGGACCAAAATTCCCAATTCGTCGTCTTAAATACACTCAGGGACAAATTTAGAAGAACGCAAAAAAAAATTGAACATTTATTTTTATTTTTTTCTATTTTTCCTGGTCAAGCATTATGCGTCATGCTAACTTTTTTATGCGTTCCTCTAAATTTGTCTCTGAGTATAGTATAAGTGTCAGAGGGACTGCACGACACGAACTTCGAGTTTCGAGTTTCGTAGTAGCTCTGCTGACACTTAAACTATTTAATACTAGAGCGAGACTCGAGTTTCGAGTTGCGATCTACCATTAAAATAATGTCAGATAGTCGCGATAATTTTAGTTCACATTAATACAGTTCATGTTATAAGTACTTAATGTAGAAACAAATAAATTAATAAATTAATTAACACTATTCACTCACATTTAATGTTCCGTAGACTGTAGAGTTATAAATAGAACGCACGTATGATAACACGAAGTTAACATAAATGTATAAGTCGTGATGGCGACAGAACAATAAATAAAACAACAGGAAAGTTAATTAACTGTGTTACATTATTTAAGTCATAGTTTAAAAACTTCACAGTAGTCTGTACTCGAGCGCACGAGTTTCGCGAATAAATGAAATGCTCTAAAGCAAAGTAAACAATGAATTGACAGATGCCAAGCATGACACGAACTTTGAACATCACGAGATAAATTATAATCAAATAATCATATGTGTTTGACTTTCGTCAGGTGAAAATACGAATGACAACACCCGCAATAACTAGTAACGTTGACTTGAAGATTAGATTATTAGTTCCTGTTTGCAAATATTGCGGCAAAAGTATTAAATTCAAGCATAAAAAACTGATACGAAAAACTATAGTTAATATTATAAGTATAATAAATAAAAGATAGTTTAAATACATACGATTTACACGTCCGACCTTGGATACACCGGCTCGAGCGAATCACTCTGAATTCTTATCAATTCTGACACATTCTGAACACGACCAACTAGGTAAAGAGATTATTTATCGCAGATAGTATCTTTTGTATCATTGGCTATCTTAATGTGACATTGAAATTACTCTGGATTACGTCAGTGTTAGCACAAATTTACATTTGCAGTTCGCTAGGCCGCCACCGTCAAAGAACTAAAACAAATATATCGTTAACGTTGTATTCTATTTATGACTCTATGTGTACGTCACAAGGTATAGTCAATACAGTGGTCTTTAGTTGTAGTTTTTAGTTTGTCCGCTGGCATAGATAAGTTAGCGGTAGTGTAGACTGTATTTTTATTATACAACGTGTTCGTGACGTCATGCCGGCGCTTGGCATTTCATGGGTTCCATGTTACAAGGTTGTATGATTCGCGTGCGTTTTGTTTGATATTGAATCTTGTGTCATTAAAAATAGAGGTGAAAACTGTCTAATTTTGTAAATTTAACGCGTGCCAGAGACTGGGTCGATGGATGAATGAACGAACTTTATTGCACAATTACTTCATTCACTCTGCCACATAGAGTAGATAAATATACCAACGGGAAAAGGGCGGGAAATCTCGAACCGAGCGCGCGTGTTTTTTCTAGCTCTAAATTTTTTATATTAATTAGTGGTCAGCGTAGTGTAAATACGGTGTATATTTTTAATTAATTATTGTAAATATCTTTATTTGTGTACTTTTCTTCTTTTTTGGTAAGTTTTTTGATATATTTCAATGGAGGAGCCCGATGACCCTGGGGGCGGTGTCCCCCAGGTTCATCACACTGTAACCATTAGTTCAATTAATGAACTAGATAACGGTATGGATACTGACCATACAGATAGTTCCGTAACATCGGATAAAAATAGAAAACGAGTTTGCCCGTCAAGGAAAATATGCCGCCATTGCAATAAAAAAAGGCGCGGAAATAAAAATAAAAATCCGGAATATATTTTGACTGAAAATGATTGTAATTGCACTAATGATTCCGTAAACAAAGTTAATATTCAACCAATACCTACGACAACTATTAACAATTCTCCCACAAATATGAACTCTCCGTCTCCACCTCAGCCCACAGACACATTCAGAAAAGTTTACATAAATACTGATTGCTCACCATTTGTAGTCCATGTACAAAGAATGCAAGATGCACCTAATGATGGTACCTCTATTCATCCCATTTCCTTTGGAAATTTCTTAAAGAAAAAGTCATTTAAGAACATCATTAATGGTAGCGTGAAAAGAATTGGGAGGAATAGAGTCACATTGTCATTTTCCCATCTTGAGGATGCTAACAAATTTTTGAATGATAAAACCCTCACTGAAAATAAGTATAAGGCCTTTATCCCATCCTTCAGTGTAATGAGAATGGGAATAGTTAAGGGTGTTCCGGCTGAATGGTCCCCAGAGGAGATCCTGTTGAACATTTCTGTACCTTTAGGTACAGGAAAAGTAATTAAAGCAAGAAGACTGAATTACAAAACAATCGTAGATGGTTCAACTGTATGGAAACCATCCCAGACAGTGGTATTAACATTCGATGGACAAGTTTTGCCTAAAAGAATATTTATATGCTACAATGCTTTACCCGTAGATCTGTACATTTTCCCAACAATACAATGTTTCAATTGTTGCCGATATGGTCACACAAAAACACAATGCCGTTCCAAACCATGCTGTTACAAGTGTGGCCAGGGTCACTCTGGATCTTCATGTGATGTTGATGAGGACTGTGTTTCATGCTGTTTGTGTACTGGACACCATTTTGCAATTAGTAAGCATTGTCCCGAGTTTGAAAGACAAAAAAATATCAAGTTATCTATGGCACAAAGTTGTTTGTCTTACGCTGAGGCATCAAAGCTGCATCATCCAGTTAGCAAACCTTATGCAGATGTGTTATCATCTCCTCCACCAACCTCACAGCCCCAAAGTAATCAGCCCAACCATCAGCTTCATCAGCATAACCAATCATCAAACTCATACAAAAAAACAGTTTTTCTTAAGCCTCGAGATAAACCCAAATATCAAAAAAGTTATGATAAAAATGCTCATAATGATTTAATTAAAGAATATGACATGCCTTCTTCATCTGGCAATGGTACTGCCATTCATAAAGAAAAACCCTACAACGACCAACCCTCCATTAGTGAGCTCATTCTTGAGCTTATTAAATTATTGTCCTCTTCAAACATAATACCGAACAACGTTGCAGATATAATTAGGTTTATTTCAAATATTACAAATGTCAATAATGGCCAACAGCAGCCAAATCCTCCAGTGGAACTGTCGCAGCATAAGAAATAAAAAATCAGATTTACTATATTTAATAAACAAATTCAATCCTTTTCTTATAGCATTAAGTGAAACATGGCTCAAAGCAGAGTCTTGTTTCAAAATTCCTGGTTATGCAAGCCTCCGTGAAGATAGGTCAGACGGACACGGCGGTGTAGCCATTCTTGTAAAAAATTCATTTCATTTTACATATCATCCAATACCATCCCACAGCAGCAATTTCTCTATAATTGCTGCAATTGTAAATAATATCTGTATAGTTTCATTGTATATTCCTCATCCCTCATTAGTTATACTTAGGGAAATAAAATCCATCTTAGCTTCACTCCCTTCTCCTATTGTCATCTTAGGAGATTTTAATTGTCATCATCAAGCATGGGGATGTAGCGATTCAAGTGACATTGGTGATGAAATTTTAGACATTGTTGATTCTCTTAATCTCTGCATACTGAACACTGGTGCACCCACGCGCCAAACAGCTCCACATGAAAATATAAGTGCTATTGACTTATCAATAAGTAGTTCCTCAATCGCCAGCACATTGTCTTGGGAAGTGCTTCCATCTACCTATGGCAGCGACCACTTTCCAGTGATAGTATCATTCCCTTTCAAAAATAAACCATTCTTAAAAAGGTCTTCTACTTTAAAGCATGTAATAATTAAAAATAAATGGGATGATTTTAAAAAACAATTGAATGATAAATTTAGTATTTTGCCAGACTTGAGGCATACTAATCAAATTATAGACTCCTCCAATGCATTTGCCAAATTGTTGACTGAAACTGCAGATGAAGTTTTTCCAGTTAAAAAATCATCTGGTACTAGGATTCCCTGTCCGCCATGGTGGGACTCTGAATGCAGTACAGCTGTAAAAAGGCGAAAAGAAATGGAGTTAAGATATAGGGCTAACATGAATGAGGAAAATTATAACGATTTAGTGACCGTAATGAAAGAAACTAAAAAACTTTTGAAGAAAAAGAAAGTGGATAGTTGGAGAAATTTTTGCACTTCAATATCTCCTAATACACACATCTCTGAAATCTGGAGGAAAATAAGAATGTTTAGAGGAGCTTTTGTTGATAACACTAGAACTAAATTAGAACCTGCAGTAGTTGAAAATTTTCTAGATAAACTTGCTCCTCCATTTGTCACAACAATGCCTTTGAGAATAGAATCACTTTCTTGTGACAGCAGTAATCAACATTTAAATAGTCTATTTTCACTGTCTGAACTAAAAAGTGTTCTATCGTATGTAGTCGACTCCGCACCGGGATGCGATGGCATTCCATATTCATTTTTAGTTAATTCTAGTGACCAAATCCTATCCTATTACCTTAGCCTTCTTAATTTTATTTTCATTTCTGGCCATATTCCTCCAGCATGGAAAACACAGCTGGTGTTGCCATTACCTAAACCAAATAAACCCCGAAACGATCACAATTCACTTCGTCCAATAGCTTTATCGACCGTTCTACTTAAAATATTGGAACATATGGTTAAGAACCGCCTAGAGTGGTTCTTTGAAACAAAAAAAACTCTACCGAACAATCAATTCGGTTTTCGAAAAAACAAAAGCACAGCAGATTGCGTCGGTCTATTAGTTTCAGATATTTTATTAGCTTTCTCTCAAAATAAATCCGTAGCAGCTTGTTTTTTAGACATAAATTCCGCATATGACAGTGTAAACATAGAAATACTTGTAAATAAATTAGTAAAATTGGGTGTTCCGACACGCCTCACTAACATAATTTCAGCAATGTTTTACGAAAGAATTATAAAAATAGTCTTAGAGTCCGATACCTTATACAGAACTGTTTGGAAAGGCTTACCACAAGGCTCAGTGTTAAGCCCATTACTCTTCAATGTATATACTCATGATTTTCCGTGTATTCTGGTTAACCCTGTATCATTCATACAATATGCTGATGATTTGGTTCTGTACTGTGCAGATAGCTGTGTCAGTGACGCGTGTGAAGTATTAAATAGCAATCTTAAACAACTGGAGGTATACTTAGATACAAACGGTCTGGAGCTATCAGTCACCAAAACTACAGCGATTTTGTTCTCAAACAGAACAAGGAGGTGTGATCTGAATTTAAATTACGCTGGTTCAGTGATTCAGTTTAGCAGTGAAGCTAAATATTTAGGTGTACTTTTTGACAGTAGACTCTCGGCCAAAGCTCATTGCACGTATGTAAAAGTAAGATGTGAACGTTCTTTAAATATTTTAAGATGTCTAGCTGGAGTTTGGTGGGGCAGTCATCCTTTTTACCTTAAATTAGTGTACAATGCTGTCATTAGAAGTGTACTGGATTATGGGTCTTTTTTGCTTCGTCCAGGTACAGACACCGCATTTGAAGTTCTTAATAAAATCCAAAACAAGGCACTAAGAATAATACTGGGAGCTATGAAGACTAGCCCTGTTAATGCAATGCAGGTAGAGTGCGTTGATCCGCCATTACATTTACGTCAACAATTCTTAGCAGACAGGTTTATTTTCCGTTCCATGCAATTCTCAAATCATCCCATTATACCTAAACTATCTTCTCTATATAAAGAAATAGAAACATCCTCATACTGGCGCAATAGGAGTCCTCCATCTATCATCAATAGCTACTTAAAATTTCTACCTCTGTCAAGTTCCACCCATCGATATACAAATCTTCCTTTGTACAGTGTTAAATTTGAAGCATTATTACTTAAGCCAGCGGTATTTCTTGATTTGGGTCTTATTAAGAATACTTCAAGTGCTAAGCCATTATTCAACCATTTCCTTGATGTCCGTTGGTCTGGATGGCACTATTTATACACAGATGCATCCAAACCTACATTATCTAGCTGTGTAGGAGTTGGAGTGTATCACCATCAGTTCAACATAGTACAAAAAATTAAACTTCCCCCAGAATCCTCAGTTTTTACGGGTGAAGCTTATGGGCTTTTCAAAGCTGTTGAATATATTCATCTGATGAAATTAGAAAAATCTGTAATTTTCTCAGACTCAAAAAGTAGCCTACAAACATTATTACACCCTCCATTTAAATTAAAAAATATCTTTCCAATATTTTTTGATATTAGAGCTTTGTTACACGAGTGCAATATCAAAGGTCTCGAGATTCAGTTTGTTTGGGTGCCAAGCCATTCTGGAATTTGTGGGAATGAGAAAGCCGACAACCTGGCTCTCGAGGCTGTTCAATCCGGGGATCTCTTTCCATACAAAAATTACATTCATGATCTCCTAGCCCTTCCTAAAAGATATCTACAGAACTCCTGGGAGTTCTTTTGGTTTTGGAGTTCCTTAGAGACTGGAAATTATTATTATAACTTACAACAGAAAATTTCACTGAGACCATGGTTTTATAATTCAAAATTAGGCCGAAGAGAAACATCCATATTGACTCGGATGAGACTGGGCCATACGTGCGCTCCTTCTCATTTGTTTAGATTCAACATAATAAATAGCGAAGCATGTGAATGTGGAGCTGCGGTGGCTGATTTAAATCACATCTTTCTATCCTGTCCATTATATGACAGAACTTTGTTTATGGAATCATTAATATCCCAAAATATACCTCTTCCTACAAGCATACTTTCCTTGCTCACTTTTCCCAATATATATTATATAATAGCATCCTTTATTTCTAAAAATAATATTAAAATATAATACTTATAAATATATGTAATTCATTTTGCCTTTATTATACCTACCCTGACCTATATTCCAAATTCCGACTACCAACTATTCCTTTCCGCGTCTAATTTCCCTAACTTGAATAATGGCTAAGGGCAACACTAAAAGCCCAAGTCCAGAATAATTAAAAAAAAAAAAAATATACCAACTTTTTATTACCAGGTTTTTTTTTATTGGACTGGAAGGCAAACG
The DNA here is from genome assembly GCA_037349165.1 of Choristoneura rosaceana. NCBI lineage: Eukaryota > Metazoa > Arthropoda > Insecta > Lepidoptera > Tortricidae > Choristoneura > Choristoneura rosaceana. The sequence continues at coordinate 1,459,348 of JAZBNJ010000036.1, forward strand.
AGCAAGTGGGTCTCCTGGTGGTAAGAGCTCACCATAAACATCTGCAACACCAGGGTTATTGCAGATGCGTTGCCAACCTAGCCCCTCGAGTGGCAAGCGACCGGGTCTCGGATGGAATACCTCAAGTGCCGGTAATTTCACCGGCTGTCTTACTCTCCACGCTGAAACACAACAGTGCAAGCACTGCTTCACGGCAGGATTAGCGAGCAAGATAGTGGTAGCAATCCGGGCGGACCTTGCACATGGTCCTACCACCTGCAAACCTAATATATAGGTACCTAATTCATTTAAAAGCAAAGTTCAATGCGCGTCTGTTCGACTCGTTTAATTTTGGAAATCTTTTTCAGGTCGCTTTAGAAAACTAGGGTTACGTGGTCAAGGCTTAATAATAAATACTCAAAGGTCAAAGTTGTTATGTGTATCGAGTGCACTTCCTAGTTCCATTACCTATGTAGGTATGTTTGTATAATAGTAGTGTCTAAGCTGCGCATTAAACAAACTAATAAACTATTTAAGTACCTATCTATATTTTCTCTCTAGTCTTTCTTTAAATATAATAAAATTATATTATTATATTTAGCCTGTAACTGTGTCCCACTGCTGGGCAAAGGCCTCTACTCTGGACTTCCACGTCTCCCTATCCAGAGCTATATTTGGCCAATCACCCGTCCGCGTCCAGGTCATCTCGCCATCTCCGCCTCGGCTTGCCTTGCCGTCGGTGCCCGTCATGCGGTACCCACCATGTGGCTTTGTATAATAAAATATAAAATAAAAACGAAACAATACCGGCCCACGTTTTCAAAAACCACGTTTTCGTCGGGTAGTCGTGCGAGCCGAGCGGCGGCGCGCAGTGCACGTGTTGCAGCAGCCGCCGAGTCGTGTTGCTCCGGGAAGAAGGGCTACGAATTAGCCCGAAACGAGTTATACGGTTCTTTTGTCATGAAATATTTTATTACATTCCCATGGGAGCTCCCAAAAATTAGGTACCTATATCGTGTCTTAAGACATAACAATGCTTTTTAATACTCTATAGCCAGCCAGGCTGAATTTTCGAGATTTTATCACCATTCCGTAGGAATACCGGCATAGAAAGTAGCCTAGTGGGATGTTTATTTCTATTGCTGCCACAAAAGCAACAAAAAAACTGGCCAAGAGCGTGTCGGACACGCCCACGATAGGGTTCCGTTGCCATTACGAAAAAAATCAAGTAATATCATGTGCGTTAATAACACAAATATCCGATCATGTTGAAAACAATTTTCGTTAAAAGTATTTATTAAGCGTTACCTTTCCATATTTTTTGGATATTTTTTGGACAAACGGTTTACAAGATAGACCGGGGGGGCTCGGACACAATGTTTGCCACTTTGGGAGCGATTATTTCAATCTTCACTTAATCTAAAAAGTGTTTTACTATCTTTTTAAAAGAGCGTCGAACTATAGCGTTAATGCTAGTTATTTTTTTTTATTTCTGTTACGTGCCCTCCTATAAATATTTATTTTTGTAATTTAATTACAAAACTAAATAGCGGCTTTGACAAGACATTGGTACTCCAAATTTCATTGATATACATCTTGCAGTTTTCGAGTAAAATGCCTGTGACATACGGACGGACGGACAGACAGACAGACATGGCGAAACTATAAGGGTTCCGTTTTTGGCTATAGAACCCTAAAAAGCCAAACGTGTTGTCATTACTGACGTCACATAACACTTTAGTGGTAATCGAATGCTATGACGCGTCATCCTACTGCCAGACTATTGCCTATAGTATACATAGCCTATATATAGGCTCTCTTGTCCTCTTAACCCTTGCGAGAATTTCTCCATGAATCAAAACCGCGGCGTCACGTTTCACCCAAACTCAAGTTTATCGCCGTCATACTAAACATTAACCCCTTTAACACCACTGATTCATAGTTCTGGCTTGTATTTCTATTCTGTAGTTTTGGGTAAGAAAAAAGCATTATAGGTTGGCAGGTTAAAAAAAACTTTGTAGTGTGACTTTCCATTAGTATCGGGTAGGCACTTTAACTAGAGTAAATAATGAAAACTCGTCAAACTGAACAACATTAGTTCAGCGACTTTTAAATATATTTAGTTATTTTTATTTCAACTACACTGTAAAGTTTATTCGAAGAAGCAATTGTAAAGCAACATTTTTGATGTTTGTAGAGTGACAAGCGACGTTAATATCAAAGTATTAAACTTAGTAGATTGTAAAGCGAGAGCATAAAACGAGCTATTTTGACCGAGCGCCGTTACGGCGAGAGTGGGTAGACACGTCGAGGAGAAAATGGGTTAAATGCTCGAGTTTTACACTCTATTTCTCACTTCGATTGCAAGGAATTGAAAATAGCAACAGTTGAAACAATTGTTCACTTGCAAGATACCTTTTATTTCTCATGCATTGCTAAATAATTATATTGTTTTAGTTATATTGATTTATTTTGATTGATTTTTAGTTTGATAACTATTTAATTTGTATGAAAAAGGGAAAATATGTAAACTCAATTATTTTTCAAAGTTGCTGAAGCAATGCTCAATGTTTTTATTATTTGCTCTACCTTGTCTTGCTTGCGCTGTCCCCAACTTACGAATAATCCTTTATACCCACTTAATTACTCGCCTATATTAATATGTCGCGAAAGACTCAGTCTAATTTAAGAAAAAGTTAAGTTTTCCTTTATATTTGAATAAATACCTATTTACAACAGCATCTTCAGTTCATTTATGTATAGTGCATGTGTTTATTTAGAAACTTATCGAATACTTAGTTATCTGAGGGTAAGATAAAGATACCACAATAAATTAATGAACTAAAAGAATTTCTTTGCTCACCCGCGACCTTGAACCTTACGTTGACCTTTTAGTTCATTGATATGGACCTCCGCAAAGTAACGCCTGATTCAATAAATTATTCACAATAAATTATTTAAAATCCTTTTTTAAACCATAATTTTTATTTTGCACTTAAATATGATATCTTACACCGACGTACCCTATATTATGTATTTATTTATATAAAAAATTCCGTAGGTCCGCTTCGGTACGAAAAAAAATGGTCACGTTAAGCATAATCGCTGTCTGTTAATGGGTACTGTGTCCATAAGGTTGGCTGCGTTTCCTCGTTGTATGACATTAACACACTGTCCGAAGAAAAAGCCAGCCCTATGGTCACTTGTTTCAGTTACCTTTGCCCTATGGCTCAAACAGTATCGCCGCCATAAATCACATTAGAGCTACACCGTGATTCACTCGTTGATTCATTACGCATTTCATTAGGTCACTGGAATTGACTGTACTTATGGTTTTTAGGCTTTTTTTCTTATTTATTATTTTTTAATAAAAAACACACAGTATACCGGGTGTGGCCTGTTAATAGGAGCTAGGAATGTAACGGAGGTAGTTTCTTTGTATGGCAATGCCAAATACGTTGACCGAGGAAAGACCTAGCCCTTTGGTTACCTGTGGAACGGGTAAGCTTCTTTTAGGGTTGCTTATTCAAAAGGTTTTTGGGACTCTATCAAAGTGGGGCCAATGGATGATAATAGCACACCAGACCCAATCCGCTGACGCGATTCCACCGACAATACGGTGTGAATGAGACTTGAGAAGCTTCTAGATCTTATACAAAATAGGTAAAGGTAATATTTGGCAAAATTATTAAGAAAAATTTTTATAACAAAAATAGAACCGACTACAAAAAAACCATGAAAATAATTTTCTACCAGCCTGAAGTCGGTGCCTCAGCACGAGCCAGCAGGAGTGGACCTATAATCGTCTACCTCACCTACAACTATACGAGTAAATGGCTTCAATCACTCCTGCTGGCTCGTGCTGAGGCACCGACTTCAGACTGGTAGAAAATTATTTTCATGGTTTTTTTGTAGTCGGTTCTATTTTTGTTATAAAATTTTTTTTTCACGCTTTTTAGTGTAAAACATCTAAGATACATTAGTTTAATGTCAACTGCTCGTCACCTTTTACGAAAAATTGCTTTTTCCGATGCAGAGACTTTCATTATTGAGGAGTCCTGGTGCTTCACCACCCATTCCATTTCACCATATCCGTTCCGAGGAGCATAAATTGCTTAGCAACTGTGTTAAAGCAATTGAAATTCAACCCATGAAATACTTGTTATTGAGTAGTAACTCCGATGGTCAACTGTGGTCTTCATCATCAGTTCCACTTCACCAAATAATGATTTTCAAGAGCAAATGCTCGAGTTACTACTAAATATATCAAAATTACCATAGGTGTCCCTACAACATTTGAAGAGTTCCCTCGATTTCCTTAAGATCCAATCATCAGATCCTGATTTGGTGCTTATGGGACCTAATTGAAAGCATTCCTAGACGAACGCAAAAAAAAATTTTCAAATCGGTTCAGAAATGACGGAGTTCTGAGGTAACAAACATAAAAAAAAAAAAAAAAAAAAAAAAAAAAAATACAACCGAATTGATAACCTCCTCCTTTTTTTGAAGTCGGTTAAAAATCATAACAAAACGGACACATCCATACAATGTTTTGGGGACACATCAGGAGACCCTGTTTTTTGAGCTCGCAATCATAGACTGAGTCTTCCTTTAAAATTTTGTTGAAATCGGAGAGACAAACTCAGGCTACAACGGTAGATAGAAATGCTCAGGAACTTATTTGATAATTGATCTCTATCACTTATTTGGCTGATGGTACTATAAGTAAACAAACTTATACTTTATGACAACAGCGTGGACCACATCCAGTGTTTCCATTTGACCTTGGCACCGCCTTGACCTTCGTGAACCGCTGACCGGCTGCGTCCATTACTGGATTAGGGGCTCCATAGACCACTTTTAACAGGAGCTGGCTTTATATCCTCGTGAATCCTAGCGTATAGGTAGAGTCATTCACGATGACGCGTGCCGTGGCTCTTATTACAATGTCATTTTGTGTTTGTGTGTTTTTGTTGTCAATAAATGTTGTGAGTTTGTGAGTTTGAGTTTAATGGCTAATTTTGACAAAATCGTAACGTATAACACACGTCTTAAATCGAGTTTAGCTCGACTGTTTCGGGCTATTTCGTAGCCCTGCTTCAAGGGAGTACGCGACGTGCTTGTTTAAGACGTGAGTTATCCGTTACAATATCATTTAATTTGAGTGAGTCTCACGGTAGTTTCATATTTTTTCACAGTCTGCTATGGTAAGTTAAGGTACTTAAGTCAACGCAATAAAAAGATACAGTCTAAAAAGGTGTTTCCACATAAACTCCGTACCTAACCAAAAAAACCTACCGGGTACTTCCAGTTGTCCTAGAAATTCGAAAAGAAAGTACCTAGCTCTTTGATCTTAGAGTTAAAGTCTCAAATAATTTACTCAATTAGGCGTATTTTGCAGAGGTCCATCCACATCAATGAACTAAAACAATTACTTTGCTCACTCGCGACCTAAGCGAAGTAATAAAGCAAAGCTAAGTAAAGTAACCACGGATGAGAAAAGTACCTAGTTGTTTTTAGTTTATTATAAGTTTAAAAATCTTTTTTTTTAATACCTACCTATCTATCTGAAATGTCAGTCACCATCTCAAATGACCTGACGCTGCTTACATTTTGCTTAGAAGATGTGCTCTAATTAAGTACACAAGATATTTATTTATAGAGACCTACAAAGTACACCGTCAGTGCACGTGTCCGACTCACTTTTGGCCGTTTATTTAAATTTATTGAAGTCATAGCATATTTAACAATGAAATTCGGCATACTCCATTTATTTTAACATTTGAAACTTAACGCTGAAATTTGTACACGTTTTTAAATGAAACTATATATTTAAATTGTGCTAATTTCTATAGTACTGAAAATATAATAAATATCGGTAGTAAATGTACATGTAGTAGTAGTTTTAGTCAATTTATGTTCGAAATACCGAGAAAGTGTGTTACAATTTGACCGTTAATTCAAATCTTAAATTGAATAGAGTATTGCGCTTTTTGCTGAAAGTTGCGCGCTCCTACTCTCGTCGTGCGTGCTTTGAAAGAAGGCTCTAAGGAAACGCCACCCCAGGGCCTGTCATTAAGTGAAGGTATAGGTATGTTTCGAATCAACGAAAGTACTGTAATTTATGTAATAGTTTCGAAATTCGGGGCTGGTTCCGGCTATACAGCAGGGTATGAGGTGTTTTAACGCCCTATGTAAAAAGAGCTAATAAGTTTGACGCCGATGTTATTGAAAATAAAGTATTTTGATTTTTTTTTTTTTTTGATGTCAGTTAGTCTGTTTATCTTTGGCATGGTAAACAGATGGACCGAATCGGTTTATTTATTATAGGTTTTTTTTATTCGACTGATTAGCAAACGAGCAAGTGGGTCTCCTGATGGTAAGAGATTGCCACCGCCCATAAACATTTGCAACACCTGGTATTGCAGATGCGTTGCCAACCTAGAGTGATCCTAACGTACTATATAAGAACCTGTCTGCAGTAATTAATCGAGAGTTCGGAAAAGTTTTCAAATTAAGAACTAAAATGAGAAACGGGAACAAGGCAAAGTTTAGTGACTGGGCCACGGTCGGAATACATAAGAGTAGAACTAGGCTTTATGAACTTTATGAAATGAAAAGCCACAGTCAAGACCCCTCGTTTATAGACTACGTTAGAAAATATTCCAAATTATTTAAAAAAGTATGTATTACTGCCAAGGCTGATTATCTTAGTAATAAAGTTAAATCCGCTGATAATAAAGTAAAAGCTGTATGGAATGTAATAAATTCAGAAACAGGTAAATCTAAGCCCCGTAATTGTCAATTCCAATTAAAAGTGGATGATAGAATATTGACTTCAGATTTAGAAGTGGCGGGTGCTTTTGAAAATTTTTTCTCAGATATAGCTGTAAATACGACTCGCGATCTAAGATCTTCCACTGTGCGGGCTAGTTCTTATCTAAATGAAATTGCGAGCGATAGACATCTGAACTTTGATTTTCAACATACTAACTCTGAAGAAATTATAAAGACTTTTAAATCTTTGAAACTGAAGAATACGGAGGATCTTTGGGGTATTTCTGTTCGAGTTATGCAATCTGTTATCCATATTGTGGCACCGTACCTAGCCGTCATATTTAATAAGTGCATTGATGATGGTGTGTTCCCGGACTTAATGAAATATAGCAAAGTGATTCCATTATTTAAAGCTGGGTGCTCATCTGATCCTGGCAACTTTCGTCCAATATCTGTGCTGCCTGTGCTGAGTAAAGTGTTTGAAAAGATTATGCTTAATCAGCTGCTTCGTCACTTTAATCTAAATAACTTGCTACACAGTCAGCAATTCGGTTTCACAAAGGGCCGTTCGACAACAGATGCAGCCGCAAGTCTCATGAAGTACATTTATGATGCATGGGAAAATTCGCAAGATGCAATAGGAATATTTTGCGACCTGTCCAAGGCTTTCGATTGCGTGGAGCATGAGACGCTTATCCGCAAACTACAACACTATGGACTTTCAGCCAAAGCACTGAACCTTGTTAAGTCTTATCTCAGCCAAAGAGTTCAAAAAGTGGACATAAATAGAACGCAGTCAGCTGGCTCAGCGGTGAAGCTTGGAGTTCCACAAGGATCCATTTTGGGTCCATTTCTCTTTCTGGTATATATAAATGACCTGCCCCACTTGCTAGAACAGAAATGCAACATAGTATTGTTTGCAGATGATACTTCTTTGATATTCAAAGTAAACAGGCAACAAGAAGATCCAACACACATCAATGAGACTTTAGCAGAGGCGCTAAACTGGTTCACTGCTAACAATTTGTTACTAAATGCAGCTAAAACTAAATGTATAAAATTTTCGTTGCCTAATGTAAGACAGTTTGAAACAATTATTTCCTTAAACGGAGAGAATCTGAAACTTGTGCATGAGACTGTTTTTCTTGGTCTTAAGTTGGATCGTAATTTACAATGGAGCCCGCATATTTCTGGTCTTGCTGCTAGATTGAGTTCTGCCGCCTATGCTGTACGAAGAATCAGGCAATTTACCAACGTAGAAACTGCCCGGCTAGTTTATTTCAGTTATTTTCACAGCATAATGTCCTACGGTATGCTGATTTGGGGCAAGGCAGCCGACATAGAAACTATCTTCATTCTACAGAAGAGGGCAGTCCGGTCTATCTACAACCTTGGCTCCCGAGATTCACTAAGAGAACGCTTTAAGGAGATAAACATCCTCACAGTAGCTTCACAGTACATACATGATGTGATATTGTATACACACAAGAATATCGAGTCCTTTAAGAAAGTGTCAGACGTACATGATATCAATACTCGTAATAAGCATAAGCTTGCCGTTCCTAAATTTCGTCTACGGAAAGTAAGCAAATCTTTTGTGGGAAACTGCGTGAGATTTTACAATAAAGTTCCCGTAGAAGCATGGAAATTGCCACACAACTCTTTTAAGGAATACATAAAGAGTGCACTCCTGAAGAAAGCTTACTATAAAGTTGAGGAGTACTTATGTGATAATGCGACATGGCCAAAACTGAAAGCCGATGAAGATTGATGTGCGATGAGGGTGTTGATGTGTGATGTACTCGTGTTTGTGTGTGTGTGTGTGTGTGTGTGAGTGTGTGTTTATGTCGGTGTATTTGTATTGTGTAGTGTTGTGAAGTGTGACTTGGCAGTGTCCCGGCGCATTTCGTGTCTAGTTTCTGGTTCTGTTGCCGTTGTCCGAATTGCAGAATTTAATTTAAAAACATGCATTAGTTTGACATTTGGAGACCTTATACATCTCCATCTCCTTATTTTAATTATTATTATTGATTTTTGACCTTGGAGGCTTTTTACACCTCTGATGATTGTATAATTTAATTAGTTTAATTAAGTAGTTTACTTTGACATTTAGAGACTATATACATCTCTGAATTATTTAGATTAGGATTTATATTATTAACTCAGGGACTTTATACATCCCCTTGCTATAGTTATATTGTATATTGTTAAGCTTATGGATTTTAAACTTGTATATTTTTAGTTTAATAATTCTAGTCACAGGCTCGCTACGTCGAAGTTCCCAAGACGATCCCATAGAGCTTATGGGAACGGAAGCAATACCATGCCCTCGGTACCGCTCTGCTTTCAGAGCATGACATGAGTGCGTGTGAGCTAACTTTGGGGGCGGCAGACGTGAGCTTGCCATCGGAATCCAAAAGCTTAATGGTTACTTGACCTGAAATGCATATTTCAGTTTTTTTAATTATTATTATTATTATTTTTTTTTTCATTTATGACGGTGGAAGCATTTTACACTTCCGCTTAACGTAGATATAGTTAGTGTTTAATTTTGTAACTAAGGGACCCCATACATCCCTGTATTATTATTTAATTTTTTTTTTTGTGATTTTTGTTTAATTGTTTACTGTAGTTTTTAAGTATTTTATTTGTAATTATTTTATTTTGAAAAAATGACTTTCTGCCAAGTTTCTTGCGGCGCATTCTTCTTGGCAATGATGGTCTTTCCGAAAGCGCTGGTAGTTTAAAAAAAATGACGTGTAAAAGTGCCCATTGCGGCCTATTTAAAAAAAAAAAAAAAAAAAAAAAAAAAAAAAAAAAAGAGGCCTAAGATGGGATACCTCAAGTGCCAGTAATTTCATCGGCTGTCTCACTCTCCACGCCGAAACACTACAATGCAAGCACTGCTGCTTCACGGCAGGATTAGCGAGCAAGATGGTGGTAGCAATCCGGGCGGACCTTGCACAAGGTCCTACCACCTGCAAAGGTACAATAGAATAGAATGAAATGATGATATCCGCCGTAGAACTAAGGTTACCGACATAGCCCGAAGAATTGCGAAACTAAAGTGGCAGTGGGCGGGGCACATGCTCGCAGGACTTATGGCCTCCTGGTGCTGCAGGTATCTATGGGCGGTGGTGATCTCTTACCATCAGGAGACCTACTTGCTCGTTTGCCATCCACTCGAATAAAAAAAAATGCCATCAGGGCTATCGCCTGGGGTATGAGGGGTGTGAAGGGAATAACCCTTTATTAACACACTTATAGAGTAAAAGATACGATATTAATATTATAAATGCGAAAGTGTGTGTGTTTGTCCGTCTTTCACGCCGTAACGGAGCGACGGATCGACGTGATTTTTGGCATAAAGATAGTTTATGAGCCCGAGAGTGACGTAGGCTACTTTTTATCCCGGAAAAATGCACAGTTCCCGAGGGAACAGCGCGCGAGAACCGAGTACCACGCGGGCGGAGCCGCGGGCAAAAGCTAGTTATTAATAAACGGAAGTTCCAATAAATTCGATTGTAATTTATCGTTGAATTTGGGAGCGAGATCCGGTGACGCTTACAACTCGAAGGGGGACTTTTTGACTTGACTTAGGGAATTTTTTAAGTCAGAGAGAGTGATACCTGTTATTGTTTTAAGTTCATTTGTGATTTTATTTTATCCTATTAAAAATATTGTGTAATTAGGGCCGTTTCGAATTCAGCCGCAAACAAAAAAAGTCCTTCAGTCTCCCGTTAAAAATTAGTCAAATTACTATTATTTGATAGCATAATAAACCCTTTGTTATGAAGTAACCTCGTGCAGGCTGTCCCTATACTACAAAGGGCAAAATTCGAGCTTCGTCTCTTGCCGTCCCGCTGACGCTTATGTTATTCAATACGAGATTGAGAGAGACGGTACGATAGGTATTTCGATTTCAGGATTTCGTAGTAGCCCCCTGAGCTTGACCTGATTCTGGGCGGCCGTGATTATAATATGATTGCCGCAGCCAGTGCCGTGTATTTATTTATTTACATGACCTACTTGCTGGCGAGGGTAAGGAAGTAATTGTCTATGGTGCGTAGGATAAGTGCAATGGACACAGTTAAAAGGAACTGAGGATGCTTTTAGGGTTTTTAGGGTTCCGTAGCCAAAATGGCAAAAACGGAACCCTTATAGTTTCGCCATGTCTGTCTGTCTGTCCGTCCGCGGCTTTGCTCAGGGACTATCAATGCTAGAAAGCTGTAATTTTGCACGAATAATATATGTAAAATATGCCGACAAAATGGTCCAATAAAAATTTATAAAACAATTTTTTTAGAGTACCTCCCATAGACGTAAAGTGGGGGTGGGTTCACACGCACCATTGAATTGCTTCACCGGTTTGTGCAGGTTCCCTCACGATGTTTCCTTACAGCAAAGCTTGTGGTAAATTTCAAATGTAATTCCGCACATGAACTTCGAAAAACTCAGAGGTTCGAACCCACGACCCTCTGCTTGAGAGACGATAGGTCAAACCACTAGGCCACCACCACTTATGTCTAAAATGTCGTGATACAAACACTTCAGCAAAGAAAATTTTGTCCAATGCGCAGATCTTCTATGGCTCAACTCAAATCATGAAACTCACTCTAAGGAAGTGATGACGTCACTTTTCGGAAAAATATGAATATGATGAACTAAGTTACTTATTTTATCAAGAACATGCAAGTGGTATGACCTTGCGCAAGGTCCGCCCGGATTGCTACCACCATCTTGCTCACTAATCCTGCCGTGAAGCAGCAGTGCTTGCATTGTTGTGTTTCGGCGTGGGGAGTAAGACAGCCGGTGAAATTACTGGCACTTGAGGTATTCCAACTTAGGCCTCTAGGTTGGCAACGCATCTACAATACCCCTGCTGTCGCAGATGTTTATGAGCGGTGGTGATCTTTTACCATTAGGAGACCCACTGCTCGTTTGCCATCCAATCGAATAAAAAAAAAGAAAAAGCCGTTATCGGCACGGATAAGTTTGAGGCATATTGTGAATGCTTGCACCTGTTCAGTATTTAAGTACCTACTACCTACATAAGTATACCTACGTGCCTGCTTACTATGATACATCACAGGTGGCCTTTTACAGCAGAATAGGTACGTTATTATCTAGGTACCCCTCATAACTGCCTCGTATCCATGATATTGCCTTATAAATAAGTAGTTAGTTGAGTACGGTCACTGTAAACTCATGGTAGTGGTACTCGTTGAGTCCGAAACGCGTCAGTGTAGTGTATTGGTGGTGATACATGGGTTTGTGTGATTTGTGTGTGTTCTTACAGTGTGGAGGTGGAGAAACTGCATGAACACGCATATCTTGCATAAACTTAGACCAGGTTGCGGATGAGCAAATAATTTTATTTAGTTCATTGAATGCTCATGTTTTTCAGTATCTTGAAAAGGCATCCTAGACGGGTGTCTAATACTTACCTTGTGCAAGGTCCGCCCGGATTGCTACCACCATCTTGCTCGCTAATCCTGCCGTGAAGCAGGAGTGCTTGCACTGTTGTGTTTCGACGCGGAGAGTAAGACAGCCGGTGAAATTACTGGCACTTGAGGTATTCCAACTTAGGCCTCTAGATTGGCAACGCATCTGAAATACCCCTGGTGTTGCAGATGTTTATGGGCGGTGGTGATCTCTTACCACCAGGAGACCCACTTGCTCGTTTGCCTTCCAGTCGTATAAAAAAAAAGTTCATTGAATGCTCATGTTTTTCAGTATCTTGAAAAGGCATGCCAGCTACACTTGGCGATCCTAGACGGGTGTCTAAATACTATTCTAGCTAATCAATACAGGAGTTCAACAGTTTGGATTGTCCATATTTGACCTGCCACGAAGGTCACCCGATCGATGTATAATGATCAGATACTGCCCAGCCCACTACCTACTACGCTTTAAAAGGTATTATAGACTGATAGAGTAGAAACAAATGATATTTATATTTTAATAGTTTAAAGGACCCCGGATCTAAAGTATGGAAAATATGGTTTCAGTTACCTAAATAACCTGAGATTTATACCTTTCAGAGTTTGTTTAGTTTTTTAGACACTTTTGTGCGTACCCTTAGTGTAAGTTTTCGGTTACAAAACACGTTTCGATCGCGTTCGCGTTAAAAATCTCAATCTCAATTTCTTAGTTCTGATAGAGGCGCTGTTCATGTTACCATACAAATTGAGATTTTAACGCAAACGCGATCGAGAGGTATTTTCTAACCGAAAACTTACACTAAGGGTACGCACAAAAGTGTCTAAAAAACTAAACAAACTCTGAAAGGTACCAAACAGAGGTAGCACCCTTAGAGACTTTTGATCAGGACTTTGAAATCAAGGGAAATAATGCTGCAAAACCAGCCAAGTGCGAGTGGGTTTAAAAAAATATACGCTATAGTTAAACGGCCGAATTTATAAAAACCTAAGTAGAGTTAGCAGAACTCTGCTTCTAAGCAAAATGTATGTACCCAGTTTGGAATCATTTTGTATTGATTTACGATGAATTTCATTTTGATTTTTTTTTGTAGCGGTAATACAATACACATCGTGTATTCTATCGATCTGATGCAATTCTTAAGATATATCCCTGTGGCAGACAACGGACGGCGTTTTTTTTTTATTGCAGATGCGTTGCCAACCTAGAGGCCTAAGTAAGTTTACCGGCGTATCGGCGTAAAAAGCACTTGCGACATAATTTTCCTCCGCCTAAAATTGCCTTGTGGTACTTGACCAAAGGCGTGACCTTATGACTCATGAAGTAACCTTTTGAGTCACATAATTTGAATCAGATAGTACAAAATTTTATGACTGGATCTTAGCCTATACGCCGTTCTGTCACTGCGATAGCGGTGTCACGCGTGCCGTGTCGGAATGTGATGGATCCTAGACTGTTATTAGGTATTTTATGTATACATTCAGTATATACTATAGCATGTGTTGTCATTTTGCCGTTTCATTTGACTATTTAATTTACTTTGAATGATTGTTGTTACGCCTCTGACGCGATACGCTTTGACTATCGATCATTGTATAGAAACGTTGTCCACCACAGTTCCATAACCCCAAAGTAGGTACATTTAAAAGGTGGTAGTGCAAGGTCGGCCCGGATTGTTACCACCGTCTGGCAGGATTGGTCCTGCCGTGAAGCAGCAGTGCTTGCACTGTTGTGTTTCGGTGTGGAGAGTAAGACAGCCGGTGAAATTACTGACACTTGAGGTTTCCCATCTTAGGCCTCTAGGTTGGCAACGCAACTGCAATCCCCCTGGTGTTGCAAGTGTCTATGGGCGGTGATGACCACACTGACAGGTGCGAGTGCTACTTTCAAAGAGAACTATTTTGAAAATACGCGTGTGTTTATTATGAAACACTGCGCTCTCATGTTCAGATTTACCGAGAAATCTAGGAACAAAAAAATAAAAAAAATATCAACTAAGTAACATCATCATTTTTCATTCCAGCCTATATATAAACGTTCCACTGCTGGGCACAGGCCTAAGTAACATAATTATCATTGAGTAAATTTTGATAATTACCCACAAATGATAGATTGTGACTCGACACATTGTCAGTGACAATTGTCACAAGGGCCCCCCTGAAATATTCCATATTAATTTTAAGACACTAATGTAGCCTGTAAAGTTTTTTATACGACTGGAACGCTGAGTAAATAAAGGTTCCCTGGAAGAGACCGCTCTTAAGCGATAAAGCCGGCTATTGCTTACCTTGTAATTTTCTCTGTGTACCTGTTTTCTGTATCGCTTACTATTTCTGGTGTACAATAAAGAGTATTTGTATTGTATTGTAGATGATTGTAGCTTTCGGCCCATTACCAAATCAAAGTACTTATTCAAATACGGCAAAAAGTTTGTTAATCAAGCTAATAGCTGGCAAGGTCCGCCGTCGCCATCGCTGAAAAACAACAAAAAACGTCAATGTCACAGTCGAAAATTTCCGTCAATTCCGGCGATTGCTTCGTGCCCCCGTGGTACGTCCGATGCGTCGAGCGGTCACCGCGCGGTCGCGGCTGCGAGCCAGCACGCCGCCCAAGGGCAGGCTCTGTCGGCCGCCGGCCGCGCGCCACAACGCACGCCCCATGCTCCCCGCGCTGGCGCCCCTAGACCCACACAAAACCCGCGCCCTTACCACCATATACGCCCCAAGGAAACTACGCACGCGGCAGAACAAAACAGCGCAAACCAGGATGCTCGACAACGAGATTAAACCATCGCTGTCGCCCTTCCGGCCGCTGCCAGACATAGGGCAGAAGGAACGGACTCCTAAAACAAAAGTAATCGTCTTCGATCTGAAGAAAAATGAACCGGAAAAAAGTGTTCGCGTCCTCAACCCTTTAACTCCTTTGAGGATCCAAGGCTTCGTCAAACAGAGTCAAGAAGAGAAGCCGCAGTTGGTGCGGGAGAACACTTACGAAGTCCTGGAGCCTGTTTACTTAAGTGAAGCTAGGATGAGGAAACGGGACGCTTCTTTACCGCGAAAGGATACGTTAGAGGAGCGGGAGAAGGTATCGCCGAAGACGAGGTTCAAGAACGCAGCGCTGCAAGTCGCGAAAATGTCCTCGCTTCCCGAGACCGGGAAGTTGCTGTGTTTACGGGAAAGACAGACGTTCAACCTGTGTCTAAAGGAGGATAACACTGTGTGT
Organism: Choristoneura rosaceana; assembly: GCA_037349165.1. Lineage (NCBI taxonomy): Eukaryota > Metazoa > Arthropoda > Insecta > Lepidoptera > Tortricidae > Choristoneura > Choristoneura rosaceana. The sequence continues at coordinate 1,474,768 of JAZBNJ010000036.1, forward strand.
AGATTGGAGCGGTTGCCCCGGAGTCCTGTGCAGAAGCTCAACAAACTCTCAGAGATTTTCCAGGATCTCGAGATGAAAGGGCGGTACAGAGACAAAATGAAAAAGGAGAACAGTTGGTTTTAGTGGATAAGAAAGTGTTTATTTACGTATTTTCTATATGGTGTTTCCGCGCTGAAGAAGTTTAAGTGTTAAAGTGATGTTTATTTTGTTAATATTCAGATGTATACGAAGATATATTCATATTGCTCAAGTTTGGTGTTTAAAAGATTTATTAAAGTGTGTCTTTCAATGTTGCGCTTTTATTTAGCAAGCATTTTTCTAATAAGTTTTTGTATAAAAAATCCAAGTTCTTTTGCTAATTGTACTAATGTTATAGAAACTTGCGTTCATTGCAGGCCATTCCATTCCACCTACATAAATAAGTTTACTAATAGTTTATAACTTATTTACTTATTTCTTTATGAAGAGATATACATAATGTAATATAATATTTATATTATAATTTTTTTTGTTTTCAACTAAATTTTTGAAATTAACCAAAGCTCAAAAGCGGCGATCGATTGCTCTCTCAGAATGATGACGCTTCTATTTATACCAATTTCTACTAATTTTTGTATCCTGTTCTATCGTTTTTCCAAAGTTGTATGTGACAACACTGCACGGTATATAAATTTTCCCGATCATAACGAAACTTTGAATTATAAAGTTGAATCAAAATTATGTTGATTGCCGGTAACTTGGTTGCAAGCCTATTCAGACCACTCAGGCTTTGACGCCAATTACGCCCACCACGACGTTTTGACGACCCGATGAATAATAAATGCGAAAATAACAAGCGTAATTTGTGGAAAATACTTTTGACCTTGCTACCGCTGCTAATAAATACTGATATATCTCGCTAGGTATAAACTTTACTCGATTCAAATCACCACCATCATCATCATGATCACAGCCTGTATACGTCCGGGTCCGGGTGACACTCTTTCCCAGCCCGGATAACACCGACATGGAAATACCGTCCCTGTTTTTTGTGTACACGCCCATAGAAACTGACAGGAGTTTCTTTGGGCGTGTACAGGAAAAACAGGGTCGGTATTTCCATGTCGGTATTATCCGGGCCGGGAAAGAGTGTCACCCTATACGTCCCACTGCTGGGCACAGGCCTCCTCTCAGAATTGAGGGCTTTGGTCCTCCGTTCCCCGGATTAGAAACTTTACACAAACAATTGAATTGCTTCACAGATTTGCACAGGTTTTCTCACGATGCTTGCCTACACTATAGCTGGAATACTTTGAAATAAAACTAATTGCATGCTACTCCGCGGACATACATAAGAAAGCTGCGTCTATGCGACAGACAACATATAAACTCTTTATCGCACAGACGCAGATGTGTATCTGCAGCATGTTTTAGAATTATAAGTTTTATTTATACTTTTATTTGAAGCGCTTCTAAAAGCTTTTATTTAATTTCACCTGTCCCGTTGTTTGTTTGGAGGGAGTTAAGAAACTGCGCGCGGGAAAAAAGCCCCGAAGTAAGTACCTACTGCGCGCGCTCCCGAAATTCCGTCCGTACAGTCACCAGCATTAATATCTGCCACAGCGGAGCGTGCAAAAATATCTGACACGTTCTTCCGGCCTTAAAAATAGAGTCGTATCAGATATTTATGCGCGCTTGTTGGGTCAGATATTGGTGCTGGTGACTGTACGCCGAGAGGCAGGCAGGACGATGGGAGGGGGAGGTGTGAAAACTTACACTAAGGGTCTCTTCTTCTTCTTCTTCAACCTTTCACCACCCAATGCTGAGTGTAGGTCTCTTCCAATGCACGCCATTCTTTCCGGTTTTGCGCCTTTCGCATCCAGTCCATTCCGCGGCCACTCTAACAAAGACTACCACCCCACCACCAAGCCACTAAGGCCACTAAGGGTATTGTAGGTTTATACCAGACATTCGCTCATCGCCTCGCTTGCCACGTCCTACACTATAACATCTCGTCCACTTATCACTCAGGCTCCGGTTCTGAAGGGCTACTCCGAAACACAAAATTCGAAGTTCGTCTCGTGCGATCCCTCTCGCTCTCGTATTATATAGTATAAGTGTCAGAGGGACCGCACGACACGAACTTCGAATTTTGTGTTTCGGAGTAGCCCTTCTGGTTCCGATAAACTAAATCGAAAATATATAGTTCCGCTTTAGGTTCCGATAAAACCACATCCGTTACATCCCAGCAAGGTTACTACGAAACTCGAAATTCGAAGTTCGTATCGTACCGTCCCTCTCGCTCTCGTATTAAATAATATAAGTGTCAGAGAGATTGCACGACACGAACTTCGAGTTCCGAGTTTCGTAGCAGCCCTGCTGTATACTATGTAATTGCTTACAAATGCTTCATGGGAAAAATAACAAACACCGCTACGCCGTAGCAACTGCTACGCCGTAGGCTGATGACATCGTATAACGTAAGTAAACAACAACATACCGTACTTGTAACGACAACGAAAGATCCCAGTCTTTCATCATCATCATCACGTCAGCTAAAGACGTCCACTGCTGGACATGCCTCCCTCAAGGCTCCCCACTTAAGAATTTAACTTGTAAGATTTCACTACAAATAGACAAGGACAGGTGAAACTAAATAAAAGCTTGTAATAGATATTTTGACTTTGACTTGACTAATTTTCTAACACCCGTATTTATAGAGAAGTAAAAGCCATTACTTGAGTAAAAGTAATTACTCAAGTATCGATTTTTATTCTATAGTTGAGCTTTTGCTTGAAAATTGAACTGTCAAGTGTTAGATTTCTTAGCCAAGTCATAGTCACCATTTTCTTTACTTAAGCTTTTAGGTACTTAGCAACAAGTAAATAATGACTCGTTTATAAATACGGGTGTAATTCTCAAAGTCCTTGAGTGGCAACCGCGAATTGGAAGAGGAAGCGTTAGCCGGCCTCCCACCAAGGTGGACCAAGGACATCGTGAGAGTTGCGAGAAACCGGTGGATGCAAGTATCGAGCGTTCATTTGTGGCGTTCCAAGGGGGAGGCCTTTGTCCAACAGTAGATGATGATTTTGATGAATTTTCTAACAGGGTTCCGCGCCGAAAACGTTCAAGAACCGTTGGGCTAATACGAACTGAAACATAAAGTGTTGTAAACAAGGAAACTGCATTATCGTTACACGCGACGTCGATCGCATGTCCGGCCCGAATACTGTGTACCCACGACCTAAATGCACAGATAACAGATACTGCAGTGGAGAGAAGGCTGGACGTCCACATCCACCAATGCCGCTACGGTAGCTTAGGTAAGGTGTAATAATAATATCTTGGGATAAATGAGACCAATTGACTAAGCCTCAAAATAGCAAATCTAATAGATAGGTACTAGATACCGCGTATACATATGCAATAGATAAATTAAATATACTTATGTCGGCGGCCGATCGTAAAATCCGCCAGATCAAGAAATTGCTAGGCGTATCGTGATTTGTTTACAAAATAAATCGAACGTCCCCCCCCCCCTCTAAAATCTAAAAATTTGAAAAAAATCAGGATGGTAGTAAATATATCAAACTTACAAGGAAAACTATAATGGTTAAGTTTTTTATACGAAATCTTTAGACAAATATTACTTTATTTTTTCGTAATGGCTACGGAACCCTATTTCGGGCGTGTTCGACACGCTCTTGGCCGGTTTTTTAAATTTAATGAGATAAACTCAACATGTTTCGGGCTAATTCGTAACCCCTCCTCAGAAGAGAATTAAGAATATGAGTACGGTACATACGGTAGTATCATGATCGATAGTTTTTATACAGCGATATACGAATGCTTTATGCTGAAACAAATGAAGTGGTGGACTCGTGGTGGACAACAGTGTGTCAATACATAGTTCCTACGAAAGTTTTGGGCAGAATAAATAATTGTTTGTGAGAGAAAAAACTTGGAAAAACAGTTTTTATTAAGCCCCGACGCAAAAAGAGGGGTGTTATAAGTTTGACCGCTATGTCTGTCTGTATGTCAGTTTGTCTGTGGGACCGTAGCTCTTAAACGGGTGGACCGATTTGAATGTGGTTTTATTTATTTGAAAGCAGGTATTCTAGCGATGGTTCTTAGACATGTTTCATAAAAATCAGTTTAGCCGTTTTTGAATATTGATAATTGCAGTCACAGAGTCAGGGTTTTCCGACTCTTTGTTGGTTAGGTTATACTTCCTAAGGACATCTGTCAAAGGAAAAATAACATTCATATTTAATATCGATAAAAAGCAAGCCATTAACTGAATCTCTAATGGACACATAACACAACTCTAATGGACAACACAATAACACCTGTGACTCTTTTAACGCTTTCAAATTCCACTCTTATATAGCAAACAATAAAGGCGAAAATCGATTGAACAAGAAAACTTCCCTTATCTACCATATTGTCACTATATAAAAGCTAGTATCTCAAAATCGATATACTTACGAAGTGAACTTTACGCCACGCGCTACAAGGTTCAAATTGGGTTACACATTTATTTGTGATACGAGCTTCTAAAGTATGGATAGTATATCGATAATTGCGAAGTATTTTTCATCGGTTCGGATCGATACGTTGTAATAACAAAGACAACTAAAAATACGACTCTTGTGACCTTTAGAAGTTTGTAGTTGGTCAGTGTACTTTAGGGTTCCGTGCCCTAAGGGCGATAAACTGAACCCTCAACACAGTATATATATAAGCTAAAGCAGTATTGAAGCTACGAACAAATCGATCGAAACGAACACTCACACAGACGCGCGCTCTACACGCCCTCTTAGGGGGTCTCGCGGTACTGCAGTGCGGTGCTTCGTAGCTTCCATACTGCTTTAGCTTATATAAACCCCATTGCAAAAAAAACGGGCACCTATGGTTTTTGTATTTTATGTGCATGAAAGTTTACTTTCTAAGCTTCAATGCCTAAAAATCTGAAAAACCATAGGTGCCCGTTTTTTTGCAAGGGGGTTTATAAACTGAAGAACTATTTTTCTGGTTTTTCTGTGCATCCATGTTTCGGCTTGTATTTTCGTGTGAAATATACAAATTTTTGCTCACAAGTTTATTAACTCGATTGTACTGAACCCTTAATCGAATCTAATGTCCGGTATTATTTTACAAAGAATAGTTGTAACAATACTAACAATGGGTTAGTTTTCTTTGCAAATGTATATTGAAATGTTTTTATACAAGCAGTAGTAAAAATAGCCTTCTACCTACGTAAATGTACAACAATGGGTTACAATACGGTATTTTTGGGGAATTTTAGCGTAATAGCAAAAGCAAAACAAATATATATAAAAAAAAACTTTTTATTAAACACAATATTAGGCATACTTAATGTTAAACTTTCTAGATTTTCTCTCCTAATTAATATCACAATCGGGACTCGCGCCAATAAACGAATAGGTACGTAATAATTACCTTAGACTTAGACGCTTCAACTATATTTTAATATCATTATCACTTTTGTTAACATTATAAGTTCCGATTGTCGTATTAATTATTATAATTTTTATACAGTCTTACATACAAGTCTCTTTTATTGAGTTTGCTGATAGCATGATGACAGCATATCGCTAGATGGCGTTAGTTTGTACCTATCGTCAGGGCAGTTTTGCATGCGATTGTTTCACTTACTTTTTTTTTTTTTTTTTAAATGGCTTTCACTCTTGCCGTGGAAGCAAGATGGTATTTTGCCAATGTCGGCGTAGAGATACACCGTTCACTTACTTTACTAATGAAAAGCGGGACACAAATGTGTCTAATGTCACAGAGATTTCACGATACCGCCAACTGCCACAGATACCAGACCATTCTCTAGAGAAGAAGTGAATATAAAACAAGTAGCCAGAGGCCTTATTGCCTAACGTTTCTGACAGTCGCGATCGCAATCAAATGACATATTTCGCATACAAAAGCTGTCATTTTATTGCGATCGCGAGTGTCAGAAACTTTAGGCAATAAGGCCTCTGGTCTTTATTACATTCAGCATTTTGTCAACGAGTTGCGTGTTGATGTCAGTTTTTGTGCCTCACCTGTGCCTTATTTTTATTACCAAAGACAGTCTTTGCCATTACTAAAAAAAATTTTATAACAAAAAATGGAACCGACTACAAAAAACCCTGAAATAATTTTCTACCAGTCTAAAGTGGTAACTATGGCCCAAGCCCTCTCATTATGAGTGGAGGCCTGTGCCCAGCAGTGGGACGTATATAGGCTGGGACGAAACTGAAGTCGGTGCCTCAGCACGAGCCAGCAGGAGTGGACCTATAGTCGTCTACTTCACCTACATACCTACTTTATATATTAGACTTCAATCACGGACGGACGGAGTTCTGAGGTAACAAACATTAAAAAAAAAAAAAAAATACAACCGAATAGATAACCTCCTTTTTTTTGAAGTCGGTTAAAAAAAACATGGGTCTTTATTGACTGGTAGAAAGTTGTTAGTCATAATGTAATGTTTGACATAACTCTTTTTTTCTCTGAAACCATTTAATTTTCAGAATTGTTAAAAAATAAACTCAAGAGTTCTACAGGATGTCCATTTGAAAAATTATGAAAATTGTATGGTTTCAACGGGATTTTTTTTTATGACTAACAATGATTATGACAAATAAAAAAATATGGCATATAAAATTATGGCAGTCGAAAGGATCCCAAAAAAACATGTGTGAGGCTGAGTTTCCACCTACGCGCTGAGAGGAAAGTGGTTCTCGTGAACCAATAGAAACACTTTTTTTACCTATCCTTGCTTCGCTGAGCTGTTTCCACTAGAGCTGACTTCCACAGGTGCCACGGACGCACATGTGCGTTCAAAATGTACGAATAATTATGACAGCGGCACTGGGTGAAGTTCTGGAAACGCATATATGCGTCAGTGGCAGTGAATGTGTAATGAAGCATTTCTATAGGTTCATGAAAAACATACCTCTTATCGCGTCCCCGCACATCTCTAGCGGAAACAGCCTTATACAAGTTCAATTTCAAAGTTACAGCATGTGGTCGAGTAGGGAATGTATCAAAATATATTAAGTTTAAAATGAATAATGGATGAAATATTATAATGGTCATTACATATACTAAATTTTTTTATGAAACTATTGATTAAAAGAACTTTTGAAATTGTGCAATCTACAGATTGGTTTAGGTTAGGTTAGGTTTATTTTATGAAAATCTTGTAATGTTGAGATTCACCAACAAAATTGCATTATAGCAAATGACCATTATGTATTTCATCTATTATTATTTTTAAATTTTATATATTTTGATATGTACCCGGTCGAGTAGCAAGGATGTCTAACACCACAGACATCCTCAATATAACAACTGTTTAAATTAATAATTGTTTCTGAGTTTTACAAGTAAACGAAATCACTTCTTCTTATTCACTTTAGTTTAGATGACGGACAGCATATTAGAACTGCTTTGTAATTTGGCGATCTCCTCTTTGAACTTGGCGCTGGTTTCCTTGGCTAGTTGCAGTTTCTCTTTCAGCTCTGCGATTTCACTCCTCACTTTGGTTTGAGCTGATAGTATTTTCTCTAGTGTTTTCTCTTTCTTTTCTTCAACTGGAAATATCAAAAAAGGTAATATAATCGGTAGATTTGTCTCATGTGGGACCACAAAAAGACAAGTTAAATTAAATTGTTAATAAAAAGGAAAGTTACTTTAAGCACATGTGTGCTAAATGGGGACCAAGCTAAGTCAATTGATTTCCAAAACCCACAGATATAGATTACACTAGATAACACAAACACCTCAATCACTCACTGTTACTTTTTTATATCTACTGTGACATCTCAAGAGCGAATTAGCGATGTGAATTCCCCAATGTCCGCGCAAAATCGATTCAAATGCGTCCTCCGCCCGCGCCGTGGGGCTCGAGTCAGCCACTAGTCATGAATCTCTCAATTCGAATTTAAATTGTGATTCAGCTTTTTTTTTTTTAATATTATATTTTAACGAGGCTTCAGTACACTAAATCTGACCATGCCAGCCTCATGGGTGGCCTCAGATACATGTTAGACTCTCTTGTGCCGAAACCTAGTCTCTAGATGCAAAGGCCCGTCTGAGTGATTCAGTTTCATTACCCATTTCTTTGTTTTATAAATTCGGTCTCACCTTTGGACTCATCTGCACTTAACATGAGGTGAGATAGTGGTCAATCACGGTCAGTTTTATGTAAAAAAAAATACATACAATTAGTGTCATGGTTCCAGGGTCCATTTGTAATAGGCTTGACTGTTGTCAGAAGATGCTGCATGAGCTGAGTGGGCTCTTGGAAGACTATCTCCTCGTAGGACTCACTGACGAGTGCCCGGCCGATCGCAGGGGGGGCTCCTTCCGACACCGGAGATTGGAAGAGCTTGAGGATGTGGTATAATGTCACCTGCAGTGAAAGATATTTGATTTTTTTTTTATTTAAACTGTTTATTTCAATAAAAATTACATAATTCATTTGATTATGATTTATAGTCACACATTGGAACAGAATTAAGGCATGTGGTGATCGAGCTTTAGTTTAAGTTTTTATCAAATAATTTTTGGAAGAGATACATATTTATATAAGCTTTACAAGTAATAAAAAGAAAAATAGCAAAATGAAGACCCGTGTGACCTAGATTTAAACTCTAGTCCCTCGACCTTTACAAAGTCCGACACAATGCTGCTGAATCACATTTCACAAGATGCTGATCTCTGTTATGATTGGCATAAGTTATCCCACAACATTTAGGGGCTGTTTCACCATCCATTGACTAGTATTAACAGATAGTTAAATGTGATGCCATCTCTGTTTGTTTTGTTTGAATAGACAGAGACGGCACCACATTTAACCGTCAGTTAACACTAATCAATGAATGGTGAAACAACCTTTTCAATAATTTAGTAAGTGCAGATGACTACAGATTCAAATCTTAACCATTCTACTTTTTCACTACATTGCCAATGCAGGATGTAAAAATTTACGGACCACATTCCAAAAATATGGTTAATAAATTTTTACAACCTGTAGTTAACCATTTTTGAGACGCAAACTTACCGGTCTCTCATTAGGATCATGGAAGTATATCTTGATAACAATTTCAAACTCTCCCCAGCCTGTTTCAGTCAGCTCGTACGGCGGCTTCGTCACTATTCTATTCGGATTCGTGTAACTTTCGTGGAGTTTGAAGTGGACTTTCTTAATGTAATTCGACATGTCTTCATTGGCGTATGGCTTTAAATACACTGTCCATTGATGCGTATGACCATCTTCTTCTCGTTTCTTGCCAAAATAACGAGCTATGTTGCCGTAAACTATCGGTTTCACGATTACTAAGCCCTGGAAAACAATTGGTAATAAGTATGAAGTGTTGAACAAAGTGATGCTTGGTTTCTGAGTGAATATCAGGGTTACCTTCACGCGGCCACCTGAGTCAGGTCCGAAATCCGTCGGTAAACTCATTTTTGTAGCGGTATTAGACGTTTCTAGCTTCTCGGCACTATAAAAATACAATAAACAGTGCACAAACAAAATCTAGCGACTCTCTTCAACTGTCTGTCACTTCACTGTCAGACGTCAGTCACAGGATGACAGGACAAAACAAACGTCACTTTTGCTAAAACTGTTTTACTCACTCTTTAAAAAGTCTTCATAACTTTCACAAATTCGTTAGTATTTTAAACACGCTTTTATAAGTTATGAAATCTAAAATACTATTATATTATATATTCTGTGTCTAAAATTATGGATACAAACCATACGTAACTCTAATTAAATAATAACGGCGTGTTCGATTATTTTGCCAATTTAAACAGTAGCTGGAACAGTTCCAGGGTGCAAAGAGCGCGTTATTTAAAAAAACTGGCGCGTGTTTTATTTGTAGTAAAGTCTCAACATATTTAGCATTTTATTAAAGTACATTAAGGAAATTAAGACACTACGCGAATTCTGGCTATATCTTCGTTATTTTTCCAGTTTTCAAAATTTTCTGATATTAACGGACGGAATAAATTTTTTAAAACTGTAACGGTAACTAACTTTTAAGAAAAAATACAGGTAGGGATTAAATGAAACAAAGTAGCGGGCTTCTTAACGTTCTTATTCAGAAGGCATGTGAACAATGGTCCATCAAGCTCTTTTCCTTAAATTTAAATGCAATAATAATATCATAATTGTTGAATAACATTTAAACTAACTACACAGTTTGCGTAAATCGCTCTACGGTAATAATGAGCATAAAATTGACATTCACAACATTGAGAATGTGGGACTTTGTCACACGGAGACCAATCCTAATTCACCGTCGTTTATGAACGACTTAGCATCTATCCCTATCCAACAGCAACTTGTGCGACAGGGATAGTTGCTTCGCGTTAAACGTTAGGATTAGGGGGCATTATTTTTTAATGACAGTTGGCAACAGTCGGGTCCGTTAGGCCGCACTTTCATAAAACCTCAATAAAACATTAACCTATTTTAAAACGTAGTTAAACTTTCATTTTCCCCAACATTTCACTCTATGCACCGTTTGGCAGAAGTTACTCTCATATATCAACAGCTAGTCAGGCTCCTATTTAACTAAAAGTAGGTAGAAATTAAACGACTTTAAGCCTTTAGACTTTAAACGGTCGCGTTCACAATAGACACGGTCCGGTCATACGTGCAGCTTGCAATGACGGCCTCACGGTCCCACCGGAAGACCAGCGCTAGCTCCTGAGCCGGCATTATGCTGAGGTGGGTCCGTTTCGTAATTAGTAACTGCTTTCTTTGTTTTGTTTATGTTATGTATCGTTTAAGTTATGTACTTTGTTACTTTTTGCGAATAAAATGTATTTTCTTCTTTCTTTTCTTTCTTCTAAATTAAACGGGGACACCACTTTACATACATAGAACATGCACTTTACTTGTACCATCAGCCAAATACTTGAGTGGTCTACCAATTTTTAAACAAGTTCCTATCAAATGAATATGTCGCTAAAGTAGAACTTTCAAGTTGACAGACACGTCTATTGGCATTATTGTTTTCTGACATGCAAAAAATTATCAACTTTAGGGTGGTAAAGCACATATTTGGCTGATGGTACCTACTAGGCAACAATTTGTAGAGATTTAGGGGCTGTTTCACCACCCATTGATAAAGAGACAGCATCACAATTTGATGTTTAATGCCTCAGCATAATGCTGAGTTAGCGACTGTTTCGCTTTTGCGGGGACACACAAAATTGTATATTATGTTACATTTTCATGTGTTTTCATGTTTTTTTTTTGTATTTGTGTGTCTGACCTTCCGTATTAGTAAATAAATGTCTTCTTTCTTTCTCGTCAGATAAATTTTATCAATGGATGGTCAAACAGTTACATAGAGTTCTTTTTTGATCCCCTTTTCTCCAGAAAAGTGAGCCAAGTCTTAGGCTGCGTTTCAATCAGAGATGTGCGAAGGTACGTGATGAGGAATGTTTTTCATGGACCAATAGAAACGCTTATTTGTCTCGCCTGGCTCGGCTCAGTTGTTTCCACCAAAGCGGTGCTGTGCGAGGGTAGGTAGACGAAGTGTTCCTATTGGTTCATGAGAAACACATGCCGATCCAATTCCGATATTTCCTTTTCCAGACCAGAAGAAAACCAGAAGGGCTACTCCGAAACACGAAATTCGAAGTTCATATCGTACCGTCCCTCTCACTCTCATATTAAATAACATAAGCGTAGGCGGGACGGCACGATACGAACATCGATTTTCGAATTTCGTGGTAGCCTTGCTGGTGGCTGCGAAATTAAACACTGCCAAACAGACCATTCAGCGAAACAGCGACGCGATCCAGCCGGCACGGAATAAAAAGTAAAAAGCGATGGCGAACTAAAACTTGTGGTCAGCGCGAGAGCTCTCAACGTCCAAAAGGGGGTCGTTTTCGTCGTCACACCGCGACGAGCGCGACCCCTGCCTCGTGGCCGACACCCGCGTGAAGTGGAGCAAGTTGGGCACCAGCGCCCCGCACGGGGTCGCAGGGGCCGACCTGGAAGACCTCACGCCAGGCGAGACCCTCGTCCGCGAAGGGTAACTCGACAAAGGCATGTATAAGCTCGTCTTCCTCGCTTTTGTGGTCTTTTTGACGCTCTCTATCCTGCGATGCCGTCTTTCGTCGCTAGGTCTCCGTAGCGTTGAGTCTCTGGATTGTGTTGGGCTGGTGGGCTGTGGGGGGGATTCGCAGGTGGCTGGAGATTCGGTGGAGGGGCGGGTGAAGAGGTGGCGGAGGCCGTTGGCTTCTTGTTCGTAGTTCTCGTCGCGCGCGGGCGAGCGGTGCGCGGGCGGCGACGCGCCCAGCCGCGGCTTGCACGCGCCGTCGCAGTACATCTCGCAGTCTATCAGCTCTAGCTCGAGGTCGAAGGAGGGGTCTTGCTGTAAATCATCAATAACAACTTGATAAGTCATCAGTTGAATGGAAATATCGGGATTTGCTGATTTCCCGTGGGAATTTCCAAAAGTTGCATCAATGGTTTTTACATTATGAACAGTGCCAATTTCGTAACTCTGTACAAAGCGGATGAGATTTTGTGATTTTATCCGATCGCGGGGAATATTGGGTCGAAAAATTGCCTTATGTGTTTATTTCAGATGTCCAGCTATACAAAATTTTGTGGAAATCCGTTCAACCTTTACTTACATTGGCGTGAAGAAGTAATAAACATACAAACATAAACAAACTTTCGCATGTAAGTTTAATATTACCCAGACTTTAAAATGTGTGAGGGGAAGCTTCAAATAGAAAGATCTGTCTCCAGGCAGATGTTATGCCTGGGGACCGGAATCGGAAGGACGGGCATCGGAAATTGTATATGCGTGGAGTTGAGAAACTTCGATAGCGAAATATGGATTGGGCTGGAGTTTCTATATTTGCTTAATAGATGGCGTTAGGAGTTGCTACAACAATAATAGCAGGATTTAAGTTAAAAATAGTTATCCTCACCATCGGCTGGACGGGTGACGTGACGAGGTTCTCCCGGAAGGCGGCGGGCGGCTCGCGCGCGGGCTCGGGCGCCGTGCGGGACCGCGGCGGCGGCCGGGGCTCCCGCTCCGTCAGCGAGGACAGCGAGCGTAGCAGCCCGCAGCCCGCGCCCCAGCTCTCGAAGTCCGTAGAATACGGGGGTGGGATGATTGAATTCGCCTGCAAAACATTAACGGGGTCGAGTTTTTTATGAATGGACTGTACTCAGAATTTGATTAAATTCCTGGCTCTACACAACGAAATCAGAAATGTGCCCACGATAATGAATCGAATAATGAGTAGACTAGCAAGAAAATAGATTTCGTAGCAGTAAAGGAGATATTCTTCTTTTTGTGGTGGGTCTTCAATTACGTTGATCACTCGCTATTCACACTAAAACTCATTCAGCTCAGCTATGCTCGCTTGGCACTCAGAACTCATGCCGAGAGAACAAATAGCGCTTATCAGGTATTTTCAACCAACCCGTCGCATTAATGCTTTGCTCTCGCTTAGAGCCAAATCGACAGAAATATTCAGAATCACACTCGCTTCTCGATGCTCACCAACTTTTATCCAGTTAGTTTCTAGCTCTGTAAATCATTGGGCGACGTCGTGTTACATCCATCCAGATAATAAAAATTATAATGCATTAGTTTTACGACGTGCTGCTAACTTACTTCATTTGCTGCGTTGCATATGTAACTGGAGTTGAGAGATTCTGCAGTACTCGTCGCTGATATAGAACCTGAAAAAGTAAGTTGATTTCATTTTATATAACTTATATATTTTATACCATAATATCAGCAAAACGCCACCGCGCCGCACCAAAAACAGTCAAACGGTTCTAATTGTAGAAATACAAAGATAAATGAAAAAAAAAATACTGTAGCGCCCAATGGCGGGTTATCTGTTATAAAAACTATTTAAGACCACTGCAGATGGGCAATTCCAGAAATAGTGGCACCGGCAGGTTAAAGTTTTTTGTAAAAAAAAAATGGGTCACTTTTACCAACTTAGTGTGAAAAATATTTTTTAAATATTTCAATTTGGGCATATTTGTGAAGGGCACCGCAAAATTCGTAAAAATACAGAAATTATGGCATGTTGAAATTTTGGAGATACAGGTTAAAGTTATATTGCGCAGGTTAGTAGAGAAAACATTACAGGTTAAAGTTAAATTTTATAGATTTTGTGCAAAAGAGTATGTATCAAGACGCGAAGGGGTTGAATTGTGCTTTGACACCGAAACGAACTCCTTATGGAACCGTAATCAGTAGCGTGGAAGAAGTAATTATGCGCAATAAAGCGACTTCGAGTGACGCCGATGTCCTAAGGCAAGATGTTGCGGTTATTTTAAGAAGGTCCAGTTTACCGAAAAACAATGTCACTGCGGAAGAGCGTTTGGCTTTAAGTAATATTAGGAGGAACCAAGAGGTTTTTGTAATTAGGCGAACAAGGGTAATTGCACTGTTGTGATGGACTCTAATGATTACGAGAGCAAAATAATCAATTTGTTGGATGACAATCAGGTCTATAAGCCAATGTCGTACAACCCTATGGCCAGAATCACGCGCCGTATAAGGACTGTTGTCATACTAAAGGATGTGTTTGACGATGATGATTTTCAGCGCCTTTACAAGCCGGAGAACGCGCAGCCGCCGAAGTTATATGGGTTGCTGAAGGTGCCCAAAACGGGCGTGCTTTTAAGACCTAAGTATCGTAAGTCAAATGGCTTCTCCTAACTTGCGAAACACGTAGCATCGATGTTGTGGCCGCTTGTGGGGAAAACGTCACCTTACGTTAAGGATTCTCGCCATTTTGTAGAAATTCTCAGCAGCATTAAATTGGAACCGGAAGACGACGTTATGGTAAGCTTTAATATGGCGTGGCTTTTCACCAATGTTCCTCTTAAAGAATGCTATGAGATAATTCGGGGAAGTTATATGAGAATGATGTTATTTAAGAGTCCTACCTACAGATTGATGGCGTTATTATAGATAGTCGTTTTGAGACTTTAATAGATCTACAAGCGTGGAATGTAAGATTGTTGAAGCGGTACGTCGATAATGTTGCGCTATGAAAGGTGGGAAACCTGAAGTGGAACAGTTTCTTGCATATCTTAATTCCATTCATACAAAGATTAATTTTACTTATGAGTTGGAAGATGAGCATACATTAGCTTTCCTTGGTGTAAAGGTAATGGCAAGAGCGGATGGTTCTTTGACATATACCGTCGATAGGAAGCCAACGCACATAGATAGGTTTCTGAATGCATCGTCTCACCAGCATCCCAGACATCTCATCCTTTGCGAGTTCATTGCAAAATAGGGCACTTGATTTCTGTGACTCGGAATTTGTTGAGGACGAGTTGAGACATGTTCAGGAGGTAATAAAGTGTAACGGATATTGTTGGAAATATAGGATCATAAGCATGATTGTCTGTTTTAACCATGTCTCAAATGTCGTAAGTGACATTCAGTAGAGTATCTGTCAAATTTTATTTTCTTTATTAATTTGGCACTTCGCTTCCGCCCTTCCCTTATGGACGCTGCTCGCTATCGTACCTCTTACGTTTTACGTGTATTGATTAATCCATTTAGATCTCTTAAGTATATAAGTAAATTCACAGTGTACTATATGCTGAGACATATTATAGCGGTGAATACAAAAGTGTGGAGTTTAATTTCAATCCAATCAAGAAATCCTGTTGGCAATAACTTCCATCCATCCACTGCACTGATCCAGGACTCTAACAGGTTTTGGTCCCAGACCGCTATTACATTATGCCACAGGATGAGATTGAAGGTTCGCAAGAGCCCTCGCGGGCCTTGCCGCCAACTTCATCGCCGAATCAAGTTTCGTTCTCGACCTCCGGTTACCACGTGGAGAAACTCGATGGCCATACTAATTTCACCGCTTGGAAATTCAATATGAAGAATCTTCTCATCATCGAAAGCCTATGGAAATGCGTGACCGGTGAGGATGTGGATCCTGCGCGTGACGAGCGCGCTTTGGCCCGAATTTGCCTATCGGTAAAATCCACGTGTCACCAGTATGTATCTAAAGCGAAGACCAGCAAAGAAGCTTGGACGAGCCTTGCTCAAGTGTTTGAAAATTCTGGCTTGGCAAGAAAAGTTATGCTGCTCAGAAAACTTCATAGGATCGAGTTGGCAGCCTACAGTTCTATGTCAGAATACATCGAGGCTACCATGATGCTAGTCCAGCAGTTGGCGGATATAAATAAAGTAATAGAAGATGAGGAGGTTGCGGAAATTCTATTGTCAGGATTACCGAAAGAGTACGAGGCGCTTGTATCCAATCTTGAGACAGTCTGTATGACTACAACTTTATCTAGCGAAGTAGTTCGCTCTCGACTTCTTCAAGAGGAAACCCGTAAGAACGGTGACTCTCATCAGCACGGGGAAACCGCATTTATTTCAAAGAAAAATGAAATGTCAAGAAATGTCAAGAAGTGTACATTCTGCGGCAAGCTAGGTCACACGAAAAACCGCTGTTTTCGCCTGAAGAAGAAGAGGAATGAAGAAGGGGCATCGTCTCCTGGCCAGGGCCTGCTTGCTTCAGCATTCCTAGCGACGAGTGGTGACTGGTTCATTGACAGCGGCTGCAGTCAACATATGTGCAACACAAAATCGGTGTTTTCTAGTTTTGAAGTAAGGCAAAGTAATGTCATGATAGCTAATAACAGTAAATTAAATTGCATAGGCTCTGGTACAGTAAAATTAAAAATAGGTAATTTTATTTTAACATTGACCAATGTTTTATTAGTGCCAGAACTTTCTGCCAATCTTTTGTCTGTTAGTTGTCTTGTCTCTGAAGGATACAAAGTAATTTTCTCAAACAGCAGCTGTCTCATTTGTTTAAATAAGGGTGAGGAAACTTATGGCAAACCAGTCTGTACTGTACCTAGCAATAAAGGTTTATATAGGTTAAAAACCTTGAGTGACTCATCGTGTGCAGTGGCGCATTCTTCGGCTATCTTGCCAACGCAAGATGCACAGAGTGCAAACTTAGCTGAGGTACCAGTCGATATTTGGCACAGGAGGCTAGGCCATTTAGGTATGTCCGGCATGTTAGCTCTTAAGAATGGTATGGCATGCGGTATTTTGTTTCAGGAATCTTCACCAGACTGCCTCAACAAATGTGTGCCGTGCTTGCAAGGAAAAATGGCTAGGAAGCCATTTCCTGCAGCAACTAGCCACCGCGCCAGCCAGCCTTTGGAGCTAATACACACCGATGTGTGCGGCCCCTTACCAGTGAAGAGTTGGGGGGGTGCACGATATGTCCTAACTTTCACGGATGACTTCACCAGGAAAACCTTCGGCTACCTCATGAAGAGAAAATCTGAGGTATTTATGCAGTTTACTAACTTTAAAAATTTAGTTGAAAAACAGCTGGGTTTGCACATAAAAATTTTAAGATCTGACAATGGGGGCGAGTATATTAGCCATGAATTTTCACATTTTCTTAAGCAAAATGGCATTATTCATCAAACTACTGTAGCGCATTGTCCTCAACAAAATGGTGTTGCGGAGCGCGGAAATTTGACCATTTTTCAAAAAACAAGGTGTATGTTGCTAAATTCAGGCTTAGATAAGCGTTTTTGGGGCGAGGCAGTAATGACTGCCATCTATCTAAAAAATAGGTCACCCACCTCTGCGCTATCTGGTCACACTCCTGAAGAAAAGTGGACTGGCTCTCTACCAGATCTTAGTCACTTGCATACTTTTGGGTGTATAGCATATTCTTTGTTGCCTAAAGATCAAAGGTCAAAAGTTGATGCTAGAAGTAAAATGTTTATATTTGTTGGATATAGTGAAAGTTCTAAAGGTTATAGGTTAGCGGACCCAAATAATCCCCAAAAGGTCATGATCTGTAGAAGTGTAGTATTTATTGAAAATCAATTTTATTCCAAGACTGTGAAGCATAATTTTATTAATAATCATTTAAATAATAATTATATTTATTATGAATTTTTAAATAATGAGTCAAACTCTGTAAATTCTAGTCAATTAAATAATGTTTCTAATAATGATTTTAATGATATTTTATCTAGTCAATTTAATGATGAACTGAATTCTAGCCCAATTATTTGTGAGCCGAGTCCTAGTCATTTTAATATTGATGATAATAATAAATGCTCTACTAGTCAAATTAATTCGCCTATACTTTCAGGAGATGAAGTCTACTGCACTGGGAGTGAGCATGAGGACGACTCCGTGTCATCGCCAGTTGCTGAGGCGCCGCGTCAGCGTGTAACGCCACCGTCGTCGGAGGTGATATGTCAAGGGGAAGCCGTTGCTCCCGAGTCGCCGGTGTCTTTACAACGTCCCGTGCGTAGTACACGTAATAAGTTGCCAAAAAGGTATGACAATTTTGTATCTGATTTTTCTCTCCTTGCACAAGAGGAAGTTTTACATGGAGACCCTTCATCATACGAGGATGCCATGTCTAGCCCTGACTGTCATCAGTGGAAAGCAGCTATGCAACGCGAATATGATTCACTTATCGCTAATCAGGTATGGCGATTAGTTGACCGACCTGAGGGTGAAAATATAGTCAAATGTAAATGGGTTTACAAACGTAAATTCGACGCTTCTGGTAAGTTTGATAAATATAAAGCTCGACTGGTTGCCAGGGGTTTCACTCAAATTTATGGCTTAGACTATACTGATACATTTTCACCTGTTGTGAGACATTGTACCTTAAGAATACTTTTTGCTCTGGCAGTAGAGTTAGATTTAAATATTAGTCATATAGATGTGGCAACTGCCTTTTTACATGGAGAGCTCCAAGAGACAATTTACATGGAGCAGCCTCCAGGATTTGTAAGTAGTAATAATTCTAATAAAGTTTGTCTTTTGTTAAAAGGCCTGTATGGCCTCAAGCAGGCTAGTAGAATTTGGAACATGAAAGTTCATGATTTATTGTGTAAGAATGGATTCAAGCAAAGTGAGTGTGAACCATGTGTTTATACGAAGAAATCAGATAGAGCATTAACTATTTTGGCTCTGTATGTCGATGATTTTTATTTGTTTAGTAATAACGATAATAAAGAACTACTGTCTTTGCTTGAAACCAACTTTAATGTAAAGGATTTAGGATCTCTAAGAAGTTGTCTAGGTATAAATGTTACTATAGATAAAAGTAAACATTGTATAAAGCTTGATCAATCCGAGTACATTAAAAAGTTGCTATTTAAATTTGGTATGCAAAACTGCAAGCCAGTCTCTACGCCAATGCCTACTAATTGTAAGTTGCAAAAGGCTGAGTCATTGTGTCTGGATGATGATACTTATAGATATAGAGAGCTGTTAGGGTGTCTTATGTATCTTTCAGTATGTACAAGGCCAGACATAGCTTATGCTTGTAGCCAGCTAAGCCAGTTTAACCATGCTTTTGATATCACACATTGGCAAGCTGCAAAACGTGTCTTGAGATATTTATCAGGGACGCTAAATTATAGTCTATATTTTTATAGGTCTGGTAATTTAGATTTAACTGGATACTCAGACGCTGATTGGGCAAATGACATTGTTGATAGAAAGTCTTATACAGGATTTGTGGTTAAACTTGGTAACAATGTAATAAACTGGGAATCTAGAAAGCAACGCTGTGTCGCATTGTCCAGCACAGAATCTGAGTATCTCTCCATAGGAGATATTTGTAAAGATCTTTGTTTTATTAAAAAATTTCTGGCTGAAATTGTAAATGAAAAAGTTTCTATTACAGTGTATAATGATAACCAGAGTGCTCATAAATTGTTAGAGTCAAAAGAGTTTTGTCATAAACGAAGTAAACACATAGATTTACGTTATCATTATGTAAAAGATCTGATACAAAAACATTTCTTAGTTGTTAAATATATGCCTACTGGAGAGATGGTAGCAGATGTACTTACTAAACCTCTTAGTGCTGTGAAGCATCGTCAATTTGTTACTCAGCTGAATTTAAGATAAATTAATAGATATGTAGGCATGTTTATTTCAATTTATGTAACTTTAAATTTTATCACATAGAGACTGATAATGTTGTTAATAGCACTCTATTAATATTAATTTATGTTTGTTGCATTGTGTAGAGCATGTAGCATGTTAAGGACTCTATGTCATGTTTGTTTGCTTATTATCCTAAGGGGAAGTGTTGGAAATATAGGATCATAAGCATGATTGTCTGTTTTAACCATGTCTCAAATGTCGTAAGTGACATTCAGTAGAGTATCTGTCAAATTTTATTTTCTTTATTAATTTGGCACTTCGCTTCCGCCCTTCCCTTATGGACGCTGCTCGCTATCGTACCTCTTACGTTTTACGTGTATTGATTAATCCATTTAGATCTCTTAAGTATATAAGTAAATTCACAGTGTACTATATGCTGAGACATATTATAGCGGTGAATACAAAAGTGTGGAGTTTAATTTCAATCCAATCAAGAAATCCTGTTGGCAATAACTTCCATCCATCCACTGCACTGATCCAGGACTCTAACAGATATGTGGTGAATAAATGGCAGCTCAGAAGGAAACGTGGAACCAAACATCCTGGTGTAGCTAGACAATCTGCGTATAATGTCTTATGTGAAAGGAATGACGGACAAAGTTGGAGCCGTTGTAGGCAAGTATTCCATCAAGGTAGTGTACACACCTTTGTGCAAAGTCGCGAGGTATATTAGGACCCCCAAGAATATTAATCCCTTCCAAACACCGGGTGTTTATAAGATTGATTGTAGTTGCGGTAGTTTCTATATCGGACAGACGAAAAGAACAATAGCTGAGAGGGACAAGGACCATATTGCAGCTGTTAAAAATCGCCAAGTGTACAAGTCTGCATATCAACACCTTTAGGTACTAAGATACCCGAATAGCGGATCTGTAAATGCCACTCAAAATTATTTATTACTTTAACCTGCCAAGAGTCACTTTAACCTGTATATTGATTACAAGTGAAAGTGACACAGGTTACAGTGAAAAGTAGGTATACTAGACGATTACTTAAAAACCATTAATAATATGAATGCCTCACTTTCAGTGCCATTAGATACGAGTATATAGAACATTTTAATTAGATAAGTAAAAAATGTCCCATACCAATATCGTCTAATAATCACGACAAATTAAAGTTAACATACATGTTACAAACTCCAGATTCCTGCCTTCGATCACATGTCGCCACAAAACTACATTCGTTCCGCCGCGAATGCTCTGCTTGGCGATTAGATGGATACTGACGGAATGTTATGCCGCAAATTATGGTCTACAAATGTTATTTCTGTGTGAGTGAGACGCTGTAATGTGAACACACAGGTAACAGTGAAAATATCGCTGGACAAATTTCGGGCGTGGATATTTTTATTTAAAAATGATATATAAAATCCGTGCAACATATTTTTGACAAAGTCATATTCCGGTTGTCATATAGCACTGTGTTTTTTTAACATAAAATCGTATACGAATAAACTAAAGAACTAAAACTCGAAGAGTATCGCGTTTGGACAAGACAGGTTACAGTAAAAACTGGCACTATCTATTTTTTTTTTATTAAACTGATAGATTGAAATTTAATAAAAATGCCTGGCCTTTGTGTATTCGATTGGTTTTTACCTGTGAACATTTTTATTTTTTCTGAAAACGACAAATTGAGCATAGTTTCTATTCAAAAACTAAATGACAGGTTAAGGTGCCACTATTTTTGGAATTGCCCAGATAGACATCAATTCGTCAAATAATAAGCTGTGAACTGGCTACAGCTACTCTGTAAGAGCTTCATGCTCTTTGTCTACAGAGAGCTATATTTGTTCCATCCCGATTTGATCTCTGACAATTAGCTTAAGTAGATCTTAGTCAAATATGCATTGCTATTTGAATGTTTTCCGATATCAAAATAGGCAAAATACTTAGATTCGATACACAAGTTTTACAATAAATAATCAAATACAAAAATAATAGGGCACTGACACTGGTTACGTTCATTTTCGTTAAGTTCAGAACTCCCTCGTGTCGCTTAAACGCTTGTTTAACGGGTGTCAGCATTCTTTAAGCCTCTACGCGACCATAATACAACGGGGTTGCTGAAAGACTAAGTAGGAGGTTGACAGTAATTTAATTAGACTTAGTTCTAAGTCGATTTGTGCGTAATTGTATTAATGAGCTACATCCTTTACGAGTACGATTTTTACCTTGATCTTTTGCTATCACACCATGCAAGAAAGCTAGGTCTGCACGGCACTTGAGTTGTGCAGCATATATATTTTATATCGGTTTCATGCAGAAAATAAGGCCTCCTTAATCCATACTTAATATTTTAAATGCGAAAGTGTGTTTGTATGTTTGTGTGTTTGTCCGTCTTTCACGCCGTAGCGGAGCGATGGATCGACGTGATTTGCGGCATAGAGATAGTGGGCCCGAAAGTGACATAGGCTACTTTTTATCCCGGAAAAATTCACAGTTCTCGAGGGAACCGAATACCACGCGGGTGGAGCCGCGAGCAAAAGCTAGTTTTCAAATAAATCTATATAAGTAGGTAATGTCACAAAGATCCAACTATCACTTTGTTGTATATCTGTCCTTTCAAGACCTTTTTTTTCCTCAGAAACATGTCGGAGGTCCATTTCTATCTACAGTTGTATCCTGCGTTTATCTCTCCGGTTTCAAAAAAATTTGGGAGGTAGCCTGAGCATAAAGACAGGGTCTCTGGTCTTGATGTGTCCCCGCAATCAAAAGCTACTGTCATTACGGAAGGTGTTTTGCCATATAAAGCTCTGCTTAGAAAAGATTGAGGCTCTCCAACCCTGGATAAGTATTTATATAAAAAATAGTACTTTTTTTTGGTCGGTTTTTTGTTGATGGACTTACCAGGAGCCCTGATGACATAGTTCCTGAAGTAGTGCACCATGAGATAGTTCCCGCCGGACTTGCCGTCTCCCTCTTCGCACGTGATGACCAGCGGGAACAGGTCCGGTTTGCTCGTCACCTGGCAACATAGCAAACTTTAACGTATCAAAAGCCAGGGTGTCACTATTTACCGGCCCGGATAATGCCGACATGCAAATACCAACCCGATTTTTCGCTTACACGCTCATAGAAATTCATGCCAGAAACTAATTTTGACATAAGTTTGTATGGGCGTGTACGTACACAATAAATTGGGTCATTTATTTCCATGTTCGGATCGGTAAAATAGTGTCACCTAAAAGCTATAATATTTATTGTTTACTAGGGACCCGCCCTTGCTTTGCACAGTATTTTAACCCCCGACTCCACCTCCTCACTGTAGAACACACACAAATCACAATTGGTAGCATGGTGAACGGTTGTACTATTGCTCTGAAGATTGCGATTGCGCGTCAGTGCAGTGTGGTGGAGATGGATTTGTGTGATTTGTGTGCTTTCTTACCGTGTGGAGGTGGAGGAAAAGCTTGAAAACACATTTCTTGCATAAACGTGCTGTCATGAGGTCGCGGTGGTGAGCAATGTCTAACGCTTCAGCATAATGTATGTATCTTTTATATAACAAGTACAGTCTGGGACCGTTTCACAGTAAACGTCATAGTGGCATCACATTAATTAGCAGTGAAAATCGTAATGACTTTTCCTTTGAAAAGGGTCTATGGCGGCTAATATAAAGTCCTTGAATCTACCTCCGAGTAGGGCGGCGGCGCCTGGTGGAACGAGCCGCAGCGGCTGTACCGCGGCGGCGGGTACACCGAGCCGGCGGAGTCCCGGTCGGAGGCCGGCCGCCGCACGCAGCACGCCAGCGAGCACGCGTACACGCGCCCCGAGCGCCGGCACGCCAGGCACCACACGCAGCAGATGAGGATGCCGCCCAGCGTGCCCAGCAGGAACAGGACTGGCCTGGAATGGGGGGAAACCATTTCAGACGGGATAGTGTGGGTACGTATCTGAATATCGAATGTTAAAATACCGAATAATCCCTACTAATATTATAAATGCGAAAGTAACTCTGTCCGTCTGTCTGTCTGTTACGCTTTCACGTCGAAACCGCTGAACCGATTTTGATGAAATTTGGTATACCTAGAGATAGTTTACGCCCCAAGGATGAACATAGGATACTTTTTATTCCGGTAGAGGGCGCCACCGCGCGATAACCTAGGTCCGCGCAGACGAAGTTGCGTGCGGGCACAAGCTAGTAAATAAATAAATAAAATAAATATCACGAGACAATTCACACCAATTTACCTAGCCCCAAAGTAAGCTTAGCAAAGCTTGTGTTATGGGTACTAATCAACGGATAAACATACTTATATAGATAAATACATACTTAAATACATATTAAACATCCAAGACCCGAGAACAAACATTCTTATTCATCATACAAATATTTATTAATGTATTAAAATATCGAATGGGTCATAATATCGAAAAGGTATTTCTATTAAGACTGTATTTTTTTTAGATTGTTATAAATCTAACCTAACCTAACCTAAGGGGTTTTATACGATGCCGTTTTAATAAATCCTGAAAAGTTTTCGGTTTCAGAAAATAATCGTTTCGATATTATGACACATTCGATATTTTAATATTTTCGATATTTTGACATTTGATATTCAAATGCGTACCCGTAGTGTGAGTTGCGCCTTACACCCACACTCTCTCAACATATACAACTTAGGCTATAAGTTAGACCTAAGGCTTTATAACACAGACAGTATTTACACAGCACCCGTGAGTTTCATTCGTCTCCTCGATCGCCTCCTTACAGTAGTTTGAAGCGACAACGACAAGGCTAGAAGCCTTTGAGATGTGGTTATTATTATTTAATCGTATGGCATTAGAAATATGTGGGAAATCAGAGAACAGCTTTGAGGTTGCTAAGCCTGGCGGCTATGTCAGGAGTCAGATCGTCCAAGTCTTCAGCAGGTCCGGTGTAGGAATGAAGGGGACAGCACCGGAAGATGTGCTCGATGGTTTGCTTCTCACCCCAATCGCAGTGGAGAATACCTCCAACCCCACTTATGATGCAGGGAATAACAACGCCCCTGCCCAGTTCTCAGCCTGCATGTTCAAACGGGACCAGAGCATGCGGGGCAGATGCTAATTTTCTCGCCATGCTGAAGACCATACAGCCTTCCACCTATCCGCGAGACTAAAGCCTGATTGTTATGATACTTTGCAGTTTGTTTTCAAATATCTTGCTAAGCCAGTAGTATTCCTATTTGTCCAGAGGCTAATGTCATCAAGTATACTGTGCATACCACGTATGATGCCGCTATTTTTACAGCTGTCTCAGCAGCAGTCTATTCCTTGATCTCTTCATGTCCTCTGTCGTTCTGGTACTCACCACTGCGTGTACCACGGGTACCGTAGCTCCTTCAGCATATTCTCATGGTCACGGTGCGGTGGCGCAGTCGCAGGCTCGAGCTCTCCTCGCCGTACATCCAGTGCACTGGACTTTTACTCAGTAGCACGTGCCTCTTAATCTCTTCCTGTCCTCTGTCATCCTGGTATTTACTTACTATCCTGTTCATACCACGTGTGCCGCTGTTACTTTTACAGCGGACTCAGCGGCAGTTTATTACTTGATCTCTTCATGTCCTCTGTCCTGGTACTCACCACTGCGCGTACCACGGGTACCGTAGCTCCTTCAGCACATTCTCGTGGTCGTGGTGCGGTGAGTCGCAGGCTCGAGCTCTCCTCGCCGTACATCCAGTGCACTGGACTTTTACTCAGTAGCAGGTGCCTCTTAATCTCTTCCTGTCCTCTGTCCTCCTGGTATTTACTTACTATCCTGTTCATACCACGTATGACGCTGCTTCTTTTACAGCGGACTCAGCGGCAGTCTATTCCTTGATTTCTCCATGTCCTCTGTCCTCCTGGTACTCACCACTGCGCGTACCACGGGTACCGTAGCTCCTTCAGCACATTCTCGTGGTCGCGGCGCGGCGGCGCGGTCGCAGGGGCGCAGCACCCCTCCTCGCAGCACAGCCAGTGCGCGGGACAGAAGCGGCCGTCGGGGCAGGGCGTCTCTGAAGACACGCGCTGGAATTAGAAGAAGAATGTTTAGTTGTAAACACTGATGAGCCAATGGAAACTTCATAGGTAGCCAGTTTGTAGGTAGCTGCTGAATTTTCATATAGGAAATTTTCGGCAACTTCTTACAATTTTGTATGAAGAACAAGAATATAGCCAAGGATTGAAATTTTCCGTTTCTTAAATTTAAATTTCCTATAAATCTTTTGAAAATTTCCAGAAGTTTCCGAGATCTTTTCAACTTTCTGGATACTCCTCTTTGTCTGAAAAGTCTTACAGAAACATTGCAGTGATTACCTATGTCGTACACCTTACTATTAAGAACGGTCATGGACTTTATAATTCATGAGCCACCATGGAACCATTTTACAGTAAACGTTATAGTGGCATCTCATTAATTAACAAGGAAAATTGTAATGACTTTTCCTTTGTAAAGGTTCCATAATGGCTCATGAATTAAACTCCTTGACCCTATTCGATATGTAGGTAAGGTAAGAAGACGAAGGAGTGGTTAGGGCGAACTGTGACCTTAAATGCGCACGTGCTGCACTTGTCCAGCGAAGCGCCAGAAGCACTTTTTTTCATAAATTGTAACAAATCTTTTGGCCGTTGTCCTTTTCGGGTATTTTGCTTTGTTAAGCGTACTGCTTTGTCAGCACCTTTATTAATAACGCTATTAACTAAACTTATTTCTGTAGCTAGTCCAGAACTGTTCCTATTTGGAAGACCTACAGCTACATAAAGCCGTTTCATTTCAATTCCTGTTCTCATAAAAGGGTTTGAATGCAGTCTCATTTCAATGTCGGAGTCAAATTCACCCGCCTCGCTTTGACCGTCTCCAACTGCAAACATGTTTGAATAGAAGCTATTTGGACGTAGACATATAGCTTTTGGTGTAGCGAGTGAATACATTTTAGCATTGCGTAGTCAGAGGCAAAAGGCGAACCCTTGTATTTCCGGTTTTGGAATAGGATTGGACCGCTCTTCGCGTGCCCTGTAAGTAAAAGGCGACTAAGGGTCCTGTACCACTACCATGAGCTTACAGTGACCGTACTCGATAGCGACGGCGTAAATTATTTGTATGGAGAAATGTACAGTCAGCTACAGAGAAAAGGTACCCCCCTGTAACGGCGGTATCCATACTTACCGCCATTACAGGGGGGTACCCTTTCTCTGCAGCTGACTGTACAGCGCCTCTACAAATAATTTACGCCGTCGCTATCGAGTACGGTCACTGTAAACTTATGGTAGTGGTACTGTTGGGCTACTACTGCGAAATTTGAAAATCGAAGTTCGTATCGTACCGTCCCGCTGACGCTATATTATTTCATTCGAGAGTGAGAGGGAAGGTATGATATGAACGTCGATTTTCGAATTACGTAGTAGCCCGCTGACGTCAGAGTAGCCAGCGCCTATTGCCAAGTACGAACACCTAACTTTACCACTTATATTATTTTTGGAATAGTTTTTATTTCAATTGAACATAATTCACTAATTTGTTCTTATTATGTGTGTTATGTAATAAAAAATATATATTGTATATTTTCCGCTTTATTATTACCTACAGAACACTGCGCATGCGCCGATATGCACTTGGCCGCTTTTTTAATGAGGGTCGGCATCAAAGGTTTTTTGGGGTCATCGTGTTTATTTGAGCGCTTCATGAAATTCTTTTTGGCGCGAATGTTATGCTTGAACAAAGGTTCCCGCAAACAACCTTTCATCACCGTATATATATAAGCTAAAGCAGTATGGAAGTTACGAACAAATCGATCGAAACGAATACACTCACACAGACGCGCGCTCTACATGCCCTCTAAGGGGGTCTCGCGGTACTGCAGTACCGCAGTATGCTGTATGTATGCTGTCCAATGTAGTTCGATTGTAGCTTCGTAGCTTCCATACCGCTTTAGCTTATAGGTATATATTGTGATTTGACGGGGCATTACAAGGAAAACGGATTGGTCCGAAACTTAATGGAGTGATCCACGTATTTTCATTTAATAATTTATATCTGTGTCCCACGGTTGTTTTATTTCTGTAAGTTTTGTTGACTGTAACTTGCACGTCATTAAACTTACATAGGGTAAACCATACAGTAATTGGCCACGGTACAGTAATTGCCCGCTCGAATTACTTAAGTCAAAAATTTACAAAGAAAAGTGGTGATAAATCATAACAAATATCGTGCTAATTATAATAATAGAGTCGCTTTTATTATTAAATTATTTGTATTTTTGTTGTTTCATGTAAAAAAACAAGTGGGCCATTACTGTAACGTGACCAATTACTGTAGGTATGGTTTACCCTACTTAATACTATCTCTACCATATAAAAAGAAAAACTTAGTCCGTATGTAAAAAAAGTTAGTCCATATGTTTAAAATGTGAAAGTTCCACTTTTTTTATTCTGGAATTAATTACTAACGGCAAAGCTAAAATGAAGGATCGTGTAAATAGAAAAAAAGCTTTTCTACAGCAAATTACTTATGTGAAGTCGTCTCTATTCATGTACTGAATGAGCAGGATGTTTGCTAGGGTAAACAAATAAAAAGTTATGTGCGAAGTTTCCGAGACGCAAAATACTTAGTTAGAAAACATGCGTAGTTAGTTACGCAGTATTTAGTTAGAAAACAAGCGTAAGAAGGAAAGAAGGGAAAACAATAATTCGTGATAGTTCAGGTTTTTCAATAAAGCATGTATGTGGCTTAATGGTAACCTGGCCTCTCAAGCAAAGGATCGTGGTGGGTTCAAACCCCGGCTGCACATCTGAGTTTTTCGTAATTCATGTGCGAAATTACATTTGAAACCACAAGATTTACGGTGAACGAAAACATTGTGAGGAAACCTGTACGAATCTGCGAAGTAATTCAGTGGTCAGCGTGAAGCTGTGTGAAGTCCCAATCCGATCGGCACCGTGTCCGCGTGGGAACTACGGCCCAAGCCCTCTCATTCTGATAGAAGGCCTGTGCCCTGCAGTGACACACGTATATAGATAGGCTGAGATGATGATGATAATGATGAGTCCTTTTTGTTAGATTCTTTCCGAAAAAAAAATTAAGAAAGTTGTGCAGAAAATTAAAAAAACTTATCAACTTATTATTATTAACTTTTGTAATGTAACCTTCGGGTTAGAAACATACAATTTGGCGCCGTTTTTAATGAAACGCTAATAAAATTCACGATGTTATAATTTTAGGGAATTCCCAACGGGAATTTTCGCAAACTCCTCGAATTCTTTTTTACGCTATCAAAGTCCCGCGACTTGTTAGCGTAAATCATTAAATTACCAATTAAGGATAGTTAAAAATAAAAATTCAAGTTACAATTGTTTAGAGACAACAATAATTGTTCAAATAACTTGAATTGACAAGGAACTATTCTGGATGCACTTGCAGTTATCGATTTTTCTATTTATAGCGAGTTCATCGGCCGCACCTAGGCAGTAAAGCTAAAACTAGGTTGATTTGAAAACAGAATGTTTTCTTTTTAAATCTTTTTTTTTTCAGCCAGTAATTTGAAATGCATTATTATTACAATACGTCAAATAATTAACAATACGCGTACTGGCCAGTGATGACAACAATCCTGTTACATAAAATATACAGCGTGTATTTTAATACTACCTCAAATTTTAAGGGCAGTTAGTGAAGGCCCTAATGCTAATAATCACATTTTCAAATATTTTAGTAAAAAATGTAAACTTATTACTTTCTTTGAGTTAGTATTAATACACACTGTAGATTCGCGCTGTCATTGTTCATCCACCATTACCTCTCATATTTCGTTTTCTACAATTTTTTTAACGTACAACGGCAAAACCTACCTACTAGACACTGGAAAAATGGTCCTCCAATGGAGAGAGCCATATTTTTTCAAAGAAACAACATAAAATATAGGTAGAGTCATTCACGATGACGCGTGCCTTGGTTCTTATTACAATGTCATTAATGGCTAATTTTGACAATTTATGTCGCCTAGATCCAGCGTAAACACGAACTTTATGAGCATGACAAGTGAAAACATCTTTATACTCAGTACCTACCTACCTGCAATTCCTTCTGACAATCTTACCTAAACAAAAGTTCAAACACGAAGTGACAGCGAGAGGTGGTAAAGTGTAAAAGTATAAATTTTTTAGTATACATTTTTTGCCTTCGACTGTACTTCAGGTTTTCAGTCACATTTAAATTATAATTTAACTCAATTTGCTGAAATATTAATAATCAATTTACGCAGACACCTGAGATACCTACAGGTGATTCTAAGCATAAATATTCAGCGTTATGTCACCTGAACGTCCTAGGATTTGCAATGTGTACCAGACAGAGCTTAGCCCAGACTTACTAATAGGTTTAGGTTAGGTCACCGCGTTAACCTGGCGACAGCTTAATCGATAAGCCTATTTCGATAGAGATTATGTCTGATTTCATATCATCACTTCACATGAACTTCTTCAGTAAAATTAAATAAGTTTGATAAAAAAATTATGCTTTAACATGCCGATTTTTAGGGTTCCGTAGCTAAAATGGCATAAATGGAACCCTTATAGTTTCGCCATGTCTGTCTGTCCGTCCGTCCGCGGCTTTGTACAAGGACTGTCAATGCTAGGAAAGCTGTAAGTTACGCGAATGTAAATTCAAAGTATGCC
This sequence comes from Choristoneura rosaceana, assembly GCA_037349165.1. NCBI lineage: Eukaryota > Metazoa > Arthropoda > Insecta > Lepidoptera > Tortricidae > Choristoneura > Choristoneura rosaceana. The sequence goes on from JAZBNJ010000036.1 coordinate 1,505,408, forward strand.
GACGTAATGATACAATAATAAATTAAAAAATTTTTTTTTGGATACTTCCCATAGACGTGAAGTGGGGGTGATTTTTTTTCTCATCTAATCTTATATTGTGGGGTATTGTTGGATAGGTATTTTAAAACCATTAGGGGGTTGCTAAAACGATTATTCGATTTAGTGATATGTTTACGAAATATTCAACTTTATAGTGCAAATTTTCATTACAATCGAGCGTCCCCCCCCCCTCTAAAATCTAAACTTGGAAGATTCCGTATAAAATACGAAATCCTTAGAAAAATATTACTTATTTATAGTGGCCACGGAACCCTTTTTTTCTTCTTTCTTTTGACTGACACGCTCTTGGCAGGTTTTTATTATAGTGTCCCCACCCCCTTTGCAAGCCCACGTTCGAAACAAGTACTTATTCGTATCTAAAAAAAACCGTAATGATCGCATGCCACTCATTTATAAATGCGAAAGTTTGTAAGTCTTTGTTTGTTACTTCGTCTCGTCGTTTAATAATGTAAGTACTAATACTTAACAAGGAAAACTCCACTCAGCTCGGGAATAGAACCCAAACGATTTGAAAAATAATCGATGACCTGGTTCCTAACAACAGATCTTCGAATGTCTTATAGTTTCAGTTTCAGACTTTCCCACACTGACCGTTCTGAATGTTACACCCTGTATATTATGTTTTTGACGCCAATCGTCTGTCAAACAGTTTGGGCGGGAAAGTTGTGGATTCCCGCGCCGCGCATGCGTAGCGTCCGATCGATACAACTGTCAAACCTGCACGCTTTACAGCTTCTAGTCGGAAACATCCTCTTTATGGCATTTATGATATAAAAAAATATAATTTCATAGCATAGGTTATAAACATAGAGTAGGTAAAAATTGTGTTTTTTTTTTAATGTTGCGAAGTATTTAACAATGACAACTTTTATTTTCTGATTTTTGAATACATTTTTGTTTACTTATTGGCATTTATAATGTAAATTTATATAATAGCACCTTTGACTTTTTTTGTTTTTGTTTAAATGATCCTTCAATTCGATTCCGTAAGGACCCGTATTCGAATTTTAATCTTATTTTTTTTCCTGTACGTTTGCTGTAGGTACGCACAAACCAGTAGTATTTTTTTACACAAACACTTTTAGATTTTAGACACTTGACACTAGAAAAATAGTCACTAAAGTCCATTACACTTAGCATTAAGGCTTTATTCTAAAAATAGTTCCAAAACACAAAACACTCACATGTATGGGGCTGAAAACGAAAAATCCTAGTATTGTGAAGGCAGTGGCGGTGAATATCATGGCTAATATCAAAAGAGTGGTGCAGGGGAACATGGGGCCCGCATTGAGTGCTCCACCATACCACGAGTCACGGGAGCATTCCTGCCCACCTTCCCTTTTAGCAGCGCGGGACACACTGAGCGGTGTTGCCAGATGTGTGCTATAAAAGCCCATGTTTTTGATGAAATTAAAACAGGGGGGTTTCAAAAGTCTTTCAGATTGGGTAAAAATATATTTTCTGTACAGTCCAAATGAAAGAAATTTCATTACGTGTTATCCTGTTTTTATGTAAAATAAAGTATTTTGATTGATTGATTGATTTGATTGATTACTGTCGAAAGTGAAGGTGAAAAATCATCTACACTGTCCTGAGGCGTAAAATTTTTCACAGTGTTTTTCATACAACATACCTTAATAATAAACAAGACACTATTTCTGAGAATTCGTAGAAAATTTTAATAAGCCCCCTTCAATACGACTACAAAGTTAGAATATTACGTATGCAGGTTTCATATTAATTTTTTTATATACTTAACCGACCTCAAAAAATGCTTAGCGTAAATATTTAATTTGTATATTCTATTATTCACTTCTTTTATTACATAATTAGCATGTGTGGCTTGACTGTAACTGTTAATTATGAGATTAAATAAATAAAAAATACGTATTTTGGGTAGTAATAAAATAATCCTTAAATTTCGGGGAAAATATTTCACTTGGCAACCCCGTCACGGAAACGGTCAGACAGCGGCCAGTCAAGAAGATCTTTCCTTTACCCTTCACTCATACTCGAACTCGCGAAAACGACAGACCTCCGCAAATAGCGACAGGTCTTCTTAAACTGGACGACAAGTCTGCGCTTTCACCAACTTAACTCCGCTGCTACTTTCAACTTGTATGCATCGTAATTCCAAGCGATAGAGTTGAGTTTTGTTTGGTGTAAATTTATGGAGGTGTAAATGTATTGTTGTATACAAGTAGATATAGGTTATAGGGGGTGTTGTCAAATGTTGTTTTTATATTGTGCGTGTGCGATAATTCACGTGGTTTATATCGAGTACGAATGCGGTTTCGATGTAAGGAAAAGAAATACGTATAAATAGAATACAGGAAACTCAACTGGGCAACTGGGGTAGAATTTTTTCACAGTAAATTTCACTGTGATTTCTTTGGTACACGTATGGAATATTAGTTAATATGAAATTTGCAGCGAAAAGGTTCTACCCTGGTACAGGGTTCCATTTCTACGACTGTATGACAATTCTCTATGTCACCTATTTCAAGAATAAACTACTTATAGGTATCAGGTGGTTTCGAAGCTTTATTTTTCAATAGGTCTACCTATTGCTGTAATAATTTTAGTCAGTTATTTTTGTACGTGCTTGTGAAGTAAAGTACCTATAGAATGAAATGAAGCTTATTTGTTTGGGTTGTTTATGGTCTAATATACATATTTGGCTATATATATTTAAAAAATGTGGAGCAAAATGGAACAGTGTTGTATGTGAACTTAGCTATTGCATATTTCTATCCACGGAAGCTTGGTGGCCTAGTGGTTTGAGCTATCGCCTCTCAAGCAGAGGGTCGTGTGTTCAAACCCGGCTCGCACCTCTGAGTTTTTCGAAATTTATGTGCGGAATTACATTTGAAATTTACCCCGAGCTTTGCGGTGAAGGAAAAAATCGTGAGGAAACCTGCACAAACATGCGAAGCAATTCAATGGTGCGTGTGAAGTTCCCAATCCGCACTGACCCCCCCTGGGGACTATGGCCCAAGCCCTCTTGTTCTGAGAGGAGGCCTGTGCTGGGGTGATATTTCTAATTTGTGAGTGTAAAGCTGCGTTTCTACCAATAATGTGCGAGAATGTATTGTTGAGCATAGACAGACAGACATGGCGAAACTATAAGGGTTCTATTTTTGCCATTTTGGATACGGAACCCCTAAAAATACACTGTGACTTTAATTTGTGCACAAAATCAAGGTTAAACTTTACGACACTAAAGTATCCACGGACGGGTTGAAGCGTTTTGGTTTTGGATACCATGGTATCGTCGGACTGTCAAGACGGACTGATGATGATGATATTATGTGGGTCAGTACGCAAAGAAGTGTCTAGCTCGCTTTAATTCAGCCTTGGCCTAGCCTAGATTCAATTTGGCGACAGCAAGCCAGAATGCCAGCGCATTATTATTTATTGAAGTCAGTCGCGGCGAAACTCTGAAATTAGACTGTTTCAGAAGTTTAACGAACTTCTTACTAAGTTAGGTAAATGGCACTTTTATTTAAACAATAGACTAACCCGGCTTCGCACGCGTTCCCTAGGTTTTACTAATTCTCAGGTTTTACGAAATTCTCATGAGAATTACCATAAATTATCTACATCGTGGTTCTCATTGGTTTTTGTATTAAAGGTTGCCTGGAAGAGATCGCTCTTAAGCGATAAGGCCGCCTATTGCTTACCTTGTAATTTTCTCTGTGTACCTGTTTTCTGTATCGCTTACTATTTTCTGGTCTATAATAAAGAGTATTTGTATTGTAAAGATAGCAGTATAAATTTTGACTCTATTCCAGGATTGATTTATGATTATTACGCCAAAATTGCAGATAAGTATTATTGTTCAAGTGAGTGAGATGTGTTTTCGTTGCAGCTTGCACAAAATGCTTTCGAATTTCCGACTATCCATTATCTTTTATAGGTTGCATTGTTTAACATAATCTCGTGAAATTTTGGGAGCGGGTTTGATAATTAAGTACATGGACTTTTTTGTCGATTTTTTACAATTTTTTCATGGAGGTTTAAAATGTAGAAAGCAGATTTGGTAGTTTGAGAACCACTATTTATACAGCGTACAGGTAAAATTCATCAAAGACAGCGTGTATTTTTGATACTACCTCAAACTGTAACCAGACGAAGATTTAAGAGCTGTGAACCGATATCAAAACAAATTATTAATTTAAAATTTAAATTATTAATTTTAACACAGCGTAATTATTTTTTGAAATATTTTCGAGCAGCAATGTAATGCGTACAATAATTTGATACGAGCGAGAAACGTTCTGTGACAGCTGTCACGTAAACAAGTGAGACGTTTTGAATAAAAACAAAGCAGTATCACGTAGTGATACATTGCAGGGTAATTAATTTTATAAGAAAAATAACTTTAATAAAGTTTTTTTTTTTTACTAATACATAATGAAAGTGATTATTAGGGCCTTCACTAACTGCCCTTAAAGTTTGAGGTAGTATCAAAAATACACGCTGTATAATACGAGATTTTATTACTATATACTATATCGAATTGACACAGTAATTTTGCCATAAACCTAATTCAAACATACGTCAACGAGCATAAAGAGAGCGCTGCGACTCGGCGCCAAACCGTCTACGTCGTAGGCCGTAGCTCGTAGACGCACTACGCCGTAGCACTGCTACGCGCCAGAAGGCACGCCTTGGACCATGTGAAGACTGATTAGTAAGTAAATGACTCAAAGTTCGCTTGTACAGTCACCAGCATTAATATCTGCCACATCTGAGCATGCAAAAATATCTGACACGTCCTTCCAGGAATATAAATAGAGTCGTATCAGATATTTATGCACGCTTGTTGTGTCAGATATTTTATATTGGTTCTGGTCACTATAGATGTTCACCGGACACCGGATCGGTTTTTTTTGCCTAATTTTCGGTCTTGTATGGCTTACAATGAATGTGTGTAATAGTGATGTAACGAATGTCATTTTTTGCGAATGCGAATATTCAGTTGTTCGTTCTGGCGCCAAATTGTTAATGACAGTCTTGTTCGAACGATGTGCGTTCTGTTTGTTTTTTGTTCCTTGAATTATTATACTGTCTTAATACGAACGCATCGCGAAGTAAATAAATAAATACTTAATACCAAATGATTAAGAGAAGATAACACATAAATTACGTTTCATGGGATAATAACACAAGATACAACAATATGATAGGAAACAAAATAAATAAAAAAACTATATAAATACCAACTATAAAAAGAAAACACCATCTAATAGGCCCTCCTGCGGCATAGACCCCAATACACTGGCGGCATTACCTCTCTGTACGGCCAGAGAAATTCGCTGGGAGAGGTAAGCGCCAGCTCTGGGGTCTCCAGAGGTCTCAATCAGCCGGGACGACAAGGCCCCAGAAGATTGATATGTAATGATTACAAGGTTATTAAGTAAGTTATTTTTTTTGGGTAAAAAACATAACAAATTAAAGTATTTTGATTTTATTAACCCACTATTATCTAATGATTGTATTTTTTTCTGATATTCATAGTCGCAAAACATTCGCAGAAATTTTGCGAATGCGAATGGAAATATGCAAAACATGCGAATATTTGCGAATGCGGCGAATATTCGTTACATCACTAGTATGTAACGCACCGGACACTTGTCCAGCGACTTAATAGTTTGATGCATGTAAACGCATTCATTGTAGGTAAGCCATACAACCACCGCAAGTCCTGCAAAAAAACGGTCCGTTGTCCGGTGAGTGAAAAAACGGACGTCTACAAGCGGCCAAAGTGTTACAAAAGGATTAAAAAAAGTATTTAAATGGTTTAACACTATTAATGCTATATACGCCCCAATGATGGGTACAACAGGCCTCCTCTCAGAATGAGAGGGCTTGAGCCGTAGTTCCCTCGCGAGCCCATTGCGGATTGGGGACTTCGCACACACAATTTAATAAAATAAAAAAATGCTTCACTGATTTTTCCAGGTTTCCTCACGATGTTTTTCTTCAACGTAAAGCTCATGATAAATTCCAAAAATAATTTCGCGCATGAATTTTGAAAAACTCAGAGGTGTGGGCCGGGGTTTGAACCCACGATCCTCTTCTTGAGAGGCGCATTGGTCAGACCACTAGGCCACCAGGGCCAACCACGGCTATTGGCTCTATGCACGACATCAGCGCCACCTAACGTCCAAAACTTTGGCGACTCTAAGTTTCTGACGTTTCGAAATTTCATTGCAACATTGTAACAAAAATCAGGTTTCATTTTTGTTTCATTACATTTATCTGAGCGGATTTAATGCCATCTCTGTTGGTTTTGTTCGAATAGACGGAGACGGCATCACATTTATTTGTCAAATAAAATTAATCAATGGGTGGTGAAACAGCCCCTTAATAACTTACACGTGTTTTGGACGAAGGAAAGCCAGGGGAAAACGCTAATAAAGTATAGATCTGAGACATGTAATATTTACGTTACTTAAATAATAAACTTCGTTACTCGTTACTAAGACCTGGCATAGCGATTCGGTTTCGAACTTCGTATCCTGCCGTCCTACTCACACTAATAGCATTTAATAAGGGTGTGAGAGGGACGATACACGAACTTAAGATTTCGGAGTAGCCCCCTTGGCTGTTTACGACGACGGGTTACGGCCCCGTAAATAAGAGCAGCCCTAATGTGAAAACATACTCTCGTAGGTAGCGTTTTGGTAGAGTTACGCGACAAGATGGCTACATATTTTTATGTAGGTAGACCTACCACATACCTATATACATAACTAGCATATGCCCGCGACTTCGTCTACGCGGATCTAGGTTATCGCGCGGTGGCGCCCTCTACCGAAATAAAAGGTATCGTATGTTGAAAAAACCGACTTATTTCTTATTAAGTGCTTCAATGCCAAGTTTCATGGTTTTATTTTCGACAGCGACGAACTTCCACCATATAAACTTTCACCCTCTATTTCGACACCTTGAAGCCTCTTTTTCGCAATAAAAGATAGCCTATGTTGTTTTCCAAGGTCTATGCTATCTTTGTACCAAATTTCATTAAAATCGGTTCAGCGGTTTTGGCGTGAAAGCGTAACAGACAGACAGACAGACAGAGTTACTTTCGCATTTATAATATTACTAGCTTTTACCCGCGGCTTCGCACGCGTAAACTAATCGGTCTGGTAGTGGCAATTGAAATATCCCGTGGGAGTATAGGGATAAAAAATAGCGTATGTGTTATTCCAGACGTGCAGCTACCTACATACCAAATTTCATGACTTTTAGCCCAGCGGTTATTATTTCAAAATTTTATTCCTATCCCGTGGGAATATTGGGGTAAAAAATAGCCTATGTGTTATTCCAGAGGTTCAGCTACCTACACACCAAATTTCATGGCTCTAAGCCCAGTGGTTGTTACTTCGAGATTTTATCCTTTGATATCCCGTGGGAATTTCGGGTCAAAAAGTCACTTATGTATTATTTCAGACGTGCAGCTCCCTACAAATCAAATTTCATGACTCTAAGCCCAGCGGTTATTATTTCAAAATTTTATCCCTATCCCGTAGGAATATCAGGATAAAAAGTAGCCTTCGTGTTATTCCAGAGATCCAGCTACCTATATACTAAATTTTATGGCTCTAAGCCCAGCGGTTGTTATTTCGAGATCTTATCCCTAGTTATCCCGTGGGAATATTGGGTCAAAAAGTAACCTATGTGTTATTCCATACGTCCAACTACCTATATACCAAATTTCATAACTCTAAGCCCAGAGGTTCTTATTTCGAAATTTTATCCCTATCCCGTGGGAATATCAGGATAAAAAGTAGCCTTCGTGTTATTCCAGAGGTCCAGATACCTACATACTAAATTTTATGGCTCTAAGCCCAGCGGTTGTTATTTCGAGATCTTATCCCTAGTTATCCCGTGGGAATATTGGGTCAAAAAGTAACCTATGTGTTATTCCATACGTCCAACTACCTATATACCAAATTTCATAACTCTAAGCCCAGAGGTTCTTATTTCGAAATTTTATCCCTATCCCGTGGGAATATCAGGATAAAAAGTAGCCTTCGTGTTATTCCAGAGGTCCAGCTACCTACATACTAAATTTTATGGCTCTAAGCCCAGCGGTTGTTATTTCGAGATCTTATCCCTAGTTATCCCGTGGGAATATCGGGTCAAAAAGTCACCTATGTGTTATTCCATACGTCCAACTACCTACATACCAAATTTCATGACTCTAAGCCCAGAGGTTCTTATTTCGAGATTTTATCCCTATCCGGTGGGAATATCGGGATAAAAAGTAGCCTATGTCCTTTCCCAAGGTCTATTCTATCTCTGTACCAAATTTCATCCAAATCGGTTCAGCGGTTTTGGCATGAAAGCGTAACAGACAGACAGACAGACAGACAGACAGAGTTACTTTCGCGTTTATAATATTAAGTATGGATATATTAATATATTATATATAGTAGGGATGGCAAAGCATCTGCAATACCCCTGGTGTTGCAGATGTTTATGTGCGGTGGTGATGTCTTACCATCAATCAGGAGACCCTCGTTTGCTGTCCAGTCTAATGGAAACAAAATGTGTCATGGTAGATATGTTTCTAATTTTACTTTACCCGCCTGCGATTTACGATAACTATGTCTATGTAACAAATGTGTGTTCAAGCAGCTCTTCCACCTCTGCATTGTAAGAACTCACACGAATCACACAAACCCAACTATCATCTCACCACCACACCACCACACTAAATAGCAAGGCTACTCCGAAACTCGAAACCGGAAGTTCGTATCGTACCTACCGTCCCTCTCGCTCTCGTTTTAAATAGTTAGAGGGACCGCATGACACGAACTTCGAATTTCGAGTTTCGTAGTAGCCCTGCTGACGCGTTAACTTGTTACCTCTGAAGATGAACTCTGCTTGGGTTCGATACGCGTCGAGTCTTCGACTGTAAAGAAAATCTCGAAAAATAAGTACATAAATTGATGTAATTGATGTTCTCTTTAATCCTGCAACTCCTCGCTACCTCAAAGAGCGATTTAGCTACGTAACTTCCATTCGATGCTCTCAGAACTTTCTCCTTACCGTGCCTCTTTTAACTCCAAATTCTATGTCTATTCTTATACTGTCCAGGCTATTCGGTTGTGGAATTCCTTACCGATTGATTTACGACGGGCAAAATCTCTGCCACTCTTTAAATCTATGCTTAAAGAGCACTATCTGTCATCGTGTAATAATTAGCTTTATCCTAGTTTATTTATTTATTCGTTTATTCATTATGTGATTATTTGTCCCATTACCTATTTTTATTTTTATTTTAGACGTGTAATATATGTATATGTGCAATGATGTGTATGTGTAGATGTGTTTTTGTTGCTTTTTCATTTTCTGATAGGTACATATTGTTCACGAATAGAGAATGTTAATAGGTGTGCAAAATCACTTGAAAGCTTTGTTCCAGTAAAGCTTTTATGTATACAAATACATTTGTTTTTATTTCAGTGAAAAATACCAAGTAGTTATGATTTTATACGCATTCAAAGTTCGCATAAATATCGAGTCCCGCCAACAGCCGCGCGACAGCGTGTGACGTCATTTTCCAACGCTCCGCGCTCCGCGTAGTCGAGTCCCTAGTAATCAGCTGTACCAGTAGGTCCAATGCGCCGTGTTTTGTTTTGTTTTATCGCTTCCAGACCTTCCAGTTGTGTACATTTATTTTAAAAAACCAGTCAAGAGCATGTCGGGCCATGTTCAATGTAGGGTTCCATAGTTCCCGACCGTCAGTCCTGTCACAATAGGCGGACTTAAAATGAGACTTTTTTAGTTATAGATAGGTAATAATAACTTAGTTAAGTGTAAATTTGAACATAAAAACTGTGTATTTCACAATAAAAGTAGGTAGGTATAAAAACAGAGACTAAGTAGGTATAAAATTAACATACCTAACTAAAACTAATTTAAAATAGCTAATTAAAAATTTAATTAGTTTAATTTACAAAAACTTGAAAACAGCTTAACTGATTAAGTTGAAAAGAAATAACGTAAAAAAAATAATTAAGGTTGACATTCGTTTTTTTTCATATTTTTTAGACGTGCGGTTTAAAAGGTAGAGAATATCTCCGAAAATATTCATTTCATCAAAAAATGGTTTTCGCAAACCCATTCATTTTCAAATACCTATCCAACAATACCCCACAACATAGGGTCGAACTGAAAAAAAAAAAACCATCCTCTCTTTACGTGTAGGTATGGGAGGTACACAAAAAAAATTTTTTTTTTATTTATTTCCCAATGACCGCGTAAATGATAAGTATATTGAATATACTCATGACAAAGGCCAAAGTCGGATTTCTATAATAAGATGGCCCCTACATCAAATGGGCTTGGTTTCCTTTTTAAAAGTACTTCTTATAGTGAAGAATATTTATGCTGAATATGAACACCCCACTTGTAACATGAGGATTTTTGATAGGAAGTACTGCCTGGAAAGTTTTGATATTTAGGCAAGTAGTAGACCAATATATGGTCTATTCTGAGAAAAAAAATTGGAGGTGTCACTACTTCACAATCACATTTTTTTTTATTTGGTCTTTTATAGTAGTATTATTTTTTGCAAATCATACCTATAAAGAACACCATTTTAAAATTTTAAGTAAATCGCTTGAATATATCCAGAAAAAAAATACGTTAAAAGAAATCATAAAAAAAATCTTAAGTCAAAAACTGCCAAAAGAAGGATGTCATACTCAGCATAAAAATTCTTCGGTACTCACAAAAAAACCCAAGCCCATCTGATGTAAGGGCCGATGAATTACAACGAAAACACGACTATGGCCTTTCTAGTACTAACGGTCTCTGAACTTAGCCGCAGACAGACAGACAGGCAGATAGACGGACAGACATGGCGAAACTATAGGGGTTCCTAGTTGACTACGAAACCCTAATAATGGATGAAGGATTCAAAAAAGGACAATGGGATGATCTATCTAAAGTAGATAGGCTCATTGTGCTCATTATTTAGCGACAAATACCTAATAGTGATTTTGACATCCATTGGATCGAGAAAAAATAACTTTTTTGGCGCACTGATACAGATATTTGTACATTATAGCACAACATATGATTTTCTAGTATTAGAATTGAACATTTTTTTTAAATATTCATAAATTAGTGAAACGTAAACCAACGGTATGGAAGAGCGCGACCAGGCTGAGAGCGAGCGTTGTACTATGACGTCACGCGCATCGAGCGCGGGCTGGACGTCGCGCATTAGTTTTAAAATTCAATATCTTGGAAACTAATTGACGTATCGAAACATATATTTTTTATTTTCAACAGAGAATACCGAAAGCCAAAATTCAAAATTAGTGAACATTCTCTATTGATCAGAAACGCAAAATTAATCTATATTTCATGCCGTATAGTAACAAAACGCAGCCATTCTGACAGATAATTTGCGTTAGCTGCCACTACATTTTATATTTCAGTCAAGTCTGAACAAAATATAAACAAAAATAGTTTTTACTGCATTGCATTACAGTCTTTATTAGACTGGCATTATAATAATACTTACTGTTATTTGTAGCTCAAATAGCATCAAACATCATTTGACATTTATGTTATCGGCGGTCGATTATTGAATTTACGAAATTACGTTTTACAACGTTTTTAATCAAATATGGGCGATTTACTTGACGATGATCTGGAATTCCGTGGGGGTACGCTGCAGTTGTCCACGGATCCTAATGCTGAGGACCCTGCAGGAAGTAGCGAGAACAATACAGCTACTGAACCGAAAAGCAAGCCCTCGTCCAATGTAAATCCTTCAATATTGTCCGGTGCAGACTCTTTATCATCATCTACGTCGTCTTTTGCTGGTGAGTACCCGTTTTTCTATAGAAAAAGGCATTTTGGTATATTTTTTTCATCCGAGCCTGAATGTTTTTCTCACAGTGCTCTGTTGTAGGAGTAAAAAAAAAACTAAATTTCGCTTTTATGGTTCTTGAATGGTTTTTATCGCCTTTACTAATTGAATGAAAATTAATATTTCACGTACGCATATGTATAAAAGTTGTTGTTGAAAATAACTACAATCAAATTATTATAACATACAACAGAAAATTCCACTGAGACAATGGTTTTATAATTCGAAATTAGGCCGAAGAGAAACATCCATATTGACTTGAATGAGACTGGGCCATACATGCGCTCCTTCTCATTTGTTTAGATTCAACATAATAAATAGCGAAGCATATGTATGTGGAGCTGCGGTGGCTGATTTAAATCACATCTTTCTATCCTGTCCATTATATGACAGAACTTGGTTTATGGAATCATTAATATTCCAAAATATTCCTTTTCCTACAAGCTTACTTTCCTTGCTCACTGTTCGCAATATAATATCATACAATAGCATTCTTTATTTCTAAAAATAATATAAAATATAATACTTATAAATATATGTATGTAATTCATTTGGCCTTTATTATACCTACCTATATTCCAAATTCCGATTACCAACTATCCCTTTCTGCATCTAATTTCCCTAACTTTAAAAATGGCTAAGGGAAACACTAAAAGCCCAAGTCCAGTAAATAAAAATAAAAAACTACTATCAACACATGGGCTTAAAAAACACCTATGACTAATTTAATATCTATCTTCATAAATTGTAAATTAAATCTAACTTTCTTGTCTAAAATACCTAGTGTTGTACTAGTTTATCACATTTCCTCACATATCCTCATAATAAATAAGTAAGATACTGCTCATTTTGTGTAGCAAAATTGTTGTCTTCTAGTTTTTTGGTGCTTAAAAACTTATACTTCAGCATATGTACCATCAGCCCAATATACCACCCTAAAGTTGATAATTGTTTGCATATCATAAAACAATAATGCCAATAGATGTGTCTGTCAACTTGAAAGTTCGACTTTAAAGACATATTCATTTAATAGGAATTTGTTTCAAAATTGTTAGATCACTTATTTGGCTGTTGATACAGTCAACGTCATAAATTATTGATCATTTCTGTACCTTGTTGTTTTCAATTGTTACACATTTGTTGTATGGATTTTCAAACATTACATTAAAAGTGACAAGGTGCAAAAGAGATCACTTGTTTATGACATTGACTGTACATACATACTGTTTTTATGTAAAAATGTGTTATTTTTATTATCACAACACTTTTGATTATTTGAACTAGATAGAACCCCACTGAGATAAGATAATCAAGGTTCTACTGTATTACAATGTAGTATAATAACTTTTATTGACCTGGAAACAGTTTTATGTTTTGTTTTGTAAAAATGACTATAACAGTACATGTGTGGATACAATCCCACTTTAACAAATTGTAAATTATAAAATCATGTGTGAATATCAAAATCTATGGATATTTATATAATCTCAGATGCAAGAACGCAAGAGCCAGCAAATGCATCAGCCGTTCCACCCCAAGAGCAGACAGTGTACCCTCGCTACGATGTCCCATTCAACCGTGAAAACATAAAGGATTTCTTCACATTCCGTAAAGGAGTTGTCGAGAATGCTATACAGGAGTGCATAACCGTTCTACTGTTCCCTGAAGACGGAGAGTACCTCGGTGCTTGGTTGTTGACTGAGTAAGTTCACTAATTATATCTTACTAGCTTTTGCCCGCGGCTCCGCCCGCGTGGTATTCGGTTATCGCGCGCTATTCCCTCGGAAACCGTGCATTTTTCCGGGATAAAAAGTAGCCTATGTCACTCTCAGGCCCATAAACTATCTCTATGCCGAAAATCACGTCGATCCGTGGCATCATTACGGCGTGAAAGACAGACAAATACACAAACACACACACTTTCGCATTTATAATATTAGTATGAATGGATTTAATATTTATTAGTGCACTAGCTTTTGCCCGCGGCTCCGCTCGCGTGGTATTCGGTTATCGCGCGCTGTTCCCTTGGGAACTGTGCATTTTTCTGGGAAAAAAGTAACTTATGTCACTCTCAGGCCCATAAACTATCTCTATGCCGAAAATCACGTCGATCCGTCGCACCGTTACGGCGTGAAAGACGGACAAACACACAAACACACACACTTTCGTATTTATAATAATAGTATGGATGGATTTAATATTTATTACTGCATGTAGACTGGGTCGAAGAATGGTGGGCAAACCGCCGGCCCGTTGGACGGATGACATTTGGCAGTCGGCTGGTAAACTGGATAGCATAGGACTGGGCAAAGCGGCGTGAAAATGAAGAGGCCTTTACCCAGCAGTGGGTGGATGTGGGCTGATTCGATTGATTGACTGCGTACAGAAAAAAAATTAAATAAAAAAGTTTGTGACTATTCTGAACCATTTGTCCATTCATCTAGTCGACCTTTTATCCATTTCCTGGTTTGTAAATAAAAAAATATGTGTAGTATGAAAATATAAATTTTCACTTCTCATGCTCGTAAACTTCGTGTTTATGCTGTATCTAGGCGACATAAAATGACTTTTTACGCTCTAGTGCATAAATAAAATCTTCGTCTAATACCAACTCAAGACCAAGGTAATCAGGCGTCAACAGCCACAAACAAAAACAAAAAAGTATATTTTTTAAATAATTTTTAGTTTATATAGAACTAAAAAAGAGACGAGATATCTTTGATCATGATGGTCAGATCAGAACATAAACTGACCACAAAAATATAAAGGGCTGTACTCCACTGGGAGTAGCTCCCTATTCATACGCCACTGACACGACATCTGCTTATAGCCATTAGGGCTGATCGCATGATTTTATTAAAAACTAAAAAAAAAAAAAGTTTATATAGAACTACATGAACACTGCACTACACACTATGCTGCACTATGAGCACTATGCTGAGCTGAGACCGTTTCGCGATTTCACAAATACTGTCATTTCTATATACTTGTTTATTTTGTGTATTTATTTATGTAATTTGTGAAATGTGTGAATAAACTTTTTTCTATTCTATTCTATTCTATTCTATGAATGCCTTGGGTGAAATGGCTCGTTTTATGCTCTTTTTGTACAATCTACTATTTGTTTTTACATAATTAAACTTAAAACTTTCCAGAATAACACTTTGGGACAATGAAAAAGAAAGAATTGTGCTGCTCACATCACGACTAGTCATGACCATTAAATACGATTTCATAGCTATGAAACAACTGGACTTTAAGAAGACATACTTGGATGACTTGGACACCATAGTGATTGGCGAGATGGTATATCCACCATCGTCCTTAGTGCCGTGAGTATTGCTTGACCACTACCTACTTGCTGCTGTACCATTAATTAACTAGGTAAACTAATTTTCTAACCCTTTTCCAGGCATGAATGTACTTTAAAATTGAATCTTACTAGATTTGTATTATGGTACAAAATCAATTGAAGTTGTTAAAAATATTATTCGTTTTTATTTCTCTTAGGTAAACATTATAAAACTATAAATCTTTTTGTGGGAACGCATCTGAATATCGAATGTTAAAATATCGAATATATTAAAATATCGAATGGGTCATAATATTGAAAGGTTTTTTTTTTCAGAAACCGTAAACTTCTCAGGATTCATTAAAACGGCATCGTATAGAACCCCTTAGGTTAAAAATAAAGTCTTAAGAAAAATACCTTTTCGATATTATGACCCATTAGAGATTTTAATAAATTCGATATTTTATCATTCGATATTTAGATACGTACTCCTTTTTGTAGTAGCGTATCTAAATTAAAGGTGCCTTGAAAGGGCTAGTAGGTTTTAGAGCAAAAGTCGCTCAATCCTTGCAATTAAAGCTCCCCCCCCAAGGTTTCGTTAGTTAAAAAATACATTATTTTAAAGACAAAAAAGCTATAAATGTAAAATGTTTTATTCATGACTAGCTTAGCCCGTGACTTCGCCAGCGCGGATCTAGGTTATCGTGCGGTGGCACCCTCTACCGGAATAAAAGGTATCCTATGTTGATCCTTGGGGTTTAAACTACCTATATACCAAATTTCATCAATATTGGTTCAGTAGTTTCGACGTGAAAGCGTAACAGACAGACAGACAGAGTTACTTTCGCATTTATAATATTAGTAGGGATGTTTATTGTGCTCTTGTTGGCTGACTGGTGTTTGTTTTTGTTTGTTTAATGTGAACAATGTGATGTTTAATGTATGTTATGACGTCATTGATGCCGTAATTCATGTCTCAATCTATGTATACTTCATGTGCTAACACTGACCATTTAAAATATAATTTAAATACTAATCTAAACAAAGTGGTGTAGTCCGGTGTTCGCACTAGAGAGTGCTGTAGTCCCTTTGACACCTTTTAGGACACTCACGGGAATAGATGGGTCCATTCTATCAGGACTTTCAGGACCATCATCATCATCTCAGCCATAGGACGCCCCCTGTTGGACATAGGCCTCCCCCATACCAGCCTTCAGGACCATGGTCCCTCAAAAATAATGTCGACTGTGTTACCAACCAGTAGTTTCTTTTTCAGCCCAAAAACATTCATCAAGCGTCTATGGATATTTTTATTCCTAGACAGTTTTCAAAATTTCAATATAGTAATACCTATAACTATAAATAAATAAATATCATGGGACACTTGACACGAATTGATATAGTCCCAAACTAAGCAAAGCTTGTACTATGGGTACTAGGCAACGGATAAACATACTTATATAGATAAATAAATACTTAAATACATATTAAACATCCAAGACCCGAGAACAAACATTCGTATTATTCATAAAAATATCTGCTATTCACGAATAAATCCCTTTTTTTTTTCTTTACGATGTGCGAATTTTCGATAAGTCGATTGGGGTACGCGTATGCCATTCAGAATAAAAAAAATACGTTTTTTGAAAGATTATTGGTACCTAGTCCGCAAAACGTTTTTACGGGCAAAAAAGAATTATAGTCAAAATACCATAACGGTACTTATCACGCTATTTTACACAAGTAATATTTACCTTGACGTTTCGACAACATTACAGTAGCCCTGGTCACGAGTAGACTGAAGTGTGCGAATCACGAAAGTTTAAAACGTTATAAAAAAGAATTATGTCCCAAAAAGTCCAGTCTCAAAGGTCCACCTCTCTCGCAGTCGGCTGAACGGCATAGCAACAGGTGTAACGTCGGTGGTGAAGGACTGCGTGATCGACCGGCTCTGCCGGCGGCCCAGCGGCGGCGATGAAGACCACAAACTGTTCGATCCCAAGTATTTTGAACCTAGGTACCTTCAGTTGCGGTAGACGCTCACAACACTGGTTTTATTCTTTTGCTAGCTTTATAGGATGCTGATTGTAAAAAAAAACATCATATACTTAACCCTAATATTTCTTAGTAATAACAACACTGGTTTTATTGTTTTGCTAGCTTTATAGGATGCTGGTTGTAAAAAAAAAAATATAACCCTACTATTTCTTGGTAATAACAAAACTGGCTTTTTAAACGCGGCTCCCGTAGAAGAACCATTGGCTGGATTTTTGACGAAATTATTCTAACACATTAAAAAAAAAACAGCTGAATCTCTTCCGTTTAAAAGACGTTTTAAAATTATTAACCTCGAAGCTAAAACAGAATTTCCTTTATTTTAGACTTAAAAATTAAAATCTGTTCGTAAATAATGCAGTCTTGTAACAAAAACAAAAAAAAAACTACTTTCATTTAATATTATAAACTGGCTTAATCTCACGGCTTCGCTACTGTGAGCATCTCTATCCCACGGGATTTTTTGGGAATAAATGCTACTAAAAATCACTAACCTCCAAGCTAATACAGTATTTTCAAAAGATGTTTGGTGTTTTTGTGACTTATTTTATCCAAGTATGTTTTTTTTAATTGCTTTATAAACGCAATGTGTATTCGTTTATGCTTTTAAATACATTAACATTGAAAATAAGCGTATACTTCGATCCTCATATAGAAATACGGTTGTATAGTTTTTTTTAATATAATTTGAAATAATTACGTATTTTACCTTTTTTCTATTAGAGGATCGAGTTTTATATCATACAGCTTTACATGTGGCTTCTGTCTGCTTCTTAAATAGACCTAAATGTTATAATTAATTTAAAACTTCAGCACTCTGTACGTGTGGTGGCCAAGAAACCTGTTGTGTGCGACACCTGTCGTTTTATCGCAAATATAACCTGTGATATTTTAATATATATATTCTCGAGTATATTTTCGCGGTAATGTACTCGCGTGATACTAAAATCCGGAATGGAAACTATCCTATATCCTTCCCAGGGTCTTATTTCATCTCCGTACCAAGTCTAAATCAGTTCAATGGTTTTTAAGCGTGTCACACAAGAGCTACTTTCCCATTTATAATATAAGTAGGTATGGATTATGGATCATCATCTCATTTCTCATCATTCATTTCGTTGGACATAGGCCTCCCCCATAGACCTCCAGTTGCTTCGGTTGGCATCGGCCTGCATCCACCGTGAACCCGTGGCTATAACCAGGTCATCCGTCCATCTCGTTGGTGCATGTCCTACGCTGCGCTTGCCGATCCGCGGCCTCCAATCAAGAACTTTTCGGCCCCAACGGCCATCCGCTCTCCGTGCTGTATGGCCCGCCCATTGCTACTTCAACAAGTTAATTCGCTTGGCTATGTCGGTGACCCTTGTTCTTCTATGTTCTTCTACGTATCTCCTCATTTCTGATTAGATCCCGTAGAGAAACCCCAAGCATAGCTCGCTGAGCAACTCTGAGCCTATTTATAAGGCCTACAGTAAAGCACCACGTCTCGGATCCATAAATCATCACTGGCAACACACATTGGTTAAAGACTTTCGTCTTAAGGCACTGAGGAATTTTGGACGAAAATACATTGCGGGGTTTCCCAAAGGCTGCTCATCCGAGTTGGATTCGACGATTGACTTCCTTCTCGAATTCTCCTCCTCAATTATAGATGGATGTAATTAATTGTGAATTATTAAAAACCGTTTCAATATGTTTCTCGGCCACAATGATAATGATAATAACTCATTCTAGAAAATAATTTATATGAGTTTTAATGTTCAATACTTGTAAAAGTAGAATACCTTAGAAAAGCGCATTTGAAGTGCTGCTTTGCTGTTGGTGTGCTAGTAGTTTGTTCTTAGAACGTTTACTGGGTACACTCTGTTCCATTCGAGCCATAGGTCAATTTAATTTTTTTTTGATCATTTTGTTGGCATAGTTGCTTTATTATATACTTGCAAAATTTCAGCTTTCTAGCACTGATAGTCTTTGAGTAAAGCCGCAGACGGACGGACAGACGGACATGACGAAACTATAAGAGTTCTGTTTTTGCCGTTTTGGCCACGGAACCCTAGAAATGGTCAGTATTAAATTAACAAAATATGTAAATTTAAATGCGCTAAGGTTTTTATTTGGCGTATGTTGTATTTGGGCGATTTAAAATAAAAAAGTACTTACCACTTTTTTTTTAATTTTGTAAAAAATATGGTTTTTCCTACTCAAAATTAAGAGCACAATCGTATCTGATAGTTTAAAAAACTGTCCCCAAAAAAATGACAGTTTTGCGACGTTTCTTTCATAAACTTAGGCAGGGCCGCATTTAGAGGTGTGGAGGCCTTGGGGCAACAAAGGAGTGGAGGCCAATAAGGGTCTTTTGATATTTTACTGATTGCCTGATTGAAGTGAAGAAATATATGAATTGTTGTTTCCCAGTATTTACTCGTCGGGATTTGAAAGATTTTTTTTGGGATGTCTCTATTGTGGGGGCCCCTATTTTGTGGAGGCCCCGGGCAGTTGCCCCCTTTGCCCTCCCCTAAATCCGGCCCTGCACTTAGGCTTTGTTTCACCACTCATTAATAAATTTTATTTGACGGATAAATGTGATGCCATCTCCGTCAATTCGAACAAAACAAAAAGAGTCGGCATCACATTTATCCGTCAAATAAATTTTATCAATGGAAGGTGAAACGGGGGGTAAGTACGAGTATGAGCGTGATAAAACCGACTCATTAAATTTTATATAAAAATAATGGAGTAATTTTTTAAACGATCGGAATCGATTGTGCTCTTGATTCTGAGTAGGAAAAACGATATAAGTTTTTTTTTTTAAAAGGACAGCGAACACTTGTTTTTAAAAACGTCTATTGCTCACTTTAAACTTTGGTACAGTAAGAAAAGGTTTTTAATTGATTCTACTCTTGATTCTGAACAAAATAATTTCAGGTTTTCAGTTCTTTAATTAACATATTTTATGTTGTAGCGCACGGCTTCACGGAACAGAGTGTAACTAAATAGTTTGAACATCCATAAATCTCAAAAATGTAGTTGTTTTTTTAAAGGGAACGGAACCTGCGCGGTGTTAGGCTGATGTGGAATAAAGGCGAGCCTTTGCCTTTGAAGATGGCTTGGAACCCTTTCAACCAAGACGTGCCCTTCATCACCTTCGCATCGCACCCTATTTATTGGCATAAAGGTATTTTGAAAAACTGAATTTGCATGTTAACTCTAAGTGAGAAAAGCTTTGTGAAATATTAAATGATATTGTAACGGATAACTCACGACTTAAATCGAGTTTAGCTCGACATGTTTCGGGCTTTGTGATGCTTTGCGCGTTGTGTTTTGGGTTTCGTAAGAATTTAAAAGTAAATGACATATAAGTTTGTGTTTCATATTATCATATTATTTTTAACAATGTTTTTTTTATATTCAGAGTTTTCGGATTTTTCCTTTACTTGTGTGTCTTCTTACTTCTTGCAAAATTTTGTAGTTATTTGTTGACGGCAAGTACCCTATAGAGTTAGATAACCTATATTTTGTTTGATTACCACATTTTCAATAAGTTATGTAGGTTTTTAATCACAATAATTTCAAACTAAGCGATTACGCAGTTAACTTATTATTGGTTTCAACTTGATATATCCACACGTATCTTAGAAAAAGGGTCTTGACATACAAACCGACGATAACAAAGCGATTCCTTTTCCTTTTTATCGCTGTTTCCCATGTGTTACCAAAATCGACTAATAATATGTCTGTCAACTGAAAAATTCAATCACCACCACCACGAGTGGTGTCCTGCATGGTCGCAGAATTGCAATTCAAAGTCAAAGTCAAAATCTCTTTATTCAATTTAGGCTATGACAAGTACTTATGAACGTCTAAAAATCTACTACCGGTTCGGAAAAAAATCTCTGTTGAGAAGAATCCGGCAAGAAACTCAACGAGGTATTTTTTTTAAAAACAGATTCACAATATTTATAGATGATATCTATATACTATACATTACAAGTATTTAACACAATTTTATTTTTAACACAGTAGGTTCGCTATTTGAAGGGATCGCTAATGCGGATCGGAATTATTTCCAAATATCCCTGTCCATGATATAATCATTGACTTTATAATAAGCCTTAGATATTAACGTCTTCTTGTAACTTATGGACATAATCCATAGATTTTCGTAACACACGGGTAACACTTGCCGCAGTTTGCGGATTTGCTTTTTAGCCCATTATAATATGAAAGGATATTATTCTTAAAATAAATGTCACCTTCCAGATGGCGAAGTAGAAGAGAGATCGACGTACGACATGGAAATCTTCGCGCAGAAGCTCCAAAGGGCTGTGGAATCAATGGCTTCATCCTCATGCTGTATCCACCATTCGCCAATAGTCATACAGAGTTACGTCGGTGTTACCTCTATGTTACATAACAAAACTAGTATGGGTTTTTTTAAGGTTAGAGGAAAGTTTAGCTTTTAGTTTGGATATAATAAGTGTCAGGGATAAGCGCGCTTTGTAATACGCTAAGGTGAATCGGTTTGTACGCCGTCAAAACCCTGTGATCGGAGCCGTATTAGGGCATGTCGTCAATACCAATTTAATATAATATTGGGGTCTTGAAACTTAACAAAGTTATTTTAGTCTTTATTTTATAATTATTGCATTGCGTGCTCTGTATAGAATATGTAGTTTTAGTCGTGCTAGATATTCAATATTGGAAATTTGATTTAGAAATTTATAATAGCCTTCGTTCACCGCGTTTTTCTATACAGAGCAGCCATACAACTCGCATGCGTATCGCGTTTGTATCTATACAAACGCGCGTCGGCGGTGCGATTACAAAACGCGGTGTGCATGGGCCCTAATTTTGATTGTTTGAAGGAAAGGAACCTAAGACCTAACTAAAGGATACACATGCCCTTTGCTTGTATATCCTAATATGTGCTAGGAGTTTGCTTTGTAATTAAAACTTGTATGTTTGTGCCACATTTCGTCACTATTTTTAAAAATACTCGTATCTCAAAATAGATAATTCACTGAGTGAACTTTATGAACATTATGTCAAGGTTCAATTTTGTTGACTTATTATTTTAGATACAAGATTTTTTCAAAGTAATGACGATTTGTATAATATAACGTTTGATATGTTAAGTTTTGGCATGTGTGCCTAAATCCAGGCTTATAATGATTATGTAAAAATTGGGATTGTGCAATTAAACTGTTCATTATGTTATAAATTTTATGTTTTAGCATTTAATTAAATCTGTTGTGTTTTATAATATTAGATTTAAGCCTTCATTTTAATCAGACGAATGCTATTCGCTACTTATGGAGTCGGTACCTATTTAAAAATAAATAATTTATTAAAGTCTCTTGATACAAACGGTTACGTAGCATAAACGCCACACAAAGTAACTTTTAAAAGTAATTCACCTACAAAATGAAAAAAATACTAAAAAATTGCTAACGAAAAAATCCACACACCCAGTTAATAAGAACACAATAATTCATATTGCAAAAGAACATAACGGGAGCGCCAAAGTTCGCATACTCTTCGCAAGTCATACCGTATTTTTTATTCGAATCATCGTTTGTCATAATTTTTTCATCTCTCCTGTTCGGAAAGTTTAATTTTCATGGGTAGATAGACGGGTGGAAAATTGCGTTTTCTCCTCTAGGGTGGAAAGTAATTTTTTTTTAATTTTTCGGCTAGCCACGACATCGAAGATAATTGAGTTACGTCATATTATTAAAATAAAAGCTTTTCAGTAATCTAAATTCAGCTATACATTAAACGACATGTTTATTACGATCTTAATAGGTTCACATTAAAACATTCTACAATTGGTCAATTTTTTTCGAAATTACAAAATATCAACATTTAAAATTTTTCCTCTATTCTGCTGCCAGCCATAATGCCATGATAGGCATTTTTTTCACGTTTCGGCATGGCCATCTAGATGTAAGTCGTGACCAAGAACATTATATACAACACTGGAGGTTGAAAGCCGAACATCCGTAGTAAAAGTCAAACTTCTTGGTTCGGCGTGCAATCTCTAGTTTTGTATAATTATAAGCTCTTTGGTCATATCGTGGCCAACTCGATTACAGTCTAGTCGGCCGCGGCAAGTGGCCAGTATGCAAAGAGTAAAGTAATGTATGAAAAGGTTGGAGGTTGGATATAAATAAATTTAATTTATTTATAATTTAATTAATTTATATGTTATTAATTTATATCGTAATTATAACTTACATAATTTTGTACATTTATTTATACTAGCCACGACATCGAAGATAATTGAGTTACGTCAATGATTTTTTTTTCACGTTTCGGCATGGCCATCTAGATGCACGTCGTAACCAAATCGTTTTTTTTTTTTATAATCGGCCATGACAAGTGGCCAGTCGAAAAGGTAGCGCTGGAGGTTGGATAGGTTTAAGTAAATTCAATTTATTATTATTCTCGTTTTTTTGTAGTATTTTAGTTTCCTCACAGTCGAAATGAAAAGTAGAGTGTCTAACTCGGGTGAAATAACCCATTTCCCCTCGAACTATTGGCGCTCTCACTTCGTTCGAGCGCCAGAAATATCTCGGTGAAATGGGTCACTTTCCACCCTTGGTTATCAATCTACTATTTCGCCATTGAAATACGTATATTAGTATACAAATAAATTCCTATAGAAAACAATAGCTTAGGTTAGCTTTGTTTTGTAAAGATTCTGAACAATTATTGGATTCGGAGAAAAAAGAGTTATGACAAACGATCATTCTGACAAACATTACATTCGGACTTTCGATAAGTATGCGAGCCGATATGAACCCGAACATAACACATAGCACTATGATTAAAATATGTTGTTAGTTATTGTAGATAGTCAAAGTTTAAAACAATTTGCACTACTTACATGCAAGGCTCGGAACCGGTTTATAAAATAGCGGCAAATACCGGTTTATTTCGGTGTAATTCCGAACTTTCGTAAGAACGCGAACGTTTTTAAGAACTTAACTATAACCTAAATAAACCGGTTTGTTCGACGAGTGACAGCTGGCCGGTCGGTGACGTTTATCCTGCGCCGAATTAACCGGTTTTTATTGTTCTAAACCGGTTAATCTGACAAGAACTTTATGGAAATTTTGCCTTAAAAACCGGTTCATAAATAACGGTCTCACAAACGAAACCAAAATGAAAAGGCTTTGCGCCAAGTACAAATAACGGTTTGGAAATTTAACCGGTATCCGAGCCTTGCTTACATGGCACCAAAGCGGTACCAAAACTCACTCTTCCATTTAAACTTAACTTTCGTATTAGCATAAGTATGTGCCATAACGTAAGTGACTTGTCATCTAGTATTGAAGTGAAGTGCTACTTTAGATGTCAAATATTATGTCAATTTATTTCGGGGTGACACCTTAATGTTTATTGCGGTCAAGGCTTAAGCAGAGTACAGTGGAGACTCACAGAATCCTAGCTATCAAAGATGGAGCTTTGTGCAAAGTACGCCCGGATTGCTACCACCATTTTGCTCGCTAATCCTGCCGTGAAGCAGCACTGCTTGCACTTGTGTTTCGGCATGGAGAGTAAGACAGCCGGTGAAATTACTGGCACTTGAGGTATTCCATCTTAGGCCTCTAGGTTGGCAACGCATCTGAAATACCCCTGGTGTTGCAGATGTTTATAGGCGGTGGTGATCTCTTACCATCAGGAGACCCACTTGCTCGTTTGCCATCCCGTCAAATAAAAAGAAAGGAGTAAAGTGCCATAATACAACATTTAAAATAAAATGCGTTTCTTATACCAGTGTAGAAAGATAGGTTAAAAAGTTTAAAACTTCGAGAAAAATCTTAGAAGACCTTGTTTAAAATGAATAACAGACTTGTTGTAACTTGAAAGTATTTATTAGTGAAAGTAGCTTTTGCATAAAATCGGTGATAACATTAGATGTAGTTATTTTAAGAAGCTATTGATGGCACGGAGCGTTGCCTCCAAGGTTTGTCCAAGAAATCAGATACTGATGGAAGAAAATAGAGATCTCTAATCAGGCATTTTAGAATTTTAGATAAATTAATGAACACGTAGAATTGTGTTCACATGTCCTAAAGCCCAAGTCAAATTTTTGTTTCATGAAAAGGAAACTTTATGTCACTTCTGAGAGAGTTCAATGTCAAATTAGTGATAACTCCTTTATAAAGGACTTTGGGCGTTAGTAGGTTATGAAAATAAAGAGCAGCATCTGGATTAAAGTTTAACTGAACTAAATCTAATTATCGAAATCATGTACTCATGGTTAAATATTGTTAAAAATGATCTTGTCGAGCTAATTTTATAAATATTGTGATTAGGCCTGTTCTGAAACCCGCCGCCCACGGCGTGCAGCGTCCACACGCCACAATGCTTCTAAATAACTATACTTACTCCATTTAATTTAAGATTTGAATTAACGGTCTAATTGTAACACGTTTCTCGGTGTTTCGAACACAAATTGACTAAAAATACCCACAAGTACATTATTGCGATATATATTATATTTTTAGTATAGAAGTTAACACAATTTTAAATAGTTTCATTGTTTCATTTAAAAACGTGTGCAAATTTCACCGTTAAGTTTCAAATCCTTACTATTATGAAGGGGAAAGTGAGTTTGTTTGTTTGTTACGCTTTCACGCCGTAACGGAGCGACGGATCGTGGTAATTTTTGGCATAGAGTTTATAGTCCCGAGAGGGACATAGGCTACTTTTTATCCTGGAAAAATGCACAGTTCCCGAGGGAACAGCGCGAGATAACCGAATACCACGCGGGCGGAGCCGCGGGCAAAAGTTAGTGTTAAAATAAATGGAGTATAAGACGCCGCATGCGGACGAGCCAGGCGAGAACGACCATTCCCGAACATTCTCGAACACAACATACAGACGCGGCCTCTGCACGCCACGGGCGGCCGTTCGGAACGACCTAGGCCTAAAGCATTTATCTATTCTCAAAAAGATAAGAACGAGAAAATTCTGGCTACAGTACGCTCGTCGCCCACAAACCCTGAGTTATTCATTGTTGAACTATTCCTAACTAATACTTAGTACATGTCTTAGCTGAGGGTAACTCCGCAGTAGAAGCTAATTCAGTAATATATGAAATTTCGATTATTCTGTATTTAATACAAATATGTATGTACAGTCATAACCATTTATAGCGATATAGTTATAATGATATATCGGATGTAACGACTAAGAAAAAAGTCCGAACACGATGTTATATAACAAAATGGCGGTTATTACGACCAAATATTGGTGCCCCTTCGGTATCGTTATAAATAAACGAATTTTACTGTATTACTAAGGATACAATTCCACGGATTTGTTAGTTTATCTATACTCCGTTTATTTTAACATTTGAAACAAACGGTAAAATTTGCACATGTTTTTGTAAATGAAACAATATTAAATTGTGTTCTAACTTCTATAATACTTAGTAAAAACATACTAAATACTGCTAATAAATATACATGTAGATATTTTTAGTCCATTTGTGTTCGAAACACCGAGAAACGCGTGTTACATTTGACCGTTAATTCACACCATAAATTAAACAGAGTATACTGCTGTTGGGAAATGCTTTTATCTACCCCGTGTGGGATGATCGTGTTTATTGCATTATGATAATTCATTATGTTGTGATGTTCTTTGAGACATTTCGCCATTCATATTGTAAAATATTTTTGTTTTTACTTTATTTGTATATTTTGGAGTCATAACTTACCAATTTTGTTCATCACGAATATAAGTGTGGCTTGTAATATGAGCAAATAATCATACTTCTCAAACTGAACAACATTATTACTTCAGCGACTTTTAAAAATAGTTTTTTAATTTTTATTGCACTTTTAAGTTTATTCGAAGAAGCAATGTACCTAAAGCAAAATGCTTGATGTTTGTAGCGTGACAGGTGGGTTCTAGGATAGCGTATATTGATAGCAGTATTTAATTTGTATGAAAAAAGGAAAATTCGACTCCATTATTTTTGAAAGTCGCTGAACTAATGTTTTTCAGCTTGACGAGGACGATCATATGTTTTAATTTTTTGCTCGTATTACAGGCCACACCCGGTATACATTATGTCGTTGATTGTTGTAATTTATGTTATTACAGTTGGGAAAAAGCTTTTGTAATTGGAAGTATTTTAGCAAAAACACATCCAATTTATATTTCCGAGCTAATATTTATACAATCAAGTACATTTTCATTTACTTTTTATGATATTGTATTTATTATAAAACATTGTAATGGAATGGCCTAACATTGCTCATGTTTTTTTGAAGTAATTATGTCAAGTGATAAAATCACTAAACTTACTAGGTATACATAAATTGAGTTTATTCATATACAATTTAGATAGTTCTAAAATATATATTTGCTTTGTAAGATGTTTGACTCTTTGTCCTTACAAATACGTCTATTGTCTTAACTAATCAATTAAAACTATGAAATTTATTCTGTAGTTTTTTTAATGACCCTATGAGTAAGTAGGAATCGTTTTAATGTGAAATAGTGTAAGTAATTATTTTTCAATACTTAGATTTCAAAATCTTGATCATTCCATTTGTCAGGAAGGTTGAAATTTTTCCAAAAATTGTCATCCAAAATACTCAAAGTTGGGTCATTCTCTTCTTGGCTTATTTCCCGGACGTACCTCAAGTTTTCTACCCAAGAAAGGTCACATTCTACGTTTTCTTTGTATATTGTTTCAGGTTTATCAACACTAATATTGGAACAAACAAGTGGTTTTCCAAGGACAATGTTATATGGTGGTTTTCTTCCTCTTTGTATAGGTTTGTGTTTGTTACACGTTTTTTCTGTATTTTTTACTTTAGACTGCGGTTTTCGTTTTATTGTTGCATTGTCTTCCTTGTTTTTCTTTCGACGTGTTTTTTTATTTTCAGTTTTGGATGCCTGAGCTAAAGTACCAACTTTAGCGGGTGCTTCTTTATTTATATCAAAGTTTAGTGCTGCAATATTACATTTAGATTGTTGAATTTCTAAACCATAGTTCATGCTATGTGTGTTTTTAATTTCATTTGCAACTGCAGGTCTAGTTACTGGATTATTTTTAGTTATATAATGATATATCTCTAACTCTCTTTCTTGTCTTTTTTCACTGTATTTATTATTTTCATTACAAAAAGTATCTAAAACACTCTGAGAACAGTCCTCTTCAAGAACTGTACACAGAGTGAAGTTAATCTCCGTTTTACCCACTTCATTAATTTCTTTTCCCGGTTGGTTGTTATTTACATGTAATTGTAAATTATCAGTTTGTCGATTTATTTCTTTACATCTTGTGTTATCGTTTTGAAAATTCTCTAAAATGCTTTGAGAACAATTATCATCTGATAATATTTCAGGTTCATTTTGTAAACCCATTTTTGATATAGCAATCTTAACCTTCTCAATTATGTTTTCTGGTTCTTGTGCTGTTTTGCAATCATCCTCTACGAGATCAGTTATTTGATCATCAATACTATCATTGGTTAAATTAACTTGACTTAAATGTTCAGTTCTATCCTCATCAGGTAAAGAATAGATGGGAGAACTGGCTTCGCCAATTTCAGTGTATGCTTGAACAGGAGACACTGGTACGTATTCAGCATGTACTTTGTCTTCAGTTATAATGCCTTTCATACATCGAGTTAGCTTTTCAATCACCTGAAATTACCATGGTAATTGAGTACTTGGAAAATTACAGATATAATGTAAGTACAAACGAAGACTCAGATTTCTCCTAATCCGAAAAAAAGAAAAGTAAATTTGCATCAGCGGTTGGACAGTTTCGCATTATGCGGAGAGAGTCTTAATTTTTTGATATATTATTCGAACGAATTGAATCACAACCCAGGGAGCCTTTTTCAGGTTGCCATTTCATACTTTTGTCAAGAAAATACCTGTAGGACTCTAGAGTTGGCGCGAGGATATTTCGTCTTCAAGCTAACGATCTCTCGAAGGTACTCCTCCGCTGCAGACGTAGATATGAGATTGTTGCAGTAGATGTGGTCATCCATTTTAAAACTGATCTGCATTAGCCTTGTAGTCAGGACATCCTAAACAAGCGAAAATTTAATAAAAAAAAAACTAGTCCAGCTTCCTGCCGTGCCGCCCAACTCAAATTTTTGTTTATGGCCATGCAACTCTATGCCACTTATGGGAGAGTTCGATGTTTCACCAAAGATGTGCGAGGAATGTATTTTTCGCGAACCAATAGAAACGCTTCGTTTAGCGTTCTATTGGTTCATGAAAAACATACTCCTCGCAACACATCTTCGCACATCTCTGGTGGAAACGGATCGAGCCTAAGACATACTGTGCGGAAGGAGGCTCAGTCCCGCCCGCACACGAATTAAAGGAACGTATGGAAGGAAAGTCATACAGTATAATCGAGGGCAAAAATATGTATACACTTTAGTACCTTGTCTATTTTCGTCATATTTGAACTGCCATATATGAACTGTCACAGTGCAGTGGTTAAAGTGACAAGGTACTAAAGTGTGTACATATATTTGCCACCAGTAACGCAAGTTCGGTTTATTCCCGCCGACTCACACGCTTAAAACTGTCACACTGTGAGTCGTTGGGAATATTTTTGCTAAAAAAATCGCAACAAGTGACACTGTTACTAGATAGGACAGTTTTTAATGTTTTATCCCTCCGAGTCACACCCTTAACTGTCACACTATAACTAAATAAAAGTAAATAAATAAATATCACGGGACGCTTGACATCTATTGACCCAGTCCCGAACTAAGTAAAGCTTGTACTATGGACACTCACTCTAGGTAGCGGATAAACATACTTATATAGATAAATACACACTTAAATACATATCAAACATCCAAGACCCGAGAACAAACATTCTACTACTATTCTACAACTATGACTCGTTAAACTGTCCTAACTAGTAACAGTGTGACTTGTTGGGATTTTTTTATCAAAAATGTTCCCAACGAATCACAGTGTGACAGTTAAGTGTGACTCGGCGGGAACAAACGAAAAGTCCCAAATCGGTACGTGATTTAGTTACTTTGACTGTGTAGTGGCGAGGCGTAATAGCAACTCGATCCGCACCAGTTTAATTGCTTTATTTTTTTTACATGAATTAGTAATGACAGTATGGCAAACCATACTCATCCATGAAGTGACTTTTCCCGCCCTCTGCAAGTCTGCAGTAATCAGTAATGTACTATGTATTCCATCAGATAACCTACCCAAATTATAATGTATACACAAGATGATTAATAACTACAATCACTAACCTGACAACCTTTCCGTTTGTTTTTCTTGCCACTAGGCATTTTAACGAATTTGAAATCAAATTAACAATCTAAATAAAAAATAAAAATCCGTTGTTGTTCCCGCCCTTATTCCCGCCTCTCCAGCCTGCTGTCAAATTCGAAATTTTAATTTTTAAATTTGCAATTTTGCGAAGGCAAAGATCATTCAGCCACTAAGCCACTATTGCGGAAGTTCTAATTTTTGTTTTGCAACTAAATAATGAGTTTTGTCACGATCCAGATTAGGGTTAAAACAATTGCAATAATATCCATATTCATACCAATATTATAAATGCGAAAGTGTGTTTGTCCGCCTTTCACCCCGTAACGGACCAACGGATCGACGTGATTTTTGGCATAGAGATAGTTTATGGGCCGGAGAGTGACATAGGCTACTTTTTATCCCGGAAAAATGGACAGTTCCCGAGGGAACAGCGCGCGATAACCGAATACCACGCGGGCGGAACCGCGGGCAAAAGCCAGTAAATGTTATGTTTATACACACCAATAAACAGCAAGGTAGGTAAAAAATCTCTTAGAGTTGAAGTAACTGATTCGTGTACCAGGGTGGAACCTTTTCGCAGCAAATGTCATATTGACATTCCATACATCTGCCAAAGAAATCATCGTGAGATCTACTGTGAAAAGGTTTTAAGTGCGTCATTCAGTCTACAAACGCAGATCTTGATTCATAATCGTAATTTAAGTTAATATGCTCTTATGAGGAAAATTATTAGCAAAACCTACGCATTTATTTATTATCGTCTGGTACAAAAATGTAAGTAGGTACTCAACAACAAGTTTCGAAATAAAATGCAAATCCTGCATTTTGCGATAAATCTGTGCTATCAAACGGATGACATCCCGTAATAATTTATATAATACGAGATAATTACTGTTCTATGAAACTGATTTACCCGCAGTCCAGTCTGTGGCCATTGTGCCTACGACTGCTTTTTGGGTTTTTTATAAATGGATTTTTATAAAATATTGCAGTCATGAATTTAGTTACTCGCGTGTTTTTTTTAATTTATGGGATATGTCACTGTATCACAGGCTACAATTTTCAGCCTAGTCCCGGGCCCGAATACCAAAATCCGTAAGTATTTTTTTTAAGTTTTAATAATTTTAGATAGACGTGTGATGTAGCTGAGTTGGAACCGTTTCGTGGCAATTTGTTTTTCTCTTTTTAAAAAAACCTTAAATTTCCATAGGATAAGTGTTTTTTCTTTATTTCTTTAAATATGCATACTTGTTAGATTTTCTATGATTTATTGTATTGTATTGTAAAACTATAAGATGATTTTTAGATTTACGTTGTGAACTTGATTATCAATTTCAAAATTAATTTTCGTGTCACAATGGAAAAAAATAGTAATTCCAACTACCTACCTTACTGTGTCCAACTTTTTAGTCTTCAATACTATAGTGAGATGAAACACGCGCCATGGATTGACGAGAACGTGGGTTCGATTCCTGGCCTCAGATTATCATTTCTGGTTTTCTTTTATGTGTTTTAGTCACCGCTTCGGAGCCACTTTTAGCAATTTTAGGTTTAAAGTTTGATATAAACGGTACAATAGTGACAGGTTGCTAGCCTGCCGCTTACGGTATACCTTATAGTGGCTCCGAAGCGGTAACGTTTCGTGTGCTCTGCCTACCCCATTTGGGAATTCAGGCGTGATGTTTGTGTGTGTGTGTGTGTGTGTGTGTGTGTGTATTTTAGTCACGAACTAGGAAAAATAATAAAACTTCAAAATGCTAAGTATTTCTCTTGGTGGTGAACTAGATACTTAATATAAAATAACTTAATAAATAGTTTACTTTGTTTATTTAAATTGTTTGCTGGATGACCAAAGCCCAAATATTTCTTAATACTTTAAAAAAAAAGTTTTTTTTTTAACTTTGGAAGTGATCTACGAGAAAAAACTGCTTGGGAACCTTTGAGCTAAGTGAATCTGTGCCCAGTCAGTTCGAGCTTGTAAAGTTTATATGGATAGTGTGGCTCTACATTAGTAGTAAATACCGCTGATTATGCAATATGTATTTCAGCCACTAAAACTTTATATTTTTTTTTATGTAAAAAAACCGTCCAAGAGCATGTCGGACACACCCGAAATAGGGTTCCGTAGTCATTACGAAAAAATTAAGTAGTATTTTTCTAAGGATTTCGTATTTTGTACGGAATGTTTCAAGTCTAGGTATATTTTATACCTTAGGCTGCTATTTACTCTTACACTACTCAAGAAAACTTAACCGTTATAGTTTTCCTTGTAAGTTTGATATACTTACTACCATCTTAAATTTTTCAAATTTTAGATTATAGGGGGGCGGGCGCTCGATTTTAATGAAAATTTGCACTTTGAAGTTGAATATTTTGCAAACAAATCACTAAATCGAAAAATCGTTTTAGCTACCCCCTAATGGTTAACGATACCCCATACTACAAGCTTGGATGAGAAAAAAAAATCACCCCTACTTTACGTCTATGGGAGGTACCCTAAAAAAATTATTTTATTTTTTATAGTACCATTTTGTCGGCATAGTTTACATATATATTCGCACAAAATTACAGCTTTCTAGCATTGATAGTCCCTGAGCAAAGCCGCGGACGGACGGACGGACAGACAGACAGACAGACAGACAGACAGACAGACATGGCAAAACTATAAGGGTTCCGTTTTTGCCATTTTGGCTACGGAACCCTAAAAAGGCAAAATACAAATGCTCTTTGCTCTCAACAATTTTTTAGTCAATTACTTCGCAGGTTATGGGTATGAAACTCGGTAGAGGCAAAATATTAAGCTTTTTAAATGCTAATATTTATTAGACTCAAGTGTCCCCCTCCCTCTTGAATTTGGCTTTTAAGCTTGAAAAACTGAAAAAAATAAATCATACCTAAAGATGGTAGGCATATATTTTAAGCTACAAGTATTAAATTAATAACTCAAATGTGATTTTTTTTTAGACAGCGCCTTTTGGCTTAGGATGGCAGTACAATGAATTTATAAAATAAAACTATCACATCTTAGCAGGCTTTATAAGTTAACGAGTAATAGTCGTAGTACGGAACCCTATGCTAAGCTTGGTCCGACACGCACTTAGCCATTTTTCTTCTTTCTAAGGAAAATATGTCTTTATTTGTTTTACGTTTTCTGCCTAACAGCCAAGCCGATGTCCAAGCACCAGCATACGTACCGTCTTATGCCAAAAACTTTGGGAACAACTACGGCAGGAGCGGCTACAGCAGGAACGGCTACGGTACTAAAACCGGTTATACTGGCACCAAGACCGGCTACACGGGCACCAAAACTGGTTACACGGGCACCAAAACCGGTTACACGGGCACCAAAACCGGTTACACTGGCACAAAAACCGGTTACACAGGCACCAAGACCGGATATCCCGGCACCAAGAATGGTTATGGGTATACCAGCGGATACTCAGAGTCTAGAACCTGGTATTCAAATTCTGGAAATGCGTGAGTATTTTTTTTTAGAATTTACACAAGTGATTTTATGGGACTCTTGTTTTCTTCTATTTCTTATTAATCGTATGGCATATCCAGGGGGGCATTGGCAACGTTGTTTGCATTAATATGGATATGACTACTTCGCCGTTCGTTGCTCAAAATCGTGACCGGGCCATTTTGTTGTCTGATTTTTTGTGTTTTAAAAATGTTATTGATGGCTCATATCTTATATTTAGGGGTCCTTGCGGATACACTTCGGCCCGTAGGGATCTTTTATGTATGGCTCAAGCGTTTAAGTTAAAAATTTTACATTAAAAAAGAGTTGTGCAGAGAAAAAAAACGAAAGTCTGAAGCTCCTTCAAATGCTGATAACTTTTACTGAAATGTAAATAAAAGTCGGATTTTCTATTCAACTACTTAAACATATTTAATCTGTTTTTAGCTGTACAGGACTTTCACAGGACTTTAAACTCCTGATGATAAATGTTTTTTTTTTTAAAACATCGAATTACGCGTTACCTATGTCGTTTTTTCAAGGAATGAGATGCCAGTAGTGCAACGCGATGCAACGCCAAATGAAGTGTCACTTACGGATGACAGATCTTTATGTTTTTTTTTATTCCAGGCCCACGTACCAGGATATCCAGCATAGTGCCAACATGCCGTATACAGGTAAGGGACCTTTAAGTTAAGTTTCTATCCCATCCTACTAATACTGTTAATGCTGTATTTAAATGCGAAAATTTACGAGTACGCACTGAAGCTTAAAAAAAGCTGCTTAATTTTGTAGCCACGCCTACCTTACCTACCTACCTACCTAGTACCTTTCGGCCCCGACAATTATCTTAATTTACGGATTTGCTATCGGTTACGGCCCGCCCGCTTTCACATGCCTCCTCTCTCAGAATAAGAGAGCTAGAGCCACAATTTCCAGGCAGGCGCAGAGCGGATCGGTCAAATGACGATGTAATTTTAAGAATTCAGTAAAATTTCTGTACCATCAATCCAACTGCCCGAACTGATGGTTCATCTAAAAGCAAGACCGCCTTCGAACATATACTACAACTAGCTTTTGCCCGCGGCTCCGCCCGCGTTGTATTCGGTTATCGCGCGCTGTTCCATCGGGAACTGTGCATTTTCCGGGATAAAAAGTAGCCTATGTCACTCTCGGGCTCATAAAGTATCTCTATGCCAAAAATCACGTCGATCCGTCGCTCCGTTACGGCGTGAAAGACGTACAAACATACAAACACACTTTCGTATTTATAATATTAGTATGGATTATTTCAATGGTACTCTGACCTGCGCTGCTTGCAAAAGGACGTTCTTTGCAGAGATCGGCCACGTCAACCATGTAAGGGCTAACATCCCACCTCAAGAATGTTTAGCGATACTCAGACTGTATACTCTGTTCCAAAGGTAGGCGAAAAAACGAACACTGAAGAAGCATAATAATACATTTTTCACTTCTCATGCTCGTAAAGTTCGTATTTGTGCTAGATCTAGGCGACATAATATGACTTTTTATGCTCTAGTACATTAAATAAAATCTTCATCTAAGATCAAGGCAAGAAGAGAAAGGCAGTGAGATCAGGTGTGTACAACAAGAGCATAAAATGAGCCATTTTCCCTTTGATGTGTTTATCCGTCTCGGCTCATGACTCGTTTTATGCTCTTGTTGTACAATCTACTATTGTCCGATGCGCTTGTTTATATTTGCTCTTAGTAGGTACAAACTTTCAAAGTATGGGCTGTTAGTGGTCAATCAAGACAGTAAAACTTTTTATATCGTGTTTTAGAATAACGTTGAGATTATAAATGCGAAAGGTTGTTCATGTCCATAGTAAGTTTTTCGTCTACCGTTGCAACAGAGTATAGCCGAAAACGGCTAGGTATAGGTAAAAAACTTAAGTAAAGGACCTGTTGTATGTAGTGATGCACAGAATTGATATGGAGCTTCAGTCATTTTGCGAATTTGGAACGTCAATTTGTTTATATGGGACAAGTTACTACTACATACAACTGGTCCTTTACTTAAGTTTTTCACCTATATAATTGTCATTATTATAAAGGAAAGCCGCGAGTAAGGCTAGTGTGGTAATACATGAATATATACAGGATCGTTCAGCTAATAATACATATGAGACTGTACCTAAATTAATTTTATCGGGCGCGGGGGCGTATCGAACGGAAGTCGCTCCAAATCCTAGCTCGCTATTGTTTTAGCATTCTCGCTTATCGAAGCAGCGACCTATAAAGCAATGTCATAATGCACTTTGTACTGCAAAAGTAATTGGGCCACGGTCATTGAAATAGAGGTGCTAGAGCTGGTAGACTTGTAGAGTAAGTAGTAAAGAGGAGGACCCTGGACCTAAAGTGTGGATAATGTGGTTTCAGCTAAATGTCCTTAGATTCTGATATATATATTTTTTTTTATAAAAAATAGGCTTACGTTTTGCCTCAATCTCGCTTGATGGAAGGCGAAGATGAGGCCTAAGATGGTACACGTTTTCCTAGAAGGTTCACTTTGACCTTAAAGATGTGTGGCGTTCCGGAAAAACTGACCTTGGCAGAGAGTTCCACTCCTTAACCGTCCGCATAATGAAAGAAGATTATAGATTTCGAAGTCCTGAAAAAAAGTCTCAAAGGGTGCTACCTCTGTTTCACAGTCGCTTTCAGAGTTTAGTTTAGCTTTTAGAGACTTTTTTTAGGACTTTGAAACCAAAACATACCTACAATAGGGACAGGTTGCTAGCCTGTCGACTACGGTATACCTTAACCTACAGTGGTGGACATATAATTAGAAACACTTAGTACAATTTATAAATTCTGAATTCAAGCAATACTTTAAGAGCTTTTTTGTGTGACATCAAAGAATATTCAATACTTGTTAGTATTTAAACCGATCTAGCTTCAAAATTAAATAACGTTTTTCACACTCAATGAACATTAAGAAAGAAAACCCGATATTTTAACAATTATCAATTTTTTTTTTTACATTGGCGGCTTGGACAACTAATTAGAAACAGAGCAATTTAAAGAATGGCTTACGTTCGAAATTTGAATATTTAGAAAAAACAACACTACTTCCGGAGCATTACGCGTTTTGCGGCCTTTTTCAAACTGTTTATCATAAATTGTTGCGTGATTTAATAGTTGAAAATGGGTAAGAACAAAATTTGTGATGCTTCGACAAGAAAAGTTATAGTTACTTTGAATGTGAACCGAAAATGGATTTATAGGAAGATTGTAGACCATCTGGGTTGTTCACTAAAGATGGTGTTTAATACAATCACATGTTACAAACAACACAGAACAGCAGAACATGTTCCTAGAAAAGTTAGGCCCAGGAAGACTACATCACATGAAGAAAAGCTCATCATTCGTTTAGCTAAGAAGGATCCATTTAATAGCTCTAATTTGATCCGAAATGACGTTTTTTCTGAGCACGACTCTCGAAACATATTCGCTAGACTTGTACGCACATGCGGTTGGTGGAAGCCAAGTTGTACGGAAGGATTGCTAAGAAAGTGCCACTTCTCTCAAGACAGCACAGGCAAAATCGTTTAGCCTTTGCCAGAAAATACGGGAGCTGGACAGTATGCCAATGGAAAAAAAAATATTTTCGGACGACACTAAGATAAATTTGATAAATTCTGACGGTAAACGGTACTTACGTCGCTCAGTTAACGAAGCACTGAATAAAAAATTCACTTAAAAGACAGTAAAGCATGGTGGTGGAAATATTGTAGTGTGGTGATGTTTTTCGGGATACAGGGTTGATCCTGTGAGAAGCATTGAAGGTATGTTAAACCAGTTCCAATATAAAACCATATTAGAAAAGACAGTGATTCCACTTTCCGACAGTAATTTACCAGTCACATGGATATTTCAACGCGACAAGGATCCAAAGCATACAGCAAAAAGCGTGAAAGCAATCCTTAGCGAACAGTTGGTGACAGTGTTGGAATGGCCCGCCAACAGCTCGGATTTAAATACCATACAAAATCTGTGGCACATCATCAAGAAAACATTGTCTAATAAACAACTCACCAGCATCAACGAAATTTAGACGCATTTGCTGAAGCTTGGTTAACTATTCCAGTGGCAACGTGTGAAAAGTTGATAGAGTCAATGCCACGTCGTTGTAAAGCTGTAAATAGATAACAACGGCTACCCA
The DNA here is from genome assembly GCA_037349165.1 of Choristoneura rosaceana. NCBI lineage: Eukaryota > Metazoa > Arthropoda > Insecta > Lepidoptera > Tortricidae > Choristoneura > Choristoneura rosaceana. The sequence continues at coordinate 1,543,667 of JAZBNJ010000036.1, forward strand.
ACTAAATACTAAAATTCTATGGATAAGGTGACAAACCTACCCTCTTACCCTTTCTTTTATTTGCTTCGCTTTGCTCATGTTAATTACTAAGGAAATGTCATGTTTCTAATTAGTTGTCCACTACATAACATACTGTTTTTTTACTTTAAATTATAATTTGATAAAATTATCGCAGAACCGTTGTTTGATTTTCGCAAAACCGCCGAAATAATACACAAAAGCGATGATTCTTTATAGACAAACGAAAACGAAGCCTATTATGCTAAGTAAAAAAAATACATCAAGTTAGTTTAATTAGAAATTCAGAAGTAATATGTTATGTTTCTAATTATATGTCCACCACTGTATATCCTTTGTCGCTTCTTACGACATCCATGGAAAAAATGGCGAGGTATAATTCTAACCCAGGTACTCAGATTGATGAAATGGGGCCTCATCATCATCATCATCATGTCAGCCGAAAGGCGTCCACTGCTGGACATAGACCTCCCCCAAGGCTCTCCACTCAACCTTGTGCTTTTCGCATCCACCGCGATCCCGCGATCTTAACCAGGTCGTCGCTCCATCTTGTTGGAGGCCTACCGACAGCTCGTCTCCTGGTCCGCGGACGCCATTCGAGAACCTTTTGACCAAATAGGGCCTAAATAACGTAAATTTGTCCGCAGCTGTGAAATGCGAGCCCGAGTGCATGAACAGTGGCATATGCTTGGCCCCCAATCAGTGCAAGTGCCCTCCGAACTTCTCGGGGAGGCTCTGCGAGTTCGAGAAGAAGCCCTGCCTGACGTACCCACCGCTGCCTGTCAACTCCATGAGGCGATGCAGTGACGAGTATGTAGAAATTAAAGAGATTAAAGATTATCTTTCACTTTAGTACCTTGTGACTACGTATAGGTGTGGCCTGTGTTCTTACTAGCTTCGCTAATCCTGCCGTGAAGCAGTAGTGCTTGCACTGCTGTGTTTCGGCGTGGAGAGTAAGACAGCCGGTGAAATTAATGGCACTTGAGGTATCCCATCTTAGGCCTCTAGGTTGGCAACGCATCTACAATACCACTGGTGTTGCAAATGTTTATGGGCGGTGGTGATCTCTTACGATCAGGAGACCCACTTGCTCGTTTACCATCCAATAGAATAAAAAAAAAATTTTTTTCAGAATGTGCTCGATAACCTGTTTGGAAGGCCACAGATTCCCCGATGGCTCGACAGTAGCCAACATGCGCTGCTCGGAAGGCCAGTGGCAACCGACCCGCACCGACCTCACCTCCGTGCCCGACTGCCAGCCCGAATGCAGCCCCCCATGCCTGAATGGGGGGGTGTGTCTGTCTGTTAATACCTGCCAGTGCCCTACTGAGTATAGGGGGCCGCAGTGCCAGTATTGTGAGTAGTTTTGTTCGGATTAGTTTTTAAGATTTGGATTGAGAAACGGTTTTGGGGCCAAAAACCAGTTTTAAGGAAAGTTGGTACCCTATCAAGGAATAAAATTAAGAAAAAAAAGAATCAGATAAAAAAATATACCGTTTTATAGGTAACATTGTATTAAATCTTTGCGTTTTTATCACAGTTAGTCATTAATATTTTAATTTTCAAATGAAACTAAAATCACTTTTATCAGAATAACATGATATGGAGGTAAATGTTATCCTCACTAGATTGCATCTCGGGAACTCGTGGAATAAAAATATAACAGTACCATGCAATATTTCATTTATTAATAGTAAAATACGGTGAATAAAATGATAATCGATGTTCGATGTTATAGATCTCATGTCATGATAAATTTTGACCCTGTTTATTTTGTAATATCTTTATCTTAGCATACGTATCTATCAAGTGATGTAGGTATCTAATTATTCAAAATGCGTAAAAAAACAATTATGTTTAGAGCCAACTATAATTGCTAAAATTTAAATTGCGATTATCATTTTTTTCGCCTAAGCCAGCGATATGTTTATATACGATAAATAATACAAGGCACGGCGATGATAGACGACAATTTAAATAATAAATAAATATCACGGGACAATTCACACCAATTGACCTAGTCCCAAAGTAAGCTTAGCAAAGCTTGTGTTATGGACACTAGGCAACGGATAAACATACTTATATAGATAAATACATACTTAAATACATATTAAACATCCAAGACCCGAGAACAAACATTCGTATTATTCATACAAATATCTGCCCCGGCCGGGATTCGAACCCGGGACCTCAAGCTTCGTAGTCAGGTGCTCTAACCACTGGGCCATCTGGTCGTCACTTCAATCGTCAATTTCAATCGTTCGTTATGATTACGTCCAAGCAATCCGAGTGCAAGGTCCCGTCGTTGTTGTACAGCTTAAGTTTCACTGCAAACTCTCGCGGACGGGTGCCGACATAATCGATCACCACGTTCATAACGGCGTAGCCCAGCGTGTTTATCCACTTCTTGACGAAGTTTTCTAAAATTTTGTACGGCCCTTGATTGACGGCCACGGTCTGACCGACAAAATTGAACAGATCCGGAGTGCCACCGTTGGCAAACGCGATTATGTGCCCGGTGTCGATGCCCGCTCTGTTGCCATCGTACATACGCCCCACGTTGTTGAACGCAGCCCTAGGCACGTCTCCAGGGGACCGGGTGATGTGCGACGGTCGCGGTAGACGCGCTCTAACCACGAGCGGCATGAGCACGCTGTTGCCGTTCGCGTTCGTGCCCGACGTGGTGGCGACGAACGTGTACGGAGAACCATCCGGGAAACTGTTGCGTGTTTGAATGTTGCCCCTGTACGTCTCACCAGTGATAGCCCTGCTGATGCGACGCTCAACTTCTCCATCGCGACCGTATCTGATCAATCGTCTACATTCAGGTTTGCAGAGGTCCGGTGAGAATATGCGATCCAAAGCTGGCGATCTCTTCGACACGTGAGAAATTTTCACCTGATTGCGTACGTTGGAATTACAATAGTCCCAGTCGAAGTATTCAGTGGTGTAACACCAATCGACCCAGTATCCGAATCGTCCACAATTGCTCAGGCAGCGAGCGTGGCTGCCTCGATCGAGGGTAGTGTGGTAGCGAGGTACGCTGGCGTTGACATGTCGCACGCACGGCCTCGTGCTCAGAAGGTGATCCACGTAGCACGTGCCGCTGTCGGTACACGTGTTGATGCATGGTTCACCGGAGGTGGTGCGTGACACCATGTCGTATGCGACGGATTGGCACAGTCCATAGTCGACGCTGAAATAGAGCACCAAGTAATAGTAGTACAATACTCTGCGCGCGTCCATCTCTGACAGCGACGAACTGATGTATGTCAGTAAATATTTATCGCAAACTCGATAACCTCCTGACCTGACACCGATTATCATTAGAATAGTACATTATAGCTGAACCTGGGAAAAAACAATTCGTGGATGTTACGCATCGTCCGTCAATAAATACGAATCCACGAACTGCCATTGCCGCTGAGGCATATAGTGCTTTTCTTCGATAATTTAAGGAAATAAAGCAAAATAATTAATTACATGCTTGGGCACGGTTAGGTTAGAAATAACAATTGAATTAAAAATAATATTGTATTGCATCAATTAATACAGGTTTGTGCAGGTGGTAGAACCTTGTGCAACTGTACTTTTGTCTGTACTTTTTGTTGACTGTACCTATGCCAAATTTCAAGTCAATCCGACTATAAGTAGTGGGTCAAATTTAGCTTCCATGATTTAACCCAAATAAATAAACAAACAGGGCAAGTTAAATAAAAGCTTGGTAAAAAGATACTGACCCCAGTTATCGACAAAAAAGTAAAATGTCTTCAAAGTATTTTTCTCTAAAGAAAATTTACTGACAGGTCGATCTCTAGACTTAAAAAACCCGTAACCCTATATTTTCATGAAAATAATTTAGGAACATTTTGAAAATTGACAATGGTTAAATTTTACGTTATTGCTCCTTTTTATTTTCATTGCCCTCTTCAGTTTACAGTCTGTCTGTATGAAATTTTTCAAAATAAATCTGTCTCTTGTCAACAGCGACATCTGTATGCGACTTCCGCAAACTCGCGTTCAACGGCAACTACAAGTGCAAAGGCAACGCCGAGGAGTTCTCCTGCCTCCTCAGCTGCCCCGTCGGCGCCAGCCCGTCCACCCCGCTCGCTGACAAGTACACTTGCCTGTATTCCACTGGCATGTTTCTTCCGCAGCCAATTCCGCACTGCGTGTTCGGTGAGTATTTATTTATTTATTTAAATCAAAGAAACTACAATCAATTTAACTATCTCTGGCCTGTATAAAACCCGCTACTGGACCTGTACAGATCTATCAGAATAAGGGGGCATCGGCTGTGCTGTGGTTAAGTCGCAGGCGCAGTGCGTTAGTATCGTGAGGTCCGTTTGACGTTTGTTTGCGATTGGTTAAAAAACTAAATGAGCTAAGGATTCGATTTGTAGCATTCGAACATGGCGGATTTAGATAATATCTCATTTTGCTATTTCTGTTTTTGGCTAGTTGAAGTATAATTTTGATAGTGTTTTATGCGGCGATTAACCTTAACATTTTTTAATGCGCAAGTTGTCTCTACGTGGTTTCTGGAATTTTACTATCAAGTTGCAAAAACTACAACTACCGAACAACGTCCCTCTCAAAGAGAGTACTTTGACACTGGCGAAATTGTCCTAATAACGACAGAAAGCCATATTTTAAAAGAGTTTTGTTTGTGAAACTATAGTTCGATCAAACCACTCTACTATGTTTGTTTAAGGGTGGTAGCGGAAAACGTATATCGGGTGTAGCCTGTAATACAAGCAAAAATTTAAAACGTAGAACGTCTTCGTCTAACTGAACAACATTTAGTTCAGCGACTTTTAAAAATGAGGAGTCTCTGATTTTTCCTTTTTTCATACAAATTAAATACTGCTCTCAATGTACGCCATCCTGAAACACAACTGACGTCGCCTGTCACGCTAGAAACATCAAATATTTTGCTTTACGTTGTTTCTTCGATTAAACTTAAAAGTGTAATAAAAATTAAAAACTAATTATTTTTAAAAGTCGACGAGTCGACGAGTCGACGACTTGACGAGTGTGATCTATGTTTTAATTATTTGCTGATATTACAGGCCACACCCGGTATATACCTAAATAAATAGCTCATATTATATGATATTAGCTCATATTATATGATATTGTAACGGATAACTCACGTCTTAAATCGAGTAGTGTAGTGCGTAGTGCGCGTGTTGCGGCAGCCGCCGAGTCGCGTGCTCCTTAGAAGAAGGCCTACGAAATAGCCCGAAACATGTCGAGCTAAACTCGATTTAAGACGTGAGTTATCCGTTACAATATCATTTAATATGAGTGAGTCTCACGGTAGTTTCATGGTCAAATAAATAGCTAGTGAAAACACCAGCTTTTGACATTTTATCTCCTTTTTCTAGTTTCCTGCTGTAAAATATTTTACATCTCTTTTTATATAAAGAAGTCTACAACAACGTAGTCCATATCATTAGTGGATTTAGTATGTCAAACAATACTACGTAATTTTCTAATCCACACACAAAATCTTTGATATTCATTATAGCTAATAGAAGTCTAAATCAGACCGGAGATTATTTTTGTTTTGAGAAAATTATTGTTATTTTTTCACAGATGAAGTTATCATCGTGACTCCCAGCAATCATTACCCAGGACTCAGCAATGTAAGTAAAATACCCGGGGCTATTGTTGCTGTGGGGATATTGTATCTAAGCCGTCTGATGGCGTCGTTATGTTGCCATGTTCTTTTCGGCCATTTTACGTTGTGTTCGCCAGAAGACTGTCTTCACACAACACACATGAACATGGCGAGCATGGCGTCGTAAGGACGCCATCAGATAGCTCGGATACAATATCCCCCCAAGTTACAATAGCCCCGGGTAAAAAAAGATAAATAATAAAATAAGAAAAGGATAAATACCGTACGTAGATTATTCTCACTAATAAAAAAATAAAAATTAAAATCCTCTTAGGGGTAGGTATACATACTATCCTTTTGCAGGCATAGAACTTATTCTTATCATTATCATCTACGAGTATATTGACAGTAACGATTTCATTCCAGCCAAAAATAATGTAAGCTGTTTTAAATGTTAAGGTGCGGCCACATGCAGTCGCTCGTCACGTGACCCCATTTTGAATGTGATTTCGAATTTCCCGCGACTCAAAAAAAGTAGCGTCAAGTCGCCGCGTCGAGCAACAGCGACAAGATGGCTACTTGCAGGAATGATCTTGGTCTTGGAAGCTGACTCGTTAACCTCTTATGTGAATGAAAAAAAAACAGTGTTTTTACCGAAATAGAAGATTTTTTTCCCAGCGATAACGCTCAACATTTTTAGATTTATCGCTATATGTCACGTGCCCAGATTTGACGCTGGAAATGAGCGTCAAGCGATTTACATGTGGCTGCGCCTTTATACATTTTTTTTTAGTGTGTGAGCGTGTATGCGCACGCGAATGCATGTGTGCAACCTGCTGAAATATAGCAGATTAATAAAAAATCCTTTATATTTCTTTTTAACAGAGCTACTACGAAACTGATTTTCACAACAAGAGTCAAAGTGAGAGTCAGACGGGCGTTAAAAACCACTTACCTGACAATACATTCGAGTACGGGAAACATGGCGTGAAGAACAACGTGGATATTGTGGTACAGGACTTTACGCCCAAAGGAGGCACTTGCTTGACCTGGGCTGGAGTTCATTATAAGACCTTTGATGGCAAGATTTATAGGTAACTCTTCTCTATTATTTGTCGGTTTATTGCTAAATGTTTGTCTAAGCTGAAGGGACGTTTTTTTGGAAGTTATTAAGTAAATACGGAAATAACATTTCGAATATCAGAATTAAATAACTGTCTTGGGTAACCTAAACCTGTCTCGTAATCATAATCATTATCATTTCATTAGGTAGTACATTAAATCATAATCCTGAATTAAATAAATAAACAAACAAAAGTTAAGCTAAATGCAATTAAAATTAGAATTAAAATTAAAGTTACTATTTAACATGTCACAATTTAACATCTCACTATCAACATGTAAACATGTACCGAGGCATGACGTCGGTATAAAAGTATTGAGCCATTTATTTAAGTATTTCTATTATTTAGTTGACTTAGGAATATTTATTTGGAGTCTTTTTGTATTTTTTATTTCAACTCCAAAGAGACGATCTCGATGTGAGCGAAACATAGATGTCGCTAGTGCTGCTGCTTAAGTAGCGTAGTAGAAAAGAAGCAACCTGAGATATGCGTGCATAGGAGAAATTCGTGTCTAGACCCCTGTCCAGTGGTAGTGTAGAGGTATGGCACGCAGCACGGAATGCTAAGGACCTGGATTCGATTCCCAGCGCTGGTCTCTTTCAGTTCGTATTTTCGAAATTGTTATTTTGTTGGTTTTCTTTTGTACACACAACTCAACTCTATAATACATACATTTGACTAAAATTTTACCCCTTTTTCCAGCTTCGAATCCCCCTGCCAACACATTCTGGTCCGAGATGCGAAAGAGCACGAATACACAATCGCCGTCAAACAGGGCACGTGTGAGAGGAAGGACTATTGCCCGTTAGAATTGACCGTGTATTTAGAGGACAAGCCTTACATCCTAGCGACTGGCGGTATGTTTAAAGTCAAAATTAAAATATGTTTATTCAGTTCGGGTTATAAACAACAAGAATTTTAATATCACTGGGGACTATCGTCGGTTTTCTTGGTTTTCCTGAAGATTCACATGAGATAAAAAAGACAACTGATCTTTTGTTTCGATTTTCGAACGACATTAGCAAGTAGTTTCACTGTATTCAAATCTATCACCATCAAGCAAAGAAACTCGGTTGAGAAGAAACTGGCACTAACCAGTTATTTAATAAAAAAAAAACTACCCCAAGCTATTATAAGCTAAAGAACCCTGTAGAATGAAAGCTGAGATGTTATTTTTTCTCAAATTCGTGTGCAAGACCGTATTTGTTGGAATTTTGTGTTCGGTTGTTTACTGGCGCCCAATATGGGGCCGTTTTAATGACTAGTTGTAAATTATTTTTAAATCGAAAATCAAAGCCTGCAGAGCGCCAACGAGCCAATAAACTAAAATGTGGCTACCCCATGACTATACGTACAAAACAGCTATATAGCTTTTCAGCTAAAGTGACGTTATGTTTTGTATCGAAAGTTTCTCTCATTGTTTGACTTGATATCAGTAGTTAAAACACACAATAACTTATACATATTATAACTTACGAGTAGTCAGGTACCATTTCTAAATTTTATATAATAGGTAATGAATGAATTAGGTATATAGTCACCTGCATAAATATCTACCACAGCGGAGCCTGCAAAAATATCCAACACGTAACACGGTCTACCGATCCTGGGAATACAGTCGTATCAGATATCTATGCATGTTTTGTTGTGTCAAATATTGGTGCTGGTGACTGTACTAATGATCGTCATTTCAATTGCTTGCAGAAGAGGAGGGTACTGTGGTATTCCGAAGCAGTCGCCGCCTGATCCCCATTCCGGCGTCGTTGCCTGGCATTCGTGTGTCCATGCCCAACGGCTACGTCCTAGTCAACCTGGACACGGTTGGCATTGTCATCAAGTGGGACACCAATGTAAGTGACTATGTAAGGGCTATGGTGGGTCAAGGAAGAAGCTGTGAGGGGAGGCTCCAATAGAGAGATCTTTCTCCAGGCAGGTGTTATGCCTGGGGACCGAAGTCCGAAGGACGAGCGTCGGTAGTTGTATATACGCGTCTGAGTTGTGAAACTTCGATAGCGCGATGTAGAACATGTTTGGAGTTTGTATATGTGCTCACCAGATGGCGCTAGGAGTAGCTACAAAGCCAATGGGGGTCAACAATAAAGACTTACCCAAGAACCTCGTAGAGCCTAACGAATGCATACTCCTCTCCACAAAATGGCTGAAGCAAGACTCCGTGGGTACATAAGAACCATCTATCTTTTCCGCGTAATAAGCTCCAGGGAGTCGAAGAGGTACAACCGGGTTTTTGGTGACACTCCGGCACTGTCTGGGCTCTCTATTCCCAGTCCTCCATAGCGGATTTTTCCATCACCATCTCCAAAAATATCGAGCAACCACAGTGTTGCGTAGCTGTAGTCCCGTTCTGTTCAGAAAAAAAGGGAGGACAAAAGTTTCCGAAAGACAAAACTGTCTCAAAACACAGACATTCATTGCCCCGTAGCGCATAATTGCCAAAATATTCACAAAATTATACTAATTATAATAAATAAACCCGCGTGGCTCACCCAAAAACTATGTGCTTTGACATTTCGGAGACCTCACGCTACACTAGCGCCTCTAGCTGCGAATTGCTTACCTTGCATGCTTGTTCTAGAACGTCGTGGTGATAGAAGGGTCGGTGCTGCTGTGGAACAACACGCAGGGTCTCTGCGGGCTGCTGGACGGGAACCCTGAGAACGACTTCCTCACCAAGGAGGGCACTCTGGCCAAGACCAGGGCCGTGCTCGCGGCCTCCTGGCAACTCAATAAAATAGGAGGTGGGTGAATTTTCAAGGGTTTCGTCGGGTTCATAATTTCTGAGCAAAAATTTGATAAAAAAAATGTGAACACGACTTTATTGTTAGCGGCGTAGAAGCGTGCTCAGATTTTTTTTATCAAATTTTTGCTCAGAAGTTTTCTAACTCGACTATAAAGGTGGCGACTTAACTTATGAGGTTTTTTTTTTAAATTAATTATCTAAAGTGTTATAAAGTCGTCTTTGAATATGTATAAAAAGGTTTAAACAAGCATGCGGGTCACCTGATGGGAATCAATCACAGCTGCCCATGGAAACGGTTATAAAGTTAAACCGAAAATTAGTTGCAGATGGCTTAGACTTAACAGAGTGCTTTTATGCGACAGCTACTGATGTGTTCGTGACTTTTATGTACAGATGTGTGCGACAGTACTCCGTCGGCGCCCAGCGCATGCGCGTCCAAATCTGATGAAGACATGAGAAAAGCGCTGCAGTTCTGCACAAAAGTCTTCAGCAAAGAGAAATTCAGGAAATGCTCGAAGGTAACCATTTTTGGCCTTGAACTAGATACTACGTCATCAAGATCAAATTCAGATGTAATTGTGGGAAAATTCTTAGTCATCAGTGGCGTAGGGATGGCGCGCCCGGGGCGGGAGAAAATTTTGCCGCCCTTTTATTTAGGATACACATTCTAATTGGTCCGAATCGCCGCGCTGAGTCTGACTGTAGGGAATTGGTCTGTTTAATTTGTATTTATATATATTTTTTCAATTCTAATAACATATATTAAATGAGGGTTTTCACAGAGGCGAAATATCGCTAGATGGCGCTAGTGTCGTGATGTCCGTTTGCCGTTTGCTCGTGATTGGTTAAACAACTAAATGAGCTAATCGCACGCAAGAAAACGTCAAATGAACCTCACGATACTAACGCCATCTACCGATATTTAGTCTCTGTGAAAACCCTCATTGTCATGTACTTTACAGTGCTTTAGTTATACTGTGTAATTATTTGGAAAATAAATAATAGTGTATACATAGACATAGACTTCTTATCAGTGACGTTCTATTTTCCTTCACCGCAGGTAATGGACGTAACGCAGCTTCTCGAAACCTGTCAGTGGGATTATTGTGCCTGCACTATGAGCATGAGTAAGTACTCAAAGTTTCTTAATTTGGTTGTATTGTTTTTTCACAGATATAGATTATACTAGATAACGCAAACACCTCAATCTGTATGAAAATCAACCGTGTCACTTTTCTATATCTACTGTGACGTCTCAAGAGCGAATTAGCGTTGTGAACTTCCCGATGTCCGCGCAAAATCGATTCAAATGCACCGCCCGCCCGCGCCGTGGGGCTCGAGTCAGTCACTAGTCATGATTAGTCAGTTAGCGGCCAGTCTTTGTATGGGGCCAACCCCGACATTTGAACGAGGTTCGGACACGCGAAGTAGTTACATTTGCGTAATCTAGTGTAATCTATATCTGTGATTTTTATCATGTTTGTTAGGAATACCTTAGCAGTCAGTCATTTCTATTTATTAACAGAAGGTTAACTCGAGGAGTATGGCCACAACTTAACCAACTTAGAAAGGTTAAGAACTTCCGAACTTGTCGGTTTATAGTTAAATATCTCTGAAATACTGATTTTATTGAAACAGACAAAAACTACCACAAAGAAACTGATATTATGACACCTCTTTTATGTCTTAATGTGACGAAATAAATATATTTTCTTTCTTTCTTTTCTCTTTTTACGTGGGCGTTAAACTTTTTTAATACGGGTTAGAATACTAATAGCACTCTAAAACTATTTATTTTATGATTTTTTCTTTTATAGGTATCCATAGTGTTTTATGTTTATTATTTGGCAGGCCCCGAAGAATGCGCGTGCACAACCGTAGCTGTCTACGCCAAAGAGTGCCAGCGCCTCGGCGTCCAACAGATGAACAACTGGAGAGACGCGGATACCTGCCGTAAGTTTGTTACTAAGAAGCCCCATACACCCCTGTGTTATAATTATTATTTTTCTAAAATTTTCTTTATTTGTATCTGTGGTTTTTAAGTATTTTCTTTGTAATTATTTTATTTTGAAAAAATGGCTTTCTGCCAGGTTTCTTGCGGCACATTCTTCTTAGCAATGATGGTATTTCCGAAAGCGTTGGTAGTTAAAAAAAATACGTGTAAATTTGCCCATTCTGCCGCCATACGGAAAAAGGACGTTTCTACACAAACATCGAAATCGAGAAAAAAAATATTTTGTGATTTCAAAATTGAAAAATTCGCTGTGTAAAGAAAACTAAACAATTTGAAAGTTTTTTAATGCAGAAATGTGTATCACAGTTGGAACTATTTGGATGTATGTGCAAAATATTAATTTGTTGTATTATTATAATTAATAAATTGTATTTTGTATTTCTTCTTAGTAAAAAAAAGACAAGTTGTGTCTTTCCAACTTAGTATAGACATGAAATGTCTTTCTTATTTAGTACTATCTAAAGTGTATCGCAGATGCGTCCCTTTTGACTACATAATTTAACGTGTTGCGTTTATATTTAGCAAAATTAAAAAATACTAGTAGATCCGCCTTTTTTTGTAGATTCCGAATATATAGGTAACTCAATTTTGACAAAAATGTTAGATGCGTCTTTTTTCCGTATGACGGCAGCATTGCAGCTTATTTACTGAATAAATGATTTTGATTTTTGATTTTTTTGATTAAGTAATAATGCTACGAAACCGGCTAAAAAACAATACATTTCGACCTGATTGCTCAGTGGTTAGACAACCTGACTAAGAAGCATGAGGTCGCGGGTTCGATCCACGTTCAGGGCAGACGTTGCCGGGCAGGAAGCGACATGAAGTGGGCTAGGGGCAGATTTACAAGACAGCTCGGGGTTGGTTGTAGAGAACCGAGTTGTTTATCAAAGTCAAAGTCAAAATCTCTTTATTCAATTTAGGCTATAACAAGCACTTATGAACGTCAAAAAAATCTACCACCGGTTCGGAAAAACCTCAACGAGGTATTTTTTTTTAAAGTACAGATTCACAATATTTAGAAATGATATCTATATACATTACAAGTATTTAACACAACTTTATTTTTAACACAGAAGTTTCGGTATTTGAAGGGATCGCTTATGCGGATCGGAATTTTGTGTTGTGTGTGAATTATTGTGTGCCCTTACAGGGCGTCATGGACCAACTGAAAATAACTGAAACACCTTTTATAACTTTGTACATGACTTTACAATGAATAAATGAATATGAATATGAATTATTGCCGAATCCGCCTATATACCTCTAGACTCGAGTGAGTCTATCAGGACCAACAATTTCAAGGTGAAATTACTGGCACTTGAGGTTCTAGCCGGAGACTGCAATGTGGTCTTTCTTCTGTTGCTTCAGGAAAGCAAGGATAAAAATTCCCAAATAACTGTTTTTTTGTACATCTTTTTGTTTTTTTTTTTAATGTCCTTTTTGTGCTTTTTTTGTATAGTTTCTTATTTTACAGCGCATTTGCATTAAACAAATAAATAACGGAAACCTTATTGGAATCAATTATCATTATTTTGAAAGGTTTTTTTTTTACTTAAAATGTTTTACGTATGTATGTGTCTATGTATGTGCTGGTTAAATCATGCAAGTTTTTGACCCATTTCTCGATTTCTGTTCAAGCTGAAAATTTACATACATTGGATGACAATGCAATATTATTTCAGCCATGCACTGTCCGGAAAGCAAACTGTACAAATCGTGCGGGCCGGACATCCAGCCCAGCTGCCAGTTCCCCGAGCCCTCGTCCGTGGACAACGCGACCTGCGTGGAGGGCTGCTTCTGCCCGCAAGGCCTGCTGCTTGAAGCTGGCAGGTGCATCCCCAAGGAGGAGTGCCCGTGCCGGCAGAGGAACAAGAGCTTCAAGCCGGGAAGTGTGGTGCCTAAGGAGTGTAATACTTGGTGAGTGAGGGCCGGTATCATAATATACAACAAGGAGGATAAGTTAGGATAGGACGGACAAGGACCATCTTTTCTACTGGGAGAATAGGCGACTAATTAAAGAAAGAAAAAATAAAGAAATACATTTATTCACAACACAGCAATAGACAACCCTACACAAGACATAACAATATTATTAAGTGCGACAGCATATATATGTGTCATTGCGGTTGTAAATCGGACACTGGCTCAGCATGATGCTGAGACGTTGAGAACGCCCCAGCGCTGATTTTCAGCCAGCACCGCCAGCCACCATTAACAGGTGGAGACACTACCATAGTAAAATAGAACAAGTAGGTTAATTACGAACAAAAGTACATCGCGCGGCTTAAATGTGTGCGCGTTTGTTGCACGCACCCGCCGCACGCAAACACTGATAATTTAGGGAGGATTAAGTTGTCTTTAGTTAAGGCTGTGCTGCCTTTGGTGACGTACGTTTCGATTTTAGCTCGCTCCTTTTCGTGTCGTCTTGCGTGGTTGGCCGAATTAAATGGATTTATAATTATTTATATCCGGTTGTCGAGCGCTGTTCCCTCGGGAACAGTTTTATTTTTTCGGGATAAAAAGTAGCCTATGTCACTCTCGTGTCCATAAACTATCTCTACGCCAAAAATCACGTCGATCCGCCGCTCCGTTTCGACGTGAAACACACTTTCTAAAAACACTTTCGCATTTATAATATTAGTATGGATTTGTTTCCAGTACGTGTCAAGCGGGAGAATGGACATGCACCGCCGTCCCTTGCGGCGCGCGCTGCGGCGCCGTCGGCGACCCGCACTACACGACGTTCGATGGACTGCGATACGACTTCATGGGGCACTGTACATACACGCTGCTCCAGGCTGAGAATGTCACGGTAGAGGTTGAGAATGTCGCGTGCTCCGGTGCCATCAGCGAGGTAATTCAAACGAAGCAGTAGGACTAAGGTTACTGACATGGCCCGAAGAATTGTGAAACTGAAGTGGCAGTGGGCGGGCCCTCAAACTTTGTAATCAAGTTCTCTAACCAGGATATCCTAACATCCAATAATAAATCAGGGAAAAACTATACCTTTACAAAATCTCACCAGGAAATGAACCTAACTCCATCCAAAGGCACTGGCAAGCCTTCATGCACGAAGGCAGTGAACCTCAAGTATTCTGGCGTGGAGCTCCATCTGAAGCAGGGCGGCTTCGTGCTGGTGAATGGCAAGGAGGTGGCGTCGTTGCCAGTCCACGTTGGAGGAGTTCTCATCAGGGCTGCTTCCTCGCTGTTCCTCATTGGTAAGTGGCATAATCGAGCAGAAGTAGAACACGAGGTGTTACCATACCAATCGATCGCCGATCGATGGTGGAATGGATCAGTTGACGTCGATCGAAAGTGTATTATACCAATCGATCCATGGGGTCCATGGGAATCGACAGTGTCTACTACACCAATAGAACGATCAGCCAAACCTACCACACCAATCGATCGGCGTCGAAATGTAGCATCGATCGGCTGTCGATCCATCGTTTATCGACCGGTATCCATCCATTAGCAAAGTTACTACACCAATTGATCGATCGATGATAGATCGTTTGGTGTGGTAACACCTTTAGACGACTCCTGTAATTAATGCTGCAGGGGGGGGAGAGGATTGAAAAAAAATAGTTTTTATTTTACAAATTAAATTAATTAATTGTTTTTTTTCTCGCAAATGTGATGAAAAATATTGTATGTCGCACGGGCGGTTTTTCAATATCGGGCTTCTAATAGACTCTCGTTCGTAATTCCTTATTTACCGCCCTTAAGACACAATGTACTATTATTACTTACAAAATGTTTCTTCCAGTGCAACTGCCCAACGGCTTGGACTTGTGGTGGGACGGCAACACGAGGGTGTTCGTCGACGTGCCGGCAGGGTTCCACGACAAAACTTTGGTACATCTCGCCGTTGACTAATCTACACATCTAGTTTTTTGCCGGATTCTTAGATAGAGATTTTTCCAGACCAGTATAACCTTAATAGGGATGTTGACACCACCAATCAACTGACGTACTTTTTATGAGCTGTCAAAACATTTACTTATGACTTATGACGTCATTATCCGCCAACTCAATCAACTATTTATTTGAAAGGTTTTAAAGCAACAAAAAATCTAATTTTACAGTAAATCGAAAATTAATCTGGTTTTCAGGGCTAAAATAAAGCGTTTTTTACTGAATTTGTGCCTTCAAATTATTTTTTAAAGGCGTCAACATCCCTATTAAGATATTTTCATTTTGAGTTTAATATCAACAATATCGAAGTGAACCTAATTGAAATTGGTGATGCAATTTTTAAATTTAGTTAGGTAGTTAAAAAAAATTGGCTTTAGAGACCCAGTGATAGGATTTACCATTCTTGGGTAAAAATATTCCAGATAAAGATATAGATAATTTATTTGTCAAACATGAGTTCCTATATACAATTATTAAATTGAATATATAGATGTTCAATAAAAGTCAAAGCCAAAATTTCTTTATTCAATTCAGACTATAACAAGCACTTATGAACGTCAAAAAAATCTACCACCGGTTCGGAAAAAACCTCTGTTGAGAAGAATCGGGCAAGCAACTTTTCTTTTTTTTTTTAAACAGATTCACAATATTTAGGTAATAATTTTATTATCTGCCCAGAAAAACTTAAATATGAGTAGCAATGATAAATGAACAATGAACAGTGTGTTGAATTTTATTTATAAAATTAAAGTACGGTGTCAAACGAAACATTTCCTCAAACATTTATTGTTAGAACCTATTTTCCTATGCCTAGTGATTTTTTTTTCAGGGTCTTTGCGGCACCTTCAACTTGAACCAAAAGGACGACTTCTTGACGCCAGAGGGCGACATCGAGCAGTCGGCTCTGGCCTTCGCCAACAAGTGGAAGACCAGGGAACTCTGCCAGGACGTGGACACTGTGGAACCAGAGCACCCCTGCAAAGCTAATATAGAAAACAAGGAGGCTGCTGAGAAGTATTGTAGCAAGCTAATGAGCAAGCTGTTTGAACGTGAGTTTGTTAAGATTGGTTTTTGGAGTCTTTAACTTCAAATCCATATCGAAATAAATACAAATTGAAACGTAGATGCACAGAAAGGGCATTTATTCCAGCGTTTCAACCGGCTCATTTACCTGATCAAATTTTTTACGAATTGGCTCTAGGTTTTGGTGTCGTTTTTTCGATTATTTGCGTGTTCCTGTATTTCTACCAGATAACTAAAAAACTGTATCAGAATATTTGGCCATTTTTACAGAAAAGTGTCCAGAACAATGAGACGGTTGAAACTCTCGAATAAACGCCCGAAAAACTAGAAAAAGAGACTAGCTCTGGGAATCGAACCCAGGTCCTCAGCATTCCGTGCTGCGTGCTATATATACCTCTACACTACCACTAAAGCGACATAAAACTAAAAATCAATCAAAATAAATAAATAAAACTAAAAATGTATACAGCAATCCATGAAAAATAAAAAGTACCTAGCAAGTGAACTATAATTTCCACTGTTGCTATTTAGTTTCCTCTCAATCAAAGTGAAAAGCAGAATGTAAAACTCGAGCATTATACCTATTTTCCCCTCGACCTGTCTATCCACCCTCGCCGTACCGGCTCGGGTAAAATGACACACTTTATGCTCAAGTTGTACAATCTACTATTTTTAGAAGATTGGGTTTTTCGAAGATTTCGCGATAAAATATCCAAGGGACATTTTTATAGGTATCAAAACGAAATAAAAAAAAAATGTCCAGTATTTTTTTGATAATGTCATTAACGTACTAATGAGGGCTACTTAACGCGCTAAATATCTCTAGATGGCGTTAGTATCGGGATGTCCGTTTGACGTGACAGTCTTTCTTGCAATTGGCTCATTGGGTGACAGATAATATATAAATACTTGTAATGTATAGTACATAGATGTCATTTATAAATATTGTGAATCTGTTTTTAAAAAAAAAAAAATACCTCGTTGAGTTTCTTGCCTGATTCTTCTCAACAGAGGTTTTTTTCCGAACCGGTGGTAGATTAAAAAAATGACGTGTAAAAGTGCCCATTGCGGCCTATTTGCTGAATAAATGATTTGACTTGACTTGACTTGACTTGATTGACAGTCTTTCACGGCCCGGATAATACCGACATGGAAATACCGGCCCTGTTTTTTGTGTACACGCCCATAGAAACTGACAGGAGCTTTTATGGGCGTGTACATGAAAAACAGGTCAGTATTTCCATGTCGGTACTATCCGGGCCGGGAAAGAGTGTCACCCGGCTCATTCATTAGTCATTAAGTTAATCACTTTTTTTAAGAAACTAGTTCTGCCTGTGTGACATAGCTTTTTTTTTGTAGCCTGTCACTGGTTCGTGTCAGTGACCTCGTACTACGAGTCATGCGTGTACGACATGTGCGCGTGCGCCGGCGACGCGTCGCGCTGCCTCTGCCCCATACTCGGCGACTACGCTATGGCCTGTGCGAAGCAGGGGGTCAAGATACAGTGGCGGTACAACGTCAAGGAGTGCGGTTAGTATAAGAAAAAAAAACCGGCCAAAAGCGTGTCGGTCATACCCTAAATAGGGTTCCGTAGCCATTACGAAAAATTAAGTAATATTTTGTGTAAGGATTTCGTATTTTGTACGGAATATTCCAAGTTTAGGTATATTTTATACCTTAGGCTGCTATTTACTCTTAAACTACCTACTTGCTAATAATTCTCAAGAAAACTTAACCGTTATAGTTTTCCTTGTAAGTTTGATATACTTTACGTTATGCCTATACTTTTCGTAGAGTTGTCGTGTAGCGGCGGGCAAGAGTACACGGTGTGCGCGGACAGCTGTCAGCGGACGTGCTCGGACGTGGCGCTGGCGACGCGCGCGCAGTGCCGCCCGCACTGCGTCGAGGGGTGCGCCTGCCCGCCCGGACAGGTAACATGACAGAGAGAGAGAGAAAGAAATTTTGGATGTTTTATGCAGTTTATGTTTTATGATCTCTTCTTTAGTGTTAAGAGCGTTTATACCTGCTGAGCTGGCAACGTTGCATTTTTGTTAATTTGTCTCGATTGTTCCATAAAAATTGGATGAAAATTAAAAATGTAGTCTGTTAGAACTGTTCCTAATGTTTTTATACCTAATATGTAAGTTAATGTGTCTACTCCAATAATTATGCGTGATAGACTTTTATTTCCTTTAAAAACCGTTTTTATTTCTTTTTTGATTTATTCGTTTTTGATTTGATTTCTTGTCAATTTCATGACGGGACATCTTTTTGCGTTGTACCACAGTATATTATATATATAAGCTAAAGCAGTATGGAAGCTACGAACAAATCGATCGAAACGAACACTCACACAGACGCGCGCTTTACATGCCCTCTGAGGAGGTTTCGCGGTACTGCATGCCGTGTAGAGCGCGCGTCTGTACGTGTTCGTTTCGATCGTAGCTTCCATACTGCTTTAGCTTATATAGATACTGTGGTTGTACAGCCAACCGTAGCTAACTGTTATATGTGTGTGTGTGTGTGTGTGTGTAGGTACTGGACAGCAGCAACGTGTGCGTGCCGCTGGGGCTGTGTCCGTGCTACCACAAGGGTCTGCCGTTCGACGCCGGCTACAAGGAGGTTCGCGCCGGCCGGCGGGAGAGGGAGCTATGGTGAGGACGGGAACTCACTGACGTGTTTCAGGAATTTTGTCAAATTGCAAAATTCAAATCATTTATTTACTAATTAGGCCGCAATGGGCACTTTGGCAGAAAGTCAGTTTTTACAAGAGAAAGAGATGTGATGATGAGATTTATTTATCTTATGGTTCTCTACTTAAACTAAATAAACTAGATTTAAGGTATGCTAGTGCATCTATCGAGAGGGTTTTAATGTCTGTTGCTTGCCCGCTAAATTTGGTGATTGGGCACTCGAAGACCATGACTGTTTGTTCCGAGCAGCCACACGGACATCGACACTTATTTTGTACGGCCGGTTCCCTAACTTATGTATCCACTTTTTCGTACTAGTTGTATAGAAAAGTGGATACCTATGTTAGGGCACCGAATGTACAATAAAGATTTTACATACATTTATACATACATACAGCGTGTATTTTTAATACTACCTCAAACTGTAACCAAACGAAGATTTAAGTGATGTGAACCGATATCACAACAAATTGTTAATTTAGAATTAACGCTCTGTGCGTTATTAATTTTTGAAATATTTTCGAGCAACAATGTAATGCGTACAAACAAGAAGAGAGAAGCGTTCTATGACAGCTGTCACGTCAACAAGTGCGACGTTTTGAATAAAAACAAAGGAGTATCGCGTAACGATACATTGCGTGCTAATTAATTTTGTAAGGAAAATAATAAGTCTAAATTTTTTTCTAAAACATTATAAAATGTGATTATTAGGGCCTTCACTAACTGCCCTTAAAGTTTGAGGTAGTATTAAAAATACACGCTGTATACTCGTACATCAACATGCATTACAGTTTGTAATACTTTGTCCAGCACATGCGTGGGCGCGCACTGGGAGTGTGTGCCGGCGTCTCCTCAGGACATCCAGAACTATCCTCCCGCAGAAGACCTGCGCAGCAACTGCAGCAGCCTCCACCACAAGGAGTTCACCACCTGCGAGGTGGCAGAGCCGCTCACCTGCAAGGTGGGTTCCGGGGAAGCGCAGATTTTGACACGTTGATGCGAGCACAAACTCTATAGTACAGTCAGCTGCATAGAAAAGGTACCCCCCTGTAACGGCGATATCCATACTACCGCCATTACAGGGGGGTACCTTTCTCTGCAGCTGACTGTACATGTGTGAGGGCGGTAAATAAGGAATTACGAACGAGTCTATTAGAAGCCCGAAGTCGAAGAGGGCTTTAATGAGTCGATGTTCGTAATTCTAGTACTGCCCGTGCGATATACAATGTTTTCATCACATTTGCGAGTAAAATTGTTTATTTGTAAGAGAAAAACTATTTTTTTTTAAATTGCCGATACCGCTGACTGCAGATTGGATTCATACATTCGTACATAGGAATTAAATAAAAGCTTGTAAAAGAGCCTTTTGCTACTGACAGAATAAACAAATCTAGCAACAAATCAAAAAACAATTCTTTCAATTAAATATTGACCCACTTCTAAAATTTGGCATATTTGTAGTACTATAATCAAGTTTATTGTGATCTTTTAAGGGGTGTCTTTAATTATGTGTCCACCACTGTATATAAATAATGTTTCGCAGCTAACGTTTGGTAACCTGGTTCATTTCGCAACTTTTTAATATTTATGGAACTGTAAATAAATAAACAAAATAAATATCATGGGACACTTGACACCAATTGACCTAGTCCCAAACCACAGATATAGATTACACTAGATAACGCAAACTCTTCAATCTGTATGAAAACCAACCGTGTCACTTTTTTATATCTACTGTGACGTCTCAAGAGCCAATTAGCGATGTGAGTTCCCCGATTCTCCCCGGTTCTCCCGCGCAAAATCAATTCAAATGCGCCGCCCGCCCGCACCGTGGGGCTCGACTCAGTCACTAGTCATGATTACTCAGTTAGTGGTTAGTCATTGTATGGGGCCAACTCCGACGTTTTGTCGGGGTTCAGACACGCGAAGTAGATGCATTTGCGTAATCTAGTGTAATCTGTATCTGTGTCCCAAACTAAGCAAATCTTGTACTATGGATACTAGGCAACTTATACAGATAAATACATACTTATATACATATTAAACATCCAAGACCCGACAAACATTTACCTATATGTGTATGTGTATTTATAATGAATTTTTGAGTTAATTAAAATTTGAGTTCTTTGAACTTTTCATTGTACTTGTAGTGTCTACTCTTGTGTCTGATATCTTGTCAAACGTCCAAAGGTTAACTGGAAGAGATCCCTTTAAGGGATAAGTTCGCCTTTGTACATCTTATTATCCTGTGTTCTGTTATTATCATGTGTTTTTATGTACAATAAAGAGTTTTACAATATAATACAATACATTTTGCTTTTGCCTCCAGAACATGCATCTACCGCCATCCACGACGACGAAGGAGTGCCGCCCTGGCTGCCAGTGCAAGAAGGGTTACGTCCTGGACGCTGGCAGCGACAAGTGCGTGCTGGCGGCGGAGTGCCCCTGCCACCACGGCGGGCGGAGCTTCCCCGACGGACACGAGATGCAGGAAGAGTGCAACACCTGGTGAGTGGCTGGTTTGTGCGTAGCTTGCACTGTTAGGTCTCACGCAGTTTCTTGGACGTTGGAATACCTACTGCCACATAGAAAGAGTCAGACAGTAACCCCCTCATAAAACTTAACAAACCTATGTTAACTAACAAATGCTTTATCCCTTTCTAACAAATGCAAATGTCGAAGTGACAGATAAGGACAAACGAATTTTAGCGGCATTTTAACTAAAATAGGTTTTTTTTTTTTTTTTTTTTCGAGAACTAAAATAGGTTTGATTGTCGTTTATGAATAAGGGGGTAAAAGTTTTAGCAGGTGGTAGGACCTTGTGCAAGGTCCGCCCGGATTGCTACTACCATCTTGCTCGCTAATCCTACCGTGAAGCAGCAGTGCTTGCACTGTTGTGTTTCGGCGCGGAGAGTAAGACAACCGGTGAAATTACTGGCACTTGAGGTATTCCAACTTAGGCCTCTAGGTTGGCAACGCACCGGCAATACCCCTGGTGTTGCAGATGTTTATGGGCGGTGGTAATCTCTTGCCACCAGGAGACCCACTTGCTCGTTTGCCTTCCAGTCGTATAAAGAAAAAAAACATGTTTAATTAAAATCAGTTCAGCCGTTTATGAGACATTCAACTTTGATGTGACAAAGTCGGGGGTTTTTAGTTTATTGTATTTATAAATTATAAACTATCTCAGAGACGGGGTCTCTGATCAATTTATTATAAAAAAAATGTTTTGGAGGCGCCGGGTATCGATCCCGGTACCTCTCGCATGCTAAGCGAGCGCTCTACCATCTGAGCTACGCCCCCGATACATCAGAGCACGAAATGATCCATACTAATATTATAAATGCGAAAGTGTGCTTGTCCGTCTTTCACGCCGTAACGGAACGACGGATCGACGTGATTTTTGGCATAGAGATAGTTTATGGGCCCGAGAGTGACATAGGCTACTTTTTATCCCAGAAAAATGCACAGTTCCCGAGAGGACAGCGCGCAATAACAGAATACCACGCGGGCAGAGCCGCGGGCAAAAGCTAGTTTATTATAAAAAATAAAGTTTTGGAGGCGCCGGGTATCGATCCCGGTACCTCTCGCATGCTAAGCGAGCGCTCTACCATCTGAGCTACGCCCCCGATACATCAACGCACGAAATGATAAAACAAAAAGACACTACCGACAATAACGAAGACAGTCGAATCGACATTAAAATTATACCAAAGTAAAACCTTAACAGTATCTCGCAAAGCATTCACAATTCAACAAAACAGAATGTCTTGGTAGCTTTCAAAGTTGTCTGGTCAACAAAATCCTCGTGACTGCTCTCAATACTTTAGGTATTTCTCCTTTCACTTACATATTGAACATTTTGCGATTATAAATTGCTTTTAGCATTCATCATCATTACCTCTCATATCAGTCGTAGGACGTCCACTGTTGGACATAGACCTCCATCATGTAGCATTGGTCGAGCAATTTGATGGTAAAGTAATTGTTGCCCGCGACTTCTACGTAGAAAGAATAGGGATGATGACGCTATTAAAAAATAATTTGAAGGCACAACTCCAGTAAAAAACGCTTTATTTTAGTCCTGAAAACCAGATTAATTTTTGATTTATTGTAAAATTAGATTTTTTGTTGCTTTAAAACAAATAAATAGTTAGTTGATTGAGTCGGCGAACAAATAGCGACTTATGACGTCATAATTCGCTATTGCCATTGAAACTCTATGGGAGAGTTGTGTTTTGACAGCTCATAAAAAGTACGTCAGTTGATTGGTGGTGTCATCATCCCTATTATCGCGCGCCCCCGGGAACAACTATCTTTTCGGGATAAAGGTATCCTATTATTTTTTCTGGTCTCCTAATACAGTATGTTTCCAGTATCTACGCTTTTTTAAAGGGAGGTTAATGTAACGCATTTCTGTAACTTCACTAAGTATGACATTAATTTAATTAATAAACTGAAATTCAGACTTTGTTGACTTTCTAACAAAATTATAATTGCCAGCAATGTACAGAAAAGTAAATTGACAAGTAAGAGATGACAGCCCACAGATACTTTGATTATAACTTGTCAATTTAATTCACTGTACATTCATGGCAGTTATAATTTTGTTTGAAAGTTAACAAAGTCTGAATTATAGTTTATTAATTTAATTGATGTCATGTTTAAGTTACAAAAATACGTTGATTTAACCTCCCTT
The DNA here is from genome assembly GCA_037349165.1 of Choristoneura rosaceana. Taxonomy (NCBI): domain Eukaryota; kingdom Metazoa; phylum Arthropoda; class Insecta; order Lepidoptera; family Tortricidae; genus Choristoneura; species Choristoneura rosaceana. The sequence goes on from JAZBNJ010000036.1 coordinate 1,567,543, forward strand.
AAAAAAAGCATGGCTGCCGGTTTAAAAGTTAAGGCATGAAAGTGGAACAAGCAAACAAATGAATTCATTTATGCATTTATGATATTAGGAAAGATATGTTGACAAAATATTAGTTTTTTTGATAGATTTTAGATAGTAAAAAGATAGAAAGCTGCTTGTTGCGCTATCCAGGCTAGTTTATAGTAAATGTTATGTTAATACGTATGATTTATGCAATTAAAAAAAAGTATCGAATTCAAAATAAATGGCTAAAAATGCATTTAAAATTATATTTAGAATTTTGGATACACTAACAAGGGAAACAACACATAATCTAAGAGCTAGAATGAATTTTAAAAATTATAATGCGTCTGTTCACGCTTGGCTAGAAATATTCAACAATAGCATTCTAATTTGTTTACACAGTTGAAAAGACACTGGTAAATATAATGTACCTACTAAGAATATCAGCTATGATATCTCAATAATCAGTGATAAGATAATGTCATTTTAATGTTTGTTTATGGTCAAACTTTGCGAGTCGATTTTTTTCCACTCACTAGCAGTGTTAAAAATTCGACTCGAAAAAGACGTATCCAACGACACCCCACAGTAAAGGGTTGGTCGAGAAAAAAAATCACCCCACTTTACGTCTGTATGGCAACTGGAGATCTATTTGGGCCTATGTCCAACAGTGGGCGTCCTACAGCTTACATGATGATGATGATAACACTATGCTTCCGTAGCAAATGCGTGAGCGGCAACTGGTCGTGCACGGAGAAGCAGTGCGCGGGAGTCTGTTCGGCGTGGGGCGACTCGCACGTCACCACGTTCGACGGGCGGGAGTACGAGTTCGAAGGGGTCTGCACGTACCTGCTGGCCAAGGGATGCGCGGACGCACACGACGGCTTCGAAGTGCAGATACAGGTGATGGTTGTTTACGATCTATGTACGGTCGAGGAGTTTAATTCATTGGCCACCATGGAAACATTTCACAGTAAACAGCAGTACACAGCAAAAGAAGCTTGTATTATAAAACCTAAAATAGGGTTCCGTAGCCTTTACGAAAAATTAAGTAATAGTTTTTAAGGAGTTCGTATTTTGTACGGAATATTCCAAGTTTAGGTATATTTTATACCTTAGGCTGCTATTTACTCTTAAACTACTAATAATTCTCAAGGAAACTCAATCGTTATAGTTTTCCTTGTAAGTTTGATATACTAACTACCATCCTGAATTTATTCAAATTTTTCTTCCTACTAGTTTAGATTCTAGAAGGGGGGGGGGCGCTCGGTTTTAATGAAAATTGCGCTTTAAAGTTGAATATTTTGCAAACGCATCACTGAATCGAAAAATGGTTTTAGCAACCCCCTAATGATACCCCACACTAGTTACAAGGCTGGATGAGAAAAAAATCACCCCCAATTTACGTATGGGAGGTACTCTAAAAAAATTATTTTAAATTTTTTATTGTACTGTTTTGTCGGCGTAGTTTACATATATATTCGTGCAAAATAACAGCTTTCTAGCATTGATAGTCTCTGAGCAAAGCCGGGGACGGACGGACGAACAGACAGATAGACAGACAGACATGGCGAAACTATAAGACTAAAAATGAAATGTTTACCAAAAACTTATGTCATACTTATATCTTCCCCAATCGGGTATCAAACCCGAGAGCGAGCTTTGTCTTTTTGATAATCTGTCGTCGATTATGAGCCACCATTCTTTCCCAGAACGCTCCCTGCGGCACCACGGGGGCCACATGCTCCAAGTCCATAACCCTGAAGGTCGGCAATGCTCCCAACGAGGAGATCGTGTCGCTCACCAAAGACGCGCCGCTGCCTGATCTGTCTAAACTGGAGAGGTATGTCCACCATGCTATAAGATTGTAGTTGCCGCCGTAAATATCAAGTGAAATTGCAGCAACGAGACGTGTTACATTTAACGTGTGATTAAAGAATGGAGCCGAAAAAAAACGCCAACCGAACTATCGAATCACAGAATTAAAATTTCTAATTTGAAATCAAAAACCAAATAGGTAACGTAAGAAAAAGGGGTTACACTCTTTCCCGGGCCGGATAACACCGACATAGAAATACCGGCCCTGCACATAAGCGTGTACATAAAAAACAGGGCCGGTATTTCCATGTCGGTGTTATGCGGGCCGGGAAAGAGTATCACCCACAAAAAGAGTTTACAGCCAGCTCAAAACCGGCCAGTGAAAACGCTTGGAAAACGACCGAAAAGTATGCAACACGATACATTCATGCAGCGTTGTAATGCTGCACTACCTATTACTGCTAACTAATTGATTTATTCTATTATAATTTATTGGATCAGCCGTTACTTTGCGGAGGTCCATATCAATGAACTAAAAGAATTTCCTTGCTCACCCGCGACCTTACGATAGCTAAGCTTATGCAAAATATGCGTGTTCATGCAGCTCCTCCACCTCCACCACCACCACAACACACTGACGAGCTCTGGTTGAGTTCGAAACGCGTCAGTGTGATGTGGTGGTGGTGATAGATGGGTTTGTGTAATTTGTGTGTTTTCTTACAGTGTGGAGGTAGGGGAACTGCATGAACACGCATATTTGCATAAGCTTAGCTATCGTAAGGTCGCGGGTGAGCAAGGAAATTATTTTAGTTCATTATTCTATTATCATTGACAATTAGCCTATGCAAGTTCCAAACCCAGCGCGAATATAGGTACATATTTTCACATTTTTTCTTCATACCAGGATAAAGCGTCGCGTTGTCGGTGCCTACGTGTTCCTGGACGTGCCGAGCCTCGGCATGAGCCTGCAGTGGGACCGCGGCATGCGCGTGTACGTCAAGGTGGACGCCATGTGGCGAAACAGGGTACGTCATACTTAAAACTAAACTGAAACAATTCGGAATATTCACATTTCCAAAATAAACTTTAATTAAAACACAGTATAGTTGAATCTATAGAGGTACTGTCTTTAGGGGTGATGAATGGAAACCAAGGTTAACCTCTATCCCCCTTATTCATAAACGACAATCAAACCTATGTTAATTAAAATGCCGCTAAAATTCGTTTGTCCTTATCTGTCACTTCGACATTTGTATTTGTCAGAAAGGGACAAAGCATTTGTTAGTTAACATAGGCTTGTTAAGTTTTATGAATAAGGGGGTATGTATTTATTGCGTTACTAAGTACACAAGTGTTACGCGTGTGACCGGCAAAGGACAACTGGCGCGACCGGGTCCGTCTACCTTAGGTATCACGTGACTCCGTATAGTTAGGTACAGATATCATTTATAAATATTGTGAATCTGCTCGAAAACAAATACCTCGTTGAGTTTCTTGCCGGATTCTTCTCAACAGAGATTTTTTCCAAACTGGTGGTAGATTTAGATGAACGTCAATCATAAGTGCTTGTTATAGCCAAAATTGAATAAAGAGATTTTGACTTTGACTTTTACTTTACCTAAATTGTAATTTTTGGTTTAAACAAAAAAAAAAATTTTTTTTTTGGCCGTAATAATATCCAAAAGTAGACAGTTTGTGATCAGTTAAGTACTTTGATTTAGAGCCTAGTTTTGTCCACCAGGTGAAAGGTCTCTGCGGCAACTACAACTCGGACTCCCGCGACGACTTCCAGAAGCCCGAGGGCGGCATCGCGGAGTCCTCCGTGCTCATATTTGCTGACTCGTGGAAACTCAAGCCTACCTGCCCGAAGACGGAGGCTGTTAAGGTACTGAGATAGACCTTTTTAAGACCATTGACTGATTAACTGATTGCTCCTCTCATCCACTCAAAGACTGACCGGTAGAGATCTGTTTAAGGGATATGTCTGCCTTTGTACAAGTATCTGTCTTTTGTAAAGTTTGTCTCTTTTGTATAGTCAGCTGCAGACAAAAGGTACCCCCCCCCCCCCCCCCTGTAACGGCGGTATCTATACTTACCGCCATTACAGGGGGGTACCCTTTCTCTGCAGCTGACTGTACTAATAAATAGTTTAGATACATTACAATGAAAATAAACTGTCGTGTGTTTGTTGTGCGTGTAAATCTCAAGTACTTTGCATATGCGTCTAAGACCGTGATGTCATAGTAGGTACATTGTGCCTTAAGGGCGATAAACGAGGAATTGCGAACGAAGGTCTATTAGAAGGCTTTAATGAGTCGATGTTCGTAATTCTAGTACCGCCCGTGCGACATGAGTTTTCATCATATTTGCGAGTAAAATTGTATATTTGTAAAAGAAAAACTAATACTAAAAAAAATGCGAATACCGCTGACTGCGCTCGTGGCAGCTACCGAAAAAGGTACTTACTGAAAGTAAAAACTACACTAATTGTTGGTGTCAAATATCGCGATACAAGTCCAAAAAAGCAGTGAAAGTACAGTGGGGGTAGGAAAACCTTCGTCCGTTATTAAATTGATTCTTTTACAAAGCCATACATTCTTAGTATGTTTTGAATCCAAAGGACTAAGTAGACAAGTGCATATCAAATTATACTTACTTGACATGATAACAAGGGTCAAAATAGTATCCACCTCTAACATTATATCTAGTTTCATATCAATACAAAACCTTTTTAATAAACAACTTCGTAAAAGTTACAATCAAATAATATTCTATTTAATTGTCAGTGTTTGTCAGTACCAAGGTGTAGTTGTAGGGTTGCTATGTTCACCTGATTATGTTAAACAGGTTGACAGGTTGACGCAGTATGTCCTACTCAATCGGTAAAGCAAATTAGCGCTCATACAGAGCAAAGGAAAATAGATCTTAAGGTGACGAACCTTTTTTTACTCCGATTGTACCTTTAAAAAACTTCATCACCCCAGGACCACTGCCGCCAGCGTCCCGAGCGCAAAGACTGGGCCACGACCTCCTGCGGGGCCCTGAAGCGGTACCCGTTCACGCTGTGCCACAGCGAGGTGCCGCCCACGCCGTACATCGAGCAGTGCGAGCGGGACGCGTGCGCGTGCGACGCGGGAGACGATTGTGCGTGCGTGTGCACCGCGCTCGCTGCGTACGCGCATCGCTGCGTCGCCAGGGGCGTCGTGTTCAAATGGCGGACCAAGGAACAGTGTCGTGAGTAGTTGGTGTAAATAATAATTAGCCCAAACTGTATTGTTCGTGAAACGCATTCACTCGCAGTAATATTTTACTTTTTAAAACTCGACAACCGGAATTTAGGACTGATTTTTCGCAGACATCCCTATACCACCGTATTCGTAATAATTTTTATTTTAATTAAACTTAAATTTATTTTTCATCTCTCCTGTTCGGAAAGTTTAATTTTCATGGGTAGATAGCCGAGTGGAAAATTGCGTTTTCTCCTCTAGGGTGGAAAGTAATTTTTTTTTAATTTTTCGGCTAGCCATGACATCGAACATAATTGAGTTACGTCAATGACATTTTTTTTTACGTTTCGGCATGGCAAGTGGCCAGTCGAAAAGGTACCGTTAGAGGTTGGATAGGTATAAGCAAATTCAATTTATTATTATTCTCGTCTTTTTGTAGTATTTCAGTTTCCTTACAGTCGAAATGAAAAGTAGAGTGTCTAACTCGGGTGAAATAACCCATTTCCCCTCGAACTATTGGCGCTTTCACTTCGTTCGAGCGCCAGAAATATCTCGGGTAAAATGGGTCACTTTCCACCCTTGGTTATCAATCTACTAAACCACACTGGTGCAAGTAGTCACTATTATCGATTTACCTGTTTATACCTGCCTACCGAAGAGCTGTGACGGGAAAAAAATAGTCAACCTAACGTTTGCATATTCTATGGGATTCATACTTTCGATTGGTATGGAATTTGTCTATTAAGTAACCAAACCAGTGAAATGTTTAAAAAAATTTTTTTTTTTATTCTTAATTAATCTTATTCTGGACTGGAATTTTTTAGACAACCCATTTGCAATATTCTTATTGACATATTTAATTGGATATAAAATACTTTTGATCCATTAAGGTCGTTGTATAGTGGGATCTTATACTATAACGCAAAATATGATGTTTTGGTTACGAAATTTCCATACATTTGGTGTAACTTAATGGAAAATTTTGCCGGACTTACCTATGTAGCGTTAAATTGGAATTACCATGGTCAGAAATAGCAACTTTGCCAAGTCAACAAATTTTATAGAGATCTGAAGAAAAAACGAAATTGACAAGAAAATAAAAACTAACGTAAAGTCGCCGGTTGATGGTTAGGGGACTTCCAAATGGAACAAGAAGCGTAGTAATTTTAGTTTTTTCTACTTGAGTTGGTTTACCTTAAAATGAGTTATTTATTGGTTAAATAACTAAATGAGCCAATCGCAAGCAAACGTCAAACGGACCTCTCGATACTAACGCCATCTAGCGATATTTCGTCTGTGTAAAAACCCACATTTCAGTTCTATAGTAAATCGAGATAGGTAGTAGAAATAAAAATAACTATAATTAAAAAAAAAATCTGAAGTAGTACAAATTAGTTATTGTTTTAAATTTCCTTTAATTTTGTCCGGCAGCAATGCAATGTGACGAAACCTGCGAGTCGTACGAGCCCTGCATGTCGCCCTGCCCGCAGGAGACCTGCGAAAACACGTACTACTACAAGGAAATACAACCCGTCTGCGAGCGGGATACTTGCGTTGAAGGTGAGAACGAGCGAGTAAACACATGAAATTAACAAATAACTCGACAATAAGTACTTACAAAGGCTAAGGTTTAAGGATGTAGAAATCTTATCAAACTAGCATGCATATTAATCAGTAGCATATCTTTTTTTTTATGCGACTGGATGGCAAACGAACAAGTGGGTCTCCTGATGGTAAGAGATCACCAACGCCCATAAACATCTACAACACCAAGGGTATTGCAGATGCGTTGCCAACCTAGAGGCCTAAGATGGGATACCTCAAGTGCCAGTAACTTCACCGGCTGTCTTACTCTCCACGCCAAAACAACAGTGCAAGCGCTGCTGCTTCAAGGCAGGATTTAAGCAAGATGGTGGTAGCAATCCGGGCGGACCTTGCACAAGGTCCTACTAGCTGCAAAATATCGCAACATTAATAAAAACTCATCTTTCACAGGCTGCAAGAAACCCGCCGATAAAGAAACAACCTGCCCCGAGGGGCACATAGTCAAAAACAGTACGTCATCGGAATGCGTGCCGCGCGCACAGTGCAAGCCAGTATGCATGTCCCTGAAGGACGGACGAGTGGTGTTGGAGGGGGAGGTGATAGAGCAGGACGCCTGCCACACGTGCACCTGTGTGAAGAAGCAGCGATCGTGTATCGGGCAGCCGTGTTCGACGGAAATGGTGAGCTTGTTTTCTATCCCCCTTATTCATAAACGACAATCAAACCTATTTTAGTTAAAATGCCGCTAAAATTCGTTTGTCCTTATCTGTCACTTCGACATTTGTATTTGTTAGAAGGTAAGTTTTTACCCGATTGTCTGAAGGAAGGTTACATTTTTCCGGCGCATGTACAGTTGCATAAATACCTATAAAGCCATTACGTCAAAGATATGTTCTTATGCATTGACCTTAGAGTTGGTGGCATAGATGTGTATAGATATTTTTGACGTTTTGGTAACGTTATTTATGTCCTTGATTGTACATATATTTGACGTTTCTCTATTTTTCGGGTTCTCTCGGTAGCCTACAAGGCTGCTTTGTTTTCAACATATGTGGGGTTATCAGATTGTTCAAAACTTTCGGAGTGAATGAAACCATATGTGAAAGAAAAGGCACATGTAAAAAAAAAATGAAGGAAAGAATAAACTTTTTTTTATTGTAACCATATTATACAACTATCAAGAACATTACGAAAATCCCCACTATATAATATTATAAATGCGAAAGTAACTCTGTCTGTCTTTCACGTCGAAACCACTGAACCGATTTTGATGAAATTTGATATATAGGTAGGTGAAACCCCAAGGATCAACTTAGGATACTTTTTTCCGATACAGAGCGCCACCGCGCGATAACGTAGATCCGCGCAGAAAATATCGCGGACATAAGCTAGTACAACATAAACAACCCAACTTGGTATATTAAAAAACTAAAATCGAAAAAGCAAATCTTATATTGTAACCCCCTTATTCATAAAACTTAACAAGCCAATGTTAACTAACAAACGCTTTGTCCCTTTCTAACAAATACAAATGTCGAAGTGACAGATAAGGACAAACGAATTTTAGCGGCATTTTAACTAAAATAGGTTTGATTGTCGTTTATGAATAAGGGGGTAAATCTCTGGTCTGGTGATATTTAACTTAAACTGCAACAGTGAAGATCGATTCAAGATTTTGAACGTTATTTTTCCGTAGTCACATTTTAGCTTTACTATATGACTTATTAACTAATTACCATAATTTCAGGAGCGCCCAACTCCCACTCCTGCCTCACGTGACACGACGCCGCACGACCAGCCACTGACGTGTCTCACAGGATGGACGAGTTGGATCAACCGCGGCGCCCCGCAGACCGTGGACGGACACTCTGTTGACAGGGAGCCGCTGCCGAAGCCTAACGAATTGGTAAATAGTTTTTTCATTTCTCATGCTCTTAAAATGTTACTTTAGTATCTGCATATCGGGACTAAAGCTCCTTTTGATTCTCTAGAGATTAAAGTTTTTTTTTTTTAATTTACGTTGGTAACCCCTAAACAGCCAACACGGTGTTTGTGAATGGAGGATTTTTAGGCGTGGAAATCCTCAAAATGACAACTGTGCAAAAATATTAAAACAAAACACGATTTTATTACATGAAACTCAATTAACGATTATGTACGATATGGAAGGATTAATTCATTTTATTATGCATAGTCCAATAGGTTTTAAAATAGTTTTCTATTTTGAAACTGTTGGCTAAATATGCAAGCTTTTAAACCACCACTTCATAAACAATAAAAGAAAAGAAAAAACACGCAATTCCAAGAGCGAGAGAGCGTACGTTTTTGAAAAGTATTATTGTAATTATGAATAAAACATTGTTTTTTTTCCTCGCATTCAAATTGAAAAGCAGAGTGTTTAACGCGAGACTAAACAACCATAATTACACTCGAACTATAGCCACCCTCGCTCTGCTCGCGTGGCTTACCATCTTTTTTTTTTTATTCGACTGGAAGGCAAACGAGCAAGTGGGTCTCCTGGTGGTAAGAGATCACCACCGCCCATAAACATCTGCAACACCAGGGTTATTGCAGATGCGTTGCCAACCTAGAGGCCTAAGATGGAATACCTCAAGTGCCAGTAATTAAACATCTCAAACAAAACATCTTGTGTCATTATGGCTTGTTTTAGTCCCTTGTTAAACATTTTACTATTACATAATTTATTGAATGAGGTGTTACTTTGCGGAGGTCCATATAAATAGTAAGAGTGCAATTATTGAACACCTATGTACTGTACACCTGAATTCTTCACAATAAATTGAATTGAATTGAATGTCTTTGCTCACCCGCGACCATGATAGCTAAGAACACAGTAAAAATACACAAAAATCTTACAAACACATCTACCACCACCACTAGGCAACACTGACGCGTTTCGAACTCAACCAGAGCAACACACCATGCTACCAGATGTTACACTCTTACATCTTCACAAAAACTTCTTTTCCAGTCAATTGGCCGTCCGATGTGCGAAAAGGACAAAGTGAAGGAGATCGACTGCCGCACCGTGGACGGCCACAAGTCGCCCAAGGAGACCGGCCTCAACGTCGAGTGCAGCCTCGAGCGAGGGCTGGTCTGCGATGAGGTCGGCAAGGAGTGCCCCGACTTTGAAATACAGGTGTTCTGCCAGTGCGAGGACGAGGAAGAAGAAGGTGGGTTTTCCAGGTGCCGTTCCAACAGAGATGTGTTACGTTGCTATGGATGCATTTGATTTCCACCAATTACATTCATTGGTGAAGCCGTGGTGGCCTAGTGGTTTGACCTATCGCCTCTCAAGCAGAGGGTCGTGGGTTCAAACCCCGGCTGGCACCTCTGAGTTTTTCGAAATTCATCTGCGGAATTAAACCTACACAAACTAAATAGTGCGTGTGAAGTTCCCAATCCGCACTGAGCCCGCGTGGGAACTATGGCCCAAGCCCTCTCATTCTGAGAGGCGGCCTGTGCCCAGCAGTGGGACTTATATAGGCTGGGATGATGACATTAATTGGTCCATTCCACATAGATTGACATTGGTGGATCAAGTTCAACTCATTACGTTAATAGAAATTAGAATTTCTCATATTCAGAATTTTTCATTTCAATTTTTATGCTCGACTTGGTGGGGGCACTGCCGTGCCCCTAGATAATTCTGTTTCAACGAGACTTAGGAGTTTAATCCTCTACACTGTAGAATCTACACACACAAAGACAAACATCACGTCTGTGTTCCCAAATGGGGTAGGCAGAGCACACGAAACGTTACCGCTTCGGAGCCACTTTTAGCAATTTTAGGTTTTAAATTTGATTAAAACGGTACACGGTACGGTTGTAGAGTCTTCAGTGTACTAAAATATAAGTACAGTTTCAAAAGATCTTTTACAAGGTAAATAAATAGTTGGTATCACATGTTGTAAGATTCATTGAAAAGTTCTCGAGTGGAGGCCGCGGATCGGCAAGCGCAGCGTGGGACGTCCACCAACGAGATGGACGTATGACCTGGTTAAAGCCGCGGGTTCACGGTGGATGCAGGGCGCTGCCAACCGAAGCAACTGGAGGTCTATGGGGGAGGCCTATGTCCAACAGTGGACGTCCTACTGCTGAGATGATGATGATGATGATGAAGATTCATTCAATCAAAGCAGTAGCTTCAGTACTTTTAACACTTAAATTTTATCTCAAATCACCTCGAATTCCAACCAAAAAACCTTCACAATATTGTTCCAGAGCGCTCGGAGCTGGTATCCACTCCATCCCCTCCCTTCCAGTGCCTGGACTCTTCACACCCGAACCACCCCCACCCCGAGGACTGTTCCAAGTTCTACGAGTGCACCCCGGACCTCATGAACCCCAAGCAACCCCATGCGGTCGTCAAGGACTGCCCCCCGGGGTTGCTGTACAGTAAGAAGTTAATGATCTGCGATTGGCCGGCCAGTGTAATGTCGGAACGACCGGAATGCAAGAAGGATACTAAAGGTGAATTTTGTCTTATTTAATTAAGTAAATAGCGTACTTGTGACCCAAGGGTGTTTATTATTAGGGCGTTTTCAAAAAAAGTGTTCCTTTTCCGTTTTTTTTAAATTTTGAAAAAAATATGGTTTTTCCTACTCAGAATTGAGAGCACAATCGATTCCGATCGTTTAAAAAAATGCCCCAGTTTTTCATACAAAATTTTATGAATCAGTTTTGTCACGCCCATACTGAGTGTATGAAAAAAACGTCGCAAAACCGAAATTTTTTTTTCGGGACATGTTTTTAAACTATCGGAATTGATTGTACTCTTGATTCTGAGTAGGAAAAACCATTTTTTTTTTCCAAAATTTCAAAAATAAGAAACTGTAGGTACACTTTTTTTGAAAACGCCTCAAGAGGATAATGTAGCGCCAAAAATATTATTTCTCATAAACGCCGTGACAATCAATTTAAAAATGAAAAAAAAAATCGCTGCTGAAATTTAATAATGAAAAAAAAAAACTTCTAACTATATCCTGTGACATATCAGACGAAAATGCTGATTGTGATAATCTTGAATATTTACCTATATTTATTATAATTTTAAAATGAACAACTTTGGACTTAATTATAATTATAACCCAAACTTATAGTTCTATAAGTACCACAGAAGTATAAGTACCTATAGATTACAGGAAACTATCAGAAATCTATGGTATTATTTTATAATAGATTTTACGCATATATCAGTAGGTAACCAATGTAAAATGTTTTTCTTTAGAAAAGAGCCCTAATAAATAACACTGTATAATCAATCCATACATACCTACTTTGTACAAAAACCTCGATGCGCGAGTCCAGCTCGTGTTTCGCTGGTTTTTTGAGTCTCCCAGCGTTTTTGGGAATACCATCAAATACCAAGACTTAAGTTTATCCCTAAAATAACTGTCAATGATACTTATTTCAGAGTCACGAGAAATGTTGACCACAGTTCCGGTGTCAGTGGAAACGTCTGGAACAGGTTAGTGACTTTCATCATCATCATATCGGCTGTAGGACGTCCACTGTTGGGCACAGGCTTCCCAATAGACCTCCAGCGGCCTGCATCCACCGTGAACTCGCAGCTTTAACCTTCATCCGTCCATAATAATTGTGACTAAATTATAGGAATTGGTCACATGTTTACTGTATCACAGAGAACGACCCGTGATTCCTGACAGTAGCAATGTAAAGAAAACCAGCGTTGCTGCACACGACCCTTATTGGTATCCTGTCGTGTCACCAAGTACCTAATATAGTTTTAGTGCTAGTTTTAGTCTTAGTCTTACTTATGGAGCTAAAATAAATCTTTCTTTATTTTTTTCTTTCTTTCTAAAGCAAACCTCGTTTCGGCAATATAAAGAAACGCGTAACAGTTCCTGAGACTGTCGACTCGGGCCAGACTTCTTTTACAAACTGACAATTGACGATCGCTTTTCCCGCGTCCAGATCTCAGGCTCTGTCAAGCGCGCCACGCATGGCAACACTGGCGTTTCGTAAGTGCTATAACGCCAACCCTTTATAAACCACGCATGGTAATGAGCATACAAGGACCATACTCATAATTAGAAAGAAAAAGAAAGAAGAAAGAAAGAATTCTACATATTAAACTGCGGCTAGGTCGTCCACATTCGTACAAATATTCATCAAGAACACATATATTGAAAATTCCTGAAACAAATTGTCAAAAATATCATATTATTTATTCTTTAGTGACAGTGCCAGCCACGACGCAAACGCCGACGACGCCCAGCCTGTGTCCGCCGGGACAGGTCTACAAGAAGTGCGCGTATCCCTGCGACAACCTCTGTGACCACTTCAAGAAGACCCTCGAGCTGAAAGACCAGTGTACAATCGGGAAGGTCAGTATCAAAAAAATCCGGGCTTTAAAAAAAATAAACGAAAAAATTCCTTTCCTTTCGCAAACTTAGTCTTGGTTTCCAGCAGTTTGTGTGTGTGTGTGTGTGTGTGGTTTGTTACCCCTTCACGGTAAAACTACAGTATAATATACTGCAGTACCGCGAGACCCCCTTAGAGGTCGTGTAGAGCGTGCGTCTGTGTGAGTGTGTTCGTTCCGATTGATTTGTTCGTAGCTTCCATACTGCTTTAGCTTATATATATATATATATATATATATAAAACGGCTCGACGGATTTGGATGAAATTTGGTATGTAAACAGCTGGACATCCGAAATAACACATAGGTTACTTCCATCCTGATATTCCCACGGGATTCGGATAAAATCTCTAAATTTCATCCGCTGGAGGTAGTCATAAAATTTGGCACTGTTATATATAACGTAGCGTCAATAAAGATCACGATGTAAGTGTATTCCCGCGGGAATATGGTAGAATCCTGGAATTTCAATTCAACCGCTGGATCTTTGGATTACGCGTGCAAAGCCGCGGGTAAACACTAATAAAAACCGGTGGCGTGAAGTGAACATTTTCTTTAGGCAAACCGGAGAGTGAGAAAAGCGTGAGTTAGGTGTCTCTTCGATTGTAATACAATATTATCAAAAAAATTCAGGCAACCCAGGTGGTAGGACCTAGTGCAAGGTCCGCCCGGATTGCTACTACCATCTTGCTCGCTAATCCTGCCGTGAAGCAGCAGTGCTTGCACTGTTATGTTTCGGCGTGGAGAGTAAGACAGCCGGTGAAATTACTGGCACTTGAGGTATCCCATCTTAGTCCTCTAGGTTGGCAACGCATCTGCAATCCCCCTGGTGTTGCAGGTGTCTATGGGCGGTAGTGATTCTTACCATCAGGAGATCTACTTGCTCGTTTGCCATCCAGTAGAATAAAAAAGAACCCGGTGGTAATCAAGTTGTTTAGAGGCCACCTACTAGTAGAAACATAATTCTCAAATTGGTGATTTTTTTTATATAGAAATGCGTGGAAGGCTGCGTGGACGAGGCAGTGGCGGGCATCAAGTGCGAGTTCGCTTCCCGCTGGCGCGACGAGAAGACTTGCGTGCCGCTCAAGGACTGCACATGCTACTCCGAAGGGAAAGTCGTCAAGGTACAGTCTCCGACAGTAGGGTATGTTACGCAAAGTTCTGCGCAGAGGGCGACACTAGCACAAACCGTAAACAAACAGTACAAAAAAAATATTTTGAATACTTACTCACTTTGCTGCACTTTTAATGGGGTGCGGGGCCTTCTGTCACAGGTATCTTGAATACCTACTAGGAGGTCTCTAACCATATTAGTTGTACAAATAGTAATGTTAATAAAATACATTTTCTGTTTTTTTTAAACCGCAAAAAAGTGGCCCTCAAATGTACAGTCAAGGGCAACAATAATAATATGTATAAACTTTAGTACCTTGCCTACTTTCGTCATATTTGATCTGCCATATATGAACTGTCAATGGTCACACTTTAACAAAATTATGATTGCTGGCAATGTACAGCAAAGTTAACTAACAATTAAGGGCCTGTTGTTTGATCATTAGTTAAACTAACTAATAGTTAAAATGTATGGCAAAAATAACAATAGTTAACACATTTCAACGGAAATTTAACTATAGTAACTTTGACTACTGACCAAACAACGGGCCCTTAGTGTAAAATGACATTACCATCAAAGTAATTGTCGGCTGTCATTTACACTAACTTACGAGTATCATTAACTCTGCTGTACATTGCTGGCAAGTATAATTTTGTTAGAAAGTTAACAAAGTCTGAATTTTAGTTTATTAATTAAATTAATGTCATGGTTAAGTTGCATAAATACGTTACATTAACCTCCCTTAAAAAGCCTGACTGGTAACGCACTGTATACTTAGATAACAACATTAGAAATCAGGTCTCACGAACTTTTATAGAACCCGCATATAGCTAGTAAGTTAACTTGATTTTTAACGTAAGTTCTTGTACAATATTTATTATATACCTCCCTAATTGTTGGCAATAAACACATTTCCTTTCTTTTTTCTTTCTTTCTGTGATAAAATTCCAAAATTGATTTGTAGCCCGGCGGCGTGGTGAGCGACGGCTGCATCAAATGCCAGTGTCTCGACAACGAACTACACTGTGACAAGAGCGAGTGTGTGTCACAAGGCATTCCGTCTGTGTCACCGTCAAGCCTGCCCATGATCATGACTGTACGCACCGTCCTCACGACTACACCTCGAATTGTCACGACCACTACGCCTATCCCGTCGACTACTGTCTCTTCGACTACTGTCTCGTCGACTACTCTCCCGTCGACTACTGTCCCGCCGACTACTGTTCCGCCGACTACTAGTGCTCCGTTTACTACGCTAATTATAAAGTCTGTGGTCACGCCTCCGCCTGAATGTAACCCTGACAGGTAAATGCGTTATTTTTATTATCATTCCATCTTATATATGTGCAACTGCTGGGCACAAGTCTCTCACAGTGAGAGGGCTTGGCAGTTCTCACGCGGGCCTAGCGTGCATTGGGAACTCCACACACACGTTTGATTTGCTACGCTGGATATTACAGGATAAGCTCACAAATGTTGCGAACACCTGCGAAGAGATTCAATGGTATGTGAAGTACCCAATCCGTACTTAGCTCTCGTGGGAACTACGGCCCAAGCCCTGCATTCTGAGAGGCCAATGATCTGCATTACGACGTGAATATATAGACAGATATTATGATGTGATGTATAAGATTCAAAATCCACCATAAAAAATCATATAAACCCATACAAAGAACCAACCAAAAACCATATAAAGTTTTAAGATTGGTTTTGAATTTTTTTGGTATTTTTTATTTCAATTCCAAATTTTTGTTACTTTTACGGTCATCCCGTTAAACCCATATCGAAAATACATACTGAAATATCCAGCGGTGGTGTAGCGGTATAGCACGCAGCACGGAATGCCGAGGACCTGGGTTCGATTCCTAGCGCTGGTCTTATTTTTCTGGTTTTTCTGTGCATCTATATTTCAGTTTGTATTTTCAATATACAAAATTTTGATGGATCTAATAATTTTGGTAAATAAAAGTATATTTTTAAGTTGTGTTGTACGTAAAATGGCTCCAATGGACGACCAGTGTTGCCTGCAAGGCCTACTTAGGCACATTAAGCTGTATCGGGACCATTTCGTGACAATTTGTCTCTGTTTCCATTATTCTCTTTAAAAACACTATATTTTTGTTTCTTTATTTCGTCCTTTTTTTCTTTAGGTACAAGAACCTCCTCTGGGAGGGCGCGCCCCTCCCCGCTTCTTCCTTCACCGCTAGCTCCGTTGCCAACGAACACTTTGAACCGAGCTTCTCTAAACTCAACGGCGAGCCGAAGGAAGTCTCTGGTATGTAACCTGTCACGCTCTTACAACTGAACAAACCTTTAGTATATAATTTTTAATTAAAATTATAATTTTAAGGTTCTGTATCCGAAAAGACAACGTGTCTGAATTATTGTATTATTAATAAGTCACATTTTTGAATTCAATAAATGGAAATAGGTAGGTACTTTTCACTTCTCATGCTCTTAAAATGTTACCTGAGAGTCATATATCGGGACTAAAGCTCCTTATTAATCTAAAGGGTTTAAACAGCCCCAAACCCCTTAACAGCCAATCACGGTGTTTATGGATAGAAGATTATAACAATTTTCATTATTTGTGTATATACAATTTTTAGGGCGTGGAAATAAATTCAAAATGGCAACTGTGTAAAAAAAAAGATTTAATTTCGTGCAACACACTTACTATATTTGTAGACGTAAAAACTTATGATGACCTGTTGTATGTAGTAGGTAGTAAAGTGTCCGTATAGATAAGTCGACTTTCCACATTCGAAAAATGACGTACGTCCCACATAAATTCTGTGCACTACCTACTACAGACGACTGAGCTAAATCCTTTTGGCATCACACTACAGCACAACGTCTCTAATTGTTCTCTCTTCTCCTATTTATGTTTTTACTGTTTTTGCTGTGATGTGGTGTGTTTTTGTTGTCAATACATGTTGTGACTGAATTTGTGAGTTTAAAAGGTCATCTTCTGATTTTTTTTACCTATATCGCACTGTTTGACCCGCAGCGGGCAGTTGGAGCCCAGCCGTCCAAGACACCAACCAGTACATCCAAGTAGAACTGCCTCGCCCTACCCCGGTATACGGGGTGCTGATGCAGGGAAACCCTCTCTTCGACCAGTACGTCACCAGCTACGAGGTCATGTATGGAGACGACGGGCATGCGTTCTCTCCTGTGGAAGGAGCTGACGGGAAACCGCAGGTGAGTCTTCTTCTTGTTTCTTAAATTATCCCTCTGAAATATTTTAAATTTTATTTTTTTATTTTTCTTCGTCTGACTGGGGCAAAGGAACTGGCTCATGCATACATATTTACCGTCTGGGCTCCACGGAAAACCAGCGTTGCTGCACATAATGTGCGGCAACACATGCTGAAATACTTATTGACACCAAAGTTCACAAAAAATATTTTAACCACAATTCTTACGAATTGAAAAATACAAGGGGTTGCCCTTCTCCTCCACTGTTACACTTATTACTATGAAAAACAAAACTAAATAAATAAATATCATGAGACATTGACACCAATTGACCTTGTCCCAAACTAAGCAAAGCTTGTAGGTGCTATGGACACTAGGCAACGGATAAACATACTTATATAGATAAATACATACTTAAATACATATTAAACACCCAAGATCCGAGAACAAACATTCGTATTATTCATACAAATATCTGCCCCGGCCGGGAATCGAACCCGGGACCTCAAGCTTCATAGTCAGGTTCTCTAACCACTAGGCCATCCGGTCGTCTAAACTATTTCGTAAGTCACAAATTGTGTCGCATGTCACTGTCATAATTTTTTTGAGTTATCTCCCATATACGTAAAGTGGGGATTAATTTATTTTTCTTGACTAACCCAATAGTGTGGCGTATCGTTGGATAGGTTGCTAAGACGATTTTTCGATTCAGTAACCTGTTTGCGAAATACTGAACTTTAAAGTGCAAATTCTTAGTAAAATCGAGCGTCCCCCCTTCTAAAATCTAAATTCAGGATGGTAAGAACGGTTAATTTTGCTTAACTGTTAAGTGGTCTAAGAGTAACTAGCAGCCTAAGGTATAAAATATACCTAAACTTGAATACAAAATCCTTAGAAAAATATTACTTGAATTTTTCGTAATGGCTACGGAAACCTACGCAGTATCTGGAGCGTGTCCGACACGCTCTTAATGATAATGATAAATCTACATGTAAAAATCTACATGGGTAGGTATGACTGAGTCTCCGTTGGTAGATATATGTGTATGTTGTGTTATATATATATTTTTTTTTTATACGACTGGAAGGAAAACGAGCAAGGGGTCTCCTGGTGGTAAGAGATCACCACCACCCATAAACATCTGTAATACCAGGGGTATTGCAGATGCGTTGCCAACCTAGAGGCCTAAGTTGGAATACCTCAAGTGCCTGTAATTTCACCGGCTGTCTTACTCTCCGCGCCGAAACACAACAGTGCAAGCACTGCTGCTTCACGGTAGGAGTAGCGAGCAAGATGGTGGTAGCAATCCGGGCGGACCCTGCACAAGGTCCTACCACCTGCATATTTAGTTATGTAGGTAGTTAATAGTAAGCATCACTTTGCACAAGAATTTTAGCATCAGAGCGCGACGCCAACAAACTGTTTTACAGTTTGGCGTGCTGATAATAAATTGTTATGTACGTGCTAATATTAATAAAAAATAAAAATAAAAAAATATTTATTTATTTATTTTGGCTGAGCCAGTTTTTCACTTTACCTTTCCCTTGGCAGGTCTTCCGTGGTCCCATAGACCACACTGGCGTCGCGAAGCAGATGTTCACTCCGTTCGAGGCGAAGTTCGTCAGAATAAGGCCGCTAACGTGGCACGACGCCATTGCTATCCGCTTCGAGCTGATTGGCTGCGACGAGGTGGCGACGACGACTACGCCCACACCGCCTACTGTAAGTCACTCATACCATAGATAGATAGACTAAGGCTGGCCAAACCAAAACCCACACATTGGCCCGCGAAGGTATTTGGATTTGCCCTTCAACGCGTTGATTGGCCAGCCGGCTAATACGTGGGCTAATAGCACGACTAATTTTTGTAATTAGGTTACCTCTGAAAGTAGTGGCCCGGTCGCCACCTCAGACTTAAAAAAAATTGCCCACCTAGAAAGCCTATTGGTCAGCTTTGCCGTAGACTATCCATATTAATGTTATATTAATAATTAATAATAATAAAATAATCATTAATTTAATTAATTACGGGCAACTTGGCCCATACAATAAGTACCTTACAGACTAACACATATTTATTATCCCGGAAAAATTTACAGTTCTCGAGGGAACAGCGCGTGATAACCGAATCCTACGCAGACGAAGCTGCGGGCAAAAGCTAGTATGGAATAAAGGTGACGCAGTGACGCACTCATGTGGCACATTTTTATACCATACCGTCCATACCGCTGCTCAAATAAGGGTTCCTGTGACAAGTTTGTTGATCGTGAGGTCCGTTTGACAACTTTGACATTCTTGTCACGCTTGTGATTGGTTAAATAACTAAATGAGCCAAACGCACGTGGGCCAATCAACTTTTTACCGACACTAATATGTCCGCGACATTTTTCAAACAATTGCAGATTTTTGTGAGTAAATGTGTTTTTTCTGTAATTTAATAGACGGTGTATATGAATACATGTCATCCTAATATGTAAATTCAACCTATTAAACCGTGAAATATCTTGTTGGAAGTACGACTTTTTGGTAACGCCAGAGACAATTTTGGTAACGCAGGAGCCACCCAAAATGTCGGTAAAATAGTTGATTGGCCCACCAAGACTGTAACGTCAAACAGACCTTGCAATACTAACAATGCAATGCAATAACTTTATTGCACACCAACACATAGTAAGCAACGCCAACGCCATCTAGCGAAATTTCATTTGACAATCGAGAAACCTTTTAGATGCGCAACCTCTGTAATTTTTCTCTCTTCTTCTATTTATGTTTTTACTGTGTTTTTGTTTTGATGTAGTTAGTAAATTTTGTGAGTTTGAGTTGCGTTGAAATCTAATTTTTACCAACTGCCGTTCTTTTGTATATGTCACTCGGACAGTTATGAAGAATTAATAATACCACTTTGAGGCTACACTCGAAAAACATACATACATACACTTTGAGCAGTCGGGTAAAAAATTCTTTATTGGAATTGGCACAAAAAGAACAGAATAAGAACGAAATTTCTCGATAGGTTGATTTTGATGCGCTCCTGCCTCTGCCGGGCGTGGATGCTAGTGGCAACCTATTCGGACATGAGCTCATACCAGAACTCGTAGTAAGTTCCAAAACAAAGTTTTTCAAAATTTCATTTCTAATAAAAAAGTCCTGATTTTACTTTTTGTTGACTGTACTCGCATTAATCCAAACTACATTTTCCGTACCTAAAATCAGATATAATAGTTCTTACACTGAAAGTTATGCTATTCAGGAAGCTTTATGTTTTGTTTAAAATATACCAGGTTAATGTTCAAATTCAAATAATATGTATATTTTTTATATATTTTTTATTGGTTATTTTTTGCTGTGTGACTTCTTCACCATCATCATCATCATGTCAGCCGAAAGATGTCCACTGCTGGACATAGGCCCAGCAGTGGACGTTGCACGATTTCTTTTAAAAGTCTAAACTCGGCTTAATAATGCTTTAATAGGGATAATGACGCTATTAAAAAATATTTGTAAGGCACAACTCAAGTAAAAAAACGCTTTAACGCTTTTGACGACCGGATGGCCAAGTGGTTAGAGAACCTGACTACGAAGCCTGAGGTCCCGGGTTCGAATCCCGGCCGGGGAAAATATTTGTATGATGAATACGACTGTTTGTTCTCGGGTCTTGGATGTTTAATATGTATTTAAGTATGTATTTATCTATATAAGTATGTTTATCCGTTGTTTAGTACCCATAACACAAGCTTTGCTAAGCCTACTTTGGGGCTAGGTCAATTGGTGTGAATTGTCCCGTGATATTTATTTATTTATTTTAGCCCTGAAAACCAGATTAATTTTTGGTTTACTGTAAAATTCGATTTTTTGTTGCTTTAAAACAAATAAATAGTTAGTTGATTGAGTTGCCGGATAGTAACGTCATAATTCGCTATTGCCATTGAAACTATGGGAGAATTATGTTTTGACAGCTCATAAAAAGTACGTCAGTTGGTGGTGTCAACATCCCTATTGACTTGTCCCCAGCCCGAGCCTGTTCAGTGTACGGAGCCACTGGGACTGGCCGCGGACCTGCCGTTGGAGAGCATAGAAGTCAGCTCCAACAACCAGGACAGGAAGTACTTCGCCCTCACCGCGGAGAGGGGCTGGCGGCCGCTGTACAGCACCCCTGGAGAATGGATCATGGTGATTTGACACGCTATTATAATTACGATAATAGTGGATCATTTATTTCAAGCCACTAGAGCCAATACCCCTGCAATACCCCTGGTGTTGCAGATGTTTATGGGCGGTGGTGATCTCTTACCATCAGGAGACCCACTTGCTCCTTTGCCTTCCAGTCGAATAAAAAAAATAGGAAAACCAAGATTGAACTATTTTAACCAGGTGAATGAAAGGGTGGGTGTAGTGTGTAGGAAGTCAAACAGCTGGCCAAAGAGGTGCGGAGTGGCGATCACTCCACCGAAAAGAGCATAGCTCTTAAATTTAAGAAGAAGAAGAAGAAGAGCTAATAGCATTTTATTAGTAACTTAAGACTTATTGTTAGTAAATACAAAAAAGAATGTCTACAATAATATTGAATTTAAAATCAAAAATTAATTGAAAATATTTCAATAATTGTTTTAAAATTTAAACTGCATTCGACGACCGGATGGCTAAGTGGTTAGAGAACCTGACTACGAAGCTTGAGGTCCCGGGTTCGAATCCCGGCCGGGGCAGATATTTGTATTAATAATACGAATGTTTGTTCTCGGGTCTTGGATGTTTAATATGTATTTATGTATTTATTTATCTATATAAGTATGTTTATCCGTTGCCTAGTACCCATAGTACAAGCTTTGCTTAGTTTGGGACTAGGTCAATTGGTGTCAAGTGTCCCGTGATATTTATTATTTATTATTCAAAGATTTTTGAAAATTTATATCTGAACAAGAGATCAAACCCACCAAATGATAATATTACCCATATAAGTATATGTATGTATGTAAACTCTTTATTGTACAAAATAAGTAAACCAACACAATTGTCAAAAAATGAAATGTATGTACAAAGGCGAACTTATCCCTTCAAGGGATCTCTATCAGTCAATCTTTGAGCGGATGAGAGGACCATTCAGTTAGGGACAGACAAAAATGAGTTTAAAAATTAAAATATGTAGTAGAAGCTACAATACATTGCTCGTATTTACTTTCCTGGAATAATAGATACTTGGTCTTACTTTTATCTAAGATGCTATGTTATTTAGAACAAAAAATATCTAAATAAACCTTTCTATTGGTTCTGTTTTACCATTTGACACGTTCGATTCCCGGTTTAGACAGGGATAATCTTTGAATGCATTTTAAATGGTTTTTAAAATCAAAATTAACTCTTCCGCCAGTAAAAGAAAATCTACAATATTTAGGATTCCCTCCTTGCATCAGCCGTGGGACGCCCTGTAAAAGAGCATACTATTCAATGAAGTAAAACCATTACTAATAATAATAATTAATTGTAATTACAATGCAATACAATACAAAGACTCTTTATTGCACACCAGAAATAGTAAGCGAGTAGTAATTGTTTTACTTCATTGATACGGAACTTCGCAAAGTAACGCCTGCAAGGCTAATCCGAAACTCGAAGTTCGCGTCGTGCGGTCCCTTTGACACTTATACTGTTTAATATGAGAGCGAGAGGGACCACACAACCCGAACTTCGAATTTCGAGATTCGGAGTAGCCCTGCTGATTCAATCATCATCATCATCATCATCAGCCTATGTTCGTCCACTGCTGGACATAGGCCTCTCCCGTGGCACGCCACTGAGCACGATCCTCGGCCACTCTCATCCAGCTCTTGCCAGCCACCCTGCGAAGATCATCGCACCACCGAGTCTGATTCAATAAAGCACACTATTCATTACAGTTCGACTTCACCTCACCACGAAACATCACCGGCGTCAAAACCAAAGGCGGCGTCCACGGCTGGGTCACCACCTACAACATAATGTACACCTCAGACTTGACCACGTTCAACCCGGTCGTAGACGACTCCGGTACCACTAAGACGTTCCCCGCGAACTTTGACAAGGACAGTGTGGTTGTCAATGAGTTTAGGCCGCCCATACACGCGAGGTACTTGAAGGTGCTTCCGTTGAAGTGGAAGGATGCCATCGAGATGAGAGTTGAGCCTATTGGCTGCTTTGAGCCGTACCGTGAGTATTTTTTTTGTAATTCTACTGTATGTAAAATGGCACTCGAAGTATGGAAAGTATAGAAGAGGAATAGAAATTACACGTGAGTTTAAAAGGCGCGTATCTTAAAATAGCGTAATCTACTAAAACCTACGAAAACACATTTCAACATCAATTATCAAAACGTCAAAACATGAATAAAAACCGGC
The DNA here is from genome assembly GCA_037349165.1 of Choristoneura rosaceana. Classification (NCBI taxonomy): domain Eukaryota; kingdom Metazoa; phylum Arthropoda; class Insecta; order Lepidoptera; family Tortricidae; genus Choristoneura; species Choristoneura rosaceana. The sequence goes on from JAZBNJ010000036.1 coordinate 1,591,225, forward strand.
CAAGAGCGTGTCGGATACGCCATCATCACCGCCACTTTACGTCTATGGGTGGTACCCTAAAAAAATTGTTTTTGAATTTTTATTTGTACTATTTTGTCGGCATAGTTTACCTATATATCCGTGTAAAATTACAGCTTTCTAGCATTGCTGAGCAAAGCCGCGGACGGACAGACAGACAGACAGACAGACATGGCGAATCTATAAGGGTTCCGTTTTTGCCATTTTGGCTCCGGAACCCTAAAAAAGAATGTTATTTTATTATTATTATTCTGCGTAAAAAAAACGAAACTAACGCCATTTTCAAACCATTGATGCTCCCTTGTTTTCTTTTTCTATCAAAAACTTCATTCCACAGCGACAACAACGGTCGCGCCGACGCAGTCGCCGTCGCAGCCGACCACAGAGGCGTGCGTGCTGTGTCCCGGCATACCGGCGACATCTTGTGACTGCCACAATGCAACCGCCAAGTACTTTGACGGCGACAGCTGCGTGTCGCGCGACCAGTGCCCGTGCGTGGAAGGCTTTATGACGTGAGTATTATTTATTGATGCAATTGGACCGGTTCCTATATTTATTTATTCTCCTCAATGGCGGCCTTTAAGGCTTGGGCCAATGTCAGTTATATAAAGATAAATATATTCTTCTTCACGTAGTACGGTGATTGTAGTTTTTGCAACTTAATAGCAAAAGTCCAAAAACCACGCAGAGACTACTTGCGCCTTAAAAAATGTCAGGCACGAGATCAATATCAAATTTTGTGATCACTGTTCACTGTTAAGGTTAATCGCCGCATAAAACACTATCAAAATTATACTTCAACTAGCCAAAGAAGCAGAAATACCAAAATTAGACATGGTCTACATCCGCCATGTTCGAATGCCACAAATCGAATCCCACCGGTTCCTATAAAAAAACTATTTAACACGTCAGTTAGGTTGTCACAAAGTATTCGACGCGTATTTCTTTTTTGTTTATCAAATAAAAAATTACAAAGATGAAGCGCTTAAAGTTCGATAGTGGGAGCCCGTGACGTCACGCCTTGCTAAAATTCATTGTATGGTAAGTATGTAAATGTGTGTGTGCGTGCGTGCGTTCGTGCGTGTGTGTTTTGTTTTTTATTCGACTGGATGGCCAACGAGCAAGTGGGTCTCCGGATGGTAAGAGATCACCACCGCCCATGTTTATGGGCACGAATCTGAATATCGAATGTTAAAATACCGAATGTGTTAAAATATCGAATGGGTCATAATATCGATAATGTATTTTTCTTAAGACTGTATTTTTAAATTGTTATAAATACGAAGCCGTATTAATCAATCCTGAAAAGTTTTCGGTACTTATCAGAAAATAAACCTTTCGATATTATGACCCACTCGATATTTTAATATATTCGATATTTTAACAGATGCGTTCACCCATAAACATTGCTTGTGTGTGTGTTGTTTACCTAACTAAAATATTCGTATACGATTTTTTTGTATCTTTACTACAGTGAAAGAGGTCAATAATACAGGCTAGTCTAGTCTTGTATAACCATCGTTCTTCCCCCATATGTTTGTAGTTACGCCGTGGGCTCTGCGTTCCGCGGCCTCAACTGCGACGAGTGCGTGTGCAAGCTGGGCGGCGTCACCGACTGCAAGCCTGTCAAGGAGTGCGCCTGCGACCAGGTCAGTGACCACGCCACCAGCGGAGTGGCGTGGCGCCGTAACATATTGTCCGAAAAAAGCCCGTATCTCAAAATCGATAATTTTACTGAGTGAACTTTATGAACATTATTTTAGGAGTCAATTTTGTTGACGTATTGATTTGAGATGCGAGATTTTTTCAAAGTGGTGACGATATATTGCATCCAATAGACGTACCTGTGCAGTCTGGTGGCGGAGGACCGAAGTAAAAGGTTCTGATTATAGTTAAAGTGACATAAAAAATGCCAAAGCCTTTCCCGTGTTGCTCTAAGTCTTACCCATGATGATCCATACTATTATATGTATAAATAAAAGGCAAACCTGACTCACTGGGTCATATATCAACGCACAGCCCTAACCGCTGGGCCTAGAAACTTGAAATTTAATACAGAGGTTCTTTTTATGATGCAAGTGAGCACTAAGAAAGGATTTTTAGAAATCTATCCCTTAAGGGGGTGAAATGGGGGGTGAAGCTTATGTGGAATTTCCTCATTTCTGGACTTAGATGTATGAAAATTGCTGTATAAGTTCTCGATTATAATTAAAAATTATCTGTAAAATGGGGGGGTAAAGTTTGTATGGAAATTTTCTTATTTCTGGACCTAGAAGTATGAAAATAGGTATATAAGAGCGTGCATACAAAAAGTTGGCCATTCGGTGATTTTGAGGTTTTTCAAACGCCTTATTAATGTCTAAATGCTTACATTTTTTCAGAAAAAACTAATGTAACGTATGGACAAACTCTTACTATGATGCATAGCGGTAATTTTAATTTGTTTCCATCAGCGATTTTTTCTTACCAAATTATTTCGTAGGTGAGGTTTTCCGAAAATACGCGTCAGAGCTGACTTTCATGCGAAATAATGCCATTATAACCCACCACAGACGATGTAAATTTAATATTTTATAATAGAACATATAGTCTTTTAATGCATAGTGATGTCATATGTATCAAAATACAAGCTATTATTATTCAAATACCATTCTACAAAATGTCTAAATCGGTCTATTTAATATATTTTTTTCTCATTTATTAGAATGTATTTACCAATAAAACAATTTTATTATATTTCTACAGGTAATGTTTAGTCTGTAATATTTTTTTCAGCGCTTAATAATAGCTCATTTAATTTTGACAATTTTCTAAACTTCGGTCCGAAATCGATTATATAACCCCGCGCGTCAATAGTTACGATTCAGAAAGCGCCGGGCTCTCCCAAGGAACGGACGTATCGCTCTGCGCTCTCAGAAAGGTTAACAACCTTAACCAACCATTACTGTAAACATTCGATAGTTATAGCGCATCCGCAATTGCTTGATACTTGAAAGTAATTTTACCTGTTAAAATTAAATGTTTTAATTTTTTGCAATTTTCACTCAAACTTATACGGGTATATAAATTTTACATTTCACAAGCATTTTGTATAACTTGCCTTATTAGTATTATATGTATGTTATTATACCTATTGGTCAAACTTTGGTAGCTAAATTTGGCCCACTTCTCGATTTTCGATTGAGCTGAAACTTTGCATGGATGTGTGAATTAAATGACAATGTAATATTACTATGACATGAAGCTGATCTGATGATGGAGCTGGAAGGTGACCATAAGAACTCTGTAATAAAACGACATAACCCTATCGAGCTTGGGCTCATTAGATTTTTCTTGAGGAGTACTTTGGTTCTAAGTGGTAACAAAGGGACAAAGGTACAGTCAGCAAAAAAATATTGTCTTTTAATTTTTAAATCTAGGTAACTAAAAGTTGTTAAAGTTTTCATTTACCTTGCCCTGTTGTATACATGTTAGCATGATAGTGAGTTAGTATATAAAGTAAATAAAAGCTAGTTGTACAGTAAAAATCTTATACTTAATTTCAGATATGGGCAATAAACGAAAATATAAATTTAACACTATTTTTTGTTCCAAGATGCTGGATGACATTTCAAGTCCGGAAATCGTTATGGATGTTGTTTTCGACTAATTTGGCAGCGCTAAATGCGAATGTCATTATTTTTTGGATCCAAGATGGCGGATGACTTTCGTGGCAGGAAATCGATATGGGTGTCGTTTTTGACTAATTTAGCTGCGTTCGGCGTAAATATAACATTATTTTTTGCTCCAAGATGGCAGATGACATTTCAAGACCGGAAATCGTCATGGATGTCGTTTCCGACTAATTTCTTCTTCTTCTTCTCTTTTAAAATATGGCTTTCTGTCTTATTTAATAGGACAATTTCGCCAGTGTCAAAGTACTCTCTTTGAGAGGGACGTTGTACGGTGATTGTAGTTTTTGCAACTTGATAGTAAAATTCCAGAAACCACGTGGAAACAACTTGCGCATTAAAAAATGTCAGACACGAGAGCAATATAGAATTTTGTGATCACTGTCCACTGTTAAAGTTAATCGCCGCATAAAACACTATCAAAATTATACTTTAACTAGCCAAAGAAACAGAAATAGCAAAATTAGATATTGTCTACATCCGTCATTTCACTGTTCACTGTTAAGGTTAATCGCCGCATAAAACACTATCAAAATTATACTTCAACTAGCCAAAGAAACGGAAATAGCAAAATTATATATTTTCTACATCCGCCATGTTCGAATGCCACAAATCGAATCAGCGTAAATCTAACATTATTTTTTGTTCCAAGATGGCGGATGACATTTCAAGACCGGAAATCGTCATGGATGTCGTTTCCGACTAATTTTGCAGCGCTAAATACGAATCCGTCATTATTTTTTGGATCCAAGATGGCGGATAATATTTCATGGCAGAAAAGCGTTATGGATGTCCTTTTTCCTAAGTTGGCAGCGATAAATGCGTTTAGACATTAATTTTTTAGATCCGAGATAGTGGAATGACCATCTTGGATCCTAAAAATAGTGTTAGATTAGTCGAAAACAACATCCATGACAATTTCCGACCTTGAAATTGAAATGTCATCCGCCATCTTGGAACAAAAAATGATGTTAGATTTACGCTGAACGCTGCTAAATTAGTCAAAAACGGCACCCATATCGTTTTTCTGCCACAAAATGTCATCCGCCATCTTGGATCCAAAAAAATATGACAGATTCGCATTTAGCGCTGACAAATTAGTCAAAAACGACACCCATGACATTTTCTTTCCTCGAAATGTCATCCGCCGTCTTGGATCCAAAAAATAATGACAGATTCACATTTAGCGCTGCCAAATTAGTCCAAAATGACACCTATGGCATTTTATTGGTTCGATATGTCATCGGCCATCCTATATCCAAAATATATTGTCAAATTCCCATTTAAGGCTGCCAAATTAGTCTAAAATGACATTCATGTCGATTCCCGGCCTTGAAATGTCATCCGCCATCTTGATTCCAAAAGTAATGACATATTCTTGATAAAGTTTTCGTGAAAAAGTTTTTCGCGATTAAGTACTGACACGATAAAAACAGGACCCTACTACTAAGACTCCATTGTCCTTGACTGTCACTAGGCTGTAGTTATCTCATGAACCGTGATAGCTAGACGGTTGAAATTTTCACACATGACGTATTTCTGTTATCGCTATAACAACAAATATTAAAAACAATAAAATAAATACTTAAGGAGGGCTCCCATACAACAAACGTTTTTTTTTGACGTAATAACGAAAACGGTATTTGACAACTCCTGTATTTGTTGTCTTAAATATTGATATGAAAATATGAGCAATGATGAACTAAAATAATTTCTTTGCTCATCCGCGACCTTACGATAGCTAAGTTTATGTAAGATATGCGTGTTCATGCAGTTCCTCCACCTCCACACTGTAAGAACACACAAATCACTCGAAACCATCTATTACCGTCACCACACTACATCAACCCGTTTCGAACTCAACAAGAGCTCATCTTCAGAGCAACACAACCGTACACCATGCTACCAGATGTTAGACAACGTGGATGTTGTGTTGCTGTTGTGTGTGTGTTGTGAGTCTAACATCTGGTAGCATTATGAGCAATGATGATGAGATATTTAGCTATTTACTAAGTACTGCGTGCCCTCACACAATATACTATCATTATGTGCGCGAAACATTGAAACTAAGTAAATGTTATGTGCGCACTGAAAAATTATTTTTTTATTACTAACTTTTTTTACTGACTGTACATTATTATCCATTGTTAACATCTAGGGCCAAAGTACATTTCGAGACGAATCAAACGAACCCAAAGTCGATGTGGTTATAGGGATTTATTACAGAGTTCCTATGGCCACCTTCCAGCTTTTTCATCAGATCAAAGTCATCATAACAATATTGCATTGTCATCTATTCTGATTTACACACGTATGTAAAATTCTCACTCAATCTAAAAAAATTAAACGCACATTTTGTCAAGTTTAGCTTCCAAAATGTAATCCATAAGTACTTACTAATTAACTAACGTACTAACAGGGCAAGATAAAAAAGAACTTGAAACAAAATACATTATTTTGTTAAAAAATTAAAATATTTATATGACAACAAAACTTAAGTTTACTACGGTGGAAAATGTACAATGATCAAGTTGTGTCGCCAGCGCCACATCGCACGCACACATCAAACCGTGGTAGTGTGCGGGCGAATCACACCGCCCGAGCAGGAGATCGCGCAAGTGACGAGTTGGGACAAAATGTATGCGCGCTCATAAGTTCTCGATTACAATGAAAAAATATTTGTGTAGGTGAAATTAATAAAATTCCCCCCTAAAGGGGTAAAATGGGGGGGCAAAGTTAGCATATTATGCCCTGATAACTAAAGTAACGCGGACAAAGTCGCGGGCAAAAGCTAATATTGATATAAATTTGATATGAAACTCGGCCTAGCACTTGGTGGCTATTTGTGACGTCATCTTTCCAGGACCTGGTGCCAAAGCTGACATCCGCCTGCGAATGCCTCTGCACCCCGTGCCCCGCCCGCACCAAGATCTGCCCCACCAGCAAGCTCTGCCTGCCGCTCGGCAAGTGGTGTGACGGGCTGCAAGACTGCCCTGATGATGAGCGCGCTTGTAGCACCACGCCACCGACGGTGACTACTACTGTTGAGCCGACAGTGATCTCCACTGCTGCGCCTACTGTCGCAGCGACGTTGCCGACTACTACTGAAAAACGTGAGTGTTTATTGATAAGGGCAGATCCAGGAGGGTCCTGGGGTCACGACTCCGTCGCCCCACGCTCGTGTCGGGTCCAAGGCTGAGTCTAGGACAACCGTGAATATTTTTCTAAACTCATTGATTTTAATAATACCTATGAATATCTTTCTGCGTCCAAAGAGGAGAATATGATTCAAGTGTTGTTTATAAAAAAAAAACTAGCTTTTGCCCGCGGCTCAGCCCGCGCGGTATTCGGTTATCGCGCGCTGTTCCCTCGGGAACTGTGCATTTTTCCGGGATAAAAAGTAGCCTATGTCATTCTCGGGCCCATAAACTATCTCTATGCCAAAAATCACGTCGATCCGTCGTTCCGTTACGGCGTGAAAGAGGGACAAACATACAAACACACAAACACACTTTCGCATTTATAATATTACTAGCTTTTGCCCGCGGCTCCGCCCGCGTGGTATTCGGTTATCGCGCGCTGTTCCCTCGGGAACTGTGCATTTTTCCGGGATAAAAAGTAGCCTATGGCACTCTCGGGCCCATAAGCTATCTCTATACCAAAAATCACGTCGATCCGTCGCTCCGTTACGGCGTGAAAGAGGGACAAACATACAAACATACAAACACACAAACATACAAACACACAAACACACTTTCGCATTTATAATATTAGTATGGATAGTATGGATAGCCAGAATTTGAGAATTTGAGCCACCCCCCGCCCCCCTCCTGGCTATGAAGCTGGATCCGCCCGTGCATCTAGGCGGAGAGAGCGTCTTCACCCTTTTAGTTAGTATGCTACAGGCCCGCAAGATGCGGTTCACTACATCTTTCCTAATGCGAACTGCTAAGGAATGGAATAGACAGATACAGCCTAGTTTTTGGCTAGACTCTAGCCTACGAGATCTGGCCTCATCTGCATAACGCGCGCATGCTGTTTTCTACGACATCAATTCCAACGTCTTCTCAACAATTCACTGAAGAATGATGGTGACGTTCCAGCCCCGGATCTAAGAGAGCTGGGGCAAAACCTTGATGGTGGCGCCCCTTCCCTTCAGTGTTTGAGAAAAACTGTCATGAGTAGCAAGTTTCTTCTTTTCTTCTTCATTTCTTGCGTCAAGGATTTGCGGGATGACCGTCAAAATGGGTGGATCAACTATTCCTTGCTGTTATTCGGTCCTGTCAGCCAGGGGACAAAAGTAGTAGTTTGATAGAAGAAATGTTGTGCCACATTATACTAACATGCTTATTAGATGACCAGTAATAGAAGGGGCTTAAAACGACAACAAAAATGCATGTTTGGATAATTTTAATCCTATAAAATTATAGTTTAAAGAGTGAATCAGGAGACCGTAACTATAGCAACGAGTGGCAAGAAAAAGTTGGCTGACCCAAATAAGAAAAATTTCGAGTTGTAATAAAAAATACAAAAAGACTCCAAAAAGTAATCTCAAGGATTTGGCTCCCCCAAGAAACTGCCGCTCGGGGCAAGTGCCCCGGTTTGCCTCCCCTTAGATCCGAGGCTGACCGGTCCTAAATTTCAGAAATCCTTTTTCAGCTCCAGAATGCCCGGTAGTGAAATGCCCTCCAGGCTACCTGGTACGCCTGGTGGCGCCCCGCTACAGTTCATTGACCTCGGACCTGCCCCCTCCGCGCCCGCGCCTGTCCTACAACCGTTACTACCGGGGCGGCGCTAAGGGCTACTCCAGAGGTGGATACTCTAAGGGAGGGTATTCGAAAGGTGGATACTCCAAGGGTGGTTTTGCTAAAGGTGGATATGGTGAGTAATGCAGAAGTTGTATATGTCACGAAATGAATCCCACTAATATTATATTATAAACTGAGAGCGGATTTCTCATGGCAAAAATCAAACGTCAATAGAGTTGGAATGTTAAATTTTATCGACTTGTTCATTTATCGATAAGTTTAATCTCCTTGTATAATTTACTTCTGTATTGATATAAAAATTAGTAAGTAATTAATTACTGACTTTTAACATTAACCTCTTAATAATGAAATACCAAGTAAAGTTAAGTAGTTTTTAAAATTATAATTTGATGTTGTCTTTTATTTGAATGTTATTATTTATTTATTGCTGTTAATTATTATTAGCAATAGGTTCATATTGATATGAAGTTAACAAATTTTACTTTGTTACGCTATATCATATTATTAATATTTTTTTGCTTAAATGTGAATTTGAGGAAACCGGTTGCGAAACCGGTGGATGCAAGTGGCGAGTTGTCGTTCATTGTGGCGTTCTAGGCGGGAGGCCTTTGTCCAGCAGTGGACGTCTTCCGGCTGATAATGATGATGATGAATTTGAGGACTATTTTTGTTAGTAAATAAATAAAGATACGCCTCGTAAATAACTTATCGATAGTAAAATTCAACGTTCCAACTCTAATGACGTTTGATTTTTGCGATGAGAATTCCGCTTTCTGATTGTAAACGTGAAAGTAATTATGTATTTTTTTTTAACTGCTTAAAGTTTTTAAATCTGTCTGTAAAATGCAACGGCGATGAGAACCAAAATGTAACTTTTAGAAATTTCTGGAATTTTAATTCGATTGCTGAATCTAAAGGTTTACGAGTAAAAAGCGGGTAAGCATAAGGATATTTTTATTGTATTGTAACTCTTTATTGTACATATAAAACATATGAAATTTACAATTTAGAAGAGAAAGACATGTACAAAGGCGAACTTATCCCTTAAAGGGATCTCTTCCAGTTAACCTTTGAACGCTTGAAAGGACAACAGAAACAAGAGTAGACACTACAATGGAATGATAAAAGGACCGAAAAATTTAAATTAACCTAAACAGTACATCAGAAATAAATAAATAAATACCTACACATACTTATATGAGTACACACTAATACACAACAATAAATAAACAATAAACTAATACATATCATTTTATTGCATTGTATTGTTCTTCCCCTCAGGCCAAACCCCCCAGCTCACCCCGGTGTTCTCCCTGGAGAAGGCCGCCCAGTCCAGCAAGGCGCCCGCCCAGGAGTGCCAGCAGTTCAAATGCGTGCCAAAACTGCCCCCCCTCCGGCCGGGGGCCACCGCCCCCCCTCAGGTCTGCTCCGCGCCCGTGTGCCCCCCCGGGTACAGCCTGAAGCTGGAAGCTGTTCCAGTTGGGGCCAACCAGTGTCCACAGTAAGTAGAGAGAGAGAGAGAGAAACATATTTTATGTAAACATAATGAGGGCTATCGTTTTCGCGTTCACCGGTTGGCGCCACTGTAGATAAAGGTCCTACCTGAAGTACTTTCCTGTGTCCTCAAAACATTCTATGGATGTGTCCGTTTTGTTGCGAATTTTTGTTAGTAATTTTCGTAGCAAAACGGACACATCCATACAATATTTTGGGGACACATCTGGAGACCGTGTTTTTCCAGCTCGCAATCATGGACTGAGTCTACCTACCAAATTTTGTTGAAATCGGAGAAATAAACTCAGGGTATACAACGGTTGATAGTAAAGCCAATCTCCCACTTACCGTATGAAAGACAGTAGCAAAACCGCTATTTCACGCCGGTTCTGTAGGAGTGTGGTACTAACCCGAGTCCTAGTGGCGAACTATACATTGCCCTTTCTCGTCCAGATACGGCTGCACGCCGCCGCCGGAGCGGCCGGTGTACTGCAACGTGACCGGCCGTACGTTCACCACGTTCGACGGGCACGAGTACAAGTACGACGTGTGTTTCCACATCCTGGCGAGAGACGTGTCGCCCTCTGAGGCTTGGACCGTGCTTGGTAAGCTTAGAACTAGATCTAGAAAAATCTTCCTAGCTGTACTGGGACGCAAGGTACAGGACTGAATAGCGGCCAAAAACGATGTAAATAAGTCAATCAACTTGGAACATGAAACTACCGTGAGACTCACTCATAGTAAATATATTAAGCCGTATCCGGCTCGTCTTAAATCGAGTTTAGCTCGAATTTTTCGGGCTAATCCGTAGCACTTCCTCCTCGAAGCAACGCGACTCGGCGGCTGCTGCAACACGCGCACTGCTGTGCACTGTTGTGTGTGTGTGTGTGTGCACTGTTATGTGCGTTGCTCCGAGGAGGAACGGCTACGGATTAGCCCGAAACAGTCGAGCTAAACTCGATTTAAGACGTGAGTTATCCGGGTCAATATATTTAATATGAGGTCAATCAACTTTTTAGTTTTGTTATTCTGTCCCGTAACCCAGAATAAGAATAAGAACAAGAAACGTTTATTTCATAACTAACATAATCAATAGGAAGAAACAAATATTTCAATAACTATGATTGCTACCACTATCTTGCTCGCTAATCCTCCCGTGAAGCAGCAGTGCTTGCACTGTTGTGTTTCGGCATGGAGAGTAAGACAGCCGACGAAATTACTGGCACTTAAGGTATCCCATGTTAGACCTCTAGATTGGCAACGCATCTGCAATCCCCCTGGTGTTGCAGGTGTCTATGGGCGGTGGTGATCTCTTACCATCAGGAGACCCCTTGCTCGTTTGCCATCCAGTCGAATAAAAAAAAACTTGGATTTGAACAATACTACTGGGACTATGAATATTCTTGGTGAAATAATTCCTTTTTTCCTTGTGGTTGGATAACTAAAATGAGTCAATCGCAAGCAAGACTGTACAAGGGCGGATCCAAAGTCGTTTATGTAATGAGTCATGTTTGTTCATGAGCGAGTTCGTTCTCCGACTCCCACTTGACCGATTTTCGGGGGGATGTGACCACAACCTTTTTCGAGGTTTGGATCCTCGCCTGAGACTGTAACATCAGGCGGACCTCTCGATACAAACGACATCTACCGATATTTCACCTGTCAAAAAGACGATAATTGTAAAAAAAAAAATATGTAAAAATAACAACGAAATACATAATTTTCCTATTGTACAGTCCGGAAGAAGTGCCGCGTGAGCGGATGTCAGAACGAGCTGCTCGTGCGCCAGGACGACCAGCTTATCCTCGTAAAGCCCAGCCTCATGATAGAGTACGACAACTACGAGTACACAGGTAAAACTCAGCATCACATTAGATAAAACTTTTTAAAATAAAAATAAAATGCTATGAAGGCCAGAACCGTTCACAATGCTACCAGATGTTAGATCCAAATGTGTGTGTTGTTAGAAGTCTATCTACCATAAAGTCGCGGGTGATTATTTCAGTTCATGAAAAATGAACTGGCTTTTTACCCGACTGCAAGGACAAGTATTGTTTTTCACACGTATCTTGTATCTAAGTATGTAATATTCTTCATTGCCGCATATCTCTCAAACCGTCGGATTTAGACGATTAAGGTATCATTAGAATAGTCCCAGCAACCCAAATCCTTAGATAGGTGATGTTAAAAAAAAAACATGGCGGCTGTGAGATGCAAATCATTGGGGGTCAACTTTTTTTTTTTGCTTCCGACTGGCACTGTTTCTTAGTCTCTACAAAGCGATTGACCTTTTTGCAGTCGATCAAACGAACGAGATCTGCTTCCAAAAGAACAGTTTTGACATCAGTCAGATGGGCAACGGACTGGCCATCAAGAGCAGAAAGTACAACTTTACAGTGATATACAACAAAGATGGCGACGTCAAGATTGGGGTGAGTTTGAGTGTGGCTTAGTTTTGTACAGTTTTGCTAATACCTACATATCGATATCGTCTATCCTCTAATATGAAATTAGAACGAATCTTCAATAAGTGCTATACAATGACGTACTTGGCGTTCTATGATCACGTAGATAAGGACGACATTTCCTTGGATGTTTGAGAAAAAAATATTTTGTGAATCCTATAATTAAGATTGTTTTTTTTTTAATCTTTTTGTATTTTTTTATTTTTAATTCCAAATTTTTAATTTTACGGTCATCCCGTGAAACTTAAATTGAAAATACAAACTGAAACATAGATACACAGATGAATCAGAATAATACGACCAACAAACCAGTTGTTGACCAGCAGTGGTGTACCGGTATAGCACGCGGCACGGAATGCCGAATACCTGAGTTCGATTCCCAGTGTTGGTCTTATTTTGCTGATTTTTCTGTGTATCTATGTTTCAGTTTGTATTTTCAATCCTATAATTAGCTTTGCTTAGTTTGACGACCGGATGGCCTAGTGGTTAGAGAACGTGATTAAGAAGCTTGAGGTCCCGGGTTCGATTCCCGGCCGGGGCAGATATTTGTATGAATAATACGAATGTTTGTTCTCGGGTCTTGGATGTTTAATATGTATTTAAGTATGTATTTATCTATATAAGTATGTTTATCCGTTGCCTAGTGTCCATAGTACAAGCTTTGCTTAGTTTGGGACTAGGTCAATTGGTGTCAAGTGTCCCATGATATTTATTTATTTATTTACTATATAAAAATAAGTCGGGTTTTCCTTCCTGACGCTATAACTCCAGAACGCAAGAAAAGATTTCAAAGGTTTTGCATTCGTTGGAAAGGTCTCGGGCTCCGTGAGGTTTATAGCAAAGAAAATTCAGGAAAAATTTAAAAAGAAAAGCGGGAAAATATTTTTTCACATACAGCGCCATCTCTGATACATAGCATGTACTACTTTGGTGGCGAAACGGAGTTCGCCGGGTTTGCTAGTTATATTTAGTTTGTATTTTGAATCCTATAATTGTTTCGTCACCATTTCGCAGTTGTACAAGACCCACAAAGGCTACGTGGACGGTCTCTGCGGCTTCTTCGACGGCAGCCCGAGCAACGACCTACGCTTGCCAAACGGAGGGCCGGCGCGCAGCGTGGACGAGTTTGGGCGTAGCTGGGCCAAGCCCGGGCTGTCGCCGCGCGCCTGCCGCACCAGCGTCATCCCGCCGGAGCGGCAACGGCGCGCCTGGGACCTGTGTGACGTCATCACGTAAGTGGCGACCTATTTTTGTTACACATAATTACTTGTATCCAAATGGTTGTCTGGAAGAGATCGCTTTTAAGCAATAAGATTGCCTATTGTCTACCCTGAATCTAAGTGTTTGTATTATAAGTTTTTTGTAGTGCAATCCCTACTATATTAATATTATAAATGCGAAAGTAACTCTGTCTGTCTGTCTGTTACGCTTTCACGTGAAAACCGCTGAACCGATTTTGCTGAAATTTGGTACATAGGTAGTTTGAACCCCGAGGATCAACATAGGATACCTTTTGTTCCGGTAGAGGGCGCCACCGCGCGATAACATAGATCCGCGCAGACGAAGTCGCGGGCATAAGCTAGTAAAGAATATTTGTATTGTTTTATTGTATTGTGGCGATTTTGCTAAATTAGTAATTTCGAGCCTGTGAGAGTAATGCCTTAAAACCAAAGTTTTTGACCAGTGTGTCTTGCGCGTCTTAACTTACGAGTACGGCTCTGAAACATAAATAAATATCAGTTCGCTCTTGCATGGAATTCTGTTCCCATCTCTGGGATGGGTCTGCTAGATATCAGCTGCAGCAGGTGGTAGGACCTTGTGCAAGGTCCGCCCGGATTGCTACCACCATCTTACTCGCTAATCCTGCCGTGAAGCAGCAGTGCTTGCGCTGTTGTGTTTCGGCGTGGAGAGTAAGATAGCCGGTGAAATGAATGGCACTTGAGGTATCCCATCTTAGGCCTCTAGGTTGGCAACGCATCTGCAATATTCCTGGTGTTGTTGATGTTTATGGGCAGTGGTGATCTTTTACCATCAGGAGACCCACTTGCTCGTTTGCCATCCAGTCGAACAAAAAAAAAAGCTGGATGCTTTGGACGCGGAGCGCCGAGCGAAGAGGATCATAGGCAGTGACTCACTCGTGGGGGCAAATCTTCTGAGCCTCGAACACCGTAGACGAGTAGCCTAAGACAAAGCTTGCGGTCCTGGATTCGATTCCATAATACGAATGTTTGCTCTCGGGTCTTGGATGTTTAATATGTGTTTATCTATTTTAAGTATGTTTATCCGTTGCCTAGTATCCATAGTACAAGCTTTGCTTAGTTTGGAACTGGTTCAATTGGTGTCAAGTTTCCCTTGATATTTATTTATTTAACATTGTTAGAGACAAATAATATTATTTACTATGACAGGGTTCCATGGTGGCCTAGGATTTAAATTTGTTGACTATATGTTTCCATTTTGAGGAGAAATGTGTGCATAGGTTAAAGAGGGTCGGGTCCCGTTGGCCTTACTTGCATTTAGCCTTGGCGAGCAGAGCACCTTAGTTGTATTTTGTCTGAGTAGCAAAATGCCTTAGTCTGTAAAACGCCCTCATTGCTATAAAGCATAGTAAACGGAATGACTTAGCTGTAAAACGACTTAATGTCATGGTCTTGTAAAACTATTTAATACAATCAAGACCTTACACAGTTGAGTCATTCTGCCTACTTGTGCATTTCACGACCTAGACGTTTTGCTAAGTAAGTCTTCCTAAAACTTAGACAATTTTTTAGTCATGGCATTGGTCAGTGTACTGCTGATCCGTTTTGCTCGCCAAGGCTAAATGCAAGTAGGACCAACGGGACCCGACCCGACAAACTAAACTAAATAGCTCATACCACTCTAACCCATTCGTTCAACAGCAAAGAGCCCCTCTCGAAATGCGGCAAAGTCCTCAACCTGGACATGTGGAGAAGCATCTGCCTGGAGAAGCTGTGCAAGTGTACCGACCTCCTGGTGAACGGCACCAGGAGGACCGACGAGGAGTGCCGCTGCCTGCTGGTGGAGCAGCTCGTGGCGGAGTGCCTCGCTGCGGATAAGGACCTGGATGTGGCTGCGTGGAGGATGGACTTGATTTGCCGTGAGTAGAGGAACATGTAGAAATTTTATGTGGTCAAGCTCGAAAATACCCTTTCGCCTTAGTACCCTGTCAGTGTGCCTTTGACAAATTTGCGGGCGTTTTAAAAATAACTTAACCTCACCAACAAAAAGTTGAAAGCCCCCGACTTTTTCACTTCAAAGATCAATGTCTGAAAAACGGCTGAACCGATTTTCTATGAAACATGTCTAAAAACCATCGCAAGAAAACATGATTCGAAATAAAAAACTTCATGCAAATCGGTTCACCCGTTTAAGAACTAGATACGGTACATACAGACAAACATAGCGGTCAAACTAACACCCCTCTTTTTGCTTTCAAAATGTATTTAATTTTTATACAAATTTTCCGAGATTGGTTTTTTGGAATCTTTTTGTATTTTTTATTTCAATTCCAATTTTTTTTTTACTTTTACTGTCGTCCCGTAAAACCTAAATTGAAAAAAAAACAAACTGAAATATAAATGCACTGAAAAACCAGAAAAATAAGACCAGCGCTGGTAATCGGACTCAGGTCCTCGGCATTCCGTGCCGCGTGCTATACCGCTACACCACCGCTGGACAATGGTACAGACACGAATTTCCCCTATGTACCACATATCTAAGCTTAAGCAGCGACACTAGCGACATCTATGCCGTAGCCCTCATCGAGAAACTTTCGGCACACCATCTGAACTAACTGGTCTTTTTTTCTGGTTTTTCTGTGAATATATATTTCAGTTTGTATTTTCAATTTAGGTTTTACGGAAAATTGGAACTAAAATAAAAAATACAAAAAGATTCCAAAAAACCAATCTTAATTTGATTAATAATCTCTTGTCCGGGTGAGCGGTTAGTTCCGATGGTGTGCCGAAAGTTTCTCGATGAGGACTATTCTAAAATTTTCAAAAGTATTTATACTTTTTTGTGAAAATAGTTTGGGGTCCACTGCATACTACTAAAAATGTAATGAAGCTTGTGTGCAATAATATTTTTTTTTCAAACTTTTTATGAAGGATTTATCTGCTCGTCTGGTTTTGGCCTCAGGCGACCCCAGGGCTGGCACTTATCTCCCGCAAATATTAGCAATAACAGTTCAGAGAGGTAATGCTGCCAGTGTCTTGGATGATATTTTTATTTTCTGATATTAGTTTAATTTATATATAGTTTTAGTTAGTTGATTAGATGTTATTTTTAATTAAAACTGTTCTTTCATTTCTCTTCACTTCAATGTTCATTAAGTTTCATAATTTTTTTTTTTCGTTGGCCTCAGCGGCCGAATGCCCGCCGCCCCTGGTCCACTACGATTGCTACAGCAAGGCGTGCGAGCCGACGTGCGCGCGCGGCGCGGCGCGCCAGGCCTGCCCCGCGCAGCCCGGCCAGTGCTTCCCGGGCTGCTACTGCCCCGCGGGCACCCTGCGCCGGGGGGACGCCTGCCTGCCGCCCCAGGAGTGTCTCGACTGTGAGTGCTTTTGTTTACATACAGGTGTTAACGAAGCTATTACAAGAAATCAACGAAGTCACAGTATATACATTAGCTAAAGCAGTATGGAAGCTACGAACAAACACTGCAGTACCTACCGCGAGACCCCCTCAGAGGCCGTGTAAAGCGCGCGTCTGTACGAGTGTGTTCGTTTCGATCGTAGGTGGCCGATCGTAAAATCCGCCAGATCACGAAATTTCTAGGCATAGCGTGAAATGGCGCTATTACTTGAATTGGCTAAGGGACATCCGCCATATCGTTCAAAAGTTCTCCGTTTAATGATTTACTTAGTGACGTTTAGACAGATCATCAAATTCCTAGGCATATCATGAAACGCCGCCATTTCATAATTTGGCCAGTTTAGGCAGATCATAAAATTCTTAGGCGTATCAATGAAACGCCGCCATATAATAATAATAATAAATGTATTTACTGACCATAAAAAATAATTCACCAATACAAGAGAAGAGAGTGATCTCCACACTAGGCACAGCCTGTGTCGTGGAGATACAAATATCGGTTCTAGCACTTCGCCGGCTCGTGCTTTGTAGTCACAATTCGTACTAACCACTGCTCGTCTTTTTTTCGGCATATCACGATTTGGCCGGCATAGAGCTAGTAATATCGACAAATGCATTGCTCTGGCCAACTCCATTTCATGATATGCCTAGGAATTTCGCAATCTGGCTGATTTTATGATCGGCCGGCGACGTATACTATACATAGAGATTCTAACAGAACTGTTACAAGAAATAATAACAGCACAACAATTACTGAAGCGTTTAATGAACTGTATTTAATAATCAATATAATTAAGTAGAGTTCAAGCGCAGAGTGCAGAAGAAACCTCCGTTCGCTCGGCAACTCCCTTTTAATCAAATTGCTGGCAAACGAGAGTGCGGGTCACCTGATGGTAAACGATCACCCATGGATACCTACAGCATTATTTGTTTCAAATATTATTATATTTCATCATTTTTTGACAAAAGAAAAATATTGTCAAATATTTTCTTGTATCCGACAGACGAATTAGATTTTTTTGAATACTAGGTCAAGGATCGGCAACCTTTTGGCAGACATGGGCCATATAGTGAAAAAAATGAATTCAAAATATAATTATATCAAAATATTATTATATTATTAATTTTTCATTTAGGTTTTAATTTAATTTGTAATTTATTAATTGATTGTACCGTTTTGATTTTGATTGAATAAATGGTAATTCGTATTATATCTATCTATCGGTCTACAAAAGTATACGCTGTGTAGTGAATCTCTTAGAACTGTTAAGTGAAGCAATCCATACTTACTATTATAAATGCGTAAGTGTGTTTGTGTGTTTGTCCGTCTTTCAAGCCGTAACGGAGCGACGGTTTGACGCGATTTTTGGCATAGAGATAGTTAATGGTCCCGAGACTGACATATAGGCTACTATTTATCCCGGAAAAATGCACAGTTCCCGAGGGAACAGAACATTTGGTCTAAAAAAGTATACGCTGTGTAGTGAATCACTTAGAACTGTTAAGTGAAACAATGTCATATTTGCCAGGTGAATGCCATGGGCTGGGTACCCCGGCCAAATATACCACGTTCGAGGGAGATGACATGCCGTTCCTGGGCAACTGCACGTATCTCGCGTCCCGGGACCGCAACGAGACCGGCGTGCACAAGTATGAAGTAAGTAAACAGATAAAAGAAAGAAAATGAGAAGAAGCAATTTTGAACATGAAACTACTGTGAGACTTACGCATATTAAATTATATTGTAACTCGATTTAAGTCGTGAGTTATCGTTATCGTTACAATAACGATATATCGGTGGTGTAGCGGTATAGCACCCAGCACGGAATGCTGAGGACCTGGGTTTAATTCCCAGCGCTGGTCTCTTTCTCTGGTTTTTCTGTGCATCTGTGTTTTAGTTTGTATTTTCGATAGCATTATTATTCTCTTAAACCAATACTGCGCTTACAAGTTTTATTGAGTTATAAGTTTGCGAGTTTTTTTTTCAAAAGCAAATCATTTTTCCATCACTACCCGCTATCCAATTGAGCTAAAATTACATAGGTACTTATGTAAGTTCAGCGGCAATGCAATCATAATAATAATCTGGTAGTGAAACTGGTTATTGCGGCCAGGATCGTCTCTGCAGGATGGAACTCTTCAACGATTAATGGCATCGACTTGAAACTTGGCAGGAATATGTAATTTGGTTGACAATACAAGTACAGCCACCATAAAGCTTGTATTAAAAATGTTTTTCACTTCTCATGCTCGTAAAGTTCGTATTTATGCTGGTTCTAGGCGACATAAAATGACTTTTTATGCACTAGTGCATAAAATAAAATCTTCGTCTAAGACCAAGTGTCAACAGCCACAAACAAAGAAGTTTATATACATTTATTTTCATATTTTTTAATTTATATAAAATTAAAAATCAATCAAATAAATCAATAAAACTAAAAAAAAATAATTATACAGTAATGCATGAAAAATAAAATGTACATAGTATGTGAACCATAAAATTGTTTCCACTGTTGCTATTTCATTTCCTCGCCATCGAAGTGAAAAGCAGAGTGTAAAACTCGAGCATTAAACCCATTTTCCCCTCGACGTGTCTATCCACCCTCGCCATACCGGCTCGGGTGGCTATATGAACGTCTTGGGTAAAATGGCTCGTTTTATGCTCTCGTTGTACAATCTACTATTTTTTTTCAACATATTTAAAGGTGTACGCCTCCAACGGCCCCTGCGAAGAGAAGACCAGCGTGGTCTGCACGAAGGCAGTCCATGTCGTTTATGGCAAGAATGTCATCCACATACGAAAAGACCCTGTCACTAAGAAGGTATGTTGCGAAATGGTAACTAGCTACATTATCATACTAGGTTATCCCGATGGAACAAAAAAAGTACAGTCAAGGGCAAAAATATGTATACATTTTAGTACCTTTTTACTCTAGCCACTGTGACAGTTCATATATGGCAGTTCAAATATGACAAAAATAGACAAGAAAGATCAGTCTGCAAACTAGTTTGTACATTAAATTTTCTTAGTAACTTTTTTTTACAGTTTAGGAGCCCAAATTTTTTCATTCCAATTGGAACTGGATTGCAGGTGGTAGGACCTTGTGCAAGGTCCGCCCGGATTGCTACCACCATCTTGCTCGCTAATCCTGCCGTGAGGCTTGCACTCTTGTGTTTCGGTGTGGAGAGTAAGACAGCCGGTGAAATTACTGGCACTTGAGGTATCCCTTTATTAGGCTTCTAGGTTATCAACGCATCTACAATCACCCTGGTGTTGCGGTGGTAATCTCTGACCATCAGGAGACCCACTTGCTAGTTTACAATCTAGTCGAATAAAAAAAAACTCATCTCAAAAAGTCTTTTTTTAGTTCTGTAAATAGCCCGCTAAAGGGCTCTTTTATATTACCAGCGGTTTCGGAAAAACCACCATTTCCAAGAATTCACGGCAAGAACTCGGCAGAAACTTTTTTTTTCTAAATTGTCATTTTTCTTGTTTAGCTCGTGACGACAATTGGCGAGGAAGTGGTGTACAAATACCCCGTGAAGACGAACTGGGTGACCATCAACTCTCCCAACAAACAGGACGTGACGGTGGAACTGCTCGATGCGTTTGTGGAGGTGAGTGTTTTGAAAGTGGCTCGAATACACTTGACAGTTTTTGAAGTTTCCCTGTAGCTACTCGTGTGAAACGGGGAACGCATCTGAATATCGAATGTTAAAATATCGAATATATTGAAATATCGAATGGGTTATAATATCGAAAAAATTATTTTCTGAAACCATAAACTATTTAGGATTCATTAAATCGGTATCGTATAGAACCCCTTAGGTTAGGTTAGATTTCTAACAATCTAAAAAAAAATAAGTCTTAAGAAAAATACCTTTTCGATATTTATGACCCATTCGATAGTTTATTACATTCGGTATTTTAACATTCGATATTCAGATACGTACCCGTGAAACGCTTGTCAAGTTAGTTGTTTAATTAACTTTAAGTTATTTAGGTATTTTATTATTTTAATGAGCCACGGTAAAGTCTGGTCGTGGGTTCGAGCCTGGGCTCACACCTCAGAGTTTTCCGGAATTTGTTTGATCTGAAAGAAAACGTTGCATGACAAACCTGTAAACACTTACTAAATAAAAATATTTTGACTTTGAAAGTAAGTAAGTTAGGAGTTCCCGAGCCACACTACTAGTACGGAACAAGCCCCCCCCCCTTCCCCCCTCATTCTACGAAGACGCCTTACAGTTAGATTTCTTTTTTTTTTCACGGGACACTTGACACCAATTGACCTAGTCCCAAACTAAGCAAAGCTTGTACTATGGGTACTAGGCAACGGATAAACATACTTATATAGATAAATAATTACTTAAATACATATTAAACATCCAAGACCCAAGAACAAACATTCGTATTATTCATACAAATATCTGCCTCGGCCGGGATTCGAACCCAGGACCTCAAGCTTCGTAGTCAGGTTCTCTAACCACTTGGCCATCAGGTCGATGCATGCAATGAGACACATATGATAACGAGATGATGATATGTAACAAAGAACACAGGGCTCAAAATTGTGCCTTGCGCGACACCTGCTTCTCGTACCGGAGCTGAACGTTTTTACTTTTGACAGCTGTCAGTGCAGCAATCCAAGATGGAGTTCGCGGTGCGCGTCCCGTCGCACGTGTACGCTAACGCAACGGAGGGCCTGTGCGGCGTCTGCGCAGGCTACCAGGAACAACTCGTCACTAGCAACGGAACTGTCACCGACGACTTTGAACTGGTAAGATTGGATAAATCAGACGCTGTAGCTAGAAACTAAATGTTCGGTGCACTGCTACTACAAGTGTAAGACAGCTACGTCTGTGCGACACATGACCACATGCAAAATTTAGCCTCCTACCGCTTTCACAGAATCCTCCCTCAGGCTGAATTAACTCGTAAGTGTCACGTGAGATATGGGCGTTGGTGATCTCTTACCGTCAGGAGACCCACTTGCTCGTTTGCCATCCAGTCGAATAAATTTTTCTTTACTTCTTTGAATGTTAACGTAGCGACTTAGCTTTCGTAACCGACTCATAAACCCCCTCCTCAGTACGGCAAGAGCTGGGAGGCTGCGCCGGCGTCCCTGGCGGCACTGGCGCTGCCTCCACAGGAGCAGTGCGACCAGCCCACTCCGGAGCCCGAGTGCGTGCCACTGCCGCCCGAGGAGAACCAGTGTCTCAATCTGTATGATAAGGATAAGTTTGGACCCGTGAGTATAGCTCAGACCCGTCATGTTTGGACTCGTGGCTATAGTTTTGACCCTTGAGTTTAGTTTTGACCCGTGAGTGTAGTTTGGACCCATAACTATAGTTTGGGCTCGTGACTATAGTTCAGACCTGTGAGTTTAGTTAAGAGCAGTTTAGGTGAGTAGGTACCGTTCGCTCAAGAAACTCACTACTATATAACGAAAATAACGAAAAATTTAACCGACTTCAAAAAACCATGAAAATAATTTTCTACCAGTCTGATGTCGGTACCTCAGCACGAGACAGCAGGAGTGATTGAAGTTTTAAATATCAGTAGGTATGAAGGTGAAGTAGACGACTATGGGTCCACTCCTGCTGGCTCGTGCTGAGGTACCGACTTCAGGCTGGTAGAAAATTATTTTCATGTTTTTTGTAGTCGGTTCAATTTTTGTTATAAAATTTTAGTTTTAACCATGACCTGAATGTTTGTTTTGTACTTTATTTCAGTGCCACGCCCTCGTGGATCCAGAGCCGTTCGTGGATTCATGCGAGGCTGACGTGTGCGCAAACGCAACGGACATCTGCGCCACGCTCGAGCAGTACGCCAGCGCGTGCCGCCGGCAGGGCGTGTGCCTCGACTGGCGCACCAAGCTCTGCCCGCTGGCTTGGTACGTGGCCCAATCAACTATTTTACCTACAATGAACTAAAAGAATTTCCTTGCTCACCCGCGACCTCCCGCGATACATATACTATCAGATACATTGATACGGACCTCCGCAAAGTAACGCCTGATTAAATAAATTATTTTACCTACACTTTGAGCGTCTTCTGCGTTACCAAAATTGTCTCTGGCGTTATCAAAAAATAGTACTTCCAATAAGATATTTCACGGTTTAATACGAGTAGGTTGAACTAACGTAGGATGGCATATATTCATGTACACCATCTACTAAATTTGTTTGAAAAATGTTTTCCGTGCCCTATGGCCTGCCAATTGCCACTTCAACGAGCTAATTCGCTTGGCTATGTCGGTGACCCTTGTTAGAAGGTCGTTTTCAAAAAAAACGATAGCCAACTTTACAATTCTAATGACAGTGAAATATACAATTTTGTATCTGTACGTACAATCCTAGCTCACTGTTAAGTAAGCTTACTGGTAAGTAGTATTAATAGGTAGTTATACCTACTTGCTAGCTTTAATGCTCGCCGTCTACAAAAAAATTGTTTATCGTTATCCCGCGGGAACTGTGTCATTTTCTGAGATAAAATGTATCCTATGTCCTTCCCAGAGTTTCAAACTATCTACGTACCAAATTTCATCATAATAGGCTAGACGACTAAAAAAACTATTTAGTCCGTCAGGAGGATAATTTAAAAATATTGTGCACATATTTTTTCTTTTTTTTGACAAACAAAGAATGACGAGGATACAGTGCTCAGAAGTTTCGAGTGACGTCACTATGTGGTAGGATTTTTACCTTATAGTGACGTCACAAGACCCCACTCCCGAAGTTTGATGATCTATACCTTTGTCGATTTGTAATAAATAGAAAAAACAAAAAATACGTGTCCCATATTTTTTCATAATCTAACTGTCGGACTAAATAGAATGATATATTTCTAACCCATTGTACGGCAACTTTCCTGCACATTTGTGTTATTTTATTATTTTTATTTTGCCTAAAGCGAGTCGCCGCTCGTGTACCGTACGTGTGTGGACTGTGAGCGGACATGCGATAACAACGATGAACTGGCCAAGGACCCAAAGAAGTGCGGCAAACAACCGACGGAAGGATGCTTCTGTCCCGAAGGGAAGGTAGGTTGACTAACAATGTACTGTAAACCAAATCGTTCTCATCAAACGCCACATCGGGAGCGCCAAAGTTGGCATACTCTTCGCTAGTCATACCGTAATTTTTGTCCGAATCATCGTTTGTCATAATTTTTTTCTCATTGAAATATTAAAATTTACTGAATTTTTTTAAATGGTTATCTTGTAGAATACTATAGCTTAGGTTAGGGTATAACATCCATATCTAGTTAGTCCGAATCCATTCTGCTAATATAGAAAACTTTATTTATTATAACAATATAAAATATTTTTTTAAAAACAGATTTACAATATCATTAATGTATCATTATTAACTAACTTAATACCTATTTAACATTATTTTATAAGGCAAACACGTCGTCAAGAGATGTCGCTGGCATGGACCCTAGAACGCTGGCCGCATTACCTCTTTGAATAGCAATCCCTATTCTTTGCGCGAGGTAACCGCCAGCTCTAGAGTCTCCCGAGGCCAAAACTAACCTCATAGACAAGTCTTTTAAGACTTTTCGTGTCTGTTGACCACGGTTAGGGTTGTATTATAACAATTCTGAACAATTACGTATTGGATTCAGAGAAAAAAGAGTAAAATTATGACAAACGATCATTCTGACAAACTTACGTTCGGACTTTCAACAAGTATGCGAGTCGATATGGACCCCACCACATGATACGGACATCGTCAAAACTAACGTACTTAATATACCTAAAAAAGCTGATGTTTTCATGAACAGGCAATTTGATATTTTGCAATTTTGGTTTTGGTACAATGCAATTTTCTCAGAAATACGAAATTTTACAGTTTAGTTATATTATAAACATAACCAAACCTATCCCAATCAGTAGGCTGTACTGTCAAACAAGTTCGCCAAGTTAATAGCTTCACCTAAAACCATATTAGAGGTATATCTAGAAAAGTGATCATTTGCCAATTATTCTCTTCAATATTTTCATAGAGGTATCGAACACAACTGGTTGCTAAGGATTTTCTTCGACAGGTCCGTGTGAACAACACGTGTATAGAGCCCACCAAATGCTTCCCGTGCGACGCGAACAAGGAGCACTATGCTGGCGACGAATGGCAGGTAAGACTTGACTACAACTTTCAGTAATATTAGAAAAAAATACAGTATGTGAATTAAGTGCGTATTACTAATATAAAATAAGTTTTTGGTGGTTTTCCTGACTGTACTTGTATATCAAACTACATTTGCATACCAAATTTCAAGTCCATGCATTTAACCGTTGAAGAGTTCCTTCCTGTGGAGACGACCCTGGCCGGATTGCCGGGATGTCACTAAAGTGTATCAAATTTCAAGTCAATCCAACTATAGGTGAGACCGGGGACAACTGAAACGATTTGACTTTAACAGCCTGTAACTTTTTTATTTTTATGATTAGAAAGATGTAGACCGAAATTACTTTAAGTTAAGTTATCTGGTCCCTAAATAAGATGAATTTGAAATATCTATCACCCTTAGTTACTTGACCATAACGTAATAAAGATAATGGAGCAGATTGGTTCAATTGACCACACATGACTGTCAATTGAAACACTATATGAGGTCAATTGAAACACCCTAATGTTTTCAGCACTATTAAAGCAATTTTATCTGTCAGACAGACATACAGACAACGAGACAGGTGAAAGTAAATAAATGCTTGTATAAAAAACTTCAACTATTTATACCATCTTCAGAATATCTTAAGCAACGCAATGGTATGAATAACTCAAAAGTGTTTTTTTTTTTTTTTGAGATACCGCCCTTTGCCTCAAGAGGACAGTACAAAATATTAATCCTATCATAATGTTGAAGCAAAGGTCAACTTTACTAGATTGACTATACGTTTTAAATTACAATCCTTTCTTTTATAAAAGGAAAACTGAGTTTGTTTGTTTGTTACGCTTTCACGCAGTAATGGAGTGACGGATCGTCGTGATTTTTGGCATAGAGATTTATGGTCCCGAGAGTGACATAGGCTACTTTTTATCTCGGAAAAATGCACAGTTACCGAGGGAACAGCGAGCGATAACCGAATACCACGCGGGCGGAGCCGCGGGCAAAAGCTAGTGTAAAATAAATAACGTGGAGGCTATATCGTGGACTTTATGGTTGCAGGAAGACGCGTGCAGTAAATGCACTTGCAGCAAGCAGCCGGGGCAGAACGTGGCGCACGTGTCTTGTACCACGACGGCGTGTAGCGCCCCGGTGTGCTCCCCCGAAGAAGACCTGCTCAGCACCCCGCGCGTCGGAGCGTGCTGTAACGACTACTTGTGTGGTAAGTTCCTTTAGACTGGCTCAGCGGGGCTACTACGAAACTCGAAGTTCGTGTCTTACCGTCCCTCTCGCTCTCGTATTAAATAGTATAGGTGTCAGAGGGACCGCATGACACGAACTTTGAGTTTCCGAGTTTCGTAGTAGCCCTGCAGGTGTCTCAACCTTTTGAGTCGGAAGAGTCAATTACAATTTATAAAATTTCTATGTTTTAAAGAGCCACAATCTTTTTTAACTTTAAAAAAATGAGAAGGTTATCTATTCAGTTGTATTTTTTTTATTAATGTTCGTTGCCTCAGAACTCCGTCATTTATCAACCGATTTGAAAAAATTTTTTTGCGTTCGTCTAGGAATGTTTTCAATTAGATCCCATAACCTTCACCTGTCCCGCTGTCTGTCTTTCTGTCTGTAATCAAATCTTGCAAGTTAAATTTGACCAACTTCCAGTAGTCAGATTGACTTGAAATTTGGAATACTTATGTAAATCGCGTGACAATATCTAGTAGTGACATCCTGGTAGTCCAGCCAGGATCGTCTCCGCAGGACGGAAATCTTCAACGGTTAATAGCATCGACTTGAAATTTGATATGCAAATGTAGTTTGGGTGACAATGGAAATACAGTCAGCAAAAAAGCTTGTACCAAAAATGAAATTTTTATGGTTAGGTTATTTCGAAAAAGGGGTCTTGAGCCGCAGTTACCATGCAGGCGCAATGCGAATTGCGAACTTCTCACACACCATTTAAATTGCTTCACAGGTAGTTTTCCTCTTCCGTAAAGCTCGCAATTCCAAATGTGAATTTGCACGTAAATAATGTGTGATTTGCAGTTCCGAAACCGAAAGTGTCCGTGTGCAAGGAGCCGAAGAAGATGGAGTGTGGCTTCGGCCAGGTGCTCAAGCAGAAAACCACGCCTGATGGCTGCACGGAGTTCGCTTGTGGTGAGCTGTCACTCACGATGTCCATTTTGTTACGAAAATTATTATTTAAGAAAAATTCATAACAAAACAGACACATCCGTGTTATTCTACACATCTGGAATTTTCATTAGTTGGATTGGCTTGAAATTTGGTATACTTATGTAAATTGCGTGACAATACGATAATCGGGTAGTGCCATTCTGGTAATCCGACCAGGATCGTCTCCGCAGGACGGAACTCTTCAATGGTTAGTAACAGCGACTTGAAATTTGGTATCAAAATGAAGTTTGGGTGACAAAACACGTCCAGTCAACAAAAAGTAGAGTCAGCAAAAAGAGCTTGTTTTATTAAAAATGTTTTTTTTACCAAAAACTTCTGTTTTATACAAAAATATTAATCGAAGTTTAATAAAAGTCTTATCCATTCTATGCTTTCGTCACTATATTGCATCCATCATCCGCCCTGAATCCGCCATGAACTAGCTGTTGCCCGTGACTTCGTCTGCGGAACTTATATGTTTGTTTCATTTCACCTCTTTCTTTTCAGAATGCAAGCCGGCAAGCGAGTGTGAGCACATACCTACCTCGAGTGAAGTGGAGCTGATGCCCGGCATGGCACGTGTCGTGGACACTAGCGGGTGCTGCCCGCGCGTGCAGATGCTGTGCCGGCCGGACACGTGCCCCGAGCCGGGCACGTGCCCGCCGCTTCATGAGGCTAAGGTCACCAACGTTAGCGGCGCTTGCTGCCCGCAGCATGAGTGCGGTGAGTGTAGTGGCTTATAGATAGTGCTGTGTTTGATGTGCCTGGCATGGCACATATTGTGCACATTAGTGGGTGCTGCCAACGTGCAGATGTTGTACTCGTTGGGCACGTGCCCGTGAAGGTAGAGCCACCAACGTCAGAATGTAAACTTCATTCACTCGATTCTTCCTTATTTATCGAGAGATATTGCTGAATATTTTGTATCACGTTAAGTTGTTCAAAAGAACATTTTAAGGTGATCGTCATGGTTGTAATGAGGATTAAAATACAAGGAGGAGAAAGAGTGTATGCTAACTAAGCACATTAGTTTCTAACGTCGCGTTCACTCTAGCACGGTTTATAATGAAGCTCACCTTGACAATGAACCGCGGATTGGTTCGAAACAAGTTAGCATACCTCGACTATCAATACGCGAGTGACCTTTATACCTTATTTTAATAACTATCCGTTGTATATCAGTGTTGCCAGCTGACAAGTGCCTGGTCACCCTGGAGTGGGAGGCGGCTGCGAAGGGGGGCGAAAAGGCGCGCGATACACCGCAGACCTTCCTTAAGGATGTAAGTTTATACTGCTCTACCTCATAAAACTGAACAACATTAGTTCAGCGACTTTTAAAAAAGATGGAGTCTGAATTTCCTTTTTTTCATACAAATTAAATACTGCTATCAATGTACGTCATCCTAGAACACAACTGACGTCGCCTGTCATGCTACAAACATCAAGCATTTTGTTTTACACTGCTTCGTCGAATACTTAAAAGTGCAATAAAAATTAAAAAACGAATTATTTTTTAAAGTCGCTGAACTAATGTTGTTCAGATTGAGGAGTATGATGTTTTAATTTTAATGTTTGTTTGGGCACAAACGGTACATGGTTATTAAAAATAAACAAAATTACAATTCACATAAAGCAATAATGCTGCCATCACTTAATACTGATTAATTTAAGTAAAACTAGCTTTTGCCCGCGACTTCATCCGCGCGGACCTAGATTATCGCGCGGTGGCGCCCTCTATCGGAATAAACTTACCAAATTGTCTCTATACCAAAAACTTAAACTATCTCTATACCAAATATCATCAAAATCGGTTCAGCGGTATCGACGTGAAAGCGTAACAGACCGAGTACTGTCTTTTCACAACGTAACGTTTGGCAACCTGTTTCATTTCGCAACTTCTCATTTCGCAAACTGTAAAACTGTAAATATTTCAGGATTTATTTCAGGATTTATTTCAGGTCTATCGCGTAGAGCTCTTTAGGTTAGGTTAGTTTTATAAAAATCCTGAAATATTTACAGTTCCAGAAATATTAACCAGTTGGGAAATTAATAGTTGCGAAATGAAACAGGTTGCCAAACGTTATTCACCGAAACATTAGTAAACCGTAACAGACAGACAGATAGAGTTCTTTCGCTTTTATAATATTAGTAAGGAAGGATTAAATCACAGGCCACACGCGGTATAAAATGTTAATTTGTTTTGTTTGTCTCAGGTGGACGCAGTGTGGCTGGACGGGCCGTGCCGCTCGTGCCGCTGCGAGGGCGCGCCGCCCGCGCCCCCCGCGGCACGCTGCTCCGTCACCGAGTGCCCCCCTATTACCACCAGCGACCAGTTCGTGGTGGAGCCCCGCCCTGTGCCGTTCGCCTGCTGCCCCGTTGAAGTCCAAGTGGCCTGCAGAGCTGGTGACACAGTCTACCGGGTTAGTGGATGTGGTGATTCGTACAAATGTTGCAGAAGGGCTACTCCGAAACACAAAATTCGAAGTTCGTATGGTACCATCCCTCTCACTCTCGTATTAAATAACATAAGCGTAGGCGGGACGGTACGATACAAACTTCGATTTTCGAATTTCGTAGTAGCCTTGCAGCTGTACTCTATAGTAAATGTCACTAGGCGCCCGATGGTTACAAAATGCTGACGAAAGCATAAGATAGATAAGACTTTCATCAGAGTTAACATGATAGCGCACAGGTTCAATCAACTGGTGTACGGCGCAGGTTAAAATTACATTATTTAGAGCATACTACAGTACATCACTATACATATGCAGCCTGTGGTGTAGATACACGAAAGGATCGCTTAATGCTTTGCGGGCCCAGTACAATGCGTTCAGGGTTCTGTTGCGGCTGCCGCGCGTGTGCAGCGCGTCGGGTACGAGGGGTGGGGATGACACAGCGCTTTGCGAGTCCGAAATCGTGAATTTTATCATTTCTCTATATCTGTTTAAGAATTTGATCAAATCACTAGACGTGTTTAGTAAAATGTTCGAATCTAGTTGACTTAAATAACTCGTTTTTTCTTTTCCCTAAAACAGCTCAGGGATTTGATCAAATTGCTAAGGGAAATGAAAAAATCCATCGGCCATTGCTATAATTCTATCATTCCCCTAAAACGGCTCGGAGACTTGATCAAATCACTGAATTCCGCAAGGGAAATGATACAACACGATGTTTTTTTTTATCATCTCCCGGGATTTCACCATATCCCTGAGGAATTTGATTAAATCCCTGTATTTATCATTTCCCTGGACATTATAATTATGTTTATCCGTTGCTTAGTACCCCTATCATAAGCTTTGCTAAGCTTACTTTGGGACTAGATCCATTGGTGTGAATTGTGCCGTGATATTTATTTATTTATATATTTTGAGAAAAAGTTTATTCTGTTTCAGAATTAATCACCATTTTTGAGAGAAGCTTTATATTTAGTCTCGGCTGATTTAATACAATAACACGACAATAATCTACTATTATTGTAGGTGGGGGAGAACTGGACGTCCCCGCACGACGTGTGCGAGTCCTACCAGTGCATCGAAGTGGAGAGCGGCAAGCTGGAGAGAGTCACCACCGTGCAGACCTGCCCTGACGACTGCGAACCGGTTTGTCGCAACAATACTTCTTACCTAGTGACGAATTCTGGTTGAGTTCGAAACGTGTCGGCGTAGTGGTGGTGGTGATAATTGTGTTTGTGTGTCGTGTGTGTATATAAACACATTTGTAGCATAGATGTAGCATATCGTAATTTCGCGGGTAAACTAAGTAATAGGGACGATGACACCATAAAAAAAATAATTCGAAGGCACAACTCCAGTAAAAAAACGCTTTATTTTAGCCCTGAAAACCAGATTAATTTTCGATTTACTGTAAAATTAGATTTTTTGTTGCTTTAAAACAAATAAATAGTTAGTTGATTGAGTTGCTGGATATAATGACGTCATAAGTCGCTATTGCCATTGAAACTCTATGGGAGAATTGTGTTTTGACAGCTCATAAAAAGTTCGTCAGTTGATTGGTGGTGTCATCATTTCTATTTTGAAAAATACGAATGTTTGTTCTCGAGTCTTGGGTGTTTAATATGTAAGTATGTATCTATCTATATAATTATATTTATCCGTTGTTTAGTACCCATAACACAAGCTCTGCTAAGCTTACTTTGGGACTAGGTCAATTGGTGTGAATTGTCCCGTGATATTTATTTATTGCTATCAAGCGTCCTGTGATATTTATTTACTTGTTTGTTCAGGGTTGGAAGTACTTCCCAGCGGAGCAGGGCTCCAAGCAGTGCTGCGGCAAGTGCAAGCCAGTGGCGTGCATCTGCAGCGGCGTGGAGCACGCCATCGGTACAACCTGGTTGTCACCCGACCATTGCACCAACTATACTTGCGTCAACGTGGACGGGACGGTACGTCAACACCATGACTTTTAAATGAAAGTAGACCCACGGGAATAGTGATTTGTGTCACAGAATGTAGCGAAGGATTCTATAATAGAATCCTGATCGCAGCGACGGATTCTAAAGTAGAATCCTGAGCGTAATGGGGGAATGCGGGAATTGCAAAACTGAAGTGGCAGTGAGCGGGGCACATTGCTTGCAGAACTGATGGCCGATGGGGTCAGAAGGTTCTCGAATGGCGTCCGCGGACCGGGAGACGAGTTGTCGGTAGGCCTCCAACAAGATGGAACGACGACCTGGTTAAGATCGCGGTGGATGCGGAAAGCACAAGATCGGTCCGAGTGGAGAGCCCTGGAGGAGGCCTATGTCCAGCAGTGAACGTCTTTCGGCTGACATGATGATGATGAGACCCCCGGGAATAGTTATTTGTGTCACAAGGGAGCGAAATGGTGTATTTACGGCGAGGGCGTACATTGAATCCAGAATGTAGCGAAGGATTCTATAATATCGCCATCACCGGCTGGAGACTTTCTACTCATCATCATCATCATCATGTCAGCCGAAAGACATCCACTGCTGGACATAAGCTTCCCCTAAGGCTCTCCACTCAGACCGGTCTCGTGCTTTTCGCATCTTAACCAGGTCGTCGCTCCATCTTGTTAGAGCCCGACAGCTCGTCTCCCGGTCCGCGGACGCCATCCGAGAACCTTCTGACCCCATCGGCCATCAGTCCTGTGAGCAATGTGCCCCGCCCACTGTCACTTCTTCTCTTTTAAAATATGGCTTTCTGTCCTTATTAGGACAATTTCGCCAGTGTCAAAGTACTCTCTTTGAGAGGGACGTTGTTCGGTAGTCGTAGCTTTTGCAACTTGATAGTAAAATTCCAGAAACCACGTGGAGACAACTTGCGCATTAAAAAATATCAGACACGAGAGCAATATTGAATTTAGTGATCACTGTTCACTGTTACTATCAAAATTATACTTCAACTAGCCAAAGAAACAGAAATAGCAAAATTGTACATTGACTACGTCCGCCATGTTCGAATGCCACAAATCAAATCCACTGTCACTTCACTTTCGCAATTCTTCGGACTATGTCAGTGACTTTCTACTGTCTCATACTGTCAATTCATCTCATAGCTGCAAGTCCAGACGTCCAACGAGACGTGTCCCGAGGTGCCGACGGCGCTGCGCAAGCAGTTCGTGCTCAAAGAAGAGAAGCCGGAGGGCAAGTGCTGCAACACCAGCGAGCCCGTCGCCTGCCGCGTCGGGAACGACATCTACCAGGTACGTGCTTAAGCAATACCACAGTATATATATATTATATATATATAAGCTAAAGCAGTATGGAAGCTACGAACAAATCGATCGAAACGAACACACTCACTCAGACGCGCGCTCTACACGGCCTCTAAGGGGGTCTCGCGGTACTGCAGTACCGCTGCAGTTCGTAGCTTCCATACTGCTTTAGCTTATATACAGGGTGTCCCAAAACTAGCACGTCACAGTGACACCAGAGGTAGGCCAGCTCAAGAGGACCCTAACCAACCTAACATGACCCCAGTAAAAGTTGCACGGTTTTCGAGTTATTAACGAAATAAAGATTTTTGGGGATACTCCCCTTTGTCTTGACATTTTTAGTACCAGCATCGACTTGGAAAGCTTTTAATAACAGTTTTTTATGTGTATCGAATCACGAATAGTTACTTCAGAAGTACAAAGTGTTATTTTGGCAGTAACTACCGTAAAATGCTGAAAATAACTTCATTAATCTAGATTTAAGTTGTCTCAAAAACATGAATTTCAACTTTAACCATCTGCCATGAAAAAAAATTACTAGAAACGAAACAAACAAATAACGTCAATAAATTAGGCATGTCATGCAGATTCAGAAATGGTATGACACATGTATCTTACTGCAATAACATTGGGCATTATTATCACTTTGCTGATGCCGCAAGCCGTCACTGTTAAGTAAAAACTTGTTACATTACTAATTTATTGAATGAGGCGTTACTTTGCCGAGGTCCATATCAATGAACTGAAACAGTCACCTACTTTGCTCACCATCGACCTTATGATAGCTACGTTTATACTAGAAATGTGTGTTCATTCAGTTCCTCCTCCTCCACACTGCAAAAATACACACCAATCACACAAATCCATCTATCACCACCACCATACTACACTGACGCGTTTCGAACTCAAACAGAGCTCGTCTTCAAAGCAACACAATCATTCTCAATGCTACTAAATATCTGTTAGCATCATCGCATAAATAACGTCGCTACTTTGAAAAAAGCTTGTACCTCAAAATCGATGATTTTTTGAGTGAACTTAATGTTCGTTGAACCAAATCCGAGCCCGACCTAGGATCACAACCCCTTTCGCGCATCCGCAACCTCAAAGCCCTCACGAACATCTTTGCTTCGGAACACCATGGACCTGCCATCTCCACAGCGGCTGGGACAAAATTATACCCGGGTCTTAAGTTCTGGTACTTTATTAGTTAGTACGGAAAATTGATCCCTTTGAATATTTATCATTGAGCTGCTACTCCGACGCACATGTTGACTGCTGCCTGGACTCTTATTATATCGTTTGCATAAAATCCTACTTATGCATCCTTATTATTATGGATTGCAAATTTTATTAAACGATGTTTTTTGTGCATCAGACTCCATGGGAGACAATTTGAACATTTATTGTGAAGAAAATTTATTCCAATACATGAATGAAAGATAAACCTGTTTTTAACCACCCACGCAAAAAGAGGGGTGTTATAAGTTTGACCGCTATGTCTATCTGTCTGTCTGTCTGCGTGTCTGTCTGTGCCACTGTAGCTCTTAAACGCGTAAACCGATTTCAATGCGTTTTTTTTATTTGAAAGCAGGTTTTCTATCGATGGTTCTAAGACATGTCCTATCAAAATCGTTTCATCCGCTTTTAAAATATTGAACTTTGAAGTGACAAAGTTGGGGATTTTACAACTTTTTTTGTTTATGTTATACCCGGTTCTTTAGGATCCGGTTCTAGCCTTGAAAAGGGAGACAAACATTAGTATTTAGCCTTCGTGCATTTGGAAAAATAATTGCATCAGATAATAGATGAGCCATCGCTGTACACAGTATTTTTGTACCACTAGCAGGGACTGCTTTCGGAACTCCAGTTTTAAGTTGGTTTGATAGGGCTTCGCTAAAGTGGTAAGAATGCCTAATGTTGTTGCAATAAGATACATGTGTCATACCATTTCTAAATCTGCATGACATGTCTAATTTATTGACATTATTTGTTTGTTTCGTTTCTAGTAATTTTTTTTCATGGCAGATGGTTAAAGTTGAAATTCATGTTTTTGAGACAACTTAAATCAAGATTAATGAAGTTATTTTCAGCATTTTACGGTAGTTACTGCCAAAATAACACTTTGTACTTCTGAAGTAACTATTCGTAATTCAATACACATAAAAAACTGTTATTAAGAGCTTTCGAAGTCGATGCTGGTACTAAAAATGTCAAGACAAAGGGGAGTATCCCCAAAAATCTTTATTTCGTTAATAACTCGAAAACCGTGCAACTTTTACTGGGGTCATGTTAGGTTGGTTAGGGTCCTCTTGAGCTGGCCTACCTCTGGTGTCACTGTGACGTGCTAGTTTTGGGACACCCTGTATGTCGGCGGCCGGTCGTAAAATCCGCCAGATCACGAAATTCCTGGGCACATCATGAAATGGCTCTATCTAAAAGTTGTCCAGGCATATCACGATGTGCCTGAGAAACAATACGGCAGATCGATTAGAGCAACGCATTCGTCGATATTCCTAGCTTTATACCGGGCATATCGTGATCGTGGTGATGAAGATTTTTATACTAATTGTAACATCAGATTATTATACCATGGTTGTAATTAAATGAATAAATAAATAATGCTGAAAAAAAAAAAGAAAAAATAGGTACGACGAGCGAAGCGAAGAGTGGTTAGTATGAATTGTGACCACTACGCACGAGCCGAGCGAGCGAAGCAAGCGTGCTGCGGCAGCGGCCGACGAAGTGTCGGAAACAATATGGCGACGTTTCATGATATGCCTAGGAATTTCATGATCTGCCTGAACGTCACTAGGCAAATCATCAAACGGTGAGTTCTGAGCGATATGGCGGATTTCTCTTAGCCCACTCATGAAATAGCGCCATTTCACGATATGCCTAAGAATTTCGTGATCTGGCCGATTTTACGATCGGCCGCTGACATTCATACCAACTTCAACTCTGCTGTAACTACTAACTTTTTACGAGTACATGAGACATTTTGAGATTGGTATGTTTTTTTAGTGTAATACCTTTTAGGGTTATTTGTGTAGGTTGTTAGAAGAGTCAATGGGAGATAAGTTCAAACTCTGAAGTTCAAACTCTGAATGCTGCCAATTATTATTTATTCCCATATAGGACGAGTACACAGTCCCATGGCGAGAGACTACTGGCGAGCCCGTCGATATAGCTATCCTATAAAGATATCGCTATATAGATAGCTATACAACTGTGTCGCTACAACCTATATTTTTTTATTGGCAAACTAACGCCAGCGATCAATTAAAAAAACTTCCAATCCAATTCCCAGGAGGGTCAGTCGTGGCCGTCCTCGGACCCGTGCACGAACTACAGCTGCGCGCGCGACGGCACCGGCCGCCTCGCGCACGCGCCGCGCGTCCAGAGCTGCGTCACAGAGTGTAAACGCGGCTGGCTGCTCGAGCCGCCGCCGCAAGGGGTGTGCTGCGGACACTGCCGCCAGGCGCAGTGCGTGGTCGACAACGAGTATATAGACACAGGTAGACCCACACACACACACACACACACTCACACACACGGGCCAATCACCTATTTTACCGACACTTCGAGCGTCTCCTGCGTTACCAAAATTGTCTCTGGCGTTACCAAAAAATCGTATTTCCAACAAGATATTTCACGGTTTAATAGCTTAAACTTACATAGAACGGCATGTATTCATGAACACCATCTATTAAATTACAGATGAAACATGTTTACTCACAAAAATCTGCAATTGTTTGAAAAATGTCGCGGACAGATTAGTGTCGGTAAAAAAGTGATTGGCCCACACAATAGAATGTATAGACCCACTTGCTCGTTTGCCTTCCAGTCGAATAAAAAAAAAGGTGGGTAGCTTACCAGTGGCATGAGAAGGTTATATGTGAGAGCAGGGGAGCGTAAGGGAGAGAAAAAAACTTCTATCTAAATTAGCTGTACCGCGGAGTGCAAACGCGGCTGGCTGCTCGAGCCGCCGCCGAAAGGGGTTTGCTGTGGACACTGCCGCCAGGCGCAGTGCGTGCTCAACAACGAGTATATAGACACAGGTGGGTAACTTCCCAGTGGCATGAGCCTCAACGATCGGCGATAACGATGGGCCTCATGAGGAAGCTCAAAGTTCCTCAAAGGGCTATGGAGAGGGCTATGCTCGGGGTTTCTCTGCGGGATAGAATAAGAAATGATGATATCCGCAATAGATTTAAGGTTACTGACATAGCCCGAAGAATTGCGAAACTGAAGTGGCAGTGGGCGGGGCACATTGCTCGCAGGACTGATGGCCGATGGGATCAGAAGGTTCTCGAATGGCGTCCGCGGACCGGGAGACGAGCTGTCGGTAGGCCTCCAACAAGATGGAGCGACGACCTGGCTAAGATCGCGGGATCGCGGTGGATGCGGAAAGCACAAGCCTGGTCTGAGTGGAGAGCCTTGGGGGAGGCCTATGTCCAGCAGTGGACGTCTTTCGGCTGACATGATGATGATAAGGAGAGCGTAAGGGAAGGAAAAAGTCTTCGAAGTGCATGGTCGCCGCGCGTCCAGAGCTGCGTCACTGAGTGCAAACGCGGCTGGCTGCTCGAGCCGCCGCCCACAGGGGTTTGCTGTGGACACTGCCGCCAGGCGCAGTGCGTGGTCGACAACGAGTATATAGACACAGGTAGACCCACACACACACACACACACACACACACACACACACACAATAGAATGTATAGACCCACTTGCTCGTTTGCCTTCCAGTCGAATAAAAAAAAAGGTGGGTAGCTTCCCAGTGGCATGAGAAGGATATATGTGAGAGCAGGAGAGCGTAAGGGAGGGAAAAAATCTTCTAGCTAAATTAGCTGTGCCGCGGAGTGCAAACGCGGCTGGTGCTCGAGCCGCCGCCGAAAGGGGTTTGTTGCGGACACTGCCGCCAGGCGCAGTGCGTGGTCGACAACGAGTATATAGACTCAGGTGGGTAACTTCCAGTGGCATGAGAAGGATATATGTGAGAGCAGGAGAGCGTAAGGGAGGGAAAAAATCTTCTAGCTAAATTAGCTGTGCCGCGGAGTGCAAACGCGGCTGGTGCTCGAGCCGCCGCCGAAAGGGGTTTGTTGCGGACACTGCCGCCAGGCGCAGTGCGTGGTCGACAACGAGTATATAGACTCAGGTGGGTAACTTCCAGTGGCATGAGAAGGATATATGTGAGAGCAGGAGAGCGTAAGGAAGGGAAAAAGTTTTCGAAGTGCATAGTCGCCTCGCTGTGCCGTGGAGTGCAAGCGCGTCTGGCTGCTCGAGCCGCCGCCGAAAGGGGTTTGCGGTGGACACTGCCGCCAGGCGCAGTGCGTGGTCGATAACGAGTAATTTTTCTGACTGAACTTTATTAGCATACTAGCTTTTGCCCGCGGCTCCGCCCGCGTGGTATTCGGTTATCGCGCGCTGTTCCCTCGGGATCTATGCATTTTTCCGGGATAAAAAGTAGCCTATATCACTCTCGGGCCCATAAACTATCTATCTTCATGCCAAAAATCACGTCGATCCGTCGCTCCGTTACGGCGTGAAAGACGGACAAACATACAGTTATACAAACACACTTTGACATTTATAATATTAGTATGGATATGGATAGTATATTAAATGCCTAAATGCCAAGTTTCATAGTTTTATCTTCGACAGCGACGAACTTCCACCAGATAAACTTTCACCCCCTATTTTAACCCCTTAAAGCCTCTTTTTCGCAATAAAAGATAGCCTATGTCCTTTCCCAAGGTCTATTCTATCTCTGTACCAAATTTCATCCAAATTGGTTCAGCGGTTTTGGCGTGAAAGCGTAACAGACAGACAGACAGACAGACAGACAGACAGACAGACAGAGTTACTTTCGCATTTATAATATTAGTATGGATTATTTAATTTATAAGGGTTAAATTTGCTACGTTACTTTACATTGACACACATTGTCGCCGGCATGAGAGTAAGAATTTTTTGATCAGGGCACAGATATAGATTACACTAGATTTCGCAAATGCATCTACTTCGCGTGTCCGAACCCGACCGAACGTGGGGATTGGCCCCATACAAAGACGAGCTAACTGGCTAATCATGACTAGTGACTGACTCGAGCCCCACGGCGCGGGCGGGCGGCGCATTTGAATCGATTTGCGCGGACATCGAGGAATTCACATCGCTCTTGAGACGTCACAGTAGATAAAAAAAGTGACACGGTCGGTTTTCATACAGATTGAGGTGTTTGCATTATCTAGTGTAATCCATATCTATGAAATGAGTATTATTGCGACTAAAATTATATCAAAAAAAATTATAACCATTTTACGCACCCACAAAAATTATAGACCATTATTTTGAAACTAGTAATAAATATTTATAATAATCTGTTTTTCCAGGGTCCACGTGGCAGTCCGCCGACAACTGTACGACGTACACGTGCGAGCGGGACGGTGATAGCGTTCTGACCACATCTTCGCGCGTCTCCTGCCCCGACGTCAGCGCGTGCGCACCAGAGGACCTCGTCAATGAGACCTGCTGCCAAGTCTGCGTCCAGAAACCGACAGAAAATCTTAGTAAGCCCTACCGTAGTTTACATTTTTCATAGTTCATCTTCATTGACGATCGGAAGGCCAAGTGGTTAGAGGACCTGACTACGAAGCTGGTCCCGAGTTCGATTCCCGGCCGGCGCAGATATTTGTATGAATGATACGAATGTTTGTTCTCGGGTCTTGGATGTTTAATATGTATTTAAGTATGTATTTATACAAACTAAAAATATACTTTGCTCGTTTGTCTTCCAGTCAAATTAAAAAAAAAAAAAATACTTACATAGTTATATTTTTAGTTCATTTTTGTTCGAAATACCGAGAAATACTGTTGTGTTTCGGGGTGGAGAGTAAGACAGCCGGTAGAATTACTGGCACTTAAGGTATCCCATCTTAGGCCTCTAGGTTGGCGACGCATTTGCAATACCTCTGGTGTTGCAGATGTTTATGGGCGGTGGTGATCTCTTACCATCAGGAGATCACTAGCTTGTTTGCCATCCAGTCGAATAAAAAAAAGTGTGTTACACTTTGACCGTTAATTCAAACTTTAAATTAAACGGAATATAATTATTACATTATTATTTTATTTTTATCTATTTCCCAATTCTATGTTATTATTATTTTTATTTACTGCTATTTTATAGCAAATAAAAACAACACATTAGTAAGTCCGTTAGATTTTTGCCACGTGCAAGCCACCTTGTGCAAGGTCCGCCCGGATCGCTACCACCATCTTGCTCGCTAATCCTGCCGTGATGCAACCGTGCTTGCACTGTTGTGTTTCGGTGTGAGTAAGACAGCCGGTGAAATTACTGGCACTTGAAGTTGGCAACGCATCTGCGATACCCCTGGTGCTCCAGATGTTTGTGGGCCAATCAACTTTTTTACCGACACTTTGGGCGTCTCCTGCGTCACCAAAAATTGTCTCTGGCGTTGCCAAAAAATCGTACTTCCAACAATATATTTCACGGTTTAATAGGTTGAGCTTACGTAGGATGGCATTTATTCATGTACAACATCTATTAAATTACAGAAAAATCATGTGTGTGGGGAGAGGCTCCAATAGAGAGATCTCTCTCCAGGCAGGTGGTATGCCTGGGGACCGAAGTCCGAAGGACGAATGTTGGAACTTGTATATTTGCGACCGCGTTGAGAAACTTCGATAGCGCGAAGTAGAACATGAATGGAGTTTCTATCGTTGTTCACTAGATGGCGCTAGGAGTCGCTACAATGTGTCCTTATAAAAATCTGCAATTGTTTGAAAAAATTCGCGGACAGAGTGTCGGTAAAAAAGTTGATTGGCCCTTATGGGCGGTGGTGATCTCTTACCATCAGGAGACCTTGCTCGTTTACCATCCAGTCGAATTAAGGGTTGATCTCGTGGCAGGTACTTGCGTGCCGACAGCCATCCCGGCGGCCGACACCGTGGGGCTGGTGCGGGCCGCGCTGCGCGGGCACGGCGCCTGCGTCAACGCGGAGCCCGTCGACGGGTTCAAGGAGTGCCGCGGCGCTTGCGACTCCGGCACCGTTTACAACAACCGTGAGTATACTTAAGAGCGTTTACCGTTGAGCTGGCAACGTTGCATTTTTGTTAGTTTTTTTTTAAACTTTTTTCAATAAACAATTTTACCCTTTTTCTAATACTAAAAAAATGAATTATAGAAAGATAGTCGTATAACATATTCATACACGCTTTGTTGTATTCAATTAAAGTACCTTTTTAAATCGAGTTTAGCTTGACATATGTTTTGGACTAATTCGTTCTCTGATCCTTTCTTCGTTCGTGAGTGAACAGATTTGTATTTTTTTTTATCAAACGGCACATGCTTATACAATAAATTTTGTTATCACCAAACTATTTCCAGTTTTTTGGTGATGAAATGCTCAATACATTACCTAATTGAATTCTCGAGCCATATTTTATTCAGTTGTTTTCTTAGCGTCTAGCTTTGCTGAGCTGTAAAGTGTTCGGACACAAAATAATTTATTTTTACGCATTTTTTTCCTTGTAACGTGATGAAAATCATTTTGTGTATCACGGGCTGTAAAAGGTTTCCAAACTCGGGTCATTAAAAGCTTCTAATAGACTCTCGTTAGTAATCCCTTTTTTACGCCCCTTAATTCTTGGTTGCCCTGAAATTTAGCGCCATGACTGGAGAAATTCAGACATCGGCATTTGCTGAGTGGCATCCATTTTGGTGCTTTGTTAACTACTGTTTTATTTAGAATAAGATTTCATGTGCAAACTTTTTAACACCAAATAAATCTATTCTATTCTATTCGCTATTCACTAAAATATTAATATCATTAGCATTACAATAAATCAAACATTGTAAACAATTAAGTAATGTGATTTGAGCGCGGCGCGCCAACAAAATGGTCACTCCAGTTAGGCGCATTTATTGTAATGTATAAATTGTAATTGTTTATATGAATAAATAATTTCTGTCTATCTATTCTTAATGCACAATTTACTATTTCGCTGCCGGTGACTAAACGTTCTTGTTTGTACAGAGACGGGCAGCCACGACTCCAAGTGCGAGTGTTGCCAGGCGACGCAGTACGCGCCGCTGACGGCGACGCTGCGGTGCGCGGACGGCAGCGTCCAGCCGCACGTCGTCGCGTCTCCCTCGCGCTGCGCCTGCCGCGCCTGCGGACCCACGCTCGCCAAGCACCCCGCCAAAACTGGTAAGGCTTTAAGGCGCGGACACATGAAGGCGCTCGACGCTCGTTTCCATCGTCAAAGGTCACGTAACATATGAGTGAAGATCAGAAAGTTTCACACCGTTAAAGCTGCGTTGGCACGTAGTTTTAATTTCCATTAACTTTTTCCGTTGTGACACGAGAATTAATCACAATGGAAAAAGTTAATGAAAATTATAACTACCATGTTGCTCCAAGCCGATTGATTTCAGACCAATATATATTTGTACGGAAAGAGATGTCACATCAGTGTCAAAAAAATGTTGGGTGTCGCTGACTCAAAAGTGTCCAAAAAAAAAAGTTTGAAATATTTGACATCAAAAATGACCAATTTAATGTTGACCTAGAGACGTCTTATTTTCTGCGAATTTATTTATCTTCAAGCCATTAAGAACATACCGACACCTACGTATACTGGTATAAGTGCAAAATTGTGATTTTACAGGAGAGCTGTACAAAGCTTCCTTAGTTCGTAACTTTCTTGTCTTTACAGATAATTTTACAAAATTTTAGATTGGTAGTAAGGAAAGTGCTTTACTTTAGTCTACATTAATGGAACTTTGAAATTAATGGTAGTTTTTGAGAAAATGGCAGATGCACCTGTGTACGCGTATTTGACATGGTGTAGTTGTGTGGTATACTGAGCTAAGTACCACTTGCCCCAGTATACGGC
Source organism: Choristoneura rosaceana (assembly GCA_037349165.1). NCBI lineage: Eukaryota > Metazoa > Arthropoda > Insecta > Lepidoptera > Tortricidae > Choristoneura > Choristoneura rosaceana. The sequence goes on from JAZBNJ010000036.1 coordinate 1,634,162, forward strand.
GAAAGTAATTAATTATTAAAATGTAATATATTTTTGTTTTATACATAGATAATTACATGACGTAGTCATAAGGATTGAAAAGAAAAAGGAAGTACTTGTTTTTTTGCCCGTCATCATTACTTTATTGACATATATGTCACTTGTACCAATATACACTTGAATTAATATCGCTCGTACCACTATACAGTTTATTATATTTTAAGTTTGCTGTGCAAAAATGCTTGAAGTGGAATAAAAAAGAAGTGTGAATTCGAATGATTTGTGCAATTCTTTAATTCTGCTAGAAAATTGTATACAGTTTTATAATAATCACACACTTTGCTTTTCCTTATGTCAAGTAATAAATTGAAAAAATATTGAACCATGGTAAGTAATTGAAAACAAGTTAGTAACATAATAAGAAAATTGTTATTAAGTAACAATACATGTTAAGAATGATGATGTGGTGCCGATAATATAGTCATAATGGCGGAGTCGCTGGAGGAGCTCAGTACTATGCTTAGTGACCTCAGTATCGTCTCCCAACAGGTGGGTCTTAAGATGAACATGGACAAGACTAAAATCATGTTAAATGTCCATGTCACACCCGTGCCGGTTATCGTTGGGAACGATGCACTCGAAGTTGTTGACCACTATGTTTACCTTGGACAAGTTGTCCAATTGGGTAGATCCAACTTTGAAAAAGAGGTCGCCTGAAGAATCCAACTCGGATGGGCAGCGTTCGGGAAACTTCGTGATGTCTTCTCGTCCAATAATCCACAGTGCCTGAAGACTAGAGTCTTCGACCAGTGTGTGTTGCCAGTGATGACTTATGGCACTGAGACGTGGTCCTTGGCTGTTGGCCTCTTAGAGAGGCTCAGAGTCACGCAACGAGCTATGGAGAGAGCTATGCTTGGAGTTTCTTTGCGCGATGGAATCCGGAATGCGGAAGTTCGTCGAAGAACTAAAGTCACTGACATAGCTGGAAAAATATGCAAATTGAAGTGGCAATGGGCAGGCCACATCGCTCGAAGAACAGTTAACCGTTGGGGGAGAAAAGTCCTTGAGTGGCGACCACGAACCGGAAGACGAAGCGTTGGCAGGCCTCCCACCGGGTGAACTGACCATATCGTAAGAGTTACGGGAAACCGGTGGATGCAAGTGGCGAGTTGTCGTTCATTGTGGCGTTCTATGGGGGAGGCTTTTGTCCAGCAGTGGACGTCTTTCGGCTGATGATGATGACATGTTAAGAATAGTCTTATTGATTACTTACTTTTTGTACCTTGTCACTTTAACGTCATGTTTGAAAAGCCATACGAAATTATGTGACGACTGAAAGCGACAAGGTACAAAAGTGATCACTTATTTTTAACGTTGACTGTATCTAACAACTATTAAAAAATGTATAAATGACACCATGCTATCTATAAAGATTTAATCTTTGATCACAATAGGTAATAGCACTGGCCCTTAATTTACTTTAATAAGTTGACATTATTGATACACTGAACAAAACTTCATCCCGTAAAGATTCGGCTCTTGGCGGCAGCGGTGAAACTAAACATAATTATACATTTTAATTAACGATTTATTCACGTTAACCAGTATATGCGGGTAAATAACATTTTATGAATGAGAATTTTGAATTTTAACGTAAATTTAAGTGTACAATTATATGATAAGCCTTATTAAACTGCCTTATTTTACAGCTCGAATCACGGCCTTGTGGTTCATTTAAAACCATTGAAACTATATTTCTCCCTCTCTCCTGCTTCATTTTGCAATGATATTACTTATTTTACATTAAAGTACAAGTAAAATACAATAACAATCATTTAGTTAACATAATATAGACTTAATTGTGCATGTAGCCTCATCAACTATCATTTAAGCTCACTGAGACAACTTCCAAATGCATCGATGGCGAGCATGCATACTGAGGCAACTGCCCGCTACACCACACGAGCACCGCCCCTCCACAATATCTGTGCCGCGTATATAGGTGCAAGCGACCTGCCTCAGTATACGTCGTACCGATTGACAAAAGGGTGTTAGATGCAATCATATACGTTACTTTATTTCCGAAACTAATAGGAATATTCGTACGAAATTTCTGTGGCAGGTAGATTTTAGTATTTTAGTAATAAATCTGCAAAAAACCGAAAATCTCAAAATTGACAGTTGTATCAGTATACGTAGGAGGTATCGATACGTTAATCACAAAACAAACGGACCAGTAGTTTTCAAGATATTTAGAAAAGTAAAAAAATCTTTCAAGTGATATTGCAAGGAAACTGTCAATAATAATGACATAAAACTTGGCAGATTAATAACTAGCATTATTACCAATACATAGGATATATTCATTGGCTAATAACGTCAGGGGCATATTTTGTACACGGGTATAGCCTTTATAGCTGGAAACGAGCGACTGCACTTTTTGTTGATTGTACTTATATTGCCAGCCAAATTACATTTGCATACCAAATTTTAAGTCAAAGCCATTAACTGTTGACGAGTTCCGTCCTGCGAAGAAGATCCTCGCTGGTCTACCAGGATGTCACTACCAGATTATTGTAATGTCACAAATTTTACACAAGTATACCAAATTTCAAGTCAATCCAGCTACAAGAAAGCGGTCGAATTTCACTTGCAAGATTTGATTACAGACAGATAACGGGACAGGTGAAACTATTAGATCTTGTAATAACGACACCCAATATGAACAACATTGTAACTTTGGATAAACGTTTGTACAACTATATGTTAGGTATATGAATTTAGCAAGAAAACCTTTTTATCTTCTCTCTGGAAACCATTTTTCTATGACAATAAGAACAACTGTTCTGTGTGGAATAGTTTCATTGTAATTGTAAATTTACGAGGTTTCGATTGAAGTATAACAGTAAGATAAGTTACATTAGAAATAAAAAGAGGTTGTAGGCGTTAAAATCATTGCAACCTGACATGTATTCATTTTTTTTACTATTCTTTACATCTAAAGTTTATTTACAGGGTATTCTGGAGTGAAGACGCCGACCAAGCGTGAAGAGTACGACTACGATATCCCAGAGATATACGCGCGGATGGGCTCCGAGCAGGCGCGTAGATAGACCGTAAACGCTTTCTCCCAAATATATGGAAAGCAAAGGACCAATGTATTTATAAATAAACATATCATTTGAAAGTGTTCGTTTTTTTAATCCATTTTAATTTTAGGGTTTTTATTTTAGGTGTAACCTCCACTTTTTTCAAAACTATGCTGCATTTACTCGCTTGCCAAGCTTCGGCAAGCTCTCACAAGCACAAGCGTGTAAACGCCCGTTTGGATAAGCTTGTGTGAGCTTGCCAGCGAATGCCGCTGATCCGGGCCAGAGGGGCTACTACGAAACTCTCAAATCGAAGTTCGTATTTTTCGTATCGTATTCGTATCGCACCGTCCCTTTCACTCGCGTATTAAGTGACATAAGCGTCAGCGGGATGGCAGCATACGAAGTTAGAGTTTTGTACTTCGTGGTATATGGCCAGTGTCGGTTTTTGAACGCAGATCAAAAGAAGCTTGCGGCAAGCTCTTGCGACGTGTTTACACGTTGGCTCGCATTTAGTGCGGATTACGAGCTCACGCCGAGATCTACGTCTACCATGCTTGCCTGTTCGGAATACACTAACGCACTTGCAAGCGTGTAAATGTCTTCGAATGCTGCGTTTCTGTCCATTCTCAGGGTCACCTATGTGGGGGATAACTCCAATAAAGAGATCTCTCCCTAGGCAGGAGTTATGCCCGGGGACCGAAGTCCGAAGGACGAGCGTTGGTAGTCGTATATACGCGTCCGAGTTGTGAAACTTCGATGGCGCGATGTAGAACATGTACGGAGTTTCCATATGTGCTCACTAGATGGCGCTAGGAGTCGCTACAATGGCATCCAAATATAGGATTTGAGTTTCTAGCCGTTAGGCAAGTTTCGGCAGGCGTGTAAAAGTAACATTAGGACAAAATTGCACACAGTTGCATATACAGTTAAAGTCCAACGGTTATGTATCTGAATATTGAATGTTAAAATACCGAATGTATTAAAATATCGAATGGGTCATAATATAGAAAGATTTATTTTCCGAAACCGGAAACTTTTCAGGATTGATTAAAACGGCAAAGTATAGAATCCCTTAGATTAGGTTAGGTTAGATTAATAACAATCTAAAAAAATACAGTCTTAACAATAATACCTTTTCGATCAAGATTCATTCGATATTTTAATATATTTGGTATTTTAACATTCGATATTCAGATACGTAACCGTTGGACTTTAACTCCCAAAACAATCCCCAAAATACCCTCAAAAATTAACTTTTCATTCCACCGGTGATGCTCCTGCCAGCCAACGTTATTTATTTTATTCAACTGGATGGCAAACGAGCAAGTGGGTCTCCTGACGGAGAGAGATCACCACCGCTCATAGACACCTGCAACACCAAGGGGATTGCAGATGCGTTGCCAACCTAGAGGCCTAAGATGAGATACCTCAAGTGCCAGTAATTTCACGTGTTAAATAAAAAACAATACTTTTGGTATTTTTTTACTTCAAATGCAATTTTCATAGAAATACAATCTTGATAAACATTACACCCATCGTCTCACTGCTCCCTTATGACACTAAGCCATTGATATAGAGATCACTTAAGCGTTATGACTCTTCGATAAGAGCGTCTGTCTCGTGCGCTTCGCCGCTCTCTTCTCTCAATCGGTCTTCTTCTTCTTTCTGTTTCTGTTTCCGTAATGACTCTGATAGGTATTTGCACCGCTGCATACACTCTTCCTGCGAAATGAAAATTGGTTAGTATTTTACTATTGACATTGCGTCAGAACGAGAGTTGCGGAGGTCAAGAGGGGAGGCCTTTGCCCAGCAATAGGACTCTATACCTACAGACTACTTAAAAAAAAAGTATTTTACTATACGTTATGCCAATCTAATTTATGGAAAGTGTAAACAAACTGATTTCATCAAAATTCTTGTATAAACACCCACTGGATCGAACCTAACACATTTATCTATAATTCGTGTTATCACTTTTTCCACCAAAATTAACTTGATTTCAATATTTAATTTTCATTTGAAAAATCTTTGTCAAAATATATATTATACATAGTCTTCAAATTTCAAAAATATTAGTAGACGTCACAGGTGACCGAAGAGCTGGCAGCTTCCTCGGACAAAGAATTAGCCTAGCTATTCAAAGAGGAAACGCTGCCAGCATCTTCGGGACCTTACCTAAGGGATACTCTAAGGGATACTTTTTTATTTTATGTAAGTTTTTTATTTTATGTAGGTAAGTTTAGTTAAGTTATTTTTAGGATATTTTTTAGTTCACATTGGATTTAGCTTTTTTGTAGTCAATGAAACATTTGTTTTCTCTTTCTTCAAAGGCAAGCCCAATCTATCAATGACCAAAATGACGCAACTGACCTAGTGTCATTGTTGGTACAATACTTGGTCAACACAATTCAAGTGACGTTTCGACACGCTCGCAATCTAGTTCGACACAGACTGGTTAGGTCATTGAGTGAGAAAGATGTTTAAAATTACGCCAGAATCGACAGTTTGAACAGGTGTTTTGGTAATTACCTAACAATGTACCTATAGTAGGCAATGAATTATTCCAGCACTAAATCTAAGGGGACGCTCGATTTTAATGAAAATTTGCACTTTAAAGTTGAATATTTTGCAAACAAATCACTGAATCGAGAAATCGTTTTAGCAACCCCCTAATGATTTTAATAGATCTATCCAACGATACCCTACACTACAAGGTTGGATAAGAAAAAAAAATCACCCCCATTTTACGTCTATGGGAGGTACTCCAAAAATTTTTTTTAAATTTTTTATTGTATTGTTTTGTCGGCATAATTTACATATACATTCGTGCAAAATTACAGCTTTCTAGCATTGATAGTCCCTGAGCAAAGCCGCGGACGGACGGACAGACAGACATGGCAAAACTATAAGGATTCCGTTTTTTTTATTTTGGCTCCGGAACCCTAAAAAAAGAAGAGAGGAATAGGGCTAATCAACTGTTTTACCGACACTAAATTGTCCGCGAAATTTTTCAAACAATTCCCAGATTTCTGAGAGTAAACATAGTTTTTCTGTAATTCAACAGATGGTGTACATGAATACATGCCATCCTACGTAAGTTCAACCTATTGAACCGTGAAATATCTCGTTGGAAGTACGATTTTTTGGTAACGCCGGAGACAATTATTATACAAATTATTATTATTATTATTATTATACAAATTGTCTTCTCATAATTAGGTTAGCTGGAAGAGATCCCTTCTTAGGGATAAGCTCGCCTTTGTTCTCCTCTCTGTGTTCATGTATTTTTATTTTTTTATGTGCAATAAAGAGTTTACATACATACATACATACAATTTCGGTAACACAGGAGACGCCCAAAGTGTTGGTAAAATAGTTGATTGGTCCAATAATGTTCTTACTTTGGTCTTCCCGGGCACGGCGGCGGCGATCTTCTGCCAGCGGTCGCCGGCGCCGCCCTTGGGGTGCTTGGCGAGCGCCGCCTCCAACGCGCGCTGCTGTTGTTGCGACCAGTTGCCGCTGCTGGTCTCCTCTGCTTTACGCGTCTTCACCTGAATGACACAGCGTGTTACAGTAACGTCCTGGGCTACTACGGAATCGGATCGAAATTCGTATCGCACAGTCCCTTTCACTCTCGTATTAAATATTAGTGACAGGGACGGCAAGATACGGAGTTCGAACTTTACACTTTGTAGTACAGTCAAATGTCAAGATACTCGTATCGACACGGCGAAAGCACAAAACACAGATAGCCCCTACCCTACCCTACCCTGATACCCTGGTGTTGCAGATGTTTATGGGCGGTGGTGATCTCTTACCACCAGGAGACCCACTTGCTCGTTTGCCTTCCAGTAGAATAAAAAAAAAAGTTCAGAAGTCAATCTCCATACAAGTGCGCGGCGTGTGGTGTGGACAAAAATTGAGATTGACAGTCATTTGCATCGCTGTAAAGCAAAAGGCCTATCGCGATCAATCGCTCGGCTTAGTGACCCGAAGGGTTACATATTTGAATATCGAAAATTAAAATACCTACGGTTAAAATGTCGATATTCAAAATATCAAAAATTAAAATATTTATTGTATCACAATATCGAAAATTGTTATAACTACGGTAAAAATGTCTACGATTGAAATGTCGATTGATTAAAATATCGAATGAGTAACTGTACTTAGATATTTTTTTCTTTCGATGTCACTTTTGTAGATATATATATATTTTCGATATATTGGACGTAGTTTATCTAACCATTCGACAATAAAAAATTTCGTTATATTAATTTTCGATATTTCGATACAGTCGATATTTAAATTTTCGATATTTTGAACATCGACATTTTACCCGTAGGTATTTTAACTTTTTTTTTGTTTGTTATTATCTTTTATCTTTTGTTTCGCTTGTTGTTTACTAACACACTATGGATACCATGTTTGTCCGAAATAAAGAATTTGAATTGAATTTAATTGAATTTAACTTTCGATATTCGACCCGAAGACTTACCTTCTTCGGCAGCTCCTCGGGCACAGGCTCGGGCTCCTGTCCGGGGATCCTGTAGCAGTTATCCTTGAGCTTGGCAGCCATGTGGGTGACCTCGGGCACGCTCCGCATCATGGCGGCGGCGATGCGCTCCCAGCGCTCCGCGGAGCCCCCCGGGTGCTTCTTCACCAGGCGGATCAGCTCCGCCAAGTCATCGTCCGTCCATAGGCCGCCCGATATCACCGGCGCCTTTTAAAAAAAAAATGTAGGGTAGAGTAACCTATATCGAACCGGCGCTTAAAAGAAGTCTCTTCGTTCCATTCTCCATACAAACGTAATCCCGGTCTCATTTGAAAACTAGCCAACAGAAGTAGATGAAATTTTGTAAGTATGGACTAGACGTAATTATCTATGCCTGTGGTGTTTCAGATTTTCATATAAATGTGTAATATCAGAATTATAGAAGCTCAAAAGTCGACAAAAAAAAGATGTCGACTTTGCACGAGAATTACAGACTATTAAAGCATTTTTACAAAAATCGGAAAAACCACAGGCATAGAAAATATAATGAAGATCTTGATTGTAAAATATCATTGATTTCTGTGCTATACTTTTCGTATAATATGAGGACAACGAAACCCAAAATTAAACCGCCCAAATCTTGAAAAGCCTACAGCTATCTCGATATACATTAGCGGGAAGCGGAGAAGCGAGGGGATGTGCATGGGGGGACGACTGCGAACGCTTATGTCACGAGCGATAAAGACAGCAATATCCCAAACGAATACCTAACGCGGCCGCGCGGCCGACAAGGAAACTTCTCTTAAATTGGACCACTTCTGTAATCCTACCAAATTACACAATTTATTTACACTGTCAACAAAAAAATAAGCGATGACTGCGCGACAAACAATCCGCCATTATCCATCAACGCTGTACAGATGTACAGCGCTGGTCTATTTCTCTAGTTTTCTGTGCATCCATGTTTCGGCTTGTGTTTTCGTGTGAATTATATAGACTTTTACGGGATGACCGTAAAAGTAACAATAATTTGGAGTTGAAATTAAAAAATACACAAAAACTCCAAAAAGTAATCTTAATTTGATTGCTTAATAGCGACATCTCTTGTCCCTGGTGAGCGGATAATTCCGAGGGGAGTGTTTAATGTATCTCGATGAGAAACTTAAAACATAGATGGCGTTAGTGTCGCTGCTAAAGTGACTATGAAAAGAATGCAAGTTGAAATGTTAGTCAATCATCATCAGCCTATGTTCGTCCACTGCTGGACATAGGCCTCTCCCATGGCACGCCACTGAGCACGATCCTCGGCCACTCTCATCCAGCTCTTGCCAGCCTATCTGCGAAGATCATCGCACCACCGAGTCTGAGGGCGTCCTACGCTACGTTTGCCGATCCATGGTCTCCACTCAAGAACTCGTCTACCCCCAACGGTTATCGGTTCTTCGGGTTATATGACCGGCCCATTGCCACTTCAGCATGCTAATGCGGTGGGCTGTGTGGATAACTTTGGTTCTCTGTCGGATGAAATGTTGGTGCATAGGAGAAATTCGTGTCTAGTCTCAGCACCTACTAAGATCCTACCACCTTCGAGGTGGTAAAGGTTCGAGGTGGTCCCTAGAAGTTATGGCAACCCTAAAATAAATATATTGGTAACACTGGCCCACCTGGACGGGAGCGGCCGCTGGCGCGTCATCAGCAGGATCCAGCAGACAGTCCGTGGCCTCCCTTGCGGGCGGCACGAAGCGGCGCTTGCGCACGCGGTTCTGTCGCGCCTCTTCCGCCGCCGCCGCCTCGCGCTCCGCTCGGGCCTTCTCTTCCGCCTCTCTGGAGACAAACAACTTTCTTTATTAAGCACAAGACTCCTTCAGCTGCCGTTGACGCGCATATGCGTGACGCACATCTGCGTTTGCGGCGGATGAAGAAGTTTTGGACTTGCGTGAGTTTGCGGTAGTAGATATACAAAAGCGCTGTTTCACCACCGATTGATTAATTTGACAGATTCAATGTGATGCCGTCTCCTTCTATTCGAACAAAACTGTTGTACAACTGGCTAATCAAAATATTCAAACTTATTTTTCTTTACTGTGATTGTATTCTATCTGATGTACGTTTGTCACTTCAATAAACAAAGTCGAATACAACATTCGTTATCAGCACGAAACTCTATATTTAACTGAGTATTACTTATAAAAACTATATATTCTTTATTAAAAAGTGAATCTACAAGTTTTTCCTGTATGTGCGTGTATAAATTATGAAAATCTGTGAAACATTTCAATAATTCACGAAGATATTTTCATACTATTTTTGTTGTGACATTAAACAGCTGTGCGTGTAAATATGGCAAGTAATTCGATTTCTGGTATAAAACCACTCATAAACAGAGACGGTTACTCCGTATGGAAATTCAAAATGCGTATGTACCTCATGCATGAAGAGTTATGGGAGACGATCATTGGATATTCTGATGATAGCAAAATTTCTACTGAGATGAAATCACGTAACGATCAGAAGGCGTTATCGAAAATATGTCTCACTTTAGATGGTATGGCAATAACTCATGTAAGGTCATGCAAAACAGCCAAGGAAGCTTGGGATGCTCTTTCATCCAGTTACGAGGACAAAGGTTTAGGGCGACGTATAAGCCTCGAACGGAAACTGTACAGGTACTGCCTTGATGATTTTGATTCCAATATAGAGACGTACATAAATGCTGTCATGTCAACTGTGCAAGATTTAGCCGATATTGGCAAAATTATGGAAGATGCTTCAATAAAGTGGTGTTGCAATTCTTCTTGGAGGTTTAAGTCCTCAATATGCACCTTTAGTAATGGCTTTGGAAAATTCCAACATAGACATTACAGTGGATTTAATTAAGACCAAATTATTGAATGAACTGAATAAACCAGCTATAGATAACCCAGATACTGCTCTTCGTACGCAAATAAACCAGAACAAACCTTCTACATCCAAATCGAAGAAACCTATTGTGTGTTACGACTGCATGGAACCAGGACATAAGCGTCCAGATTGTCCCCATAAAAAGGACAAGAAGAAGAAACCCGTAAATCACAAAAATTCTCTATGTGCACTGAATGTCAATGACAAATTGGAGCGTGATAAATGGTTTATTGATTCTGGAGCTTCAGCACACATGACGTCACGAGCTGATTGGATGAATAATGTTAGAAGTTCGTCTGTTGGGACTGTAACCATTGCAAATGGAGATGTATTGCCCAGTAAAGGCATTGGAGATATTTCTATCACCACTTGCGGTCAGAATACTGGTATAAAGAAGATTACTGATGTTGTTCATGTACCGAACTTGAATTCTAATCTTATCTCAGTGAAGAAGGCAGTAGATAAAGGTTTTAGCGTAGTTTTTGATAGAACAGGTTGTAATTTTTATGATTCTGATGTTTTTTCTTGTACAGGTGATGTAATTTTACATGGTTCTGTATGTGGTGGACTGTATTCTTTAGACTGTACGGTCAAACCAACGACTCAATTATCCGCTTTTGAGACTCACTCTGATGTTTCCAGCTTCAAGCTCTGGCATAGACGACTAGGTCATTTATGTCGCATCGGAATGGATCAACTGAGGAAGGGACACGCAGTGGGCGTGGACTACTCGGCAGTCGATAAGGAACCATGTATCCCCTGCATTGAAGGTAAGCAGAATAGGAAACCCTTTCAGAAAGTTTCACATAAAAGATCAACTTCTGTTCTGGAACTTATTCATTCAGATATTTGTGGACCCTTGCCTGAAACTTCATTTCAAGGCAATAAGTATATTTTATTTTTTATAGATGATTTTTCTCGTATGACTTTTGTATTCTTTATTCCTTCAAAAGCGGAAGTAAAGAACAAGTTTCATATTTTCCAGTCCAAAGTAGAGCGGGAAACAGGAGCGAAGATTAAGATATTGAAGAGCGATAATGGAAAAGAATATGTTAATGCTGAATTTTCGAGGTATTTACAAAATGAAGGAATTCAACACCAAACAACAGTTCCATACAGTCCTCAGCAAAATTCTATTGCAGAGAGAACAAATCGCTCAATTATGGAGAAAGTAAGGTCAATGCTGTCTGACAGTTCCCTTTCTCCGGCTTATTGGCAAGATGCTGCAGAGACGGCTGTATATCTTAAAAATAGGTCTCCTCACCGTGCTCTCAATGGAAAGACGGCCTACGAGAAATGGTATGCTAAAATACCAAATCTTTCTCATCTGCGTGTTTTCGGATGCAGAGCATTCATCCATGTCCCTGAGTGTAATCGAAAGAAACTGGACATGAAAGCATCCGAGCATATTTTCGTTGGATATTCAGAAGATCCAAGAAGTTATTATTTCAGAGATATTAGATATCCCAGAAGACTTGTGAAAAGCAGAGATATTACTTTCTTTGAATGTGATTTTCAAGATTTGAAAGTAAAGACAACGTGTAAGTCTGATAATGATTTAACTGAATCAGCAGTTGTACCTTTATTGCTAAGTTCGCAAGTGAACTCGTCTAATAGTTCAGATAGTCGAACACCTGTCACAAGCGCTGTCATCGAAGATGAACAGATTCAACCTGATATTGTACATGTATCAGAAGATGACGTGGAGCAATGGCATAACACTGCTACTCCAAATGTGTCAGTTCAACCTGTTATTGCATCTTCATCAGAAGAAACTGAATCTGATACTGATTTTGTAGAACCAAGGTACAATTTGAGACCTAGAAAACCTAATTCTGCTGCCAATTGTGTATGCATGCAAACTTCATCCCCTCAGCTGATGGATGAACCTACAACTTATACACAGGCTGTGAACGCAGAAGATAGAGATAAATGGTATCAAGCTATGCAAGATGAATATCAGTCACTGCTTGAGAAACAAACTTGGGTTTTCGTTGATAAACCAGATAAAAAGGTCATACCTTGCAAATGGATCTACAAGCTGAAGAAAAATGCGCATGGTGACGTAATTAAATATAAAGCTAGACTTGTCGCGAAAGGATTTAACCAAGTTTATGGTATTGACTACATGGAAACTTTCTCTCCAGTCGTCCGAAACTCTTCTTTACGCATGTTGTTCGCATTGGCTGCGGAAGAGGGAATGAAAATGCATCATTTAGACGTTGATACGGCATTTTTAAATGGATTTTTAGAGGAAGAAGTGTACATGAGTCAGCCGGAAGGATTTTTAAAACCTGGTCAAGAAGATAAAGTATGTTTACTGAAACGATCGCTTTATGGTCTCAAACAGGCTTCACGAGCATGGTATAAAAAGTTGACCGAAATTTTACAATTTTTTTATAGGTTTTAAGCAAACTCCTTCGGAAGCATGTATTTATACTAAAAAGTTTGGTAACGAGTTAATAATACTCGCTTTCCATGTCGATGACATTGTCATTTTATACAAAGAAAATAAAACGCTAAATACTGTCATATCTGACTTGCGGAATTATTTTAGTCTAAAAGTGATTGGCGAACTCAGTTATTACTTAGGTTTAAATATACATTATAAACCTAATGAGATTAAAATATCTCAAGAAAGTTACATTCGTGATTTGTTACAAAAATATCACATGGTGGAATGTAAGAGCGTGCCTACGCCGTTGGAAACTAAAAAGTTTTTGCCGAGTGAGAAGAGTAATGTAAGTGATTCTTCATTATCCTATCCGTATCAGCAATTGATAGGCTCACTAAATTTTCTGGCGGTTAATACTCGTCCAGACATTGCTTTTGCTACATCATATTTAAGTCAATTCAATACTAAATATGATAAAAGTCATTAGAAGGCGGCAAAACGTGTATTACAATATTTGAAAGGCACTATCGATTTGGGCATTACTTACAGGAAAGGCGGTGGATGTCTAATTGGCTATGCGGATGCAGATTGGGCCAATTGTCCTATGGATCGTCGTTCATACACCGGATTCTATTTCTCTATGGCCGGGGGAGCCATTTCATGGGAAAGTAAGAAGCAAACCACCATTGCCTTGTCGTCCAGCGAAGCGGAGTATATGAGTTTGTCCAGTGCGGGTAGAGAAGCTGAATTCCTCAGGCGATTGATGTGTGAACTTACTGGTATGTCGAATGTTATTACTATTTATAATGATTCACAGTCTGCCCAGAAGTTGGCATTGAATCCAGTTCACCACAACAGAACCAAGCACATAGACACTAGATTTCATTATATACGAGATTTGTTATTAAATAATATTATTAATGTCGTATATATTAATACTTTGGAGATGTGGGCTGATGTACTAACTAAGCCATTGGCTCGTATTAAGCATCAGAATTGTATAAAAGGAATAGGTTTATGTTTGTAATATTGTTTTGATTACGGGGGAGTATGTTGTACAACTGGCTAATCAAAATATTCAAACTTATTTTTCTTTACTGTGATTGTATTCTATCTGATGTACGTTTGTCACTTCAATAAACAAAGTCGAATACAACAAAAACAAACAGAGACGGCATCACAAATTTATCCGTCAAATAAATTTAATGAATGGATGGTGAAACAGGGGACATATTAAAGTAAAACAACAACAAAAAAGATTGCGAAATCACGAGCACTACCATTCATATTCATACAGCTTGCAGTGGCGTGAAGGGAACATTAACGAAAAAATTTGGCAACCTAATGAGAATAGAGTTTTACAATTTCTACAGAAAAGCCGATTGCAGATGTTACTAAAACAAAAAAAAGCGCCATGGGCTCGAGGCACATTGATCTCATTCTAATTAAATGAAAAATAATTAGACAAAGTTTTTTTTTTACGAAAATACAATAATGTAATTTCTTTACCATAAAAGTATTTAATAGAGATGCAACGGATATCCGGCCACTATCCGGCCACTATTTTACTATTCGGCCGAATACCGGATAGTGCCGTACTATCCGGCCGGATACCGGATGGCAAAAAACTTATAGTTATGATTAAAAACTGGTATTATTATTTATGAATTTATTAATTATTGGCATCAGTTTATTATTCTAAGGGCAAGTTTTGATGAATTTTAACTGACGGATAAATGTGATACCGTCTCGCGTCTATTCAATCATATTTATCAGTCAGTTAAAAATAATCAATGGCTGGCCCCTAAGTTAATTAATTATACTCTACAAGTTGCAACCTGCACGGAGTGTCATGCGCTTGTTCGAATTAGCTTAATTTAATTGTACGTAAAACTATCCGTATACGTATCCGGTATCCGGCCAGACCACTATCCGTTTCATCTCTAGTATTTAATATTGTAGCACTTGTTTTGCATCATTCTCTTACAGCATCAGTATCGACAGAACTAATCAAAACCAGTGGACCGAAATGCTGAATTGTGAAACAATTTAAAGTGACTAAAGCATTTATACAAACAACACCAATAGAAATGTTGACACCACCAATCAACTGACGTACTTTTTATGAGCTGTCAAAACACAATGCTCCCATAGAGTTTCAATGGCAATAGCGACTTATGACGTCATAAGTCAACTCAATCAACTAACTATTTATTTGTTTTAAAGCAACAAAAAAATCTAATTTTACAGTCATCATCATTATCTCAGCCTATATACGTGCCACTGCTGGGCACAGGCCTCCTCTCGGAATGAGAGGGCTTGGGCCATAGTTCCCACGCGGGCCCAGTGCGGATTGGGAACTTCACACGCATCATTGAATTGCTTCGCAGCTTTGTGCAGGTTTCCTCACGATGTTTTCCTTCACCGCAAAGCTCGTGGTAAATTGCGCACATGAATTTCGAAAAACTCAGAGATTTACAGTAAATTTACAGAGATTTTACAGTAAATTGAAAATTATTCTGGTTTTCAGCACTAAAATAAAGCGTTTTTTATTCGAATTATTTTTTAATGGCATCAATATCCCTGTTATAAAAACAATGTCCGGAAATCATGATTGAATTGATTTTTATTTTTTAATTTGTATTTTTTATGTGGTTTTTGTATTTTATATTAGTTTTGGAACTTTAATAATAATAATAATTAATAATAAGTTTTTTAAGATGTGGCAATAAAGATATTTTTATTTTGTTTATTTTATGTTATGATAACTATCTAACTTTAGCGAAGAAATCACAGTGAATACTTTATCCAGCTACCTTACCTCTTCTTTTGTCTTTTAGCTTCCTCCTCCTTTTCCTTTAAGTGCCTCCTCAGCTCCATGATCCCCCGGGGCACCCCCACAATGGTCCACCACACCAGCCTCGGTATTTGGAAGGGCAGCGTGTCCTTGATACTTGGCTTTGGCAGCTGGTCCAGAATCTCCGCCAGGCCCGTGTCAAAGCCTGATTTTTTCGAGTGCTTCTTGCCTCTGCTGTTCAGTATTTGTTCCTGTTCACATGAACAAGGTTACTAAGTTACAAGGTAGCTAAAACAAAATAGAATATTCTTCTACCCTCATCACAATCTTCGATTCACTAACTAATAATTTAATTGTGCTGTATTTAGTATTACAACTGAGTATCGGTACTGAGTCGTAATGGCTGGCAGGATATTTGGCAGAGTCTTAAATGGCCGATGGAGGTGGCAGGGTCATTGCACTAATCATTGCACTGATGAATAGACGTAAATTTGATGAGAGTTGCACAATCACCCTTGTGTTTAGGTTGTAATAAGACTGAGGACCTCTTTCATTTTCTTCTGGAATGTGATCAGAATAAGGACGCCAGAGACAGGTATCTGGATGGTATTGATCTGTTTAATGGAAGTGTAAATGTGATTCTGAGTCATCCACTTTCAGAGGAAGCAATGCAGATTTACAGATTCATCAGACGGGCCTTTGCATCCAGAGACTTGGTTTCGGCACAAGAGAGTGTAACATGTATCTGAGGCCCCCCATGAGGCTGGCATAGTCACATTTAGTGTACTAAAGCCTCGTTAAAATATAAGATAAAAAAAAAAAATGAATAGACGATAACTATGTAATCACTCACTCTTGTGGACTCACTCACTAATAATATTTCTTATGTCTGTGTTTGTATGTTTTTTAGTTTTAAGTATGATTTGCTAACTGTATTTCTGTGGACATCTGTTATTGGCTTTCTGCTTAGCACCCAAGTCCTATTGTAATGTACTGTATTGCTGTTGATACCCAAAATAAATAAAATATAATAAAATAAAAAATATTAACAATATACTTACTGCTGTGAATCTCTTCTCGGCATACGCAGCCCAGCCCACAGCATACTGACCAAATGTAATGATAATGAACAGGATGATTGAGCCTTCAGCCAGACCCATCTTCCGCACATGCCGGTAGTAGTAGATTGCTGATCGCCAGTTCGGCAGACCGTTCTTGAGGACTTCATTGTATCTGTACAGTAAATAGAATAGAATATTAGTACAATTATGATAATTACACTAGTCTTATATGTAATTTAGTGTTTGATTTAATAATAAACTAAATTATCACATTATCACTTCAGGTCACTGTTACTTTACTGTTTTTGAAGATCAAAATGATATTCAATTTGACTATGATTAAGCAATTTATTTAAATTATTCGACTATATTTCTTTTGTTGCCTGGAATAAATAAATGTTTTTCAATTGAGGTTTCCGCACATTTGTTGATGTTTAAAGCATACTGCATTAACAGTGACATCCAAATAAAAATGTCTGTTAAAAAACCTTTATTTTTTAAATTAATTTTATAACACTATACAATTCTTTAAAATCTATGAAATCTACCAATTCATGAGTGCTTGTACTACTGCCAATGCCTTACTATTTTAAATACACTGGCTGGTGACAAGATCACAGGCTGAATAATTTACGCAGCCACAGCTTAAAAAAATGTTCAACTCAGGTGTGAAGCAATGAGTAATTTTTGGTTGGACAATTTGTTCAAGTCATAAAATACTAACTTCTCTCGCTTCCCCGGATCCTTCAGTATATTATGGACAGAGACCAGGTTCCTGAACTGTACATCAGCGTCTGGTGAATCGTTCTTATCTGGATGCAGCTTCAAAGTCAGCTTTTTAAATGCTGATTTGACCTCTGCTGGAGTTGCTTCCTAAAGATAAATTGATAAACAAGTTAATCAAATTTTAGATTTTCGACGTTGTGATCATTAATTTTTTTCTATTCTACAGTACCTGGGTAATACCCAGAAGTTCGTAGAAATTCTGGTTAACTTCTTCGACCACGTCAAATACTTCTAAATCGCCGTCGTCCCAGGCTGCTGCGCCCAGCACGAGCGAAAGAAACACGATCGCACCCACCCGCATCTTGAGTGAATATTACTAAACTACAGTTAATTTATAAAATTCGCAATTCACGAGAGAAAGAAGTTTCTAATTCTATAAATTTTGACATTTCGCCAAAGCCAGCTGGCTGACGGGACGGTGTGATGACTGGAGACTAGTGTTGCCAACTTAACGAGCACAGCAAACGTCAAGCACTGAAACCAAACGCAACAACCAACATGATAAACAAAACAAATAAGCTAGTATTTTCGTGAAGAACGCATAGATGGCAGCACAATCTATGAGCTGGTTACAGAGCCGAATTTAGAAAAATAATTTTTAGCCAATGACATTTAAACCAGGACGCACATTGCCGAACAAAACCCCCTTCAAAGAATGTCAGAACTATTGATTTGTTTGCGTGACAAATAAAATCATCTCACACAAAATAATTTAAGTAATACGAGACGAAATTTGAACCTAGTCTTTACTCTATTACGGGCGAATTTCGCTTGACACCAACGCTTGACACTTGACAACAACGTACTGAGAAAAAAGAAGGCCAGTTTTACCAAAGTGTCAGGCGAGCATTCTACCAACCTATCTACCTACTATCGACCTACCGATCGACTTATCGACCAACCTATCGACCTAACCTATCCCGGCGATGAACCAGTGATTTTAGGCCAGTGATTACCAAAGTGGCGCTCATTTGGCTCGGACATATTTGGGTGCGCGATTGTGAATCTACAGGTATAATTCATCAAAGTTTTTAGCGGTTTTTTTCATCTGAGAAACTGGCCATTGCTTATTATTTTATATTATCTATTTTTATTAGCACTTAAGCGCTCGGTTGTTGCCGCAGCGCTGCGCTCACCGCGTAAGGCAGTGTTTGGTAATTAGACTATCTGAATCTGATGTAGTGCATTGACGCAGCTTTCATCCCAAAAAAAACGAGAGCTTTATATCCTACGGAAAAGTTAGTGCAATGCTCTCATAGACTGCTGATTATAATCAAAACGCAAGTAGTGGCACTTAATAAAATAAATAATAGTACAAGTAGTAGAGATGATGTAAACAGGTAAAAAAAAAAAAAAACAAAACATCACTCAAGTATCTTTATTTATATTTTACAATTTTTATTAGGTATTTCTTAATTTTCTAAGCTTTGATTTAGCTCGCCGTGTTTGTTTGATTCCTGTGGCCGGTCTGTGCTACTAACTTGAATTTTGGTATACATAATTTATCGTTTTAAACTTTCATGATTTTCAGTTATAGCCAAAATACCACAAATTTATCACGCTAAACACAAGAGTAATATTTAACTCGAAACGTACATAGTTTAGAAAAAAATACATTGAAAGTAGGTAGTCAGCAAAAAGTTATGGCCAGGAGAAAAAAAATGTGTTAATAACAAGTACAACGCGGAAAACATTTATGTTAACTGTTAAAACATGGCAGGCTCTAATAGTTTTCCTATCAAAAACCTATCAACTCAAAACCAAGCCTATTAACATACTTCACTCAATTTATGGAAGGTGTGAAGGAAGGTGTATTGTGTTAAGTTGATAATTCTTTCGATCTGTATGTGATAAATACCATCTATTCTTTCAGATTTCTCAATGACGGTTTTCACAGAGACGAAATATCGCTAGATGGCGTTAGTATCGTGAGGTTAGTTTAAAGTTTGCTCGTGATTGGTTAAATAACAAAATGAGCCAATCGCAAGCAAACGTCATACGGACCTCACGATATTAACGCCATCTAGCGATATTTCGCCTCCGTGAAAACCCTCCTTGAACAGGTTTAGGTGATAGGGAGGGACACGACTTAAAACAAAAATTGGCACTTTATTTACTTAAACATACTTTATAATATGGACTAAGATTACAATAAAACTATGTACAAACAAAAAAAACTTAAACTAAAATGTGGATATTTTGAATAACGCCATCTGTTGGTGTCACGGCGCAATGGTTGGATTTCTAGTAACAGCGACACCTGTTGGCAGGGCAGCGCGACGGGTACACGATGCACTGGTCCATACAGTAGACGTCAGCACCGTCGCGGCCTTCTAGCTCGCCGATCGCTTCGCAAGTTTGTCTGTGAAAGAGGGTACATCGTTATTTTATTAAGTTTTTTTTTCTATATTGTACCATTTTTTACCCAAATAAACATTAAACATTAAAGTTCAGTTAGCTGAGGTTGTGGTACCTACCTACAACCCCTTCAGAGAAATGGGTAAATAAGGTAAATATCTTAATCACAGTATTTGAAAATACTAATAAGGTAGTTAAAAATGTATGTAGTGTTTGTTTACAAAAACATTGAATACTTAGATACGAGTATGAGAGGAAGCGGCAACAATCTAAAGTTGTAAAAACTGTAAAATTAGCAGTTGACAAGATTAATTAGAGCTAAAATGTTAGCCACCTAGGTAATATGCATTTACAAATCCGGCAAAATTTTCCACCATTTTCAACTAACTATAGTTTTAGAATGACGTGATTTCAGAAATCACGTAACCTTGATCTCCTTGCAACTTAAAGCGGAGAGTCTTCTAGGGACTGAAACCTGTCTTGATCATTGACCCAAATTTCAGTCAATTTCTATTGTTATTCGATGAACTTTCTGGGATAGGACACACTAAACACTTACGGGCAGGTACATAGTGTTTCAGGGCAGTTTGGTGGGTATCGGAGGCAATTAGTTTGGCACCAGGTCTCCATGCCAGGCAAGAGACGGTAAGCCGTCGACGGCACGCACACTTGGTCCCTGGAATTATCAACAAGTCTTAATAACACGCAATAGATTCCATCAGGAAGTGGGTATAAAAGGTATTTTAAAATTTATGTGAAATATTTTAGCAGA
This sequence comes from Choristoneura rosaceana, assembly GCA_037349165.1. Taxonomy (NCBI): domain Eukaryota; kingdom Metazoa; phylum Arthropoda; class Insecta; order Lepidoptera; family Tortricidae; genus Choristoneura; species Choristoneura rosaceana. The sequence goes on from JAZBNJ010000036.1 coordinate 1,654,798, forward strand.
TGGTTGGGATACTTTGACCAAAAATCCCTGGAGGTAGTTTTTCATCAGAATTTCTGACAAACATTGTTCCAACTTGCAAAACCATGGGCTACAATATTCCGATTGTGCTATTGCACAAAAATAAAAGGTAAGAAATTGATAATTCTTATGATACATTTAGGTATGTTCAAGAGCACCAAAGGGCAGACAAAGTGTTTTACAGATGAATCAGAAATAGCTTCACCCATTTTTCCACCACTACATACTGATACTTCTGTACAAACAAAGAAAATATTCGCAGATTTATTTTATAAATATCATGCAGTGCATACAAAAACCCTTATAACATAAAACACAAAGTATTCACAAAAAAAAACCTGAAATGAAACAGACCACACTAAAAAACACCATAAAATGTTGTCTGTTGAAGTATGACCCAAAACCTTAGAGCAACACGGGCTTCCTACCGTAGGAAGTAGGAAGCCCGTGTTGCTCTCAGCCCGAAACTGTACACGGCGGATGAAAAATTAGCTAAAACACACGACAACAAATGTTTGAAAAATGACAATAAAAAAGTACAACCCTCTTATTTCTTTAAAAGTCCTACTTCAGAATGTTCATTTTGAATGGTATATTACGACATGCAAGACATTAAGGTATGTAAGACATGTTAAACACAAACAATTATCTTAAGATGTAGGTAAACAATAAATAGGTAGACAGTGTAAGTTACAACATAAATACAAAACAAGTCCTTATGCTAAGGTACAGTCAAGAACTTCAATTTGGCATCCTAATAACATCTAAAAACGCACAATTGTTCATCTAATATTAAAAAATGGTGACAATCTGGACATATTGCTGCAAAATCATCGCTCCAGTAAAATATACCATTCAAAAGTGATAAAACGTTATACCGAATCAATCAGAGAAATTCCAGTACGTACGTAGTATATACGTTCATTACTTCAATACAAAAGCAGCTGTAGCCAGACTTATGGGCACTCTTCTGCAGGGACAAGACTTGGGGGAATTTGTACCTTCATAATGAGTTTGTTTAAATAAATTGAAATAATTGATTAATGCATGAAAATTTGAAAAAAAAAATCAGACTAATTCTCCAGATAAAGTTCCTGATTGTACCGTAGTTAGTCACAAAACATAATAAAACAGATCGTAATTCTAATATTTGATAATTTATAGCCCATTTTAGATGCTAATAAATGTATTTCAATAAAACTTGAAAAGGTCCCATAGAACTGACATTATAGACAAACAAAGATGTAAAATTATTTACAGTGTTGGTGTATTCAAAAGTTTCTTACAATAGTTTAATTACAATTTTGTTACGTAAAATATTCCAAACTTGTTCGCGTCTATATTCGGATGCGGTTACTGTTATCAACTACACGAATTATCAAGTTTTACATTCATTCGTTTATTCCGATTCAATCGACAAGTCTTAATTGACCGCAGCAGAACAATATGTGATGTTGTAGAAAGATTAACACGAAAGAAAATTTTGAATCACACCACTCAAGACCCGAGGTCACCGATTCCCACCGAATTCCGCTCAAACAAAATCTGTACCTAATAACTGTCGGAATAGTATCTTCGTCGGAATCCATTAAATAGTTGCTGAAAAAAAATCAATGTACATTTGTTAATCACGAAAAGAAAGGTAGTTGAACACCAACCAACAGGCACTTTATTAGCTGTCAAAACTACATACCCTCAATTTTTTTACAAAGTTCATAGAGGGGTATTGTTGTGGCTGGAATGTTGCTAGATGGCGTTAGTGTCGTGTGATTAGTTCGATACGTATGACACCGTTAGTATTTATTTAATTATATTTTTAGTTTCATCTTTATCGAGCAATACATTGCTGGGTAGCGTCAGGACGGATGGTTCAGGAGTTTCAGTCCTGCTCGAGATAGGTTCATTCAGTTTCAGTTGTACGTGAAGCAAGTACCGGCGTTGCCGAATGTGCTTCACTACCACTACAACTGTTACTAAATGCACCAATCTTAGCAATATTGTAACGGGCCACGCGACCGTTCGCTTCCCAGCAATGTTGGTTTGTCTGAAAAAAATCTAATAGACTGTCTAAATTCTCAATCGATTCACAATTTATTACGACGATCTTATACTAAATGACATTCTGTGAGTAAGATTAGTTTTTTTATTAGTTTAGTCTCAGATTAGTCTTTTTGTATTTTTTTATTTCAATTACATTTTTTTTACTTTTACGGTCATCCCGTAAAACCTAAATTGAAAATACTAACTGAAATATAGATGCACAAAAACCAGAGAAATAAGACCAGAGCTGGGAATCGAACTCAGGTCCTCGGCATTCCGTGCCTTGTGCTATACCGCTACACCACCGCTGGACAACGGTACAGACACGAATTTCCCCTATGCACCACATAGCTCAGCTTGTTTGTTTCTTATTTTGCCAACTATTAATTATTTCATATTATATTATTATTTTTCTGTAAAAATATTGGTTAAATTTATTAAAATTTAATTTATATTGTTAAAGATTGAACAAAATCAAATTTTAAATGATGCCCGAATACTAAACTTGATAGGTACGGAATAAGTAAGATTTAAAGGGGCCACACTGGCGATTGTAAAAATGACATTGTACATGTAACGAATAGAAGCATTTTACATACATGTAAGGCTTGAAATTGTTGGTAATGGTGTCAACTACCTCATGGATATTTACAATATTGTACAACCAGAAGAAAATTGTTACCTATGTCGCAACAACTCCTTTAAATTCTCCTTCGATTTTCTGTAATAAGCATATAAGAAAGCGTGTACTTGCAATACATAGATAAAGAGGTAATAAAATCATGAATCACTAAATACGACAGCAGTTTAAATAGTAACAAATTTAGCGAAGGCGATGTTACACACTCATGTCAAAATTATGTTCCTATACCACAACAAGAACAATAAATCGACTCACGAATACGAACATGACCGGATTTAGGTGGCTAAGGCTAGGTAAGGAACCAATCCCCCCCTCCCCACAATAAAGTTTAAAAAAAAACCGGTGGTTCGGAACATTTTCCTTTTATTCTTAGAGGGCCTTAATAATGGTTTAGGTGGCTCCACCCTAAATTCGGCCCTGTCAACTAAATACCTTGCCAATACCATAACGTATCCCGTCATATTTGAAATCCTTCACGACGTAGATAAATAAATATACGTACCCAAAATATTGTAGTAGTAGCAAGTTGTAGTACTTAGTAGGCATTTATTATTTTAACAAAATAAATGTAATGTAAAAAATGTAGGTACCTAGATTTATATGAATAACTATTAGCAAAAGTTACAAGTGGTACAATTCCAACCTACCAAGTTTCCCATAATTTCATTTGTCGTAATTTCACTTGAACCAACATTTCCCATAAAATACAAAGAACAGTGTAGTTCCTGGATTTTTTTGTAATTTATTTCCATAGAACAGAATTTTAGGTAAGCAATTTTGAAGAAAATACTGTTTCAGAAATAAATAAAATAATGTTTACGACAAATTAAACTTATGGAAAACAAGGGTTTCTGTGACAGGCTAGATGGCGCTAGTGTCGTGATCGATACTAGCGCCATCTATTGATGTTTCGCCTGTCAAGAAACGGAATAGGGTACAGTGCCAAATAACCCATAATGTACGTACACCATAATAATTATGAGAGCTTTATATCCTACGGAAAAGTTAGTGCAATGCTCTCATAGACTGCTGATTATAATCAAAACGCAAGTAGTGGCACTTAATAAAATAAATAATAGTACAAGTAGTAGAGATGATGTAAACAGGTAAAAAAAAAAAAAAACAAAACATCACTCAAGTATCTTTATTTATATTTTACAATTTTTATTAGGTATTTCTTAATTTTCTAAGCTTTGATTTAGCTCGCCGTGTTTGTTTGATTCCTGTGGCCGGTCTGTGCTACTAACTTGAATTTTGGTATACATAATTTATCGTTTTAAACTTTCATGATTTTCAGTTATAGCCAAAATACCACAAATTTATCACGCTAAACACAAGAGTAATATTTAACTCGAAACGTACATAGTTTAGAAAAAAATACATTGAAAGTAGGTAGTCAGCAAAAAGTTATGGCCAGGAGAAAAAAAATGTGTTAATAACAAGTACAACGCGGAAAACATTTATGTTAACTGTTAAAACATGGCAGGCTCTAATAGTTTTCCTATCAAAAACCTATCAACTCAAAACCAAGCCTATTAACATACTTCACTCAATTTATGGAAGGTGTGAAGGAAGGTGTATTGTGTTAAGTTGATAATTCTTTCGATCTGTATGTGATAAATACCATCTATTCTTTCAGATTTCTCAATGACGGTTTTCACAGAGACGAAATATCGCTAGATGGCGTTAGTATCGTGAGGTTAGTTTAAAGTTTGCTCGTGATTGGTTAAATAACAAAATGAGCCAATCGCAAGCAAACGTCATACGGACCTCACGATATTAACGCCATCTAGCGATATTTCGCCTCCGTGAAAACCCTCCTTGAACAGGTTTAGGTGATAGGGAGGGACACGACTTAAAACAAAAATTGGCACTTTATTTACTTAAACATACTTTATAATATGGACTAAGATTACAATAAAACTATGTACAAACAAAAAAAACTTAAACTAAAATGTGGATATTTTGAATAACGCCATCTGTTGGTGTCACGGCGCAATGGTTGGATTTCTAGTAACAGCGACACCTGTTGGCAGGGCAGCGCGACGGGTACACGATGCACTGGTCCATACAGTAGACGTCAGCACCGTCGCGGCCTTCTAGCTCGCCGATCGCTTCGCAAGTTTGTCTGTGAAAGAGGGTACATCGTTATTTTATTAAGTTTTTTTTTCTATATTGTACCATTTTTTACCCAAATAAACATTAAACATTAAAGTTCAGTTAGCTGAGGTTGTGGTACCTACCTACAACCCCTTCAGAGAAATGGGTAAATAAGGTAAATATCTTAATCACAGTATTTGAAAATACTAATAAGGTAGTTAAAAATGTATGTAGTGTTTGTTTACAAAAACATTGAATACTTAGATACGAGTATGAGAGGAAGCGGCAACAATCTAAAGTTGTAAAAACTGTAAAATTAGCAGTTGACAAGATTAATTAGAGCTAAAATGTTAGCCACCTAGGTAATATGCATTTACAAATCCGGCAAAATTTTCCACCATTTTCAACTAACTATAGTTTTAGAATGACGTGATTTCAGAAATCACGTAACCTTGATCTCCTTGCAACTTAAAGCGGAGAGTCTTCTAGGGACTGAAACCTGTCTTGATCATTGACCCAAATTTCAGTCAATTTCTATTGTTATTCGATGAACTTTCTGGGATAGGACACACTAAACACTTACGGGCAGGTACATAGTGTTTCAGGGCAGTTTGGTGGGTATCGGAGGCAATTAGTTTGGCACCAGGTCTCCATGCCAGGCAAGAGACGGTAAGCCGTCGACGGCACGCACACTTGGTCCCTGGAATTATCAACAAGTCTTAATAACACGCAATAGATTCCATCAGGAAGTGGGTATAAAAGGTATTTTAAAATTTATGTGAAATATTTTAGCAGATGGTTGGGATACTTTGACCAAAAATCCCTGGAGGTAGTTTTTCATCAGAATTTCTGACAAACATTGTTCCAACTTGCAAAACCATGGGCTACAATATTCCGATTGTGCTATTGCACAAAAATAAAAGGTAAGAAATTGATAATTCTTATGATACATTTAGGTATGTTCAAGAGCACCAAAGGGCAGACAAAGTGTTTTACAGATGAATCAGAAATAGCTTCACCCATTTTTCCACCACTACATACTGATACTTCTGTACAAACAAAGAAAATATTCGCAGATTTATTTTATAAATATCATGCAGTGCATACAAAAACCCTTATAACATAAAACACAAAGTATTCACAAAAAAAAACCTGAAATGAAACAGACCACACTAAAAAACACCATAAAATGTTGTCTGTTGAAGTATGACCCAAAACCTTAGAGCAACACGGGCTTCCTACCGTAGGAAGTAGGAAGCCCGTGTTGCTCTCAGCCCGAAACTGTACACGGCGGATGAAAAATTAGCTAAAACACACGACAACAAATGTTTGAAAAATGACAATAAAAAAGTACAACCCTCTTATTTCTTTAAAAGTCCTACTTCAGAATGTTCATTTTGAATGGTATATTACGACATGCAAGACATTAAGGTATGTAAGACATGTTAAACACAAACAATTATCTTAAGATGTAGGTAAACAATAAATAGGTAGACAGTGTAAGTTACAACATAAATACAAAACAAGTCCTTATGCTAAGGTACAGTCAAGAACTTCAATTTGGCATCCTAATAACATCTAAAAACGCACAATTGTTCATCTAATATTAAAAAATGGTGACAATCTGGACATATTGCTGCAAAATCATCGCTCCAGTAAAATATACCATTCAAAAGTGATAAAACGTTATACCGAATCAATCAGAGAAATTCCAGTACGTACGTAGTATATACGTTCATTACTTCAATACAAAAGCAGCTGTAGCCAGACTTATGGGCACTCTTCTGCAGGGACAAGACTTGGGGGAATTTGTACCTTCATAATGAGTTTGTTTAAATAAATTGAAATAATTGATTAATGCATGAAAATTTGAAAAAAAAAATCAGACTAATTCTCCAGATAAAGTTCCTGATTGTACCGTAGTTAGTCACAAAACATAATAAAACAGATCGTAATTCTAATATTTGATAATTTATAGCCCATTTTAGATGCTAATAAATGTATTTCAATAAAACTTGAAAAGGTCCCATAGAACTGACATTATAGACAAACAAAGATGTAAAATTATTTACAGTGTTGGTGTATTCAAAAGTTTCTTACAATAGTTTAATTACAATTTTGTTACGTAAAATATTCCAAACTTGTTCGCGTCTATATTCGGATGCGGTTACTGTTATCAACTACACGAATTATCAAGTTTTACATTCATTCGTTTATTCCGATTCAATCGACAAGTCTTAATTGACCGCAGCAGAACAATATGTGATGTTGTAGAAAGATTAACACGAAAGAAAATTTTGAATCACACCACTCAAGACCCGAGGTCACCGATTCCCACCGAATTCCGCTCAAACAAAATCTGTACCTAATAACTGTCGGAATAGTATCTTCGTCGGAATCCATTAAATAGTTGCTGAAAAAAAATCAATGTACATTTGTTAATCACGAAAAGAAAGGTAGTTGAACACCAACCAACAGGCACTTTATTAGCTGTCAAAACTACATACCCTCAATTTTTTTACAAAGTTCATAGAGGGGTATTGTTGTGGCTGGAATGTTGCTAGATGGCGTTAGTGTCGTGTGATTAGTTCGATACGTATGACACCGTTAGTATTTATTTAATTATATTTTTAGTTTCATCTTTATCGAGCAATACATTGCTGGGTAGCGTCAGGACGGATGGTTCAGGAGTTTCAGTCCTGCTCGAGATAGGTTCATTCAGTTTCAGTTGTACGTGAAGCAAGTACCGGCGTTGCCGAATGTGCTTCACTACCACTACAACTGTTACTAAATGCACCAATCTTAGCAATATTGTAACGGGCCACGCGACCGTTCGCTTCCCAGCAATGTTGGTTTGTCTGAAAAAAATCTAATAGACTGTCTAAATTCTCAATCGATTCACAATTTATTACGACGATCTTATACTAAATGACATTCTGTGAGTAAGATTAGTTTTTTTATTAGTTTAGTCTCAGATTAGTCTTTTTGTATTTTTTTATTTCAATTACATTTTTTTTACTTTTACGGTCATCCCGTAAAACCTAAATTGAAAATACTAACTGAAATATAGATGCACAAAAACCAGAGAAATAAGACCAGAGCTGGGAATCGAACTCAGGTCCTCGGCATTCCGTGCCTTGTGCTATACCGCTACACCACCGCTGGACAACGGTACAGACACGAATTTCCCCTATGCACCACATAGCTCAGCTTGTTTGTTTCTTATTTTGCCAACTATTAATTATTTCATATTATATTATTATTTTTCTGTAAAAATATTGGTTAAATTTATTAAAATTTAATTTATATTGTTAAAGATTGAACAAAATCAAATTTTAAATGATGCCCGAATACTAAACTTGATAGGTACGGAATAAGTAAGATTTAAAGGGGCCACACTGGCGATTGTAAAAATGACATTGTACATGTAACGAATAGAAGCATTTTACATACATGTAAGGCTTGAAATTGTTGGTAATGGTGTCAACTACCTCATGGATATTTACAATATTGTACAACCAGAAGAAAATTGTTACCTATGTCGCAACAACTCCTTTAAATTCTCCTTCGATTTTCTGTAATAAGCATATAAGAAAGCGTGTACTTGCAATACATAGATAAAGAGGTAATAAAATCATGAATCACTAAATACGACAGCAGTTTAAATAGTAACAAATTTAGCGAAGGCGATGTTACACACTCATGTCAAAATTATGTTCCTATACCACAACAAGAACAATAAATCGACTCACGAATACGAACATGACCGGATTTAGGTGGCTAAGGCTAGGTAAGGAACCAATCCCCCCCTCCCCACAATAAAGTTTAAAAAAAAACCGGTGGTTCGGAACATTTTCCTTTTATTCTTAGAGGGCCTTAATAATGGTTTAGGTGGCTCCACCCTAAATTCGGCCCTGTCAACTAAATACCTTGCCAATACCATAACGTATCCCGTCATATTTGAAATCCTTCACGACGTAGATAAATAAATATACGTACCCAAAATATTGTAGTAGTAGCAAGTTGTAGTACTTAGTAGGCATTTATTATTTTAACAAAATAAATGTAATGTAAAAAATGTAGGTACCTAGATTTATATGAATAACTATTAGCAAAAGTTACAAGTGGTACAATTCCAACCTACCAAGTTTCCCATAATTTCATTTGTCGTAATTTCACTTGAACCAACATTTCCCATAAAATACAAAGAACAGTGTAGTTCCTGGATTTTTTTGTAATTTATTTCCATAGAACAGAATTTTAGGTAAGCAATTTTGAAGAAAATACTGTTTCAGAAATAAATAAAATAATGTTTACGACAAATTAAACTTATGGAAAACAAGGGTTTCTGTGACAGGCTAGATGGCGCTAGTGTCGTGATCGATACTAGCGCCATCTATTGATGTTTCGCCTGTCAAGAAACGGAATAGGGTACAGTGCCAAATAACCCATAATGTACGTACACCATAATAATTATAGCGAAGATAGTTTGATAACGATTAAGACATTTGTAAAAAGTTAGTACTTTTCTTTTGATTTTGTTAAGTTGATAAGCTGATGGCCATTTTGAAAATTTTAATGTTTTTAATAAAAAAAAGGGTTATGTAACACTATAAACATTATTAGGGATGTAGCAATATAATTTCGACCGGTGTTTACAAAAGACCGAATATACAAATTTAGTTCGAAAGTTGCAAATTTTTAGTAAAACTGTGAGTGTTATAAAAATAATTACAATATGATACAGTCATTTACATGATTTATATAAAAAAAGAAGAAAATCCAACAGCTATCTCCAAAAGTACCTACTTTTCCCACAAAAACTATGCTACCGCATAAATTTATTTTATATCCTAAAAGCTGATAAAGTCATAATATTACTTAAACTACAAAAAAAAGCTCCGATACAGCTCTAAATTTATCTGAACATCTTTGATGCAGTAACCACTTAAGCAAAAAAAAAAGAATTATACCACAATGAGGGCTATCGTTTTTTATCTCACTAGATGGCGCCACTGTTGCGTGAGGTTTTTAAAAGTCTGTTATAACGGGCATGAAAATAAAGTTTACATTAAAATCATATTCAATACATCTTAAAATAGTATCATAAAAATATCGAGCAACCACAGTAATCCCGTTTTGTTCGGAAAAAAGGGAGGACAAAAGTTTTCGAAAGAAAACTGTCTCAAATTACAGACGTTCATTGCCCCTTATCGCATAATTGCCATAATTAATTTCAGGTAATGCAAAATATGTACAAAATTATTCTAATTATAAATAAATCCGCGTAGCTCACCCAAAAACTATGAGATTTGACATTTCGTTGACTTCACGCTACACTAGCGCCTCTAGCGGCGAATTCATACGCGATAGCCCTCATTGAGACTCTCCCCCTCCCTGTTCAAAAAGCTATGGATCCGCCCTTGGCAGTCATGCCACTGGAGGATTTTACTAGAATAATGTAAACAACAGGACTTTTTACTCTTATTTCCAACCAGCCTACCTCACAACCAGCGGGTACACGTTCTGTGGGCTGCTATAGTCCCTGTAATACAGCAGGAACGGGTTGTCCCGCCGCAGGCTGCCGGCGAAGGCGGGCGGCAGGCCTCCCGTGCTGGTCACGACGCTGACATCCGCGCAGTTGCGGAACGTCTCCGAGCGGCCGCAGCCAACGGCCTCCGTGCCGTTGGGGCAGATGCCCCACATGTTGCCTAAGGGGATTCAGACGTAAGGAAATCAGGGTTTTCACACATGCGAATAGGGATGCTGACACCATTTAAAAATAATTCGAAGACACGACTCCAGTAAAAAAAACGCTTTAGTTAGTCTTGAAAACCAGACTAATTTTCGATTAACTGCAAAATTACATTTTTTGTTGCTTTAAAACAAATAAATAGTTGATTGAGTGTGCGAACAAATGACGTGATAAGTTGCTATTTCCATTCAAACTATGGGAGAATTGTGTTTTGACAGCTTATAAAAAGTACGTCAATTGATTGGTGGTGTCAACATCCCTATTATCGCTAGATGGCGTTAGTATAAGTATCGTGAGGTCCGTTTGACGTTTGCTTGCGATTGGCTCATTTAGTTATTTAACCAATCACGAGCAAACGTCAAACGGACCTCACGATACTAACGCCATCTAGCGATATTTAGCCTGTGTGAAAAGCCTCATTGTGAAAGCTTTTTTAGGGTGACATTCTTTCCTTCTTGCCACTATTCGATAGAGAGTTTTAAAAAGTTTTGATAGATGTCGCCAGAGTCGGGTTTTTGTTTATTTTTTTAAAGACTTCTGCTATATCTGTGGGCTAATGTAATAAGAACCAATGTAATGTGTGTTATCTTACCAGTATAATAAGTCCACTGCAGCACGCACTGTGTACAGGTGACGTATGGCGGTAACCTGACGCGGTACCGGAAGGTTTCCTTCTTCGCGGTGTCCAGAGGGATGAGGAACCGGTCCTCCCTGGTGCCTGATATGGTAAGGGGATATCTGAAACACGATGAAAAGTCCATCAGGTTCATTTTTCTTTTTGCTTTAGTGCTTCGTAGCGCCATCTAGTGAGCAAATATAGAAACTTGTGTGTGCAGATTATTATTCTTTCACGTTAAACACTTCGTGTTGCTTCGTTTTGTTCGTGTCGATTGTTAAGATTTCCATCGCAACATTTGAAGTCGTAAAGAGTTTCGAGTTTGTAAGTAAGCGTATTAAGCGCCTCTATTTTCAAGTAGCTAGAACTAATATAGTTCGCCTACTCGACAAGAGATGGCGCTAAGACAGAATTAAACAAAACAAAATTTTAAGCACCAAGCTTAAAGATATGACATTTTGCATTCTTCTACATGCAACGTTCTTGATCACGATATATTAATGGGAAACCCCATAGAGCTTCGTCGCATCTCGTAATATAACTGCTAGGCTAATACCCAAATAAACTATTTTCATTTTCAGGCTAGATCTAACTAATAGGCCACACAAGCAACGCTGTGGGTAAAAGCTAGTGGTTTATAAAACGAAAAAGTCAAGAGCTTCAAGGAGCCGCAGCAGATGTAGGTGGTTAATATATAATATAACTATCAAATTTACCTGTCGAAGCACTCTTGCGACGCCTCCTGGTTGGGGTTGTTATTTGGGCACAGTTTCATTACAAACGTGCCCAAATGATTAGCGGTCAGCTCTATTTCAACCTCAATTTCCTGCAAACGAAGAAAGTTATATTTACCCAGCTATGTAAGTATTATAATTTAGTATTAGTGGATTTTAAATTGACATACCGCAAAAGGAATAAATTTATTGATATTTAATGCAAGATCTTTTGCTAGATGTATATTTTATTGACTGTATTTGCTTGTATTAATTTCAACTACATTGGCACGAAGTTAACGTTTTAAGCGCCATCTATTATTAAGCAGCTACAACTAAAATAGTTCAACTACTCCGCAATAGATGGCGCTGTAGCCATTAATTAAAGAAACTCAACATTCCACATCGCGGTATCGAAGTTTTGCAACTTCAATGCATAAATACAACTCCCGCCTCTCTTCCTTCGGACTTCGGTCCCCCAGGCATATCTGCTTGGTACTCCTGTTGGAAGGTCCTAGTCTTGAGACTTACCTGTCCGACGCTGTAGTGCCGCGTAATAATCCCCTTTCCAAACATTCCCCGGGCTTCGTGCGGTCGCGGCTCACTTAGATGGTCTGCGTCTCCGCAGACCCCGCATCGGCCCGAGTTTTGTTCCCATTGCACTGCAACAAATGTTAGCACATGATGGGAAAGTCGATATTGCCCTAAGTGCAAATCGAAGTATTTGACCTGTTTGGCACAGGACACAATGGTCAGGGGAGAAAAACCTTTTTGACTAATCTATTTAATACAATTTATCGCTGCTTTACGTAGTTTTAAAAATAGGCTTTGTGGATATGTTCTCCGAGTTTTCTTTACAAAAATTTACCTATTTGATATTAACCATGACCTCAACAACGGTGAAGGAAAACTTCGTGAGGCATACCTATCTGGGAAGAAATTAAATAGTGTGTGTGACGTTCCCAATCCACACTGGAACAATGTTTCATGCATTTTCACCAATTTTTCAGTGAATTGGAGACCGATTTTATAATTCTTATTCTTCTATTTTTATTTTGTATTTTTATTCTTTATTTTGATTAATTTCAAAGATTAACCTTGAATTGAATTGAAGCTGTTTTGGCTAATGCATAATTTAAAAAAATGATATTTCAACTGTGATAAATTGTGCTGTATATGTCCCAAAATTATAAAATAAAAATACCTATTTAAGGCCGATATGAAGATTTCAAAAGCGTCAATCGAGGATGGTTAAAAATCTTATAAATTTTAATGATAATTTGCAACAAAACAATCTGATCAACTATTCCAAAGGCAAAGTCAAGTGTTTTTCGATCGATAAATGACTTATTGAATAATTCTAATTTCTCTGCGGTTGCATGGTCCTTGGCGGGTACAACGCATTTTTGTACTTTTGTTTTTACCAGACTGTCGGAAGGAAAATTAAACAAGTGTAAGTAATTTAATACGTTTTAATATGTTTCACTGAATATTTGGAATGGGCGAATTATTAGCTTTCATTTGATAAGTACCCACAATTTATACATTACAAAATACAACTTCACGTTTTTTTTACGGCCGCTATTTTGACGTGTTATTCTATATGACCTGGCACTCAAACAGTTTTGATGGATCCAAAAAAAGACAGGCTAAAATTGTTTACGTCATTTCTTTTGCTAAAATATCTATATTTTTTTTTTGCTCGACTTGGCGGGGGCACTGCCGTGCCCCCAGATATGTAGTCTTATGTATATAGTAATAAAACTTTAGTATATTTTTTGTAGCGGTCCGGGGGTCACCAAACGGTGCTGGCTGAAAATCAGCGCTGGGGCGTTTATTATTAACGCTTCAGCATTATGCTGAGCCAGTGTCCGATTCACAACCGCAATGACGCATAATTTCCTATGTGTTGTCTATTTTGTACCTAATGCTATTGTTGTGTCTTGTGTTGTGAATAAATGTATTTTCTTTCTTTCTTTCTTTCTTTCTAAAAAACCAAAGTTTAGCTAGACTAAAATACCTACGTGTAATTATATTAAGTTTTTGCTTTACTAAATGCAACTCATGGAAATTGATTAACCTGGGTAATTAGAATTAGTCATACTTGTCGGAGACGTGCCAAATTGATTGAAGATTCCGTACGTAGGATGTAATCCATATTGTTCGGTGTTTAGGGTTCAGTGAAGTATATAAGGAAAAAAGGAACCCTTATAGTACTTTTTAATCACCTCTCAAATTTCGATATGTCATGTCATTATTTATAAAATATTTAGTCACGGGCCCCAACTGTACCTATAGGGCGGGTTGCCTACCGCTGAACTAGAAATATTAAACAACTAGCTTTTTCTCGCGGCTCCGCCCGCGTGGTATTCGGTTATCGCGAGCTGTTCCCTCGGGAACTGTGCATTTTTTCGGGATAAAAAATAGCCTATGTCACTCTCGGGCCCATAAACTATCTCTATGCCAAAAATCACGTCGAACCGTCGCTCCGTTACAGCGTGAAAGACGGACAAACACACAAACATACTTTCGCATTTACAATATTAGTATGGATTTGTAAATTTTTTTCATCCTTAGAAAGTATTACACAACTACAAATCAACACGCGAGTCATTTGCAGAAAATATGCACCCTTCAAGTATTCCAAACATTATATGTATATGGAAAAATGTTTCTCAAGTTAAGTTCATAGAAAAAAAAAATCTTTCATACAAAAATGTAACAAATCGAGATGGAAAATTGTAAACATTTTTTTCTTTCCTTATTTATATTTATTATGCAATACTTCTAAAGCACTAGGTACAAACATTTTTGCTTACTTTCACATTTATCATTTCTGAATATGACATTTTAATTTAATTATAATTTTATTTTATTGTCATCTCTGTATTCCAGTTGTGACGATCCCTAATGGAGAACCAATTGTATCGTAAATTATATATATAATTGTTACCCGTTTATTATTGAAGGTATAATACTGTTCTTGACATTTGCAACTTTATTTTTTTTAATTACAATTTTACTATTTTTTTTGTTATGACGATCCTTCGTTTTTTTATCTGAATACTTGACATTCTTAGATTTTTTTTTACTATTATTTTTAATCCTGTTTAATATTAATATTACTATTGACGACTTTAATACAGATACTTGTAACTGACATATTGAATGAATAAATATACTAGGTATATATGCAGAACCCTCTCAGATCGCGCATCAGACTCACTCAGCCGAATAGTAGGTATTTGAAGGTCGCAGGTCAATGAACCAAGAGCAATGTCTTCATTAGTAGAGATGACAAACAAGTGAGCAAAAAGTGTTTGAACGACGCCCTCGGTCGTTACATAAAATTGCGCGAAAATACTTTTATATTATGTTAATGTTACTTATGAGAATTGAGAGTTCCGTGTGGTCTTGAAGACGAATATACTTACGTGGGTAGGTAATTAAAAAAGAATGGGTTCCGTAGACATTAAAGAACAAGAATACTTAAAAAAAAAACTTTAAATAAGAACAAAAAAAATGTAACTTAAACTTCAATAGTCTAATTTACTTTGTAACGCCTAGTTTGGATTTAAAAGAGAACCTAAC
This sequence comes from Choristoneura rosaceana, assembly GCA_037349165.1. Taxonomy (NCBI): domain Eukaryota; kingdom Metazoa; phylum Arthropoda; class Insecta; order Lepidoptera; family Tortricidae; genus Choristoneura; species Choristoneura rosaceana. Next base: position 1,670,274 of record JAZBNJ010000036.1, read on the forward strand.
TAACGAAAAGTTGAAAACTCTCGCCGTTGTCTCTTCAAAGTTCGATATCTCAAAAACGGCTGAACCGATTCTAATAAAACATACCATCGCTAGAAAAACCTGCATTCAAATACGAACATTGAATTGCTTCGCAGGTTTGTGCAGGTTTCCTCACGGTGTTTTCCTACACCGCAAGGCTCGTGGTAAATTTAAAATGTAATTCCGCACATGAATTTCGAAAAACTCAGGTGCGAGCTGGGGTTTGAACCCACGACCCTCTGCTTGAGAGGCGATAGGTCAAACCACTAGGTCACCACATCATCTTATTTCCTCATTTTCATGCATTAAAAATTCAGAAAGAATCCCTAAAAACAAAAATCCATAAACTTAACCGCTGACTGCATTATGAATTTTACGAGGCAGCGTCGCATAAAGTTTGTTAAAATGTCTATTAAAATGTTTTATTTTTAATCCGAACTAGCTCGGATTCCGGTAAAGGTTGGAAACCGGTGGCCATAAACAACTGACACAGTTATTGTTGACAAAATTATTGCTTTATCTTATATTCTCGATGGATTCCGTGTCCCAAGGGAATTCCTTTCTCTTTTAACTCCCGTGGCGAAAAGACGGTTTCAAGAACAAGGAAAAGGAAAAATGAAAAAGGAAAGAAAAAGAAAATTTCAAGCCCATATCTGTCTATGGCGTCGTATCTTTTAAATGGATGGACTGATTTCGATACGGTTTTTATACTCAAGAGCGGGATTTTTGCGGGGTTCTCATAGCTTTGTTTTGAACTGTGAAATGACAACTTTTCTAGGTTGGTCAGATTAGGTTATCCTATAGGATGGTATGTATGGATGGCCGATGGGGTCAGAAGGTTCTCGAATGGCGTCCGCGGACCGGGACACGAGCTGTCGGTAGGCCTCCAAGAAGATGGAGCGACGACCTGGCTAAGATCGCGGGATCGCGGTGGATGCGAAAAGCACAAGACCGGTCTGAGTGGAGAGCCTTGGGGGAGGCCTATGTCCAGCAGTAGACGTCTTTCGGCTGACATGATGATGATAGTGATTATTTTGTAAAACAACAACTCAACTGTCTACGGTACGGTAGAATGCATCCAGCGCCCTGGGCGAGCTTTGTACCAATGGAATTTAAAGAATGGAATTTATGCCACATAGAGGGAAGGTATCTTTACCGTAGAAAACAAACTCTGAAAGAAATTTTTCATTTTTAAATCAATTCGAACTGTATTGAAAGATTTTTGAACGAGTAATCTAAAACATACGTGCCTTGTTAAAAACATTTTTGAATTTCGAAGAAATCTAGAAATTATTTGGACACTAAAATGAAATACTCGTAGTAAATCTACCCTCGCCCTCGTTATGTTATGCTGTAGTAAATTATACAAAAAAAAATAGTTCTGTTTTCTGTTGACGAATTTGTAAATGCAACGCATACCAAATAATAAATAAAATCATTTTTTTTATTAATTAACGACATATTAACATTTGATTAGTTATTTTTATAAATCAGAAATATTTCAAAATTTTATTTTAGGTATAAATAACATTTGACTTTAATAATTTGTGTAAATTTTGATGATGCATTCTTAATTTTTTTTAAATACCTATACTTTTGAATTGTTTTCTATTTAGTTTTATTTTAGTACACAAGATTATTGTAATACATTTCTAGAAGTGGTTACGTAGTAAACTACATTGTAAGCAATTAAAAATTTAAATGAGTAACAGCCCCTCAAGAAAGAATAGTTGAAAGTATGAAACCAATTATTTTCTTAATTTCACGTAACCCCTAGCGCCACCTAGTCATCTACTCGAGAAACTGCTACATTCTACATCGCGCTATCGAAGTTTCTTAACTCTGACGCATAGATACAATGTACAAATTATCTCCTTCGGACTTCGATCCCTAGGATAGTCAACCATTTCGATTGAAGTTTATCCTCAAAATAGTATTGAGGGTACCTGTCAAAGCAGTTGTAAATTTGCACAATAATTAAGTAATTACAATTTCCATACGAATCCTTTCAAAGGCGAATTTGACAGGATTATTAGAAAACCAAAACTAAGTACCATATTGATTTATGAGCGGAGGAATCCATTATTTCGTAACCCCACCTCTGCTTGGAGATATTGCTTTAATAACCCCCTAACACTAGCTAGTACAACCCTGCAGAATAATACTTAGCTGACAGAATTCGTAAACTTAAACCGGCAAATTGAAAAAGACTTTCGTGACAGTCTACCCTAATTAATAAGTAATCACTAAAACAGAATCTAGGGGATCTGTCAGCCTTCCATTAATAATTAGTAATCACTGTAAAACAATCTGGGGGATCTGTCAGCCTTCCAAAACCTAGCTGGAGATTTCTCTATAGCCTTAATACTGACCAGCGTATCCTCCGCAGAACAGTTCGTTGTCATTGTAGTTTACGGGGTTGGGGTAGCCGAATCTCCACATGGAGTTACGGGCCGGAGGGTCCATCAGTCTGCCGTGACCCTCACCGGGGTGGGGACTGCTCAGCATCTGAAACGAACATCAGGTTAAATTCGAGGGTAAATTCGCTGCTGCAGTGTTCTTCAAGTGAGGAAAAAAGTTATACATAAAAGGGTTTACGCTTCTCATGATAACTAATACAGTACTAATACAGTATTCATTGCCTTGCAATTGAATCGAAGGCTTGGGTAAAATGGCGTTTTTGCAGTTGTATTTTAAATACGGATTAGTGTCACTAAACAACCCTGTGCATTTTTCACGATTTGCTAATTTCGTTTTACAATATTCCCAAACACGTTAAAAGCATAAATTCAAAAAGTTGAAATAAGGTTTTAATAGAAAAATCTTTATAGAGATTTCCGCAATACTCTCAATTAGAATTAATTTATAAAACAAGTAGCTTTTGCCCGCGGCTCCGCCCACGTGGTATTCGGTTATCGCGCGCTGTTTCCTCGGTAACTGTGCATTTGTTAGGGATAAAAAGTAGCCTATGTCACTCTCGGGACCATAAACTATCTCTATGCCAAAAATCACGACGATCCGTCGCTCCGTTACGGCGTTAAAGCGTAACAAACAAACAAACTCACTTTCCCCTTTATAATAGTAAGGATGGATTCGGTACACTGTCATGGTTTACACTTTTAATATATTAAAATGTGGTATACCACAGCTGGGCTCTAGCACTTGCGCTTATATTATTTAAATTACCTGGTGATCCAACCATGCTGCAGCGGTCGTCGCGACTAGATTGAAATGCAATTGGGGAACCACACGTTCTTATACCGTGCCAACACATTTTATCAAGGGTTTAGAAGTACCCGCAATCTATCTTAATTTTATAAAGGCACCCTATTACACCGACGTAATAACAATGTCTGACGATTTGTCCAATAATAATAATAATAATAATAATAATGATTTATTTCACAAAACACATTTTACATAGTTATGTCTTATCCTTCAGACTCCGAACTAGGCGAAGCCTGTATCTCGGTAGTCTGCGAGTGCGAGTTCACTAATGAATGTTCGAATCGATGCTTATATCTTCCTATCCAATGGATTCGATGCATAAGTCAAAATAAATTTGTCTTCAAGTATAATATAGTACAAGTATTTCCCCAGCCAGATATGTCTGCCATTATAATAGTACCTGGGCGACCGAGCTTTGCTCGGACTAAAATTCGACAATAAGCGTTTTCCCAGAGATAAGATCAAGCTAGATTGATTTGTCATCCCCGAAAACCACTACGTATAACAAATTTCAGCGAAATCATAGGGGCCGTTTCTTTGAATTACTTACTTGAATTACTAGCAACCAGGACACCAGGCGCGCAGCAAAGTTAAGAGCAAAGGACTGCATCTGCAACAGAAAACAAAACATTTTGTAACAATTAAATTTATTTGTAATGTTCAAGAGCTTTATAATTAATACTAGATTGGACAACAAGGGACTAAAATAAGCCATAATGACTCGAGAGTTGGCTATAGTTAGATAGTGGTAGTCGAGAGTGGCATTATGGTTGATTGTTTAGTCTCGCGTTAAACACTACTTTTCACTTTGAATGCGAGGAAGAAAAACAATGTTTTGTTCAAAATTACTGCGCGGTTTTTTCTTTTCTTTTGTTGTTTATGAAGTGACGCTTTAAAAGCTTTCATATTTAGCCATAAGTTTCAAAATTGAAAAATATTTTAAAACTAATTGAACTATGGATACTTACTAAAATGAATTAATCCTTAATATAATTGAATGGATTCATATTCGTAATCATTAACTGTGTTTCACGAAATTAAATCGTGTTTTTTAAACATTTTTGCACAGTTATCATTTAGAGTCTTTTCCACGTCCAAAAATCCTGCATTCACAAACACCGTGTTGGCTGTTTAGGGGTTTCCAACGTAAATTAAAAAAAAACTTTAATAACAAGAGAATAAAAAGGAGCTTTAGTCCTGATATGCAGAGACTAAAGTAAGATTTTAAGAGCATGAGAAGTGAAAAATATCTTTGTTTTTATAATATACCAGTCGTGAAATCTCGAAAATTTGCTATTTTTGTAGATTACGCGACGTAAAAAAATTCTGAAAAATTTAAGAAAAACTGTTAAAGATTAAGTCGATACCTCCTACGTATACTGATACAACTGACAATTTTGAGATTTTCGGTTTTTTGCAGATTTATTACTAAAATACTAAAATCTACCTGCCACAGAAATTTCGTACGAATATTCCTATTAGTTTCGGAAATAAAGTAACGTATATGATTGCATCTAACACCCTTTTGTCAATCGGTACGATGTATACTGAGGCAGGTCGCTTGCACCTATATACGCGGCACAGATATTGTGGAGGGGCGGTGCTCGTGTGGTGTAGCGGGCAGTTGCCTCAGTATGCATGCTCGCCATCGATGCGTTTGGACGTTGTCTCAGTGAGCTTAAACGATAGTTGATGAGGCTACATGCACAATTAAGTCTTTATTATGTTAACTAAATGATTGTTATTGTATTTTACTTGTAATTTAATGTAAAATAAGTAATATCATTGCAAAATGAAGCAGGAGAGAGGGAGAAATATAGTTTCAATGGTTTTTAATGAACCACAAGGCCGTGATTCGAGCAGTAAAATAAGGCAGTTTAATAAGGCTTATCATATAATTGTACACTTAAATTTACGTTAAAATTCAAAATTCTCATTCATAAAATGTTATTTACCCGCATATATTGGTTTACGTGAATAAATCGTTAATTAAAATGTATAATTATGTTTAGTTTCACCGCCGAATCTTTACGGGATGAAGTTTTGTTCAGTGTATCAATAATGTCAACTTATTGAAGTAAATTAAGGGCCAGTGCTATTACCTATTGTGATCAAAGATTAAATCTTTATAGATAGTACGGTGTCATTTATACATTTTTTAATAGTTGTTAGATACAGTCAACGTTAAAAATAAGTGATCACTTTTGTACCTTGTCGCTTCCAGTCGTTACATAATTTCGTATGGCTTTTCAAACATGACGTTAAAGTGACAAGGTACAAAAGTAACTAATCAATAAGACTATTCTAAACATGTCATCATCATCAGCCGAAAGTCGTCCACTGCCTCCCCCATAGAACGCCACAATGAACGACAACTCGCCACTTGCATCCACCGGTTTCCCGTAACTCTTACGATATGGTCAGCCCACCCGGTGGGAGGCCTGCCAACGCTTCGTCTTCCGGTTCGTGGTCGCCACTCAAGGACTTCGAGCGATGTGGCCTACCCATTGCCACTTCAATTTGCATATTTTTCCAGCTATGTCAGTGACTTTAGTTCTTCGACGAACTTCCGCATTCCGGTTTCCATCGCGAAAAGAAACTCCAAGCATAGCTCTCTCCACAGCTTGTTGCTTGACTCTGAGCTTCTCTAAGAGGCCAACAGCCAAGGACCACGTCTCAGCGCCATAAGTCATCACTGGCAACACACACTGGTCGAAGAGTGTAGTCTTCAGGCACTGTGGATTATTAGACGAGAAGACATCACGAAGTTTCCCGAACGCTGCCCATCCGAGTTGGATTCTTCGGGCGACCGCTTTTTCAAAGTTGGATCTACCCAATTGGACAACTTGTCCAAGGTAAAAACATAGTGGTCAACAACTTCGAGTGCATCGTTCCCAACGATAACCGGCACGGGTGTGACATGGACATTTGACATGATTTTAGTCTTGTCTATGTTCATCTTAAGACCCACCAGTTGGGAGACGATACTGAGGTCACTAAGCATAGTACTGAGCTCCTCCAGTGACTCCGCCATTATGACTATATTATCGGCACCACATCATCATTCTTAACATGTATTGTTACTTAATAACAATTTTCTTATTATGTTACTAACTTGTTTTCAATTACCATTTCACTTACCATGGTTCAATATTTTTTTTATTTTATTACTTGACATAAGTAAAAGCAAAGTATGTGATTATTATAAAACTGTATACAATTTTCTAGCAGAATTAAAGAATTGCATAAATCATTAGAATTCACACTTCTTTTTTATTCCATTTCAAGTATTTTTGCACAGCAAACTTAAAATATAATAAACTGTATAGTGGTACGAGTGATATTAGTTCAAGTGTATATTGGTACAAGTGACATATATGTCAATAAAGTAATGATGACGGGCAAAAAAACAAGTACTTCCTTTTTCTTTTCAATCCTTATCACTACGTCATGTAATTATCTATGTATGAAACAAAAATATATTACATTTTAATAATTAATTACTTTCGCCGTATACTGGGGCAAGTGGTACTTAGCTCAGTATACCACACAACTACAACATGTCAAATACGCGTACACAAGTGCATCTGCCATTTTCTCAAAAACTACCATCAATTTCAAAGTTCCATTAATGTAGACTAAAGTAAAGCACTTTCCTTACTACCAATCCAAAATTTTGTAAAATTATCTGTAAAGACAAGAAAGTTACGAACTAAGGAAGCTTTGTACAGCTCTCCTGTAAAATCACAATTTTGCACTTATACCAGTATACGTAGGAGGTGTCGAAGTTACAGATTGATTTAAAACCTCATAAAACCACTAGTTATCATGCAAAAGTCAAAACAATGTGATTAATTTGACCTCTTAAAAATGAATTAGTATATCGATTGAAGTATATTTCCGCATGCAACGGTACTTCGCTTATTTATATTGCTAAAGACGAGTCCTAAGTTAACACGAATCGGTGATAAACACCGATTTTATCGATTCATTGGTCGTAAACGTCAGTTTTATGCGGTGGACGCATATTCGTAATTTATTTTTATTTGATCGTTTGTCTTTGATATGTCGCTTTTTCACTGTTTGACTCAACCGAAAAACTTTACTTACTATACAATACAAATACTGTTTATTTTACACCAGAAATAGTAACTTACAAATACTCTTATTTAAATTAGTCTTTTTAACCCCCGACGCAAAAAGAGGGGTGTTAGAAGTTTGACCGCTGTGTGTCTGTCTGTCTCTCTGTCTGACTGTGGCACCGTAGCCCTTAGACGGGTGGACCGATTTGAATGCCGTATTTTTATTTGAAAGCATACCTGCTTTCAAATAAAAATACGGCATTCACCGAACCGATTTTGATAAAACCTATCTAAGAACCATTGCTAGTAAACCTCCTAGCAATGGTTCTTAGATATGTTTTATCAAAATCGGTTCAGCCATTTTTGAGATATTGAACTTTGAAGTGACAAAGTCGAGGGTTTTCCAACTTTTTGTTGGTTAGGTTAGTTGGTTGGTTGGTTGGCTATTCATTGTTCAACGAAAGTACAAACTGAAACGTGGATGCACAGAAAAAAAACACAGGAAAAGGACCAGTGATAGGAATCGAACCCAGGTCTTCAGCATTCCGTGCTGTGTGCCATACCCCTACACCACCACTGGACAGAAGTCTAGAAACAATTTTTCTTCCAAGCACCACACATTTCACCCAGCTTCTTTTGCGTAGTATAGGTAAAAGTAACAAATTTCAAATTTAAATAAAAAAAAAAATTATTTGTAATTTATAAGTTTTGTAAGCAATTTCTTTGGTTATTTTAAATAAAAAATGCAAAACTCCATAACAATCTTAATATTCATTATTGTTCAATTTAAAATTAGAAATTGTAGATCTATTTTCGATTGACCATTTATTGTGTTCGATGAACATTTTTGTAAATTTCTTTTAATTACCTAACATTTTTTATAAATTATAATGTTTTTTAAAAAGTGGCAAAATATATTACAAGTGACAAAAAATAAAAAACGTACATAAAATAAAATTTTTAGCTAAAACTAAAACAAATTGTCTAAAGAGTACCCCTTAGGCAAGGTCCCGAAGATGCTGGCAGCGTTTCCTCTTTGAATAGCTAGGCTAATTCGTTGTCTGAGGAAGCTGCCAGCTTATCTGCTCTTTAGCAGATAGGATAGATCCCTTTAGATAGGTAAGAGTTACAATAATTACCTACGTATGTTAAATAGTATGACATAACTAACCACGATTAATATTCAAATTGCTATCTCGCGCAGGTAACATCTGCCATGTCACTTTTGCCATCGATTTGCATATAATGGATAACGAATCGTCACTGCCTTTATGATAATGCTGATCAATTTATTCATGAATCGATTAAATAAATTCCTTTAGTCTGTTTAGAACACTTAGGAAACCTTACCTAAGTCTACGCGAGTCACAAACCCACCCACTGTTATAGAGGTAGATATAAACCCCCTTGCAAAAAAAACGGGCACCTATGGTTTTTGCATTTTATGTGCATGAAAGCTTACTTTCTAAGCTTCAATGCCTAAAAATCTGAAACCCATAGGTGCCCGTTTTTTTTTGCAAGGGGGTTTATTTTTATTGGTTGCTGCAGTGATAGCCCGGAAACGTCGAGATAATTTTTTAGCATTATAATAATATAATAATATAATAGTCGTGATTAAGTCTCCAGATCAGCGAACGATCTTTAAACAGTAAGGTTACTATTACTATGAAATACGAAAATTAAAATTCGTATCGTACAGTCCTGCTGACGTTTATATTGTTTAATACGAGTGTGAGAGGGACGGTACGATACGAATTCAGATTTTCGAATTTCGTAGTAGCCCTGCAGTATCGACAAAAATCCCACTTATGTATGTAAACAGACAGCCAAACAATGAAAAGAATTTTACCCCGGCAAAATGGCGACCGCGCTCGCTCTGTCAATTAGACAATTTCGCACACAAAATCCTAAACATAATAAAACAGATCACGCAAACAGAACACAAATCAAAGCAAAATTATGTGACGTCGTATTTCCATATTCGGATACCGTTTTAATCGATGTGGGTAATAATATAATAGCTTTAGAAGCCTGATTGGCCGCTTCGGATCGGGGGTAATGACTTAGCCCAACTTTGTTTATTATTAAGTATCTATTATTAAAAAAAAGTGTCGAAAAAATAAAGAAAATCCTTGATCAAAGGCGGTAACTTCACATTTTTAGCCCCGGACGCAAAAAGCCCTCTTCTCTCTTGTTATAAGTTTCATGCCATGTGTTTTATTTTATACATTTGCTTAACTGTCTAAACCCACTCTGTCTGCCTGTCTGCCTGTCTGTGGTACTGTAGTTTTTAGACCTAGGAATTCCAATACTGTATTTTCACGTAAAAGTAACTTTCCTAGTGGTGGTTTTAGATAATGTTTGATAAAAATTGGTTCCAGCTTTTTGAGATAATGATCTTTGAATGATGACATCGGTGTCTTTTCCACTTTTCGAAGTTGGTTGGTTATTCACTTCCCTTTTTGAGCAAATGGAAAAATATTTATACATGTGTAAAAATCCTTAATGGGAAAACTGTAAAATTTAACAAAATTTTCAGAGAGTAAATAGAATATCGATAGTAATACCCCTCAAATTCTACGGAAGTGCATCCAAAAGTCCTCAATGCAACCTAAGTATTTTCACTTCCCAGTTTTTTTTTAAACAATGAAACCAAAGCTGATATTTACATTTTATCATAAAAAGCCACGGGCAATATCAATCGCCACCAGAAGCGTACAATTTAATCTTTCGCTCAAACCATTTGTTTGGAAGCGAACGCATGTTATAAAGTGTCAAGATAATTAAAGGTGCATGCTGTTGTGTTGACCGTACAACGTGTGTGCGTATAATGTCAGTATTAAGATAACATCATTAAACAAAACTGTAGAAAACAAAGTAATTGCATGGATAATCACAATGTGAATAAAAATTGAGAATGGGTATTTTAGATAAATTAGACATAATTATTTAATTTACTAACGGTAACAGTCATGATGATGGTAGATGCGTCAAAATTGAAGGTCATAAAACATTCAAATAATATATACATGTATATATTTTAACTAGATTACAATGTGTCCCGCTGCAGGCTAAAAGCCTCCCTTTTCTTATTCCACTCATCTACAGTCTACTCTTGGCCACTTCTTGCCAATCGTGCCAATTGGACTGCCATATGGATCCGAACCGCTGGGCCAAAGTAATCACCGATTGGGTTTCGTGCGACGGGCACCGGTGCAGAGGCAGACCTAGAAGGAGAGGCGGGACGATTTGGACCGAATCCAGTCAAATCGGAAAGTCTATTATGAAAATAATACGGTTGAATGGGGGTTTTTGTGACAGGTTCTTCTTCTTCTCTTTTAAAATACTTATGGCTTTTCTGTCCTAATTAATAGGACAATTTCGCCATTGTCAAAGTTCTTTGAGAGGGACGTTGTACGTGATTGTAGTTTTTGCAACTTGATAATGAACTTCCAGAAACCACGTGGAGACAACTTGCGCATTAAAAAATGTCAGACACGAGAGCAATATAGAATTTTGTTATCACTGTTCACTGTTAAGGTTAATCGCCGCATAAAACACTATCAAAATTATACTTCAACTAGCCAAAGAAACAGAAATAGCAAAATTGGATATTGTCTACATCCGCCATGTTCGAATGCTACAAATCGAATCTCTTGTGATAGATTAGTTGGCGCCAATATCTAGAGATCCGTTTGACAACTTTGACATACCTACCACAACCTGAATAATTACCTATAGTGACCAAGGTAACAGAAATTTAAACATATTGATAATAATAATAATAAAATCTTTATTAACTTTACATCTTATTTGACAAATATAACTTATAGGCTAAACAAACACAGAATAAATGAAAATAATACACATAGGTACCTGAACTAGGATGAAATAAATCCTGTGTTTCAGGTGTAATAGGACTTACAATGCTTACATAAATAATCAAATGCAAAACACAACAAAATGATAGATCTAATTAAACAGATATTAAATAAAAGGCACATTTTATGGATCTAAAATAAGCACTTAAAAATAAACTTAACACTATTTAACCCTATTTATTTCAAGACGGTCAATAATTTTTCTGAATCTTCGTAAGACATTTGAAGAAGAGCTTCTTGGAGAACTTTTTTTGTTCTATTATAATTAAAAGAGTATAGGCCTAATTTAGCGTGTAATCTATTGTATAGTAGCGGTGCCAGGAAAACGTAAAATCTGGAGGAGAAGGCATGCTTTTTGTTTATATTAGGAGGGCAAACTAAATCCTTACGCCTTTTTTCTGTAACTTCATTGTTAAAGGGAAGTGCAGCGTGCTGTTTAAGAACTGTGCTCATTATAAATAATTGTCTGACTGTTAGTACAGAACAAGATTGATATAGAAGGTCCGTAGGGAAAAGAAAATTGCGATTTGTAGAAACCTTTAGAATTGCTCGCTGTGCTCTCTCAATGGTTAGTAAAACCGATTTATATGTGCCACCCCATGACGTGATACAGTAAGTTAATATACTTTGACATAGGGCAAAATAAACCTGTCTGATTGTTGCTGAATCCATGACAGAACGTAATTTTTTGAAAACATATATTAACTTACGGACTCTGCCACTTAAAACTTCGATATGTTGTTTAAAAGAAAGTGTTTCATCTAATATTACACCTAAATACTTTATATTATTAGTCATTGCAATGTTTGGGCAATTACACGGGTTAGTACTGGAGACTTCACAGTGGTGGGCAACTATTTGATGATTGATGGTTATCTTGTTACTGGAATCGTCTGTGAGATAGTCTATAAAATAAACAACAAGCTTTAATAGCTCCAGTATAGTAAACTCACGTTTCGATGTACGCGGATTGCGGAAGAATCGTTGAAAAATTGGACGGGTTTTTATTACTAGGGATGTTATTTATAAATACGTATCGTCAATCTTAATAGTATCTGAACCCTTTAGTACAGTCATCCAAAGAAATCCATACGTAGGACAGCATCAGTTATGGACAAGAACCAATTATGTACAACTAGCTTTTGCTCGAAGCTTCGCCCGCGTGGAATTCTGTTCCTTTGTGCAGGTTTCGAGATAAAAAGTAGCCTATGTCACTCTCGGGTTCATAAACTATCTCTATGCCAAAAATTACGTCGATCCGCCGCTCCGTTTCGACGTGAAAGACGGGCAAACATACTCACATACAAACACACACACTTTCGCGTTTATAATATTGGTATGGATTGAGAACCGTTTTTTCACCGGTATTATTTTTAAGGTATTCTTTCCGGGTGCCCCGGATGGAATGCGAACTGCATCTCCTGGTTATACCGCCAGGTGTGCTACCAACTGAACCACCGGGCTCCCAATCAACTCATCCTAAACTATGATCATCGTCATTGACATAGCTCGAAAAATATGCATATTGAAGTGGCAATGGGCAGGCCACATCGCTCGAAGAACAAATAACCGTTGGGAGAGAAAAGTCCTCGGGTGGCGATGGCGACCACGAACCGGAAGACGAAACGTTGGCAGGCCTCCCACCAGGTGGACTGACGACATCGTGATTGCTGGAAATCGGTGGATGCAAATGGCGAGTTGTCGTTCATTGTGGCGTTCTAAGGGGGAGGCCTTGTCCAGCAGTGTACGTCTTCCGGTTCCGGTTGATGATGATGATGATGAAACTATGATCCCTTGCGTATGCCAATAGCACTGTGCATTACTAACTGTCCTGTATTGTTATTTAATGAGACAAAGTATTAAATGTTTGATGGAAAACAACTTTTAAAACGAAATAACATCGTAAACCATCAATAATCGCCTCTTTAATTGAATGCACAGCCTTACGCGACTCAACTTATATGTTGCGATAAACATAAAAGCTTCTTTATCTTGCACCTGTCAAAGTTGCCAGTAAATGGAAATGACATATAGTAAAAGTACAAAAGTGAGGCTCTGAAACAAAGCAAAAGGACACTTACCGAGTTGGAAATAGGGAACAGTCCAAGGGTCTCTATTGGTACAAGTATACCTTCTTTTTAAGGTATTTTATTTGTAAGAGAACACATAAAAAATGATTTTGGCACCTTTAAATGTCCATAGTGGATAAATTCAAAAACACAGCGGCTGCTTTGAAATATCGGTTGCAAACAAAAATAATCGGTGCTCATTTGTTTCTGCATCGGGTCTCTCGTTTACATAATTATATGTGATTTTGACGATGCGTCGGAGTTTTTATAAAAATACAGTGAATTATCCTTAAGAAGGACGATTTAAAAGGCATCCATCACTCTGTGTCCGCTGCCTTCGACGTCATCGGCTGATGATATCTAATTACAATTTCGAGATGTTTCATGTTTTCTCGATAGCGACATAGAGAAGTTATGACGGGAGCTGACAACGTGCTTTTACTGACAAAGTAGTATCGAGGAAACTGAACCGCGTACTAGAGTGGCACCACAGATATAGATTACACTAGATTACGCAAATGCATCTGCTTCGCGTGTCCGAACCCCGACCAAACGTCAGGGCTGGCCCCATTATAAAGACTGACCGCTAACTATACAGCAGATATAAGAAAGTGACACGGTTGGTTTTCATACAGATTGAGGTGTTTGCGTCATCTAGTGTAATCTATATGGGTATTTGCCATAATATAAGTCATCCTTTTTTTCCGTGTGAAGGTACACATTTATTTGCTTTGTATGATAGTAAATCCTGGGGCTCCCTCTTTGGAAGCTTAAGAATGTAGTAACGTAAATATTTCATTCACATTTTTATTATTTTTTGCTGTTCAGTTAATTTTACCCCAGCTTATTGTTTAGGTTTGATAAGATATGTAATCTTTCGCAATTTTGTAATTTTGACATAGATATGCGTTATATATATAGACGTGTCCTTCACAGTCGCCATCAAGAGAACCGGAGCTGTCTAGATGCTACTCAAAAACGTGTGTTTAGTAAATAACGAACTAAAGACAACTCCTGACGCAAGTGCTTTGTAGATTGCAACAATTATAATTTCTGATATCCTTATAATTTATTCGTTGCCGAACTTGGATAGCATCGATTATGGTTGATATATGTCTTGATCGCGTATCGAACAAGAGAAGGATTTTTATGCCTCTAGGGCTAGGGGTTACTGAATTTGTCTGCTTGTGTGTGGTCTATTTCCTGATATCCTAGTAATATAAATGAGAAAGTTTGTATGTGCGTGCTTGTGTGTATTTAATAGGTACTTCTTCCGCTAAAGGGCTTTAAAAAAAACTGTACCCTTTTCTTTCAAAATGTATTTAATTTTTTCATACAAAATTTTCTGAGTCAGTTTTGTGACACCCATACTGAGAGTATGAAAATAAAGACACAAAATTGTCATTTTTGTGGGGCATTTTTTTAAACTATCGGAATCAATGGTGCCCTTGTGCTCTTGATTTTGAGTGGGAAAAATATTTTTTTCCAAATTTTAAAACGAAAAGAAAAGTCGCATTTTTTTTAAATGCCCTAAAACGGCTGGACGGGTTTAGATTAAATTTGGTTTTTACATACACTAAATTGAGTAAATGCACTTTTGTACTCCGTGTATAAGTTATTTACCAACGTTAAAGTTATTGAAAAGTTCGCGGCGACGTAACTCCTTTGAAATTGCGATCTTATCACTCAAGCTATTTGGTTAAAGTTCATCAAGTTAAACACTTTTTAATTAAACTTTTCGCGTCTCTTCCATTAACTTGGACACCAATTATACACCTTCACTTTAAACCAATCTAAAGGAACCTATCAGCTATACGTAGGTACAGTTAACAGCAATATATATTCACAAATAAAGTTACGTATGTGGGACATATTGCATATTTTCAAAACATTCCGTATTTTGAAAAAAAAAACAAGCAGGTATAACATTGGTCTTTGGAGTATTTTTGTATTTTTTATTTCAACTCCAAATTTTTCTTACTTTTATGGTCATCCCGTAAAACCCATACCGAAAATACAAATTGAAATATAGATGCACATATAGTTTGATTCTTATTTAGTCATTTAACTTCGAAAAACTGTTATTTCCTATACAGAATCATGTACAAATAAATTACACCACCATTATTCTCTCGAACACGACTGTGTGTTATGGGAGACTTCCCATGTTCTGCCACCCTCTCTGAGTGCTCATGCCTGTTTGACCTCTCGTGTCCGTGTCGCTCTTGTTTAAGACTGTACTTGGCCATATAAATACACTTTCGGAACTGTTTGTACCAAGGAGTAACAAAGCACTTCCGGAGACGCCTCTGTTATGTATGAGCTACATTTTTTTTTATTTTTGAAGATATTTAAGTTTGAAAGTAGTGGTTTTTTTCGACGTTTTTTCAACTTAAGTAAAAAAATATGCGAATAAAAAGGGGATCAATTTTTAAAATTATATCACATCAAAATCCATTTAAAAGTGGTTCTTAAGGTGTGCAGTGTATTGCTACAAAAATACAGTAGGCACTTAGTTGACAAAATATAGTACTCGAATTTTATAATCTGCACTTTTTGCGATGTTTACCGTTTGCAATGTCAAAAAGTCAAAAGTCAAAATTACCTTGTAATTTTCTCTGTGTACCTGTTTTCTGTATCTGTATTATTTCTGGTGTACAATAAAGAGTATTTGTATTGTATTGTATTGTGAAAATATCTAAAATTTTGGCTATAATAAACACTTATGAATATCAAAAAAATACCACTGGTTCGGAAAAACCTCTGTTGAGATAAGAATCCGGCAAAAAACTCAACGAAGTATATATTTTTTAAGCAGTTCAACAATTCTTTTGTTTCTTTTCATTTCAGCAATATGAAATGCGTCAAATTGTCGTAATTTTACTTTGATCGTGACTATATCTACAGCACTCGTTACACTCATACATTTTTTACATTCTTGCAAAATCGTTCCAAAAGAAAGCTCTCACGCAAATGCGAAAAAAGTACACAGCTAATCATTTTGAACGACGAATCCTGTCTTATCGTTTGGCTGGGGGTATCGTACCATCTCCTGCCATGCTTTGTCCGGACATCAGTCAGGCATTAACATGCTACTCTGAATCGTCTTGTCAGATTAAATTTTCAATTATTCTTTCCCGCTCACTCGTCCTGATGGTTAATTCATTTTGATGCTGACCACCGATTTTTAGCGTTCCGTATCGCAAAAGGAAAAAACGTAACCCTTACAGGATTAGGTACCTACTTTATTCTCCGTCTATGAGAATTTTTTTCAGGAACGTGTGGAGATATTAAGCTGTAATATCAAATACTCGAGTCTGTTATCCCTTGAAGCAATGGAAAAAATCAAACTTGATATAAAAACAAATTGCCGTAATAGAAAAACCTGTAGAGTACTTCCTAGAAACTTGAAATTTGTTACCTCTAATATAGCATATCGCATGAGAAAACTCTGAAAGCTTTATTTTTATGTAACTTATATCTGTCTGTGTCAGTCACGGACATATTGTTCGTATCATTTCTGTGATGTCAGTGTCTAACCACACTGCGTAACATTTTCTTACGAGAGGTGCACAGCTAACACTGGAATCTAGAGACTACATAATCATGCACACCTATACTCCAATTCAATTGAATCTGACAATCCTGTAGACACGTCTAGCCTTCTAATATGAACACCGGGCTGCCTAAGGCTTTGTGATGTGACTATTATTATTTTTTGATTACTTTTAGATGATAATTGCAACAACAGGGACATATATAATCAAGCGTGCCCACGTTAGGGTGTGTTAAATGTGTAGAAAATTGTTAGATTCTATTGAATTGTACTTTAAGTTACGAATACTTAAAGTACAATTCAATAGAATCTAACAATTTTCTCCCGGAACCCTCGTTAGCGTGCCCGAGTCGCATCGTCCCGATTTATTTTGAATTCTTGTTAATGAGAAGAAAAAATTAATATTGTAATGAGCTCGTCGCAGGAGGTAAACGATATGGTAAGCGATGTCTTTTAAACATGTGAACAACAATGGCGTCTTTGCTGATAAACGGGAGGGATAAATCATTCGCTACTAAGGATGTAATGTTGTTTTATTTATTTCAACTTTCTGTGTCGTCCACCTACGGTGCGCAAACATAATGTTCTGTGACTCAACATTCAAAGTCAAAATCAAAGTCAAAATCTCTTTATTCAATTTAGGCTACAACAAGCACTTATGGACGTCAAAAAAATCTACCACCGGTTCGGGAAAAACCTCTGTTGAGAAGAATCCGGCAAAAAACTCAACGAGATTTTTTTTTTAAAACAGATTCACAATATTTGTACCTAAATGATATCTATATTCTATACATATCACAAGTATTTATCACAATTTTATTTTTAACACAGTAGGTTCGCTATTTGAAGGAATCGCTAATGCGGATCGGAATTATTTCCAAATATCCCTGTCCATGATATAATCATTGACTTTATAATAAGCCTTAGATATTAACGTCTTCTTTGAAGTAGATTTAAATTTTTTATCAGTTACAGGACGTCCACTGTCAAACATAGTCCTCCTCCAAAGACCTCTAGTTCAATCGCTTGAAAGAGGCCTGCATCCACATGAACACGCGGCTTCAACCAGGTCGTCCGCCCATGTCATTGGTGAAGCTCTACGCTGTGCTTGCCGATCCACACTCTTGGTGGTCTTTAACTGAGAATCAGGGTACAAACAGGGCTCAAAGTCACAAAAGGGCTATGGAGAGGGCTTTGCTCGGGGTTTCTTTGCGGGATAGAATTAGAAATGATGATATCCGCAGTAGAATTAAGGTTACCGACATAGCCCGAAGAATTGTGAAACTGAAGTGGCCGTCCACTGACGGGGCACATTACTCGCAGGACTTATGGCCGATGGGGTCAGAAGGTTCTCCAACAAGATGGAGCGATGACTTGGTTAAGATCGCGGAATCGCGGTGGATGCGGATACCACAAGACCGGTCTGAGTGGAGAGCCTTGGGGGAGGCCTATGTCCAGTAGTGGACGTCTTTCGGCTGACATGATGATGATGATGAGGGTAAAAACTGGATTCTCCAGCAGACTATGGTGCGCACCGTACTAGGAGGGGTATCCGAGCACAACAAGTTTAAATTAAACCTTGTTGTTATTATACGTATAAGATTCAAAATATTTCAATAAAGACGTAAAATATGTTCAAAGCCCTCTTGTTCTGAGAGGAGGCCTGTGCCCAGCAGTAGGACGCATATGCTGGGGTGATGATACGTACATAAGCACAATCTGCACAAAAATACATTTGATTCGTTCGACGTTTGAGTCCGGCGTAGTGGTAATTACTTTGAAGTGACAGTATACTTTAATGGAAAAATACTTTCAAGTCTTGCAAGTCAGGTCGGTATCTGGTTGGTATACTTGCAGGGAAATACCTGATATCAAAACCTGGTAACGTAAATACGCACCATCTCTATCCTATAGTGAATCGTCAAAACTTCACCATATTTATCGATTTCCGCAGATCGAAAAATCTTAATCACTTAATAACGATAATTACGAATGTTAAACGTCAATTATCGCATTTCTAGATATCGACAGGCGCAATAAAGATATCGGATCGATATAAATTAACCTGTTAATAATGGTGCGAGCTGTGTAATTAGTTTTAAACAAGAATGTTTCGTCGATGAAAATACGATGGGATTCCTTGGTGGCATTTTACGAGGCAGTACTGTTGTGAGGATTTCTAGGTTTAAATAAACGAATCAATTCGCTGCCCATAGCAAGCAAATGCCTAAGATAGGCAACAAGTGACCCTCGCGCAGACAGCTTTCTCACACAAAGGCTAAAGGAGACTAAACACGAATTTCTCCTATGCACCAACATTTCAACTTGCATGGCGTTAGTGTAATTCATTTATTGCGTTTCATGTTGTACATAAGGTCTTACTCGTACATTATGAACAATTCCAGGAACATGAACCCTGCTAGGGCACAGCAATCTTTTAAATATTTCGATGGTGGAAGTCTCAATTGGCGTAAGGGATAATCGGTATATTATCCCTTACGCCAATTGAGACTTCCGCCATCGACTTACTATAGATTACAATTAATTGATTATTAGAATAGGTTTTAGGTCGCTGCTGAAGTAACTAATGAAAAGAATGCAAGTCGAAATGTTGGTGCATAGAAGAAATTCGTGTTTAGTCTCCTGTCCAGCGGTGGTGTAGGGGAGCACGCAGCACGGATTGCTGAGGACCTGGGTTCGATTCCCAGCGCTGGTCTATTTTTCTGTGCATCCATGTTTCAGCTTGTGTTTTCGCGTGAAATATATGACTTTCACGGGATGACCGTTAAAAGTAAAAAAAAATGGAGTTGAAATAAAAAATACAAAAAAACTCCAAAAAGTATTCTTATTATTATTGCTTTCCTTTAAGTTACGGTATCCTAAAAATACCTATCAAAAATACAACATATCAATATTAAAAATTGTGTCCGACAATTCAGTAGGTGCGGACGATAAATTCCATTAAAGGCAGTGGAATGGCTCCTGCTATCAGATCGTAAAGTATCCGGCGATGCGCGCGCGCATCCTGAAGGGCTACTCCGAAACACGACGTTCGAAGTTCGTGTCGTGCGATCCCTCTCGCTCTCGTATTAAATAGTATAAGTGTGAGAGGAACCGCACGACACGAACTTCGAACGTTGTGTTTCGGAGTAGCCCTTCAGCTCGTATTGAGGCATTTCGTAAAGTAACACGTCTTTTGTTGTGAGAAATTGGTGAAGGTAAAATGGAAGGAATCGTCGGGTCGTGCAGATTGAAGGAGAAAATTATAATAATAAATATTTTGGCATTACACCAATTGGCCTAGCCCCAAACTAAGCAAAGCTTGTACTACTGTTTTATTTTGTTTATTGGTTATTTGCGAAGTTTCTTTTGTCATAATTATTTTAAGATAGGTATTATTAAGTGTAGAAAATTTATTTACCTGTTAAATGACTCTGAATATTAAATAACAAAAATTCATAAAATGCAGCTTTTTTCACTTAATATATGTAAAACCGAAAAGTCACCGAAAAACCGGAAAACCGGGTTTTACTATAGTACAAAAACCGAAAAACCGGTTTTTAAAAATACTAGCGGTTTTATAACCCCTAGCTTGTAGTCAAAGTCTCATAAATAAGTGATCTGATCACTTTTGTACATTGTCTCTTTGAAGTCATGTTTGAAAAGCCATACGAAATCGCGTAACGACTGAAAGCGACAAGGTACAGAAATGATCATTTATTTATGACGCTGACTGTACTGTGGGTGCTAGACAACGAATAGACATACAATATAGATAAATACCGAGACTGGCATGTAATTTTTATTTTATTCGACTTTAAGGCAAACGAGCAAGTGGGTCTCCTGGTGGTAAGAGATCACCACCGCCCATAAACATCTGCAACACCAGGGGTACTGCAGAGGGGTATTGGCATGTAATACGAGCAAATAATTAAAACCATAGATCATACTCGTCAAACTGAATAACCTAAACTAGTTCAGCTACTCTTAAAAATAATTAGTTTTTTCATTTTTGTCACTCTTTAGTTTTCTCGAAGAAGCAATGCAAAGCAAAATGCTTGATGTTTGTAGCGTGAGTGCAGGCGACGTCAGTTGGCGTAATTTAGCAAAAACTTTGTTTTTACTGAAGTAAATCACAAAAAAATTTTTTTGAGGTTTGGAACGTTTTTGCTAAAGCCAAAGATCTATACGGCGCATTTCCTCAAAGACCTTCATCAGTTTCCCCGCAAACATCAACGTCTTGTTAACTCGAACCCATCTTGTTAAAGGAGTGCTTAAATTTTATGAGCTCAGTAACAAGGTGGACCGTAAAAAATCACCATTAAACCTTCGGACGTCTTGCCTCTGTGGACATTTTGTCTAATGAATCACTTTATTAAACTTTGTGAGGTTGTGATTAAGTTTTGTTTATTACTCTCGCTTCCTCTACATTCATCAATCTATTGAGTTGTATGCCAGAATCGTAGCAAGTGGAAGGATGTAGTCTCTGCCTACCCCGTTGGGAAAGAGGCGTGATTTTATGTATGTATGTATGTATGTTGTTTATTACTAAAAGTTGGTGTTGGTTTGTCTCGTCTTAACATTTGTATACTTGTGTACACGCCCATAGAAACTGACAGGAGCTTCTATGGGCGAGTACACGAAAAACAGGGTCGGTATTTCCATGTCGGTATTATCCGGGCCGGGAAAGAGTGTCACCCTAATAGTAAAATAACAGAATAGGGATGATAACGCCATTAAAAAATAATTCGAAGGCACAACTCCAGTAAAAAAACGCTTTATCCTGAAAACCAGATGAATTTTCAATTTACTGTAAAATTAGATTTTTGGTTGCTTTAAAACAAATAAATAGTTAGTTGATTGAGTTGCCGGATAGTGACGTCAAAGTCGCTACCTATTGCCATTGAAACTCTATGGGAGAATTGTGTTTTGACAGCTCATAAAAAGTACGTCAGTTGATTGGTGGTGTCAACATCCCTATTCTCGCTGACTAAACGAAGAAGCTCTTAATGAGCCAGATCCTTTAAACAACCTACATTTCACTTTATTAGTGTACTCGATAATAAATCTGTTGCAATTTATAATCCCCATCTGAAACGTATAGGGCGTATCGTTTGCGATGCGCGTGCGCTGATTGCAGCAGAATGTCAAGGAATCTTTACATTTTTGCCGTTTTTGGTGAAGATTTACTGCGGAACTGAAGGGGGGCAATTAGAAGAAGCGACGCGCAAATTGGGCGTGTAAACGGACAGTGACATTTTGATGAATATAGGGGTAATAATAACTTGTTTGTATAGTTGTAGCGGGGAAAAAATAATGGCCTTTAAGAGAGCAAAAATTGGCCATGTGGGGGCCACATGTCGTGTAGGTTTCCGTAATACGCGGAAAATATTCAATATTGAGTATTGATCGACCATTGAGTAGGTACTTAATGGTAGATATTATAACTTAAGCTTAAGCCTACTAAGAAATTCTTTTAGCTAAATAAACATTTTAAAGTAGATTATTTTTTAATTTCGCCTGAATCAGTCCTGTAGTTTCGGAGCCTACAAACAAATGCGGTACATACAAATGGAGAATCAGGCATAAGAGTTATGATAGTCGTATAAGGGTTCCGTTACTTATTACCTTTTGTAAATTAAGGAATCCTAATAAAGAAGCTACCGTTGATGTCCTAATAAATAAATAAATAAATATCATGGGACACTTGACACCAATTGACCTAGTCCCAAACTAAGCAAAGCTTGTACTATGGGTACTAGGCAACGGATAAACATCTTATATAGATAAATCGGTAACATACTCGTATAAAACGGAATAGACACAATCTTCGCATTTATAATTATACTCTGTTCATAAACCTTTCAGTAGTATCGATTTAGTCCTGTTTTTTCGCTAAACTCGGCATAAATTCTGAATTAATTAAACTCTAATGGAGCAACTTGTGTATCTTGTGTGGATAAGAAACAAGCTTCAACGATAAAAATAAGATATTATTTGTAAGCACAGACATATTATCGGCATAGACAGTGTAATTAAGTAATTGGGTCTAAATACTTTGCGAGCTTAAAAAGGACTGGGGCCGACCCATTTATTCTCACAACTCTATTTACCCTAGTCAAAATACCATAACGGGACTTATCACGCTATTTTACACAAGTAATATTAACCTCGACGTTTCGGCAACATTACAGTTGCCGTGGTCACGAGTAGACTGAAGTGTGGGGTGTCAAGTCCGCCTAGCAGCGCGAGTTCTTCGAACTACCCGCACTTGATCACTAATAGTGGTGGTAGTGGTAGTAGTAATAGTACTAGTAGTAGTAGTAGGTAGTAGTTGTAGTAGTATAGTAGTTATGGTATTTTGACTATGAGTGAGAATCACGAAAGTTTAAAACGTTCTATTAACCCTAGTTTTAAGTAAGGGTTTCTTTCTTTTTTGTTTGGTACAAATGTGAAAAAAAAATCTTAAAAATAACAACCGAAATACTAAATATTACAAACTAAGTTAAAACTATATTAAAAACTAAACTATATCTAAAAAAGGCCCCTGCGGCATTGTGCCGAAAATGCTGGCAGCATTTCCTCGTTGAATCGCTATGCTGATTCTTTGAGCGAGGTAGCTGCCAGCTCTTCGGTCACCGGTGGCATCGATAAGCCTCTTCGAAATTTCTTTGAAGGGTTAAGGGTTCAAGGGTTTCTTGATATAAGAAAAATTCGCTAGATGGCGTTACTATCGAGAAGTCTGTTTGATGTTACAATCTTGCTAGTGATGGCTCCATGATGGCTCAAGTCTTTAGTTTTAGATATGCACACAGGCACTCATACATTTGCATAATTGCATAAAGCAGCGCTGCTAGCATTTTTTGAGTACTTAAACCATTTTTTTTTTCAGTTAGTAACCATAGAACATCCTCTTTTTACCCGACTGCAAAGAAGGAGGGTTATGTGTTTGACGCGTATGTATGTATGTATGTATGTCTATTCCTATGTCCGCTTGTAACTACTCAACGACTGAACCGATTTTGATAAATGATACGTCATTGGATTTGTCTTGACGACGCAAGTGACACTGGGTACATGAAATTCTTGAAAAATCAAAATGGCGGATTTTTGGCGCCAAATTGTAAGTTTTCAAAAAATGTTTTTATTCAAATTTATTGAGTGGGGTATCAAATGAAAGGTAATAGTTAGCCCATTCTAAATATATATGTGTTATAATAACTATTAAAAAAGTGTGAAATAAAACAATACATTTAAAAATTAAAAAACCCGACTGCCTTAAAAATACTAAAAAGAAGAAAACAAGTCTAGTGGGCTAGAACTCTGTTTAGTAGCTAACTTAAAGTTCAACAGTCGGGACTCATTTAAATCGTGACGTTTACAAATTCTTACCTAATGGGTCCCGACTGTTGAACTTTAAGTTAGCTACTAAACAGAGTTCTAGCCCACTAGACTTGTTTTCTTCTTTTTAGTATTTTTATGGCAGTCGGGTTTTTTAATTTTTAAATTTATTGTTTTATTATAAAATTCTCAGTTCTCTTTGGTCGCAAGGGGAGTACCTACTATAATACATGAATATGCATCCAATTGTAATTAAATACATCCAACTGGACCAAAACATCCAGGAATGCAACCTTCGCAAGGCTACAAAGTTACTTTTTGCTGCAACAAGACACAAGTTAGCCGTGGACCAGATACGCCCCAAACATCATCGTTCACTTGTTTACGCTGCTTTGCGCGAACCACAACGTAGCTCATGTCACGACAGATAGCGGGATACGATGAAAGTTTCTTGACAAGTGACACTAGATGGCGTTTAATTCGTTTTAGACGACCAGATGGCCTAGTGGTTATAGACTAGAGACCCTGACTACGAAGCTTGAGGTCCCGGGTTCGATTCCCGTGTCGGGGCAGATATTTGTATGAAAGATACGAATGTTTGTTCTCGGGTCTTGGGTGTTTAATATGTATTTAAGTATGTATCTATCTATATAATTATGTTTATCCGTTGCTTAGTACCCATAACACAAGCTTTGCTAAGCTTACTTTGGGACTTGGTCAATTGGTGTGAATTGTCCCGTGATATTTATTTATTTATTTATTCAATTCAAGTTTTGAGATAATAATGTCTTCATAGAACGATGCGATGATTCCACCAAAGTCGAGGTTGGATAAGACACTGCCAGACGACTTTAGGTCGAGTATGGTAGAGCTGTTCATGTTTGGTAGCTAAGCTAAATGGTTTTAGTATCGAGAGATCCGTTTGACGTTACAGTTTTGCTTGTGAGCTGGAGTTATGAAATAAATAAATGCCAGTGTCACGCTAAATTTAGTATGGAAAAATTTGGGGCTCTGTTAATGACGTAAGATAGTTTTTTAATTTTTGTAAAATCACAAAAATATGTTATTATTATTAAAGTTCCCGCGTGATAACGATGTTTCCTTGAGTCGTTATACTTTCAATGTTTATCAAATGTATCTGCTGTTACGAGTGTCAATCTTTTATTCAGTTCCGTTTTACAGAAGACTACAACGAAGAGCCATGCATCTACTTCACGGCAATTTTAGCCAAATATTAGTCATGTTCGTGTCATACATGACCATAATACTACTACAATGAGTTTACAGCGACCGTACTCGATGGCGACGGCGTAAATTATTTGTATGGAGAATTATACAGCGCCTCTACAAATAATTTACGCCGTCGCTATCGAGTACGGTCACTGTAAACTCATGGTAGCGGTACAGATCCCTCCTATAAATAAAATTGTGACATAGTTTATGGCTAGCTCCTATTATGATAGATCAACAATAACTATGTACTTACGTTTTTTGTAGTTTGATTAATTGAATGAAAAGTCTTGAATGAAAGTTTCTCTCGCCCCAAACAAGGATCTGGGAAGTTGAACAATCGGCTACAGCGGAGCGTCTTGTCTGCAAGTTCTGCAACAAATTATTTGAGTGGTTAATTATACAAATGGTAAGTACTGACTTGAGGTTGTACTTACTATGTAAAGCAATTACAGTAAATTTAAACATTTGTACTATAAAAGAATCTGAATCGAGTTCCAGGGCTGGACACTTTCATTACAAATGTCATAGCGATGATACGAATATCGATTCGTATTCATTTATTCATTGTAAAGTCATGTATATAGTTATACAAGGTGTTTCAGTGTTGTTCCATTAATCAGCTCAAGAAATCGTCGTGAAATGGATTTTAAAAAGGTTCTAACCAAACTACAGCTCAGCTTTCCCGGGTATATATTTTATCCATACTAATATTATAAATGCGAAAGTGTGTTTGTATGTTTGTCCGTCTTTCACGCCGTAACGGAGCGACGGATCGACGTGATTTTTGGCATAGAGATAGTTTATGGGCCTGAGAGTGACAGGCTAATTTTAATCCCGGAAAAGTGCACAGTTTCCGAGGGAACAGCGCGCGATAACCGAATACTACGCGGGCGGAGCCGCGGGCAAAAGCTAGCAGGTACATATTTAACCAAGCACTACTATAATAATTAGTTTTAATCGCTTTCCTCTCGTTCCAAGGACCACAGCCGCCTGAAGTAAAACAATCAGCAATAGCGGAGCGACGAACTGTCCGTGACATTCAGTTTTCAAGTTTAATGCAAACCGGGGGCTCGTCTCGCGCGGCGCGGGCGCAGGTGCAGGTGCTACGAACTTACAGACTTGCCAATCAATAATCACTATCAAATCGGTTTTTATATGATAGGGGTAAACGAGCAGATGGGTCATCTGATGGTAAGCAAGCACCGCCGACCCGATACGCATGAACTAATTGCATTACGTTTACGTAGGGATAGGATAGGTACGTAGGGATATAGGACATAGGAAAAATTCGTGTCTAGATTCGTGTCCAGTGGTGGTGTAGGGGTTATAGCACGAAGCACGGATTGCTGAGGACCTGGGTTCGATTCCCAGCGCTGGTCTCTTTTTCTGGTTTTTCTGTGCATCCATGTCTCAGTTTGTATTTTCGATTAGATCATTTAATTAAAAAAGATTGTCCTACGCGGTGAGCACAGCGGCAAACTCATGATTGATAATAAAGCCCCATTTAGACCATGCAAGAACTTGCATGCAAGTTGCATTACATCGCAGACTATTGAGGGCCAATGAATACAGTTGATCAAACAAATACCGCAATGTAGTGAAACTTGCATGCAAGTTCTCGCATAGTCTAAATGGGGCCTTAGATTGCGTGGATTCTGATTGGTTACATTAGATGTGCATCAAACGCAGCGTTTATCAAATAAAACAACTGAGCGCATAAAATGCGCGTCGACGGCGCTATAAAAAACGCGGTCCGCAAAGGTCCTAAAATAAACACGGAAAGACCTTTCAAGCCAAGACAACAGGCTAATGATTATGATTAATTTATTGGTTATTCTAGACCTTTCAGAGGTGCATGTAAAAACTGGAGCAAACCAAGTTCAGTACCGAAACAGGTTGAAATTATTGGTCTTGTTTTAATAGGCGCATTAAAAATACCGCCGGCCGCTTCCGTATATAGTTATCTCTTTTTAAACGATAAACAACAGCTTTTCATGATAAGGTTATGGTAATTGAAGCGAGGGATTCTAAAAACCGCCAAGTGCGAGTCGGACCCGGGCATTGAAAGTTCCGTACTTATAGATTTGTAGGTAAATTAATAAACACGCGTGTGACGATGTAGGTGGCTAGGTAATCATAAAGGTCAATGGCAGGTAAGTAATAAACTATTTTTCATTCGAGACCCTTAGTCTGTGAGGCCCTGGCGCTCTGAGTCTCTTAAAAGACTATCAAAGAGACTCAGGTATACCACAGTACCACTAAGTTTACATTTTTTCACTTTGTTTAATTTTAATTTAGTTTTAGTTTAATGAACAAAGCGCATTTATACTACTTATTCAAACAATCAAATTAAATATTACATGTTAAAATAAATATGTAGGTATGTCCAAACTCCAAAAGCATTAATTTTCCATTCTATAACAATCAATTAACACAGTTTTTGAGCAAATACCGATCTAACACCGGTGACTAATGCGCTGTCTATTTTTGGATTATCCACGCAGGTTTGTATTTGAATCATTGAACCTTTTGAAGTGGTTTGAACTAAGGTAAAAGAACAAGTTATTGATGACTTTTATATCGTCATTAAATTTGTGAATGACGAACAGGTGGGTTCGATTCACAAAGAAAAAGTATTTTTCTATTGCGGAGTAGAAATTGGATAACTTCCAATTGGTATATTATAAAAAAATGGGCGGGTAAAAAAATCATTCAATCAATCATTTACTCATCTACTCTTGTTTCTGATGCCCTGTCAATGACCCCTTTAGGAGATAAGTTCGCCTTTGTGCATTTGTATTTATTATCTGTTAATTTTATCAGTTCTGTGTACAATATAGTGCTTACATACATACAAACTTATTTTTCTATTACTTGCCACACTCACACACGTAAGAAGTAGTTTAGTTAGTTTAGTTTTAGTTTATTTATTCACTCAACATAACAATTACATTATATAAATACATTATAAAAATAATTTATGCAGAGATCGTCAAAACTTATAAAAATAAGCAAAGATAAAAAACAATAAAGAATTGTTTGGGGGGTTGTCAATAAATCAAATTACTAATTATGTCAATAAAAAGTACAAAAAAATAACTATTATAAACAAATAAATAAAAGTGAATACAAAACACGTTATATTTTTTCCTCGCCTTATGTTATTTTCTCAAAAACATTTATGCAGTCAATGACTCGATCTCTTACCCTATAGAGTGCAAAAAATCTGCTAAGAGCGACTGTACCAAGCACCGCAAAAAATCTTTAGAATCATCCAATCATCAAGGATGATCCAAGACAATCCACGATTAGCATAAACGATCACAGATTAAGATTGATATCTATGGTTACACTCCCACGCATGGCAAATCTACTCACATACGACAATTGAGTTTATCGTCGATCTATGAACCATAGCGGAATATTGAGTAGAGGTGACAGTGCGAGGTTATTCTTTTCACATGATTTGTATTATAATTTTTTATAGGGTAAACGTCCGAACACCGGTTAAAATTCCAGTTTACCATTTTTATCATGTTATTAGTAACAAATCTATTAGGGATTAAAAAAAATATGACAAAAGATGATTCGGACAAAAATTACGGTATGACTAGCGAAGAGTATGCGAACTTTGGCGCTCCCATCAATATCTAGGTATGCAATTGTCTTGAAATTCGATATTGGATTACAATGGAAATAAGTTCAACAAAAAGCATCGATATACAAAAAGTACCTACAGCAAAAAATAGTATTAAAAATGTTTGTTACAAAACTGATAATATGTAGTTGAAATTATATCATTTGAAGCAGTTTTGTTCCATTTAGAGGATAATGCAAAAACTAAATATAAAATAGTGACAAATCAATGTCAAAGTCGAAATATATTTTTCAACGACAAGGAAAATAAAGTAAAGGTTCACTTTAGGCTATAACATGTACTCATGAATGTCATAACATCTACCACACCGGTTCAGAAATTCGGATATTAACATAAAAAAAAGTATTTTATTACAATCTTGTGCCGCCACGGTTAAAAAAATATTACAATCACTTTTGAAGATATTCAAATCTCTTTGTAAATTATAGCCGTGGCGTTTTTTGCGCATTTATGATATTTTATGAATCTTTAGGAAGGAAATAAGGATTATGTTTCGTTTAATGTGTTTTTTATTCATAAGTCGCGATCAATAGATGCCTCAAAAGGATAACTGTATTGAATATATTGAGCAGGTTAACAGTTAACGTCAAGATTACTAACGACTTATGATTAGGTATTCTAAACGAGATTATTGATTTGATAATTAATATGGCAATAAAATTAGAACTTGTGAAAGAAAGAAAGAAAGATTTATTTTGACTCCATAAGTACCACCTAAGACTAAGACTAAAACTAGCACTAAAACTATATTACTTGGTGACACGACAGAAAACCAAAAAAGGGTCTCCACTCAGCATGTGTTGCCGCACATTATGTGCAGCAAGGCTAGTTTTCTGTGGAGCCCAGCAACTTCATTAAATTTTTAGTTTTTCTTATCTACCTAAATGTAGATTACTTACTGTTTATTATTACTATTGAATCCTGTAGGATTATTCACCATTTGTTCCCTAACAAGTCCCCTCCTCCCTCACATGTAAGGTATATCTAATGCGACAAAAAATCATCATATCACCGACAACAACTAATAAGCAAACAAAATAGGTATTAATGGTATTGTCTAAGTATTTGTATAACACTAAGAACACTTCTAAATGCAGAATCAATACCACTAATTCCAAACATTTCCTTAAGCCGTAGCGCATAAACTAATGTTGGTTAAGTCATTGAACTTCGCAAACAATCTGGTTCATACATACAAACAAATATAGACACGTAATGGACAACCAAGGACAGACGGGTAACGAGTTCGACAACCGGAGAAAACAGCAAAATA
The DNA here is from genome assembly GCA_037349165.1 of Choristoneura rosaceana. Classification (NCBI taxonomy): domain Eukaryota; kingdom Metazoa; phylum Arthropoda; class Insecta; order Lepidoptera; family Tortricidae; genus Choristoneura; species Choristoneura rosaceana. Next base: position 1,700,613 of record JAZBNJ010000036.1, read on the forward strand.
TTCGGATTTTAGTGATGTAGCTAAATAAATGTCGATACATCGATATCGATATATTTTATTAATTTACCGGATACGTGTCGAATGATTTATTATAGTTGTACTATAGCTTTGCACAAGTTAATTTTCATCATATTATAAGAAGATCAGAATTAATAATAGGATACTGCTTATCCCGAATAAATGAGTTGTTTCCGAGGGCACACGATATACCTATTTTTGTTCTGATTTATGGTGTGCAATAAAGAATATTTGTATTGTATTGTTGTTTGTATTGTGTTATGTTTTCTTGATATTGCTGTAATGTAATGTAAATTCACCACCTGCTTAAATTTATTCCTCACTTCTCCATTCCAATGTAAAGGTTGCCTGGAAGAGATCGCTCTGAAGCGATAAGGCCGCCTATTGCTTACCTCAGAAAGTCTTTGTGTGTATACCTGTTTTCTGTAATTTTTTGCTATATTTTGGTGCGCAATAAAGAGTTATTGTATTGTATTGTATTGTATTGTAAATACAAATTCTAGCAACAGCTAGCTTGATTCAATAATGACAATGACTAACAACATAACACGAAATCTTAATTTACAATACCTTAGAGATTATAGTGAACAACATAGTTACTAAGAATAACTGTGACTTTTACAGAATTATGGAATCAAAGAAAAAGTCAAAATATCTATATTTAATTTAGGCTAAAACAAGCAACGTTCCCAAATCTACCATCGGTTCGGAAAAACTTCTGTTGAGAAGAATTTGGCAAGAAACTCAACGAGGTAAGTCATGTATTTTTAGACAGAATCGACTGGTTATCCACATCCCTATCAAATGGCATGTTTGATGAACGCCGCAAATGGGGCTTGCTAAAGCTTCTGTTCATTAACATTAATGAAGATTAAAATTAATTGTTCGATCAGATAAGTTAGAGAAGTCCATTAGATTAGCATTTTAACACAATTGGCATCAATTAAGACTTCTATTTAGATGAAGTCGATTGTAGCTTTGAAATAGATGCCTGTTTTTTATCAAAATACAAATGCCACATTGTTCCGTCGCTCCGTTTCGACGTGAAAGACGGACAAACATTCACACAAACATAAATCAAAATCAAATCAACAAATCAAATCTATTTATTCACTTGACAAACACACAAACACACACTTTCGCATTATAATATTAGTATGGATAAAATATGTACCTACCTGTAATAAATATATAAAACTTTTTTTTCGTATACCAGCTAAGTTTCTGGAATTCTTTGCTGATGGAGTGGCGGGCTAAAGATAGTTCTAGCCAAAGTCTAGTGGTCTAGACCTCTGTTAACAGCTAACTTAAAGTTCAAGAGTCGGGGCCCGATTAGGTACTAAGACAAGCAGTGAGAATGCTCTGCCGCCGTTTAGACAGGACTAGATGCCGTATTGCCTAACGTTGACGCTCGCTATCGCAATCAAATGACAAACTTTGCGTATAAAAACCACAATACCCGATGCAAGGCGCGGTCGCGTCTTTTATTTACCTACGCTATTCCGCAGGCATAAACGAATTTATTGCAAACAATCATGGGCGGGCCACATCGCTCGAAGAATCGATAACCGTTGGGGAACAAAAGTCCTCGAGAAGACCACGAACCGGAAGACGAAGCGTCGGTGCAGAAGCAGTGGACGTCTTCTGGCTGATGATGATGATAAATCATGAGCAGCAGCTACTTGTTAAATAAATATGAAATTTAATACCAAAAACCTTGCACGATTATAATAAATATGTAAACTTTTGCAATGTCGATGGGTGGTATTTTGATATAATCGGCGAGACGATGCGCACAATATAGGTAGCCTCATTGTTTCAAGAACATGAAAAACATGTTTGGATTGACCAATAAACCATTCAGAAGTCGTCGCCTTGAGGTGCGGCCGATTGCGAGCGGGAAGTAAGCTAGCTTCCTTGTCACGATTTCTAAAAAGAAAATCAAGAATGAGACAAAATAGCATTAGTCTTTTTAGGCTCCATTTCCACCAGAGATGTGCGAGGGTGTTTTTCATTAACCAATGGAAACGCTTCATTTGCTTCGCCTCGCTCAGCTCAGCTGTTTCCACCCCTCTGTGCTGGTAAATAAATCATTTCTACTAGTTCATGAAAACGCATTCCTCGCAACACATCCTCACACATCTTTGGTGGAAACACAGCCTTATGGTTCCGCAATATTGGCGTGCTGCTGTAATTAGTCACACAGGTTGTTTTTATTTTTCACGTGACTCAGTGATAATAGGGATGTTGACACCACCAATCAACTGACGTACTTTTTATGAGCTGTCAAAACACAATTCTCGCATAGAGTTTCAATGGCAATAGCGACTTATGACGTCATAAGTCGCTATTTGTTCACCAATTCAATCAACTAACTATTTAACACCGACATTTAAATACGGGCCTGGTTTTTTGTGTACACGCCCATAGAAACTGACAGGAGCTTTTATGGGCGTGCACACGAAAAACAGGGTCTGTATTTCCATGTCGGTATTATCCGGACCGGGAAAAAGTGTCACCCCTCCTTTTGCTGGCTTGTCCTCACTAAGGCCTTATTGAGAAGATTTTGATACAAATACAGCTAGCTTTTCAATTTCTCCCGCTGTCACAGGCGCCCCGGATGCGTCACACAATTGACAAATCGTGCGTCGGCGCATGTAAATCAAACACCTTCACTCGGCAAGGTGAGTGACGATCGTGACTCCTGTCAGCAAGCTGAATCACCTTCCGTCGTATCCGGACCCATACAACTTACGGATCCCCAAAAAAACGAGCCTACCGAAACCTTTGAGAACCTTCAAGGAAACTCAAAGGGCCGGTAATGCATTCGTAATCCATTTTTCCTTATCCTTTCTATCCGTACTAAGTACTTGACATTATAAATGCAAAAGTAACTATTTTTGTCTGTATGTCTGTTATTTTATTTCTTAACACTTAACCGCGAAATGGATTTAGAGTTGCCTAATAAGTATGCCCTAATGTCAATTGATCAAAATTTTAGATCAATAGGGAATATTAAACAAAGCTCTGCGCAGCGGGCGAGACTAGCGCCTCCATGACAACGTACCAGTTCACAAAAAAAAATAAAAACATAGGCAGATAGAAGGGCAAAGGCGAACTTATTATACTTATAAGGAATCTCTTCTAACCTAGTTAACAGAAAATTTGTAAAGACAAGCAAACTGTCAAAATTACGTGAGAAGGAAAATCAGAAATATTTTTTACAATTGACCAAAAAAATTTTTAGTCTCGATCGGGCAATAATATAACTATGCTACAAAAATGATTACCTATGATCCACTTGTATACATTACAATGGGATGGGATCCTTTCGATTGCCATAATTTTATAATTCCTAATGTAGTGTTTGTCACAATTTTAGTTAGTCATAATTTTTTTTCCGTCTGAAACCGAACATTTTTCATAATTTTAAATTTTTAAACTCCATAGGTTAGGTTTGTTTTATAAATTTTGAAAAATAAATGGTTTCAGAGAAAAAAACAGCTACCTATCCCAAACATTACATTAGATAACAATTTTCGACCAGTCGATAAAGACCCGATTAAATAATGTACTGATAAAGAGCTAAAGATTTTAATAATAAGCTCTAGTGCTGTATTTTATTTTTAAAAACTTGCTAAAGTCAAGTAGCCAATTACTCTTAAGTTCTTGTACAAAATTAAGTACATGTAAATTTGCTGCATTTTCATAACGTGTCACGGTTTTTATAAAGTATTAAGTGCCTGCATAATGTAGGTAATTTAAATGTGAAATGAGAATCAACTGAGGATAATATCCAAAATTACTTCCTCTTTTAAATGGTTTCATTTTTATTAATACCGCACATTTTTGTAGGATTAGATTTATTATCATAGTAGATTTATTAGATTTTTATTTTGATTATTCATTAATAATAATAATAATAATAAATTTATTTGTAAACACTTGACTTATCTATTACAGTGGAATTTCCGTCAGATCCCGAACTAGGCTGAGCCTGTATCTCGGGGCCTAGCAGTGCGTTAGATTTATTAACAGAGAGAGAAATTGTAAAGGGAGAGAAATTCTCGAGTGACGACCAGGAATCGAAAGACGAAGCGTTGGCAGATTTCCCACTAGGTGGACAGGCGAGCTATGGAAAGAGCTACGCTGGGGATTCTCTACGATATCGAATCAGAAATGAGGAAATCGTAGAAGAACAAGGGTCACCGACTCACCATAGCATACCCAAGCGAATTAACTCGTTGAAGTGGCAATGGGCAGGCCATATAGCACAGAGAACAGACAGTATATAAATATACTGTGGAACAGATGGCCGTTGGGGGCCGAAAAGTTTTCGAGTGGAGACCGCGGAACGGGAAGCGTAACGTAGGACGTCCACCAACGAGATGGACGGATGACCTGGTTAAAGCCGCGGGTTCACGGTGGATGCAGGCCGCTGCCAACCGAAGCAACTGGAGGTCTATGGGGGAGGCCCCCAAGGCGAAAATTATGAGACACCGATGGATCCAAGTGGGGAGCAGGTTGTTCATTGTTGCTTTCTAAGAGGATTGATGCTGATGACATGGATATAATATATAAAACGACTTTAAAACGATTACAAAGTCATAAACTTAAAACACGATCAATACGTCATATTTGTAAAACATGAACGGTTTTATCGTTATTTTCATCGCTTTAAAAATTATGCCCTCAATGGTCCTTCGTACGAGATCTTTTTATTTTTAAAAATAAGCGTGCCTAAGGACGTTATTTAAAAAAATCCAATAACACGTATTGCTGATAACACAGAGTGTATCTGAATATGAGGTTTTAAATTCAAGATTCGATTACTTTTGCTTTTCAAATGATTTTCAATTAATTTGAATTTAGATAATTTATTGATTCTCAAAGTTTAATCAATGCATCTTGAATCTCTTAGTAGGTAAGGGGATTTTCAATAGTTTTTGACATTTATTTGACATATCATAGATAAACATAATTTCAATATGCTGTCAAATTTGCGTTCAATGTGCAGGTGGTAGGACCTTGTGCAAGGTCCGCCCGGATTGCTACCACCATCTTGCTCGCTAATCCTGCCGTGAAGCAGCAGTGCTTGCACTGTTGTGTTTCGGCGCGGAGAGTAAGACAGCCGGTAAAATTACTGGCACTTGAGGTATTCCAACTTAGGCCTCTAGGTTGGCAACGCATCTGCAATACCCCTAGTGTTGCAGATGTTTATGGGCGGTGGTGATCTCTTAGCATCAGGAGACCCACTTTCTCGTTTGCCTTCCAGTCGTATAAAAAAAAATAAAAAAAATTTGTATTGTGTCGCACACATTGAAAATTACAGTTAATTTATATGAACGTATCGTACGTATCGTATTGTAACATGAAATTAACAAATAAAATAATAATAAGAAGTACAAAGGCTAACTTATCCTTTAAATTGATTTCTTCTAGAAATAGGGATGATGACGGGATTAACAAATAATTCTAAAGCACAACTCCAGTAAATTTAATTTAGCCCTGGAAACCTGATTAGTTTTCGATTTACTGTAAAATTTGATTTTTTATTGCTTTAAAACAAATAAATAGTTAGTTGATTGAGTTGGCGAACCATTGATTTATATTCTACGTTAGTACATATATGTATATCGATGTGGCGAACAAATAGCGAGTTATGACGTCATAAGTCGCTATTCCCGTTGAAACTATGGGAGAATTGTGTTTTGACAGATCATAAAAAGTACGTCAGTTGATTGGCGGTGTCAACATCCCTATCAACAGGGATCTGTTGATTTTATTTTAAAAAGTTGCAGACCAAAGTAGCTCAGTTATGTGGGTAGAATCGAAATTTGGAGTTAATGCCCCATGATCTGAGCTGAGACTCTTTTTAAAAAGAAAAAAATGTCCTGTGAATGATTTTGCAAAAGTATTTGGTTCCCGGTATCTAATTTATAAATGTATGTACGAGTGTTTTGGGTTTTTAAATCTTATATCGTGATCTTGTTTTGTATGTTATGATGACGGTTAACTTCGAGAAATATGAGGTAGCCCGATGTCAGGAACTTCTTTTTTTGTTTGACTCATTTGAATAAAACATTTATCATTGTTCGTGTCATGAATCATCATTATGTGACTTCAATGTTTTTTATGGCATCAGGGAAAAGAACGAGTTTATTAGTATCATCGGATATGTAGATTAATAGTTCCCTATAAAAAGAAAAAAAATCGATTAAGAGTTTACAAATAAAATTAATTTATGTTCCGAATTGTTAAATTTTACAATTCATTGTGATTGGTTAAAAACTAAATAAGATGAGAGACTGTAACGTCTTGCAAATAGACCTCTCGTTATTAATACTAACGCCATCTAGCGGCCTGTGGAGAAATTTTCACTCAAAATAACACTGAATTTACTAAGGGAACGTCTAAACATGGTCTAAACACACGATTTCAATAGGCTCTCTTTGACTTGGGTGAATAAGTAATGTATCGTATAAAATACAACGGTTATTCCTAAAGCAATTAAAAATGCAAAATGACACTTTGTATGTTCAATCGGACATTACGAATCGATACTTTAATCGTATTTCTGGTTTAATTTACCCCCTGAGACGAAAACACGGTTCATGCGCAAGGCGGCTATAACTTGTGCGCGTGCGCTTGTCGAAGGACCAAAATACTTACCACTTTATTCGTAAAAAATATAGTCAGGTGGGGAAAACATTTCGGATTGAAATATATGAGATTGCGTACACTTACCCACTTCGTACACTTAAATCAACAATGGAGCCTTTTCGTAGAAAAAAAAAGTCATAGTGACATCGCATTGCTTGACAAGGGAATTTACCATGCGAGTGCTGCCTTTTCGCAACGGAACGTTTGGCAACCTAGCTGTTTCATTTCGCAAACTCTAAAACTGTAAATATTTCAGGATTTATTTCAGGGCTATCGCGTGGCCCTTTAGGTTAGGTTAGGTTAGTTTTATAAAAATCCTGAAATATTGACAGTTTCAGAAATATTAAACTGTTGGGAAATGAAATGTGCGAAATGAAACAGGTTGCCAAACGTTATTCGTTAAACATTAGAAAACCTTTATTATGCCACTTACTGTGAGAATGTTCTGCGGTGGGTAAGGAACCAAATGGTTCGAATGGACGTCTACCCCACATGACTTTAACCCTGTCCTTGTAAAATGTGGTCTGTGTCTGGCAAAACTAAGTCAAAGTGACAGATAAAGACAAATGTGTCGTTTGCATTGTATTTTGTGCTATTTTATCTTTGACATCAATCTTATTAAACTTTTCATCCTTTGATGCGAAACATTCTTTGTGTATTTTTCGCAAACACGTACTACATTTAATTTCGTCCTTAGGCTTCACCTTACGGCAGCAGAACAAGCAGCGCTGGTGTATCGGGTCACTCGCGACCCTATCAACTCGTATATTATCGTGTACCTGCCTACAGCAACAAAATAGACAAAAACAAGGCGTGGACGCGGAACTAGACACCTTCACGCAGTCGGATAAAAAGCAATTCGTTCTGCACTCATATTAAAATATCATGTTAGTATAAAGAAGCTAAGTATATCATTAAAGAGCATATAAATATTTATTTACTGGGTCCCGAAGAAGAGTTATGTTTTCTAGGGTAAATTTCACGCGTGTATCGAAATCGGTACTTAATTTTGGCAGCTCTGTCATCATCATCATCATTATCCCAGCCTATATACGTCCCACTGCTGGACGCACGCCTCCTCTTAGAATGAGAGGGCTTGGGCTATAGTTCCCACACGGGCCCAGTGCGGATTGGGAACTTCACATGCACCGTTGAATTGCTTCGCAGGTTTGTGCAGGTTTCCTCACGATGTTTTCCTTCACCGCAAAGCTCACTCAGTAAACGAGGCAGCTCTGAAAACGAAGTTATTTTTTTATTATTATTGGAGCCTTAAGCCCAAAATATAAAATAAAAACCACGAATAAATGATACAAACAGCGACCGTTTCGGCAAACTTTAAAAAGTTAAGTTTTGCAAGATCCTAAGCTACCATAATATGTTTCTGTGAATACGAGTAAACGAATCACTCATTCGTTCATTCATATTATTATCGTTCGTTCAATTTTTTGCCACGTTCATTACGATCTTGTTCACACTACTAGCTTTTGTCCGCGGCTTCGCCCGCGTGGAATTCGGTTATCGCGCGCTGTTCCCTCGGGAACTGTGCATTTTTCCGGGATAAAAGTAACCTATGTCACTCTCTGGCCCATAAACTATCTCTATGCCAAAAATCAGATTCGATCTGTAGCTCCGTTTCGACGTGAAAGACGGACAAACATACAAACACACACACTTTTGCATTTATAATATTAGTATTAGTATGGAAGTATGGATAAGGCTTCTATGATATAAATGAGGTAACAATTAATAAGTGTCATGTTTTTGCTTTGTGATGTGCCGCTTATGTTTTATATATTATTTATTTATTTAATCTCATAATTAACACTTACCTACAGTCAAGCCACTCATGCTATTATATTATTATTGTACTTTTGTTATTGTTTTCGCTATTAGAAATCCAAAATATCAACCAGTTCAAGTATCGACCGGCGCAAATAAAAATGATATATTTTCCAGTTGGATGCAAACACGTTATTTTCACTCGAATCTAATTTGAATATGCTAATATTAAAAGCCACAGCCAAAAGCATATTGGAATGCACCCTCATAAATTGACAGTTGTCTTTTTTTATAGTTCCGTACCTCTAAAGGACAAAACGGAACCCTAATAGAAGCTATGATAATTTTGCTTGCTTCAGATTATATTTAATTGTCTGCCACTGTCTGAAAAGAAATATAAATAGGTTATAATAATTTATTTGTGAAACCCCAAAATACCTTATTTCGTACTGATACAAAATTTAAATCTACTGTCAAGAAGACGTTAATATCTAAGGCTTATTATAAAGTCAATGATTATATCATGGACAGGGATATTTGGAAATAATTCCGATCCGCATTAGCGATCCCTTCAAATTGCGAACCTACTGTGTTAAAAATAAAATTGTGTTAAATACTTGTAATGTATAGTATATAGATATCATTCATAAACATTGTGAATATGTTTTTTTTTTTTAAATACCTTGTTGAGTTTCTTGCCAGATTCTTCTCAACACACGTTTTTTCCGAACCGGTGGTAGATTTTTGACCTTCATAAGTGCTTGTTGTGCCTAAATTGAATAAAGAGATTTTGACTTTGACTTTGAAAAAAGGCATAATAATTTCATAGTAAAATCAGCAGGTTTTTTATTTATAAATTTGTAAAAAAAAAATTGATACTTACAGATTTCAATCGTGAAACTATACTTGGTTTGGATAGGTATTTTACTAAACGTAAACAAACTTCAAGCCAGATTTGCTACATTAAAGGATTTTAAACATAAATTTACTTATGAATCATTGTTCATACAAACAAGACTAGTGTATTTCAATGCAGAAATGTAAATTTTTGGATAGTTTAATTTTTTTATTTTATTCGACTGGATGGCAAACGAGCAAACAAGTGGGTCCCCTGATGGTAAGAGATCACCACCGCCCATAAACATCTGCAACACCAGGGGTATTGCAGATGCGTTCAACCTAGAGGCCTAAAATGGGATACCTCATGTGCCAGTAATTTCACCGGCTATCTTACTCTCCACGCCGAAACAACAGTGCAAGCACTGCTGCTTCACGGCAGGTTTAGCGTTCAAGATGGTGGTAGCAATCCGGGCGGACCTCGCACAAGGTCCTACCACCTGCGATATATTATCTACTTTGTGCCTGCGAGTTGAGAGTAGACACTGAGTTTAATGTGGGAATTCTCAATATTTAAGACACCAATTTACTTTGTTGTGTTTATATTTAGTCGAATACCTATCCAAACAAAGTATAGAGTAATTAAAATCGAGGCTACTCTCCTGATGCATCTATCACAGGTTTACCCTTCTGGTATGATAACGCTATTTTATTTAATTAAAACTCCATTAAAAAGAGTTACTTGTCCGAAAACTTAATTTATGGAACTGAATCAGTCGGTAGCGGTTACCTTAACTGGATGATATTTTAACGTGGATTTATGCGAGCGATTACGTTTCACGCGTCTTTTTGTTTTCAACAACATTTTTTGATGAAATCCAATTTATTTATTCATGCAATGAATTTCTGAGGTCGAATTTGTAAGAGAAAATACAACTTATACAAAGTGTTTCGAAAGTCATCCGGATAATGTCACCAGGTTGTTGGGTTATTTTGATTAAATACCCTAAGAAATGTTTTTTTTTTTAGAATACTTTATCATGCTTGACAAATATCATCACTACTTTGAAAAAAAGCTGGTATCTCAAAATCGATGATCTTTCCCAGTGAACTCAATGAACATTGTTTTAAGGGTCAAATTTGCTGACGTATTGATTTGAGATACGATATTTTTTAAAAGTAGTTCAAAGTAGTGACGAAATGTTTCCATACATTGAGCGATATTCAAAGCGCATCAAAACTGGTACTAAATTTTCATTCAAGAATTCCGATGAAAAACTTTATGAGTGTTAATTCGAACTAACCTGCTGAAATAATACGAATGAATTTTGAGTTACTTAACTTTTATCAGTGACCTTCTAAATACGATAGTAACATACGAGTATAATATCATTGCCTTGTACTCGTATATTCAAAAAGGTTTTTAATACATACAACGTGCTATTTTTGACTTCTATTAATTTTAATAGCCTTTCAACAGATCAAATGTAGTTAATCTCGCCAAATACTACACTAGTGACCTAACTGTTAGTATTTCAAAGGATTATCAAGATTTGAGAAAATTAATTACGCGCAGTGCCTAAAGCAGTGCTAATGTAAAGATTTACGTTTTTTCACACATATTTAGCAAAAGGATGATAAAAAAGTTAATTTTCACTTCATGTCAATTTCACTCCTCAAGATTGTGAATTTTACAATTTGAACCTTATCACTTTCTTTAGGCAAGTATGTACTTTATTTGTTTAATTGCGAAGTATTTTTTTTACTAAAAGTTAATTTGCAGGTAATTTTTATGAATAGCAATGAACAAAACCGCCTGACAAAGTTAACAGAAATCAAGAAAGCACGATGTACGTGAAATAAAGTGAAATATATAACATATTATGTTTCTGTTCGTATTTTTATCCTGTGTACCTATGTGTGTCATTGTTGTAAATAAATTTTTCTTCTTTCATATATTTAGGAATAATTTTAAGACTGCATTCCTTCTCTTACATGCAGGAACTAATCAAAGGTCTCACTGGTTTGTTATGAACGTATGATCTCCAATAACTCACTGGCCCGCAGCCCGCACTTAATGTCAGGGCCGTGGTCCTGTTTAGTTGACATTTGGTACCGAATCGTAGGTGTCACTCAACAGCGATCACTTTTGAATCGATTAGGGTTTTTTTGCTGTTTTAAATAACGAATACTGGGCTACTGAGCTGAAGCTCGAAGACACGCGTTTATATTACCTAATAGAAACTCTTCCATAAGACACAGTTGTAACAATAATTACTTACCTATAAACCATTATGTAATAAAATTACATTTTTTCATGTTCTAATAGAGGCTGTATCCTGCAGCCAAACTGTGCAAACAGTTTTGCAGGGCTATGTATAAAAGCAATGTAACATTGATGATAAATAAATACTTTTTCATTCATTCAAACCCACATACTGGGTGATTCCTGGGTCATGAGCAGGAGTGAACGGGGTAATGAGGACATTCACACTGAGCAACTTCTACTATGGGGACAGCCCCGAAATCGCGAAAAAAAAACCATCTAATCAAGAGATAATCGATCGCTAACTATCCGAAATGTATGGAATAGCAGATTTTTTTCTGCCATGTCGTGGCTGGTCCCATAGTAGAAGTTACTCAGTGTGTATGTCCTCATCACCCCCTTCACTCCTGCTCATGACCCAGGAATCACCCAGTATAGCACCAAGCTAAGAGGCACTGGCGCGCATGGGATTCCAGGGTAGGCTGTTGAAAGCGATTGTTCGCCAATCAAAACCCACAAATGGTAAATTCCATGGAAATCATTGAAAACAAAGTTTATTCTGCTAGCACACCGCTCTGGGCTACTTTACATGTCATTTTTAGGATTCCGTAGCCAAAATGGCAAAAACGGAAATCTTATAGTTTCGCCATGTCTGTCTGTCTGTCTGTCTGTAGGGACTGTTTTATACATTTCGATAAAGAATATTGTATTGCATTGTGTTCGCACACTGAATAAAGTTCACATATTTAGTACAGTCACGAGCATTAATTTCTACAAAACAAAGCGTGCATAAATTTATATCTGATACGACTCTATTTCTAGGAAAGATGTCAGATATTTTGTCAGATACTGTGGCAGATATTAATGCTGGTGACTGTACTAAAACAAGATAAATTACTTTCTGTTAGCTAAATTGCCAAGTTACGGTGCATGTATTTGCAGGCAATGTCGTAACACTCATTGTTACGCGATGCGCGCGCGCACCGACCAACATACCGACGCAAGTACTCTCGATTGTTTTTGTTGTTTATCAGTACCTCAAACCATTATGAAATTAAAGGAAAAAAATCTTTAATTTCTGTGATGTGCTCAGCCCAAATCACTAAACCATTTGCTAGAAATCGAAGATTTTTTGTAACAACGTGTACGCGAGTACACTCACCAGCACCAATATCTGACACAAGCGTGCATAAATATCTGATACGACTCTATTTCTAGGGCCGGAAAGACGTGTCAGATATTTTTGCACGCTCCGTTATGGCAGATATTAATGCTAGTGTCTGTATCTAACCTATTATAGCACAAGCGAGCGTCGCTTTTTGCAAGGCCATTACAGCAGCGCACGAGCAGCTCCAACTGTATTAGTGAATACTTAACATCAGGTGAACTGCATGACCATTTTGTGGGCTTTTATGTTAGAAACTCTATGAATCCAGTGTCAGCAGAGTGCCTCCTCTGAGTAATTAGAGCTGGACTAGCGGTCCAACGGCGGTGTAGCGGTATAGCACGCGGCACGGAATGCCGAGGACCTGGGTTCGATTCCCAGCGCTGGTCATATTTTTCTGGTTTTTCTGTGCATCTATATTTCAGTTTGTATTTTCAATTTAGGTTTTATGGGATAAAAGAAACAAAAAATTAAAATTGAAATAAAAAATACAAAAAGATTCCAAAAAACCTAACACACAACAACACACACGAAAATTTGTAAAAAGCAAAAGTGTATTGACAGACGAACAATCCAGACAAGCAATACTATTGTTTTTTCTTAGCTTTATGTGGGACAGAAACTTATAAAAGATAAAGTATTTAAATGAAATGCAGTTGATTTAGAAGCTCCAAATACCGTTACCGACTTAGCAGTCCTAAACGATGCATTTTACAGTCTGTCACGCCCGATCGACGTGAGAATCGATAATGGAACGAACCCAAAACCGGCGCACACGCATCATTTGAATAAGACTAATAAAGACAACTTTTTATTTCCTGTGTGGTTTAAAAAACAGAGCACGTGTCCGCGGCCGGTATCTTTTTGGTACTTTTACACAAGATATTTTAATTCTGAAGATCGTATCCTAAAATAAATTCCCCACCCCCCCTCCTATATAAAAAATCCCTTGCCCCTCTTATACGTACGGTTACCTGCATTAATATCTGTCACAGCGAAGCGTGCAAAAATATCTGACACGTCCTTCCGGCCCTAGAAATAGAGTCGTATCAGATATTTATGCACGCTTTGTTATGTCAGATATTGATGCTCGTGACTGTACTAAATATGTTCTTAACTTTATTCGGTGTCCGAAAACAATGCAATATAAGTACTCTTTGTCGAACTATATAAAACAGTGCCTAATTACAATAATTAAAAAGAAAGATAAAAAAATTGGGCAGATATAGAAATAGAAATATTTTATTCGCACTTCGCACATTAAGTATATAAAACATAGAATAAAAATACATTTAAAACAAAAAAAATAACAATAAAAAAAACAACATAATAAAAAAAATAATAATTGTGTTAAATATCGTGATAAGTCCCGTTAAGTTATTTGACTAAAAAAAAATAATCTACAAGTCTTATTAGGTTAAAAGTGATCTCTTCCAAACAACCGTTTAGATAGTATAGAAATAAATACAACAGATAGTTAAACGATCATATAGATACTTTTAACAAACGTTAAACTTTAAGTGCATACGAAACCTTTGCTGAATGATTTTTCACAGCAAACAATATAAAACATAAACAGCATAAAACCACGGCAATTTTCAGTAATTCTCACGGGGCTTTCGTTTGCCTCAGAATTTTACAAAACTAGATAAAGCCGCGGGTTAAAGTTAGTCATGTTTTCGACTTCCAATTTAGATCGGTGACTTATGCAGTGCTAATTTACCTACTGTTTAAAAATTCAAATTTATTGCCCAACCTGTCATCACATAGCTTTATATATGTCAATAAAATTTCTAAATATCATATCAACTGGAATCCACCATGATGCTCTTTTTATATCGCTACAGTTAATTGGATACAGCGCGATGTGTATCATAAAAAAATTAAATGTCATACCTAATTTATATTCCGAATCGCAATTAAATTCTTTTATCTCATTTTCCCTCTCGTTTAGTTACTTTGTAATCGGTACAGCCAGCGTAAGTGTAGCGCTGCGCTGATCTTAATTTCTGCGCATGTGACTCCCGCACGCCAATCAGCGATAGATACTATAGCTAGCCCCTCTCACCCCGCGCACCGCAGTCCCCCAAGGTACCTTTGTAGGCGCATTAATGTCCACAGCTACACTCACGCCGCAAGAAATCTTGCAAGTTTTATTTCTTGCACATCCAGTTAGAATGAATTTAATTTATTCTTATTCTCCTCAATGGCGGCCTTTAAGGCTTGGGCCAATGTCAGTTAAATAAAGATAAATATATTCTTCTTCACGTAGTACGGTGATTGTAGTTTTTGCAACTTGATAGCAAAATTCTAAAACACAACTTGCGCATTAAAAAATGTCAGACACGAGAGCAATATCGAATTTTGTGATCACTGTTCACTGTTAAGGTTAATCGCCGCATAAAACACTATCAAAATTATACTTCAACTAGCGAAAGAAGCAGAAATACCAAAATTAGACATCGTCTACATCCGCCTCATGTTCGAATGCCACAAATCGGATCCGAATTTAATTTAAGTTAGCTTGACTGACTGACTGACAGATAGACAATGCACTGAAGAAATCATATCAGATACTAGGAAAGTTATCAAGAAATTTGAACCTGCAGGGTTCTTGGTTTGGTTAACCAAGTTAAACACAATCTCAATTTTAATTACACAGTAAACGGATATTAATAAAATTCATGTCAGCAATCCGGTAGCATAATTCAATAACTTTTTTAATCAATTTCAACAATTACAAAAAAAAGAATCGTGCCAAAATGAATGTCGAATTGCATTGATGCCAGTTCATAATTGCTGTTATTGCACCATATAAATATTTAGCTTCATTTAAAGGATCTACAAAAACTATTGGATGTACCAAATTGAACCTTACTTCTAGGAGATAAAATTGCAGTGATGGGTGTATTTGCGATTGGTAAAAAAAACATTTAGCAAGAAGATGTGCGAGTTAATATTAATTGTAGTTAATTATCTTCAAGCTTTTAGTAAAGTGCATTTAAACTTCGTGTTAAGCTTCTTCCGGATATGTAATAAATTTAAAGTAATCCACACTAATATTATAAATGCGAAAGTGTGTATGTTTGCGTCGAAACAGCAACGGATCGACGTGATTTAGCATGGGGATAGTTTTGACCCACTTGCTCGTTTTCCTTCCAGTCGAATAAAAAAAAAGTTTATGGGCCCAGAGTGACATATATAGGCTACTTTTTATCCCGGAAAAATGCACAGTCCCTGAATAGCGCGCGATAACCGAATTCTACGTGAGCGAAGCCGCGGGCAAAAGCTATATATTATAAATGCGAAAATATGTGCGTTTGTGTTTATATGTTTGTCCGTCTTTCACGTCGAAGCGGAGCGACGGGTTGACGTGATTTTTGGCATAGAGATAGTTTATGGGGTTTATGGGTCAGAGAGTGATACAGGCTACTTATTATCCCGGAAAAATGCACAGTTTATGAGGGAACAGCGCGCGATAACCGAATTCCACGCGGGCGAAGCCGCGGGCAAAAGCTAGCTAGCTAGCTATTATATTAGTTTGTCAATTAGATTTAAGAAATAATATCGGACACCTACATATTTTTTACTAATCCGTCAGTTATTTATTCGCGTTATACTCATATTAAATGATTATACTCTTTTTCTCTTTTTTCTTTTTTTGCGTTATACTCTTTTATAAAGATGACGAACAAATATGTCGACAGCAATCCCAAACACTTGTGTCTATAATTATAATTGGTTCAAGTTTGTTTCAAGTTACAAAACCAAAACACACGTATTGGCTAATCAAAAGCATTGGAACGTTTATTGTGTATTCATTATATTGATTTTATTGTTCAGCTACTTTAAAACAACTTGTACAAATGCTACATTATTACCTATAACAATTTGCTTTGCTAGTATTACAATTGCAATGCCACCGTTTCTACATCGTATTCAAAAAAGTTCATTTTAAATGTCATAATAAATTATGCAGTTATAAATTATGTCGGTGATAATTATAATTGTTTTCAGTGCTCATTTAAAGGATTCGGCATTTTTTGAGTTTCAATTAAATGGTTTAATTCTTTCGGAATATGCTTAATTACTCATTTAACAAGTTTCTGTAATTGGTTATTTAATTTTGATTTTACTTCGACAAATTGCGACATGATAATTTCTTGAAGTAAAAAGCCGAATTATTTTTTATCGAGATACTAAAGAAAGATTACGATTACGAGAAAATTATGATTACGGTTATTTACAAGCTTCGCGATGAAGGAAAACATCGTGAAGAAATCTGCACAAAACTGCGAAGAAATTCAATGGTGTATGTGTGTGTAGTTCCCAATCCGCTCTGGGCCCGCGAGAGAACTACGGCCCAAGCTCTCTCATTCTGAGAGCATTAAGCCCATCTTCCCCTAGACGTACCTATCGGTATCGGTAAGTTCGGGTGGCTACATGAACGTCTCGGGTAAAATAGCTCGTTTTATGCCCTTATTGTAAAATCTACTATTAATTTAGATATTTAATTAATTGAAAATTCTATTGCGATTCATTCCAATATTCTGTAAAGTAACGCCATAACTCGAACTGCCACTTGAGTAATAGGTACTTAGAACTTTTTGGCGTGTAAAATAACAATCTAAAAATAGCCATTTTTTATAGCTCTCTCTAACTAACTAACAAAGCAAGACAAATATTGAAATATCTTACGATCAGAAGTTATAAAAACACTTGTAAAGTCAAATAGATGAAAAACCCAAGTGTCTCTGTAGAACCTTTTCGCAATCAATACTATACGACAACACCACGTTTATGAAAACACAAAAGTGTAAGCATAAAATTTAGTAGAGGCGTAAGTCTGGCGACAAACTATATATAAACTTCCCCAAGAGACAGGAAACCTCGGAAAAAATATAAAATTACCATGAAATTAAAGTATTTTGCACATCTTACAGAAATTAAGACGATTACAGTGAACTTGAACTTTTCCAACCGATTCGCACAAAAATCAATTTGCAAAGACTTCAAAAGGAGACTCGTCTTATTAAGCCGTCTATTTAAACATTTAAATTGTGTTTTAAGCATTGTCATCAACGAATTTAAGTATCCATTGAAGACCTCCCAAGCAGCAGGGTAATGAAATTGTATCCTATACATTGCGGAATCGTAGGCTGTTTCTCGATCAGGACTATTTTTTGTTAAATTAAGTAAAAAAAGGAACAGGTGATAGCACAGTTCCCTGAGGAACACTATAAGCAAGTCATGGCACTTCGAGAAATAATCATTAAACCTGGTAGAAGTATAGTAAGAAGTAAATATTAAACCTAGAAATTGCTGTTGGAGACAAATTTAGATTCAGGATAGTTCCGATTATCATATTAAAATCACAGTTCACGCTACAGAAAGTTTCACTAAAATCTAATTTGATGAGACTAGTACTTTACGCCGATTAGGATGACGAATATCCAATCTTAATCAAAGCAATGAGTGTTCTATAACAATATACGGGGGTATTCACAGTGTTCCAGCACATTCCCTGGGGTGGTAATGCCTGGTGGTGCGGATTGCTAGTTTTTTTCTCTCACTTGTCCGCAGTGTGAGCAACCAGGAAAAACTCCATTATTTCACAGTGTGAACAAAAGGGGCAGATAGGAAAAGCCCCCATATAGTATGAAATTTACAGTTCCACGGAACTAGGAAATGGAAGCTGAAGCAGTAATGTACGATGTTATTGTTTTAAATCTTGCAATTCAAGATGTCAGCACTTCGGCTGCGTTCTGGCAGCGTGTAATTTGGCCAAATTATCCGCGCGAAGAGATTTAAGAAAAAAGTTGTTAAACGTGCTGATATTTCCTTAAGTTTTCGGTATTTTTTGAGTAATATGTTTCCTTTGGTTAATCACATAATTAATTGTTTTCATACCACTGTAGTTATTTTACTAGTGAATTTTTTAATGTCAATAAATGGATCTTATGTTAAGTTAAAGTTTGATCCATCCATACTAATATTATAAATGCTAAAGTATTTTGATCATGAAACTACCGTGAGACTCACTCATATTAAATGATATTGACCGGATTACTCACGTCTTAAATCACGTCTTATGTCGAGCTAAACTCGATTTAAGACGTGAGTAATCCGGTCAATATCATTTAATGCTAAAGTATGTTTGTATGTTTGTGTGTTTGTCCGTCTTTCACGCCGTAACGTGATTTTTGGCATAGAAATAGTTTACGGGCCCGAGAGTGACATATACATATAGGCTACTTTTTGTGCCGGAAAAATGCACAGTTTCCGAGGGAACAGCGCGCGATAACCGAATTCCACGCGGGCGGAGCCGCGGGCAAAAGCTAGTAGAATAATAAATAGAAATTTTATCGAATGTGTTTTCCTCTAGTGTCAATGTCACCTATTTTTTACCTGACATTAACCTTCTAAATCAAATAACGCAGAGCGAAATTGCAAATCGTCACATTGGTCTAACAACAATAACTTAACACGTCCTAGAAATACTCAAAATGCCAGTTTTCAAGGTTTTATCCTACATGCATCTGTATATTTATTATTGCAAGTCGACTAATTCCCATTAAGTAATATTCACGCTTATCTGTTTGTTACCTATTCACGCTTAAATAAATATTTAATAGTTTATTATCTGTTAATTTTAGATACAATAGAAAACAATCCGATAAATTCTCGTGTTTCATAGAATTTTGTAAAACATTGTATTTATCGTTATTTTGTACTGCAAATTATTGAATAAATTATCTTATCTTATCTTATTATATTAATGATTTTGATTTCTGAACATAAAACTACCGTGAGACTCACTCATATTAAATATATTGACCCGGGTAACTCACGTCTTAAATGTCGAGAAACATATCGAGCTAAACTCGATTTAAGACGTGAGTTATCCGGGTCAATATATTTAATATTTTGATTTCTGTTTATTTTAGTTTAATTTATTTGGTGTGTCATTTTAATTCTATGTTATTGTGGATTCATGCTGTATCACAAATTGTTTAATATTTAATCTGTTTTGGGGATAGTATAAACCCTCGAAAGGACAATAGCAAGATAGTATTATCCTGGAAAACTGCACTGTTCTAGACATCACAGACAAAGTCGCAGGGAACAGCTAGCCTTACATATTTCTGTACCTAAGAGCTTTTCTAACTTGAAATGTTGTACTACAATGTTGTTCATAATTGCATGATGGAGTAGAATGTTGTTGGTACCGACACTGGCCTGGTAAAAACACACATGCATTTCTTGAGAATCTTGAGGTGGTTAAGTAATATACCTAGAAATATAGGAATGGCCAACCCCACAAAGTAAGAACTACTTATAATTAACTAATAATTAACCGACTTCAAAAATAGGTAGCTCTAAAAATTATTCTAAACTGCATTATTGTTTAATCTACTTATTTATTAGAATTAGTATTAGACACAATATTAGAATAATTTAATAATTTTAATTGGATAATGGATTTTTAGTTCCTTATAGTTTCATAGTTTCGCTATGTCTGTCTGTACGTCCATCCGTATGTCACTGACATTTTACTCGAAAACTACAAGATGTATATCAATGAAATTTGGAGTACGAATGTCTTGTCAAAGCCGCTATTAGTTTTAGTTAAATTACAAAAATAAATATTTATAGGGGGGGGGGGGGCAGTCAATACACGTAACAGAAATTGAAAAAAAAAATAACTCGCATGAACGTGTGGCTCATAGTTCAACGGCTCTTTTGAAAAGATAGTAAGGTTTCTCATAAACTTTTTTGATCATGTTTTTGAGTTATCACCGAAAAACTGCGCTTCTCAACAAAAGGACGTAAGTGCCGTGAAGATGCGCTCTTTTTCTGGTAATAGATTTTAAGACTGTAGCAAGTGTTTTAATTGTGCTATAAGTGTTATAACGGACATAATATTACTTGTTTTTTTTCGTAATGGCTACGGAACCCTATATTGGACGTGTTCGACACGTCCTTGGCCGTTTTTTATCACTGTTCGGTATATTCGAAAAAGACATTGCGTTGGAAGCGTTTTTTTATAACGTTTTAAACTTTTGTGATTCTCACTCATAGTCAAAATACCACGAACGGTTTTTTTTGGTCACTGTTCGGTATTTATTCGAAAAAGACATGGCAACCCTGTCAAAAAGCCATAAACAGTGACGTCACCATGATTTACGGTAGGCTGAGTGAAACTGAAAACCGTTTCCGCGAAACTTAATAGCTCCAAGTAATAGTTTTAAGATCGCTCATGTAAATACCAAAGGATCGAATACCCGTCCGACCTTTATCATATTCTTATTCTGTTGTTTATGACAATGTTGCTACATTTAAAAACGCTTATTTGGACAGATTTTGTATCTTCTGGGTTAATTTCATTAAATCAAACTATCATAATGTCAGAAGATGGTTCCTGTTTTTGTTCAGATTGAAGGAGTTGAAATTAATATTTGTGAGTTTTAAAATTCATTTTAGGTATTAAAATTTTTAATAAGTTTTTTAATATTAAATTTGTATGAAACTTGGTGACCTTCATTTGACTTTGGCAAGTTCTAATACAAAAGACATCAACGCGTTTTGATAACGAACTTATCAAATTTCTATCTATGTATATAGTAAGAGTAATTCACGATGACGCGTGCCATAGTTCTTATTACAATATCATTAATGTCTAATTCTGACAAAATCACGCGTCTTCGTGGATGGCACTAGGTATACCTACCGACAGAAGCTAAACTTTTTGTTTCTTTATTTTTCATAAGTGTAATCTTTGCAGCTATTGAATAAATTCTAAATCCATACTAATATTATAAATGCAAAAGTGTGTGTGTTTGTACGTTTATGTTTGTGTGAATGTTTGCCTTGCTTTCACGTCGAAACGGAGCGACGGATCGGCGTGATTTTTGCCATGGAGATAGTTTACGGGCTGGATATAGGGTACTTTTTATCCCAGAAAAATGCACAGTTCCCGAGGGAACAGCGCGCGATAACCGGATTCCACGCAAGCGAAGCCGCAGGCAAAAGCTAGTATTCTTATAATTTCAGAAAAGTATACTATTCCTGATTGACATATTCATCCCAGGAAAGTGCAAGATTCTCTAGCTCTAGAGGGTTGTGGGCAAAATCTAGCCTACAATCCATACTTTCAAACTTACCAATATTATAAATGCGAAAGTGTGTTTGTGTGTATGTTTGTCCATCTTTCACGTCGAATCGGATCGACGGATCGAAGTAATTTTTTGCATAGAGATAGTTTATGGGCCAGAGAGTGACATATGCTATTTTTTATCCCGAAAAAATGCACAGTTCTCGAGGGATAAGCGCGCGATAACCGTATACCACGCGGGTGGAGCCGCGGGCAAAAATTAGTAGGTATTCTTATAATTTTAGAAAAGTATACTATTCCTGAATGACATATTAATCCCAGAAAAGTGTAAGATTCTCTAGAGGATTCTGGCCAAAATCTAGCCTACAACAAAGTCATAAAAGTGTTTTAAAAGAATCTGCACAAATAGTCGCTACTGTTAAAAAAACAGTCACAATATGGTAACATTGCAAACATGGGCTGTGACATTTCGCACACAATAAAAATGTTTTATATTCCATACAGACTTATGACAGTATGTGTTTCAAGAGAGGATTTATCGTGGAGATAAATATTTAATATCGCTTCATTCATATTTATGTTTCGGAGGTGATTAACTTGTTAATGTGATATGGAGATGTTATGATAAGTGGGGGGGGGGGGGATCAACTGTTTAAATTGGATTGCTATATGCAAGAGGTCATGGGTTTGGGATGACAGGGGAATTGAGCTGTCGCTTTTTAATTGTTACCTGTCTGTAAAAAAAAAACCTCGTTGAGTTTCTCGCCGGATTCTTCTCAACAGAGGTTTTTTCCGACCGGTGGTAGATTTTTTTTGACGTTCATAAATGCTTGTTATAGTGTAAATTGAATAAAGAGATTTTGACTTTGACTTTGAATTGTGGCTTTGTTGCTGATTTTCGGATAGCTTTAAGAGATGTATCTTCGCTCCATTCTCGGTTCAACGTAGTCCCGGTCTCATTTGAAAACTGGGCAACAGAAGTAGATGAAATTTTGTAAGTATGGACTAGACGTAATTATATATGCCTCTGGTTTTTCAGATTTTCATATAAATGTGTAATAACAGAATTACAAGAGCTCAAAAGTCGACAAAAAAAAGATGTCAACTTTACACGAGAATTACAGACTAATAAAGCATTTTTACAAAAATTGAAAAAACATTGAACAAAAACCATGGGGCTCGATATAGTCAGTCACTAGGTATAATTAGTCAGTTAGCGGTCAGTGGATGCGATTCTACGCGCACGTCGGCTAAATTGTCTAAATCTAAATTTTCTAAATTTTAATTGACATTTAGACGGCTGATTTAACAAGTGCTATTCCAGAAAGTCACGCTGACCGGCTAGATAGATCGGCTAAAATAAGAAACGTCAGATTAAATTAGCGTTGTCATTTGATTATGACAGGTGCTCATAGAATAGCAAAGTGATTTAGCGACGTCTAAATAAAATTAGGAATTTTAGCGGCCGCTGTAGAATCGGGTCCACTGTCAGTCAGTTTGCAGGTAGTAGGACCTCGTGCAAGGTCCGCCCGGATTGCTACCACCATCTTGGTCGCTAATCCTGCCGTGAAGCAGCAGTGCTTGCACTGTTGTGTTTCGGCGTGGAGAGCAAGACAGCCGGTGAAATTACTGGCACTTGAGGTATCCCATCTTAGGCCTCTAGGTTGGCAACGCATCTGCAATCCCCCTGGTGTTGCAGGTGTCTATGGGTGGTGGTGATCTCTCACCATCAGGAGACCCACTTGCTCGTTTACCATCCAGTGGAATAAAAAAAATAAGTCTTTGTATGTGGCCAACCCCGACGTTTGGTCGGGGTTCGGACACGCGAAGTAGATGGATTTGCGTAATCTAGTGTATCTATATCTGTGGTGAAGCCTATGTCCAATGGACGTTCTACGGCTGAAATGATGATGAATATGAATGGGTCGAGTAGTATGGAGGGATACTTTTAGGTCAAGGCGGGATTTTTATAAAAGTTCATTAACCCCTTCACTAACATCGAAATTTAATCAAACACGACATTAATTCATTCATTTTAAAGTCGCTGATTAATTTAAGGTTTAAGCAACTTAGACCCACTTGCAGGTAAAAATAAATCTAGATTTAGTTGTTAAGCCTGGCTTAAGCTTGACGGTTCCATACATTTTGACACTACTAAACTAAGCTTAACGCTAACTCGAGAATTATGTGTTTCCAGCAAGTGGCCATTACACGCGTAATCTGAACAATAGTGTCTGGCTGTTCACGAACCCGTTAGTTTTTTTTTATTTCTACACTATTCGCAAAAAATACAGGCGAGACGCATTACCTACCCATAAATAATTTAATTAGAAATAGATATAATTTCATTAGAGTATTTTCGTTTGGAGTAGTGGACGTTCTCCTTTATCAAAGGCCTTCCCATCTTCAAAACAAATTGAACACCTGACGACACTCAATTTAATTTAATGAAAAACTTCAACAGAATTAAGGTTTCTGTTATTTTATGAAAATTTATTAAATAATGTGAGCAATAATATCATACAGATTTAATATAGTTGACAAACAAGGCAATCGAAATTTACATTATACAGTATGGTACAAAATGCAGCAAGTGATTAAGTTGTGTCCATACGGAAACTTTCGTAGCATTTTTTTTATTATAATTTATTGTTATTCTGCTGTGGCAAAAATGCTCCTCGTTTAAGTATTCTGTTTAGTTCAATTGAACTTTATTGTATATTATTGTTTATGCCTATATTACCTGAGCAATATCCATTTAATTGATCTTATAGCTACTAAAAACAATACTTTTTCACATACACTCTGTATAGTGCCATTCCGTCTCTTCCTTCGACTCGATCATCTTTTTTTTAATTGAAAATGTCACAGACTATAAACCGTTTTATCGTTACCGGTTCGTGTTTGTTATTTTAAGTTGGCAGTTCCTATGCTTGCTTTGTTGTTCAATTTATTACAGCAAGGTTTATTAGCTTTCTCAATGGCCAGTCTCTTTTTCTTTAAAAGCTGGCTATCGATTTTTTTTTTGAAGGCTAGTTTGTAACTAGCCAGTATTTGCGCGGGAAATGAGAATAAACTTTTTAATTAAAGATGCACACAGCGTGTGGTACAGGGCCTATAGGTTTAAATGCCAACTGAAATTAAATAGGCTTTAAGAAGATGCGTATAATGACTAGCAGTAATTATGCAGTGGGCTTTTTATCGTGTGAATGTAATTATTAAATGACATTAGCAGAATCCTACAAGCTCACAATTTTAAATAGGTATACATGAAGAAAATATTTATAAAATTTGTGTAGGTAAATTATAGATAAAAAACTGAAAATAAAACAATCTAAATGTGATCATAAAAAATATCTCAAAATAAATGTTGAGCTTCTTGTAGCGTTGAATTGTTGATGTGTTTAAAGAACATTGCTTCTCTACTTTTCGAATATTTTTTCATAGCTTCCATCTTAAAATATATGATCACATTTGAGTTTGAAAAAAAAACTTAATTAATGTAGCGAAGTAAATGGATTAATAAATTTATGTACCTACTTCATTATTTGTTATCTTAAAAATATTGGTAGATAAAATTAATTAGTGTTATGATGACCTTTTCATAAGACTAGACAAAGAGAGTTTTTTATCAAAGTTACATTCTCTGTCCGACCTTGACATTCGTATATAATCAGCCCAAGGATTTTCAAAGGTTGCAACATTCAAAACAAAAGCATCCCCAAAAAACTCACCTTTTAAAATCTCCGAATACCAACACTGGCACTTCACAAAAAAAAACAATAAAATTCGAAAACTTTGTTCTAAATTCAAACAGCGCGCGCAGAAATGTGTCAGTGGCGCGTCGTGGCAGCCGTCCTAGCACGTAGTGCGTGATGTGAATCGCGATGGCGGCTCCAAAATCGATTTTTCGGAATATTTTATTTTATACTTAGCTGCGTATCGTTTTGAATGTCGCGCGCGGACTGGCTAACGCGACTCAGGACATCGACTTATAATTGTGTTTGCCCGATGTCCATCGTAACTGTAACGTATTTTTAATGACATATGACAGATGCTAATTTGTGGTACAATATTGATGCGCGGTTGTTAACACACTTTCGAATTTTCAAGGTCTTCTGAGGTGTTAAGAGACTTGTGGGGAAGAGTCCTTTACCATAAATTTAAAAAAAATACTTTGAAAGAATAAACCTTTCAAACTATGCCTATTTTTTAACCCCCGTAACAAAAAGAAGGGTGTTCTAAGTTTGACCGCTATGTGTGTCTGTGGCACCGTAGCTCTTTAACGGGTGAACCTATTTGAATGACCAGACATCTGAAGGTCGGAGACCTGGTGACCTGACACACAGGGCCCTCCTAGTTCGGGCACCAGTCTCCTCCACGCGAGTCTATGTCTTGTGATTTTATTGGGACTGTTATTTGTAATTACCTACTTGGTGGTGGAGAAAACAATAAACGATTATTATTATTATTATTATTATAAACCCCCTTGCAAAAAAAACGGGCACCTATGGTTTTTCAGATTTTTAGGCATTGAAGCTTAGAAAGTAAGCTTTCATGCACATAAAATACAAAAACAATAGGTGCCCGTTTTTTTTGCAAGGGGGTTTATTATTATTAATGAGTTTTTTGTTTTCTAGCAATGGTTCTTAGACATGTTTCATCAAAATCGCTTCAGCCGTTTTTGTGATATTGAACTTTGAAGTGACAATATCGGGGGTTCCCACTTTTTGTTCGTTATTTTAGTCGAGTATACTTTCCGAAAGTTTTAGCGAAGACAGACGTTATTGTTTAACACACTTGGAATGACAATAGTTTCCATCACCTCTTTCTGTAACACAGCATTAGATGAGGTTAGAAAGAGACAGTGAATACAATCTCAAACGTCGTCGTTATGGCTTGTCCTTATCATTAATACTCTAATTTTGATGATTGTGAAACATTCTTTTGAAGTTTATTTTTATTCAAAATCACGTTTGAGTGCACATGATCGCTAAACTGTTATCGGGGTACCAAATTTTAGTATCACTTCACTCGAAAATTTACCTGCCTTTACCTTTAGTTTAAACGTGATATACTTACATGACAATCTCGGTAACGACTCTTACGATTTCGAATAAATTTGCTATGGGGGGGGGGACTTTCAGGGGCAAATAATTTGATCTAGCTTGATCTGAAAAAATCGTGTTTTTGAATCACTATTCTGTACGATAGGCCGCTTGTAGACGTTCGTTGTTTTCACCGGCCGACCATTTTTTGACGGGCTTATGGCTACAATGAATGTGTGTACATGCACCGGACGTGTCCGGTGCCTTAGCCATACAATACCGCAAGTCCGGAAAAAAAAATGTTCCGGTGAAACAATGGAGGTCTACAAGCGGCCATGGTCTTAACATATAGTCTGAACGACACATATATGTTAACCTGCTGAACCCGTTATCCTTCCACTTAAAACATACATAAGACACACAGGTCCAACTATCACTAACCACACAAAAAGCTAACACGTTTCAAACTTTATCAGTTCATCCTCAAAACTACCACTAAAATAAATTGAAATGTCATTATTTCGATTACATTTACATAATACATAGTTACATAAATGAATTAAATTCTTCGTCACATTTTTGTCTTAAATACTAGAACACTGCAACGTTTTGTATTGTAATTTTAATTTAGTTATAGTTGTAATTTTAGTTCGTCTTCCATCAATTTTCCTACGCTTTATTGATTTACTAGCTTTTGCCCTCGGCTCCGACCGCGTGATATTCGGTCATCACGCGCTGTTCCCTCGGGAACTGTGCATTTTCCGGGATAAAAGTAGCCTGTGTCACCCTCGGGCCATAAACTATCTCTATGCCAAAAACCACGTCAAACCGTCGCTCCGTTACGGCGCGAAAGACGGACAAACACACAAACTTACATACACACACACTTTCGCATTTATGATATTGATATGGCGATATGGATTCTGAAGGACCTTACACCAAAGACCTACACCTTTGCAATCGTTAAAGTACACTACTTAGCACTCAATTACAGATAAGCTAAAGTAATGTTGTAAAGGTATAAGCATAAAATAAAACAATCTGTTTAAAACCTCATTTATTCGATTTTGAATAAACAACATATGTAAACATTGTAAACATAGGTATATTGGCCTAAATTTTGATTCAATAACAAATAAATAAAGACTGAATTATAATGCAACATGAGTATTAAAGAGTTTGAAATATTTATGCAAATATGCGTGATAAATGCTAGAAATATGTATGAGCACTCAAAATACGCAGCATTAATAAAAAAAAGTCTTAAGTTTTTTATTGACAAAACAAATAAAATGTCTTTGTATTAGTAATGCCTGACCAGAAATATATGTACTAGGTACTAGCTTTTGCCCGCGGCTCCGCCCGTGTGGTATTCAGTTATCGCGCGCTGTTCCCTCGGGAACTGTGCATTTTTCCGGGATAAAAAGTAGCCTATGTCACTCTCGGGCCCATAAACTATCTCTATGCCAAAAATCACCTCGATCCGTCGCTCCGCTTCGACGTGAAAGACGGACAAACATACAAACACACTTTCGCATTTATAATATTAAGTATGGATTCGCCATGTTGCGGAATTTCTTTGGAACTAATTTCTTACACTGGCAATAATTTTAATCATTGTCTGTGTCACTGTGGCGGTTTCATTGAACAATAACAAAAAAATCCCAAAAAGATTCCTAGTCAATAATGAATTATTGTAAATAATGTTTATAATAAACTACTGGAAAAATTCAACTATTTCACTACAAAACCTTTCCAAATTAACATCAGAGCTAACAGGACAAGTCAAAGAAGTCATTTTTTTTTTTTTTATTTGACTGGATGGCAATCGAACAAGTGGGTCTCCTGATGGTAAGAGATCACCACCGCACATAAACATCTGCAACACCAGGGGTATTGCAGATGCGTTGCCAACCAAGACGCCTAAGATGGGATACCTCAAGTGCCAGTAATTTCACCGGTTTCGACTATACTGAACTATTGCCATATAAATAAAAACAATAGCGCCCTCTTGACAGTCATAATATTTTTGGTTTACCTTTAAATGTTTTTGTTTTTATATTTAGTGTCAAATTTCAAAATAAATTATGTACGGCTGTGCGGTGGGTAATACAGTTAATTGAGAACACTATAAATACGAATTTTAGTATTAAAATACGATGCAAAACTATTTTGTATACATATGCTACATTGTAAGCTAAATAAAATCTTGTAAAAATATTTTGAAACCCGCAAGCGTGAGACAAATGGTCAACGGCACCGAAATGGGGGTTTAAGGTTTATCAGGCGTCTCCTCCAATAAATAAGTTAGCCGATACATTCGGTGATCGCATCTACCGGTAATACTTGAAGTCGGCGCCGGCGCAGGCCACAAGCTGCCAGCGGGAATAATGATTAACAAATTAGTCATCAGCGACATATATTCGTTCGCGATTTTCGCTCGTTGATCATAATTATTATGTAGTCTATTAAAATATTTTATGTTTTTTATTAGCTATTTTCTATGTCCCACTCCTGGGAAAGGCCCTCGGATTTTCTACTTCCCCTGTCGGCAACTAAGTTTTGCTAGTCGTTTTTGAATGCGTCCAAGTCGTTGCACCATCTCCGTCTCGTTGTATAAAAAAATCATGTTAAAAAAATTATAAGTCGTTTGCCACAGATTTCGAAAAGTTATTATGTATGTAGCTGTACTAGTGGACTAGAGGTTTGACTTATGGCCACTCGAGCAGACGTTAGGCCTCTAGGTTGGCAACGCATCTGCAATACCCTCGGTGTAGCAGATGTTTATGGACGGTGGTGATCTCTTACCATCAGGAGACCCACTTACTCGTTTGCCATCCAGTCGATTAAGAAAAAAAAGACATGTTTCATCAAAATCGGTTCAGCCGTTTTTGAGATATTGAACTTTAAAGTGACAAAGTCGGGGGTTTTCCAACTTTTTGTTGGTTGGGTTATTGAATTATTATAACAGCGAACGGGCGCAATGGAGCTCGAGAGACTTGTACGCGAGCCGCCAACGAAGGCAGTTGATTTACAATATAATGTGAAATTAAACCAACGCGCATGCTTATTATTTAAATCAGGGCTTTATTGGAATTGTGGACTATCTGTCCACTACAGTACGGATCGTTATTAATAAGCAGGTTAATTTATTTTGTTCTCCCTTACTACGGCTGCTCACGAAATCGAACGAGGTTAGGCGACTATGATAGTGTGGAGAGTCACTTTTTCGGTTAGGGCTCATTATGTCCCACTCGCAAAAGGTCCCTTTTATAAATATCCCATTCTCGAAACGACCTCTCTGCAAAATTTCTCGTTCTCAAAATGTTCCATCACATAAAATACGTCCCGTTCGCAAAACGTCCCTTTCGCAAAATCTCCCGTTGCAAAATGTCCCGTTCGCAAAATGTCTCGTATAAACTAGGTTTTACGATAAAATCGTGGTCAAATCTTATTTACTTAACTCTTTAGTCTACGTTTACTTCTGCTGTCTATTCCTAGTTGTGGCGGTTAACGTTTTGTGAACGGGAAATTTTGCTAATACAATAATACGGAATACGGTTCGGTAATACATACGGAAAACAACGTGAATCTAGGTATGAGAGTTCCGTTTTTCCTATTCGGGCACGGAATTCTAAATTCAGTCCCAAAAAACAAATAAAAGGCCACTAGATATCTTGGAGATCCCATCCAAACTGATCGGACCTTGAATAAAAAATCTTCACACAGCTATTTATATTACAAAAGGACTCCTATCCAATGAACTTGTTCTTTCTATATGCCAATATTTTTTTCTGAAATTGAAGTCGCTTACTCTTATAATTTAAGGCAAACCCCAATTCACATACAGATTGCCATACGTTCTGCGTGAGCTTATCACTTGCGATGGCGAGAACAAATCCCTCCCACAAATTAACAAAACAATCACTTTGTTCGTCATTGTTCGCAGAATTAATTGCGAAGTGTTTCCAAAAGACTTATTTCCCTCTTCTCGATACACGTTTTTTGGGGGGAAACGTACTTTCTCTACCGATTCCAATTAAAAGCGTGAAAAGACGCCTCTGAGAGACTTTATCCGCTTGTACTCACAAGGTCACTACAAGCTAACTGTTTTCGCCCTAAACAGAACTTAGGTATATATTATGTATACAATATATATAATAATTTTGTATTTATTTTCTTTGTATTTTGAGTATTTTTGTTTTTCTTTTTTCTTATCTTTACAGCACGTAATTCTAATTCTCTGTCTATCCTCTATTATAATAAATTGTCTTCTCGTAATTAGGTTAGCTGGAAGAGATCCCTTCTTAGGGATAAGCTCGCCTTTGTTCTCCTCTCTGTATTTATATATTTTTATTTTTATGTGCAATAAAGAGTTTACATACATACATACATACATATATATACAACGCACATATCGCTATCGTTGTTTTATGTTTTTGTGAAGTAGCAGTGCAAGTTAAAACTTGTATTAGTTTGTATGTACTGTATTTATTGTATCTACCTACACACAGATATTCTTTTGTTTACAAATAAAGATTTTTACATACTTACTTAGGTAAATGAGTTAGTTAGATGGATCAGTGAATTAGAGTAATAGAGTATTAATCGAAGATGTTATTAATTAACTAAATATGTTAATCTTGTTTTGTATCGTTTTCCTAATGTCACGATAAAAACCGATGATAATTCACCGTCAGCTAATAGGGCTGTTGATTACCTCTCAAAGCAATCAATTTTAGGTTTAGTAAAAATGACTGTAATTTCAAAATAATGTCAATAAAAAATTTGCTTATTGTTTTAACTCCACAATTTTAGTTGGAAAAAAATCTTTTTTCTCCTTGTTTTTAATTGTTTCATCATCATCATCATCTCAGCCGTAGGACGTCCACTGTTGGACATAGGCCTCCCCCATTTTAATTGTTTACCTTATTCTATTTGTATTGCTATATAAAGCTGAAATATGGGAGAGTGAAATATAATATACTTATTTTTTAAATATCGATACACTAGTTCATTCATAGTTACTAATTACATTTTTACCAATTTAACAGGAGAGCAATTTTTGTATTCGCATACGAGTAGGAATATCATAAAAATGGTGAGAAAAATATACCTACAAATTATGTATTATATCTTAGAATATGAGTTTATGTATTCACAATATTAATTTATAGTATTTTATACAACTGTATCGTAATAAGGGTCCTTAAAACACGAGTGTGGTTTTATGAAACGAGGCGTAGCCGAAGTTTCATAATAGGGTCACATGAGTGTTTTAAGGCCTAATTACGTACAGTTGCATACAATATTTTATCTACATCCATATATTAAATCCTCTATCATGTGTTCAAGAACCATTGTGAATGACACATGTTAAATAATAGTATATAGATATCATTTATAAATTTTGTGAATCTGTTAAAAAAAAAAATACCTCGTTGAGTTTCTTGCCGGATTCTTCTCAACGGAGGTTTTTTCCGAACCGGTGGTAAATTTTTTGACGTTCATAAGTGCTTATTGTAGCCTAAATTGAATAAAGAGATTTTGACTTTGACTTTGACTTTGACCTGCATGAACGAGCTATGTCTGCCCCAGCTCGCTGCGCGCGCGGTGCAGTGCGCGCCCCACGACCTGCTGCTGCTCGCCCGCCCTACGCAGCGCGCACCGCCCCACCGCTGTAATGCTGTATGGAATCTCATAACGATACTGATATCAGTATCGTTATGACCATTACGATACTGCCGTGTTCATAATGTCGTAATGCTGGTCGTTATCTATGGTTTTTGAACGCATAATGGAGGATTTACTATATGGGTGTAGATAAACAATTATAAAGGCTACGTATTGATATTGGTCTTTAAGTACCCTGTAGTCTGCACTGTACAAAAATATAAATCATGCATGAATCAAAGTATGGATAAATCACCTCAATTTTAAATATTTCTGTGCGTAACATAAAAAAAATGGTTTTAAAATATGAATCATCCACGCTAAAGTTCGTACGGTCTTGGGTACGTATTTAAGATTGCATTTTTTTAATAGAAGGGGAAGGTTAAATAGATTTCTGGTAATAAAATAAACTTATGACTCACAGTCGTAAAAAATTGTGAATCGATTGAGAATTTAGACAGTCTATTAGATTTTTTTCAGACAAACCATCATTTCTGGATGGCGAGCGGACGTATGGCCCGTTGCAATATTGTTGAGATTGGTGCATTTACTAGCAGTTGTAGTAAAGCACAATCGGCAACGCCGATACTCGCTTCACATTCAACTGGAACTAAATGAACCAATCTCAAGCAGCTCACTCCTGAGCCATTCGTCCTAACGCCAACCAGCAATGTAATGCTCGTTAAAGATAAAACTCAAAATAAATACTAAAGGTGTCACACGTATCGAACTAATTACACGACACTAACGCCATCTAGCAACATTCCAGCCACAACAATACCCCTCTACTACTCTCTCTACTTTGTAAAAAAATTGAGGGTACGTAGTTTTGATAGCTGGGCGTTTTCAAAATAAGTTGTCCAAATGACTTTTTTTTTAGATGTGGATGAAATTTGGTATTCCTACTCAGAATCAGGAGCACTTTTGATTATAATAGGAGAAAAAAAGTGTCCCAATATTTTTTATTCCATTACGTTACCGTTTTCATACGCGTGTCTGTGGCGGTAGTGTACCTAATGGATAACACAAAATTATATGAAAAACCTGGGACACTTTTTTTTCCTATTGCGATCGAAAGTGCTCCTGATTTTGATTAGGAATATCAAATTTCATCCACATCTAAAAAAAAAGTCATTTGGACAACTTATTTTGATAACGCCCAGCTAATAAAGTGCCTGTTGGTAGGTGTTCAACTACCTTTCTTTTTGTGATTAACAAATGTACATTGGTTTTTTTTTTGCAGCAACTATTTAATGGATTCCGACGAAGATACTATTCCGACAGATATTAGGTACAGACTTTATTTGAGCGGAATTCGATGGAAATCGGTTACCTCGGGTCTTGAATGGTGTAAGGCTTTTGCGATTTACAGAGTATAATACTTTTTTCTCTTTCTTTTAACTATTTTCTCTGGCGAGAGATAAGAAGAGTTAAGCGGAGCTATAAATAATAAACAAGTTTATTAAAATAATTGTACTCTGTTCTTTTACTTAACAGTATCGACTTGAAATCTGGTACTGAAATGTAATTTAGTAAAAAATATTTCTTTATTAAAAACTTATGTATTTCTAAACAAACACGAAAAGGTATTATTAAAAAACATTGTTGCGCTAACTTTTTTGTTTTATTTAGAGTATATATTTTTTGCAATATAAAGTGTTGATAAGTTTGATAACAAATACTTATTGCTAAGACGCGCTACAGAAACCTGTTAAAGGTTTATATGAGACGCAAATATATAGCCCCTATTTATAGTAGTGTTTTTACATCCTTTAAAGATATTAACTAGATAACCACTAGATAACAATGGAACTTGTATGTAACATTTCTGGAGAGTTACCGCTCAAGCAAGTTTTTTAGTTTATATTAACAGTAACAACTTTTACGGAAATTTTTGAGAAGAAATCTTTGGTTTGTCTCAGTGTTTATCATCTCAATACAACGGTGCCCCAATGCTTTGGCTCTCCATCTTGTGCCACATTCTTTACGACGCTGTATGAGGCGTGACGTTCCTTTATATTTTAGCTTAGTGACTAGAATAGGCACCGTACTAGGTAAGTGGGTGAAGTATTGTTTTAAATTTTAATAGTTAAAAGGGGCGTGTTAAAATGGTACTAGAACTTGTTTTGCCCGTAAGCTTGCCTACGAAGACATATAAGCCATGTGATTTTTATTTTTCATGTGTATAAGCTCCCTGTATTTCTAATTTACTTTGTATTGCTAGCTGAATTAGGAGAATTGCTATAAGTAATAGGTAATTTTTGTTTTGAAACGCATGACTTTCTGTCGAAAATTTCTTGCGGCGCAATCTTTTTGGCAGTGATGTTTCCGAATGAATGAGTTGTTTTTTTAATATTTTTTACCCATCTTAACTACACGAAAATATTTTTTTAACCCTTAATTTGACAAAATTGAAAAAAACTTGATTTAATCTGCGTACCTTATAGGTAGTCCAAAAAGTTCTACATTAAAAAAAATACAATAGGATAGTCTTGAGTTATATTCGCTGTGGCGAACACCATCAATTTAAGTGTAGGTAGGTATAATATAATTTAATTCAATTATTATTTTCAAAATTCATTTTGTATTTTGATCCGAATTCTTCTTCTTCTTCTCTTTTAAAATATGGCTTCTGTCCTAATTAATAGGACAATTTCGCTCTTTCGAGAGGCAACGTTGTACAATACTGTGATTGTAGTTTTTGTAACTTGATAGTAAAATTCCAGAAACCACGTGGAAACAACTTGCGCATTAAAAAATGTCAGACACGAGAGCAATATTGAATTTTGTGATAACTGTTCACTGTTAAGGTTAATCGCCGCATAAAACACTATCAAAAATAGACTTCAACTAGCCAAAGAAACAGAAATAGCAAAATTAGATATTATCTACATCCTCCATGTTCGAATGCCACAAATCGAATCTCTGATCCGAATTCAAAATACGAGTACCTACCTAGTCAATAGGGATGACGACTGGGTTAAAAATATATCATTCCATTTAGTCCGACAGTTAGACTATGGAAAAATATGGGACACGTATTTTTTGATTTATTTATTTATTAAAAATCGACAATGGTACAGATCATCAAACTTCCGGAGTGGGGGCTTGTGACGTTACTATAAGGTAAAAATCCTACCATATAGTGACGTCTCTCGAAACTTCTAAGCACTGTAGGTATCCTCGTCATTTTTTTTTGTCAAACAAAAGAAAAAACATGTTCACAATATTTTTTAAATTATCCACCTGACGAACTAAACAGTTTTATTTTAGTCGTCTGGCGTATTCATGTGGACAAATTTCTGTTTTACAGAATGAAACTATAATAATAATAATCGTCAATTCGACTGATACGTTTCAAAAGTCATCGGTTTTTATTACAAGTGTGAAAAATAACGTGTCCCTTATCAATTACACAAAAACCGTAATAATAAAAGGAAACCGTATTTTTAAAGTGTGTTAATCTGTTTATAAATATTCTTAACATTAAATCTGGATTAAATTGCACGTTGTCGTATTTTTTTTTATTGCCACAACATAATTACCTACCACATAATTACATACAAAGTTGTGTACAATACATTTTATTCGTTTTTGCAGGTGGTAGGACCTTGTGCAGTCCGCCCGGATTGCTACCACCATTTCGCTCTCTAATCCTGCCGTGAAGCAGCAGTTATTCATAAATTTTGAACGCAACGCACACGTGCGTCGGTGGCACCTGTGGTCAGTCAAGTCAGTTGGTAATGAATTCATAAAGTATAATGTTATCTGATTTTTCGGAGTACGGCACAAGAATACTGAAATCAGTTACTAGTACTGCCATCTAGTTAGTTAGAGTATAAGTTCTGCCCACTAAGTACACCAATAGATGTCGCTAGCAACGTTATTTTGCAGCATTTTATATCAAAGTTAAAATGACGTTTGAAATTAACTGAATGGATAAAAAAAACATTGAAAAAAGAAACATTAAAAATGTGTTTTTTTTTCTACTATAAAGTTCTCAAATGCTGCAGCGTTGAAACTCAACTACTACGTACATCGATGACAGCGCTGCTAGCGGCTCATACACGCAACGAACAATTTTATAACGCATTTGGAGTAATCTTGTTTCAATAAATTATAAAAACAGTTCAAGTTAAGTAATAATGATGTAATGATACTGCCACTGATTGTGTTTCAATCTAGTTTCAATCCACTACGGACTTAAAAAAAAATGTTTAATATGATGTAGAAACTCCAAGAGATGTCGCTACCTGTCACCGTAAAATACAGAAAAATTTCAAAATAATGGAGGAAGCTTAACATGTAAAATATACATTTGTTAATATACTGTTTGCACTATTGATATACTGCTGGCACTATTAGTAATTGCGGTTAAAATACGGTTTAAATAGACCATGAACATGCACGAACTTTAAGTTGAGTAATGAGTTAAAAATCCGATAGATGTCGCTACTCACCACCATTAAAACTGCATATCTGCTGAAAAGTGCCTACCAGAACCTAAATCTGGTTATAATTAATTTGGTGTGTGTTAAACACATGTTCAACGATTGTCTAAGCTTTTTCGTTAAATTTAATGTACTTTTTACCAGTTTTAGTAAATTAGTAGCTTTAAAATATGTGAATTGCATGGTTTTTACATTGATCTGCAGTCCGACAAAGGCAAACTTATTTTTTTTTATCACTCTAAAATGGACCATTTTTTTTATTGTATAAGGTGCTTATCTATTTTTTCAACACACCTGCTCGTAAAGTAGGTCTTATTACAGCGTATTTACACTGATAATGCAGAATATTACCCATGCCGTGCCTTTTACATTACATTATCGCACTAGTGCCTTTTCATTACATATCTTTTTAAATATTAGCAAGAAGTATTAATGTTTCGAAAACAGCTAAGTAGTTATTTGCGTAAATATAAAATTCAATTCAAAATGTGATAAATAATTAAAGAATTTCATGAAACTGCTTGTTAGCTTGTTGGTATTTATAATTTGACGGTGTATTTTTAACTATAAATACCCAATTTCAAAATTTATAAATATGTGGCTGATTAGCTACTTTGCCGGTGCCCTTATCTCAGACTTGCGCGCGCATGCAGCGCTGAGCGCGCGAAAAAAAAAAATTACGGCCGCCATCTTTTAAATGGGTTTCTGTTTGTTAAGTTTATTTAAATAAATGTGAACTTTTATTTACTTTTCCTCGCAAGTGTGTTGAAAAACGTCGTATGAAACACGTGAGCATTGGTCATTACACTTTTCGTCTCCATTAAGCCTTCGCCTTCGGCTCAGGCTTAAAAACCGACTCGAGTGTAATGACCAACATAGCACACTTGTATCATAATGTACTATTATTTCAATACCTTTAAACGAGCAATTCTTGTATATATATAATAATAATAATAAGATATTAATTCAATAGTTTGCTTTCAATTTCAATATGTAAATATATTTCAGAGATTTCGAAAACGGCTCCAACGATTTCGATGAAATTTGGTGTGTAGGGGTTTTCGGGGATGAAAAATCGATCTAACAAAGCTCGGTCTCACAGGTACTATTCTTTAACTGCCCAGCGATCGATTTGATGGTAATTATGAAGGTAAATGAAACAAAACGACTCTTATAATACATATATTGTAAATTAAAGTTTTTTGTTCTTAAAATTATCTACAATAGAAACATCTCATATGTACAAGTCACGAAATCTTTTATACAAGTCATAAAAACCCACAAAGGTACCAAAATCACGTACTTATCAAGCTCTAAAGTAGCTTACAATAGCGCCTTGTCTCTTTCAGTAATATTTTGAGAGCTGGTAGCTATTTCAGAGTACCTAGGTATTTGTGGCAGCGTATCTCATACAGTGCTTCCTTTACAAATTTTAAATACAAAAAAACCATTAAAAAACCCAGAACATTTATCGCGCAAAAAAATCGCAAAGTATTAAAAAAATTAGGATCGGCTAAGCTCCACTGCCCATCAGCCAGCCCCCGTACCACTAAAGTTCCAAGTACCACAATCGTGTTAGTTTTTGTGGTACAGGCAGGATGTTTTAGTACTTAGATGAGTAAGGCTCACGAGCGCTTTGCCCGCCCGTTCCAGTATACAATATTGATGCAAACGATAACTATTTGCGTCAACTTCTGATACAAGTAAATAGTTTCTTTTTGAAGTGATCCTTATATTAGTAGAAACGGACCATCGTTCGTATACATCAAAATTCATAACACACTGGAACGAGCGGGCAAAACGCTCGTGAGCCATACCAGATATCAGAAAGTCAATGTTGTACATACTGTGCTACCTCAAATACCTACATTTTAATTTTTAAATGTCAGCCCTCATAATAATATGAAACATCAAAGTGACATGGTACTATTAAAGCTACTTTCCGAGCTTGATTGCGCAACGAACATTTGTACACTATATTACATTGGACATATACAAATATTTACAATACTGCCTCCATGATTCATAGAATTATGATAACAGTGCGGAAAAATGAAGCCTGCGGTACATGTCGAAAATACAGAGATATGGATGCACAGAAAAAGCGACCAGCGCTGGGAATCGAACCCAGGTCCTCAGCAATCCGTGCTGCGTGCTCCTATGCACACATATCTCACGTAGCTTTTTTTCTACTACGCTACTTAAGCAGCAGCACTAGCGACATCTATGTTTCGCTCTCATTGAGAGACGTCACATTCTTTCGCAACTAACCGCTCACCCAGACAAGAGATGTCGCTACTAAGCAATCAAATTATGATTGGTTTTTGGAGTCTTTTTTTATTTCAACTCCAAATTTACGACATAATTCGAATTTCTTATCGTGCCGTCCCGCTCACGCCAATAGCTTTAGAGTAAGAGGCACGGTATAACTTCGAACTTCTACTTTTAGCGAGAGTTGTATGCCAGAATCGTAGCAAGTGGAAGGATGTAGTCTCTGCCTACCCCGTTGGGAAAGAGGCGTGATTTTATGTATGTATGTATGATTTACTGTGCAAGTCCAAACTTTAAATTACCGTGTGGTTACCATAACATTGAGTAACCGATGCACGAATACTTTTATTCCCCGGGATTATTAAATATTTCATAAACAGAAAGCGACAATATTCCCTTATTAATCTTACCCAGACAGGCATCATTTTTCCACAGTATTGCTTCTACGCAGTCGGTCCAACCGATCCGACAATACAGTCGAATAAATTGATTCATGTACAGTCAAGTGTAACAATAAGTATCTATTTATTCGAACCATCCATACTAATATTATAAATGCGAAAGTGTGTTTGTATGTTTGTCCGTTTTTCACGCCGTAACGGAGCGACGGATCGACGTGAGTTTTGGCATAGAGATAGTTTATGGGCCCGAGAGTGACATAGGCTACTTTTTATCCCGAAAAAATGCACAGTTTCCGAGGGAACAGCGCGCGATAACCGAATACCACGCGGGCGGAGCCGCGGGCAAAAGCTAGTAAGTACATATTTTTACATTTGACTGCACAGGTCAATGACCCTTGAACATCAGTTTTTTTGATTGTACATATATAATTAAACCCGACCACGTAGAAGTTAATTCTTCTTATTGCTCGGCATAAATTCATAGGTTAGAAAATGTATGAAGTTTTATTTCACAAATAATACTGAATTCCTACAACATGATTTCTTCGGCTTTTTTATAACGTTTAATTTTACATATGATTTAAATTCATAAGTTTTTTTAACAAATTACATACCGACATTTTTAGTATACCACGCCCAATGGGTGGCCAACGGAACATTATTACTAAGTATATGCTGTCTCTGTCTATCTTGCAGCATAGGATGAAGGGGTTGTGGTAACAGCCACATCACTAAATACAAAACGATCTGCAGACGAATGAATTATAATAAAACAAAAAATACAGCTACAGTTTTTGAACTACGAAAACACGTATCACTGCAACATAATATATGATGATGATATTAGCATACCAGTGATATATACCAGTGATATTTGGGCATTTTTACTACATATAACGGAAGAAATTTTTTTTAGGATTCGGTAATTTCGACTAAGAAAAAAAAATTCCAAATCTACAAAAAATTGTGTCCATTTCGTAACGACCGCTATAAACTGTATGAAAAAGTCACAAAACTGACAAAAAACGGTACTGACACTTTTTTCTTCGTCTAAATCGAAATGCTCGTGATTGTAAGAAGAATCCAGAATAACCTAATTCTAAGAAAAATGTTTTAGCGGCATTTTAAGTAAAAATACCCATTTATATCATGACACGAACACATTTTATACCAGTTACACATATTTTACAACGAACACAATTTTATATCATTGACACATTTTATACAACTGCCAAAAGTCATGAAAACGACGCTCAATAATTGTAAAAGTTGTAAATGATAAACAACTCCATCGTAAACGTTTGAGATCAAAACAAAATGTATCAAAAAAAATCAAATATAAATCAAAGTCGCGCCAGCAAGACTACCACGAAATTTGAAAATCGAAGTTCGTATCGTACCGTCCCGCCTGCGCTTATGTCATTCAATACGAAAGTGAGAGGGACGGTATGATACGAACTTCGAATTTCGTGTTTCGGAGTAGCCCTTCAGTCATCCAACTATATACAAACTTCATACACTTCCCAACAACCTTAACTACTAACACAAGCGAAACTCACTGTCACACACACAGACATCGAGGGCTATCACAGGCTTTAATATGTAGGTACATCTATTATTGCGACCCTAACTTTTACACACTAAACCGCATACCTAACGGCGTGTGACAGAAGCAGAAGGGCTACTCCGAAACACAACGTTCGAAGTTCGTGTCGTGCGGTCCCTCTCACACTTATGCTATTTAATACGAGAGCGAGAGGGATCGCACCACACGAACTTCGAACGTTGTGTTTCGGAGTAGCCCTTCAGGAGTTTCACTTCTATTAGCCTTTAACATGATATAACAACAGAATATAAATTAACAGATCATTGTCAAAATCAAAATAAACATCAGGAGTGACTACAGACCTAAAAAAAGGCCGGACTGATGACAGATTAAGTTCCGACGCAATGGTGAAGGCACACAACTTTGTACGGAGAACATTCTAGACTTTTTAAGATTTGAAGCCCTTCACAACCTTGACTGCGTTGCCTAAAATCATTATCTACTTCGATTTTCAACTGTGTATAAGAGTTAGGGGCTCCCCAAACCGGATAATCCAATGGATTTCAATATAATTGATAACTTATAAAATAGGATTATAAACAATTCATTTTCGAGAATATTTACAAAAATAGAAATAAAAGAGCTATTAATAAATAAAAACAATTGTATGAGATAGAGAGAATATTCAGCGTTTTTGCAGCGTTTATTTGTCATCAGTGTCTTCGCAGGTGTTATTAAAAGAGGTTATGACCAGGGTTTTTTTATGAAAATTTAAGACAATACCGATGCTGAATTTAACGTGATTACAATTCTTGTGACTTGTCTTTCCGTTGTGCTATATGAACGTGAGACGCTAATGACGTTTGACCGCGCGAACAAAACGATGGAATATTCGCCATGAGCTCCATATTCTTAAATTGCATTAATTTAATACTAGCTACCACAGTCTTAAATTATATAGAATAAATAACGATGTGTTCTAAAATGTATTACAATACCAAAACAAGTAAATGACGCTCCTAAATGACAGATGTCATTAGCGCCTTGATCTAAACCAGGGTAATTCGAAAACACAGTATTTAACCTCATTTAAATTTAGAACACACTTCTAAGCAAATGTAAATTCCGAATGATTGACATTAACGTTCAAATTCTGATAATCAAAGGTTCACCAGGAAAATTAGAATCCCATTTATCTTAAAATTACAAGAACTATTAATTTTTTCTCGAAGAAAATAATACCCTAATGAGGATTTCTAGTCGTCATATCGCTAGATGGCGTTAGTAACGTCCGTTTGGCCGGTCGCTTGCAGGAAAAAATAAATCTAGATTAAGCCTAAGCTTGACAGTTCCATACATTTTGACACTACTAAACTGATCTTAACACTAACTCGAGATTTATACTCGAGTTTCCAACAAGTAGCGGGTGACACTCTTTCCCGGCCCGGATAACACCGACATGGAAATACCGGCCCTGTTTTTTGTGTACACGCCCAAAGAAACTGACAGGAGCTTCTATGGGCGTGTACACGAAAAACAGGGCCGGTATTTCCATCCCGGTGTTATCCGGGCCGGGAAAGAGCGTCACCCTAAGTGCAGACCAATGCCAAACAGACCTCACAATCACGTCTCACATCTGGTCACTTAAAAAAAGGTCATACAATTTTTAGTTGCTTATTTTATTTTTTCTTATTCGAAAAAAGGGAGCCCCTTATCGCAGCTCTGTATATTCAATGATAGCGAATATTCGACAGTTCGACCACGAATATTCGCTGTTAATTGAAGTAGAAAACAGCGGAACAAATCTGTCATCGTCGACACTTTTCAGAATCTAATGCACCAGCTTTCGCTTGTCAATCAGCGCCCTCTGTACCCCGTTTACAAATTGACTTAGTTAACCAATGGGACAGAGTTATACGTTAGAGTGGGATGCAAAATTGTCCTTATCGGCGCTAACTATCTACAATTAGTTGTTCCGGCACACTGATGGTCGGACAGTGTAAATCATGGGAATACAGTATTATATTTACGGAAAACTTATTTGTTTCCGCGGGATAGCGATAAACGAATACTACGCGAACGGAATCGCGGGCAACAGGCTAGTAATATTATAAAATTATAGATATACAGCCGATATTTAGTGAAGCAAAAAGAAATCGGTTGAAAATTTTGTTTAATGATCGCCTCTTTCGCTTTTCTTTATGCTTGCATGTAACGTCAATACTAATATTTCTTTATCTAACTAAACTTCAGTTTCAAACCTTTTATACAAAATTCAAAATTCAAAATTCAAAATTGTTTATTGCATGTCACATTACAGGCTGTAGGATGGTAAATTACAAACTAGGTATACATGTGACGCCCTGATAGGGCACGGCAATACAAGTAAACAGAGGGTGCTTATTATAATTAGAATGTATTATATAACATGCATGAAAAAGAAAAAAAAAAAACAAACATATAGGTATAATTACACACTCCTGAGACATTTTAAGTTTCAGCCACCTATGAACTCTAAAAACCATCCACCAGTCCTCGGCCAAAGAGCTCACTCGTTTTTGTCGTTGAAGAACTCATCTAGGCTATAGAAGCATTTATTGATTAAGATTTTTTTTAATTGGTTATTAAATGTTACAGTACTATCAATGTCCCTTAATGAATTCGGTAAATGATTATAAATTTTTATTGTTATATAGTGAGGGTTTGATTTTACTAATTTCAGTTTGGAAAATGGCAGTTTGATTATATTTTTATTGCGGTTATTTCTTTTATGGTCAGTTTTTATTGTGTACAAATTTATATGCTTTCTAACAAACTTGCAGGATTCTAGGATGTACATAGATGTAAAGGTGAGTATTTTATGTTTGATGAAGTGGGGCCTGCATGATTCCATTTGTTCAATATTTGTGAGTATTCTGATACATTTCTTCTGAAGGACGAAAATTTTTTGAGCATTGCAGCTGTTTCCCCAAAGCACAAGGCCATACGAAATTCTTGAGTGAGCGTAGGCGTAGTATGCAGAAAGGGCTGTCTGAAAATCAGT
This sequence comes from Choristoneura rosaceana, assembly GCA_037349165.1. Classification (NCBI taxonomy): domain Eukaryota; kingdom Metazoa; phylum Arthropoda; class Insecta; order Lepidoptera; family Tortricidae; genus Choristoneura; species Choristoneura rosaceana. The sequence goes on from JAZBNJ010000036.1 coordinate 1,744,889, forward strand.
TGCGCGCTTCAGGTGTTGAAGGGCATAAATAAAAGAAGAGAGTCTCTTGGACAGTTTCTCTATGTGCATCTGCCAATTTAAGCCCGTATCTAGTTCAATACCCAATAAATTAGCCGAATTCACGTTTTCTAAAACTGTGTTATTAAACGTGTAGTTAATTGTTAAGGCAGGTTTCTGGTATGGTTTAAATTGAATGATTTTAGTTTTTTTCAAGTTGAGTTGCAAGTTGTGAATTTGTAGCCATTTTACAATTTGATCGAGTACATCATTTAATTTACTTTCTGCCTCACTAGGATTTGAGCATGGAAATGTAACGGAAATGTCATCGGCAAAGAGCGTACAGTGCTCAGTTAGTATAGAGGGTAGATCATTAATGTCTATATACTATTATACTCTTATGTCATAGTACATTAAGGGGCTGTTTCACCATCCATTGATTAGTGTTAACCGACGGTTTAATGCGATGCCGTCTCTTATTTATTTTGTTCGAATAGACGGAGACGGCATCACATTTAACCGCCAGTTAACACTAATCAATGGTGAAACAGCCCCTAAGTTGTTTTTCTTTCGTTTGATAAGCTATAATTTACTAGTAATTTATAAAATAAGTAAAAAATTGACAAATACCTTACGGTAACATAACAAATAAGTTACTAATGTTAGGAAAGCTGCTCTAACGTATAACTGCGTCTCTGGTTGTCATATTAGTACACAATTGTTTGAGGCAAAACATGCGACTGTCTCAAATTTCATAGCGCTTATTTTTATCTTTTATCGATCAAGCACTACAAAATTTACGACAATTTTTTTTTGACAGGAACACCATGGCAGCGCAACCAGTCACCACCAACAATGTATACAGCTCTATGAAGATATCTTAACTGGTGTCCGCTTAGTTGTACAACGGATTTAGCGGCGCAACCAGCATCCTCGCGTGCATCCAACATTACTGGCAGTGCCGTGTTGGTTGGTTGCACATCCACAAAATATGGCGTTGTATGCTGTCTCACTCACATAGCCAGCCACGCCACCAGTGACCCCATCCGCGCACTCTTTCGCACGCGTACAGATGTAGTACATAATGGTGTTCCATCGGGAAAAGTCGGGTCTCAATCGGAATGACGGCGCCGCGAGGTTTCAATCAGTTATTGTATTAAATGAGGGCAATTTCATATCCATTCGTATGGAACTTTATTGTTGATTGTCAAATGTCAACTAGTATTATTGAGTACTATTGAGGGCTAAAAGACAGAAGAAATATCGCTAGATGGCGTTAGTATCGTGAGGTTTTATTTTTCATCTTGATATAATTACCTACGCCGGCTCAAGATCAAGATAAATACGAGCTTTCCCGATAAAACGCTATGAAAAATCACTATGCACTACATGCCACTATAGTCCGGGAATTCAAGACTCCCTGTGGCTGGATTTGGCAGCGTCACCACAGTTGCACGGCTGGTTGCGCGGCTGGTTGCGCCGTCAAGGTGCCCCGGTGATTAGGGTAGTCACTCACTGCGTCAACCGCACACACGCACACCTAGCGGACTAGCGTCACACACACACTCTACGACGCGCGTCGTTTTATCGTCACTTTGCCGCGCGCCAGCTGCGACACGAATAACCGAATGCGTTCCGGATTGGTTGTCTTTTTCACCCATATCTGTAATAAGAAAAAAGGTTAGTGGCCTACGTTGAAAGAAAAGGTGAGGTACACTAAGGTTTCGAAGAAAATTGGCCAGGACAGACGGAAGGACAGATTTTGACGATTCGTGACATAAGAACAAAATAATTGCGAAACTTTACGCCTACGGGAGGTACTCTAAAAAAACATTTTTTTGAATTTTTATTGTACCAACCCCCCAGCACCAGGAGACCCACTTGCTCGTTTGACTTCCAGTTGAATAAAAAAAAAAAAAGTTTGTCGGCATACTTTACATCTACCTATATACTGGACGGCAAACAAGCAAACCCCTGATGTTGCAGATGATTATAAGCGGTATAAGCGGTGGTGATCTGCGACACCAGGGGTATTGCAAATGCGTTGCCAACCTAGAGGCCTAAGATGGGATACCTCAAGTGCCAGTAATTTCACCAGCTGTCTTACTCGCCCTCCACCCCTCCGCCACATGCAAGCACTGCTGCTTCACGGCAGGATTAGCGAGCAAGATGGTGGTAGCAATCCGGGCGGACCTTGAAGTCCTACCACCTGACCGTATACTAACCGCTTCAACGGTGATGCAACAGTGCAAGCACTGCTTCACGGCAGGATTAGCGAGCAACTTGGTGGTAGCAATCCGGGCGGACCTTGCACAAGGTACCACATACTGACCGCTTCGTCGGTGATGGCGTGTATGTGCCCGGGGAAACGCGGCATGTCGCGTCCCTCGACGTAAACGCTCTGGCCGCGGTGGAACCAGCGCCGCTCGAACAGGAGCTTGCCGTCTTCTACGCGCGTCTCGTGAGTGTCGCTGCCCTCGCGCACTGGGGACTCGCCTGATGTTAAAAGAAAGCATTATTTTTATTAGTGATATGTTAAAGGTTGGTCAATAGGGATGTTGACGGCATTAAAAAATAATTCAAAGGCACGACTCCAGTAAAAAAACGCTTTATTTTAGCCCTGAAAACCAGATTAATTTTCGATTTACTGTAAAATTAGATTTTTTTGTTGCTTTATAATAAATAAATAGTTAGTTGATTGAGTTGGCGAACAAATAGCGACTTATGTCGTCATAACTCGCTATTGCCATTGAAACTCTATGAGAGTTGTGTTTTGAGAGCTCATAAAAAGTACGTCAGTTGATTTGTAGTGTCAACATCCCTATTAAATCAAAGTTTTTAAGCAAAACATTGACTTTCTTTAAAAAGTTATTGACTGTCTTTAAATTGTTATTTGTTTTGTAATTCAATTTGACTATCTTTAAATTGTTATTTGTTTTTTAATCCATTCTAATATTATTCATGTGAAAGTGTGTGTTTGTGCGTTTGTATGTTCTTGTCTTTCACGTCGAAACAGAGCGACGGATTGACGTGATATTTGGCATAGAGATAGTTTATGGGCCAGAGAGTGACATAGGCTACTTTTTATCCCGGAAAAATGCACAGTTCCCGAGCGAACAGCGCGCGATAACCGAATACCACGCGGGCGGAGCCGCGCGCAAAAGCTAGTAAATATATAAATGACTTACAGCTGGTAGAGCTGAGATGTTTCCTGGGCTGCGCGTGGTGTCTCGGGGGCGCCGGCGGCGGCGAGTGCCTCGCTATGGCCCTCAGGTCCGCGTCGATATCGCGGTCATCTAACTGGAAGGTCACCGTGGTGGCTGGCTTCCGGCGCTTCTCGGGCGCCGGCGCCGGCTCGTTGGCGCGCCGCCGGAGTATGCGCTTCATCACCGGCTTTACCTGCCAAAGGGTGATGGACTGGTGATGGATGGATGATTTGTAGGGTGGTGAGAAAATTGTAAGAAGGGTAGTGTGTGGATGTGGAAGGTCCCAGCGACACAGATGGTCTCGTCGGAGGACCAGCGTTGGCTCCACCCGAGGAACCGCATTTTATGCTGAGGCGGGACCATGTTTAGTATTTTGTATTCTCATTTTTTTTCTTTTTTTTTATTTTTTCTTTTTATTGTTTTATCTATTATTTGTCTAAAAAAAAATTAAAATATTTGAAAAGTATAATGAATTACCGTCAAAAATATTTTTTTATTGATGTGCAAACCTAAACAGTAAAATTCAGTCAAATCAATTTCAAATTCAGTTGGTTCAGTAAAACTATAGAGTGAAATATGGAAAACATGTATGTACATTTTTACCTAGTTTATTTTAATCTAAAATAGGACCTGTTACATGATCTCTGTTAACTTCCGTTGCATGGCAAGACAGCTTACTATAGCCGTGCCAATATCCTTCCTTTGGGAAGGACATAAGAAATAATTATAATTGGACACTGATGGCCTTTGTAAAGTACGTAGTGAAAAACTAGTATGAAAAGCCGGAGATTTTTTTCCTCTATTAAAAAAAAAAAAAGTTTAAAGTTTCAAAAAATTATTCCAAAAAAGTATCTTTGGTAGGCAGGAGGTTGTATTTGTTAAGGCTTCAAACACTCCGGATAATCATGACAGCCAGCATGATGATCAGCATCAGCATCATGGTTTATTATTTTTACAGGTTATTTTTTATTTTGTAATCCGTTTTGGTATAGAAAGATCAAACTCACCTCAGCCGAGTCTCCGTTCAGCTCCATGCTATGCCTCTCATTTTCAATCATCTTCCGTTTGTCCTCAAAGTCACTGAGAAGGTTCTCCTTCAACTCTATCTTCTTCTCTTCAAACTCTTTTGCGGCCGCCTTCTTCTCTGCTATGTACTCCCTCTCTATGACATCGTAGACATGGTCTCTGGAAGTAGCACAAATGTTTGTTAAAACCATGTGTTACATGGTATTGGTAAGTTTTAGACATACATACTCATACTCACATACATACACTCGAAAACATAACCCTCCTAGTAGTAAAAATGATTAACTCATTCAGTACAAATGGAAAATCGTCCATATGAATTGACTATTTTGGATTTACCAAAATGAATTTTGGCAAAAAATTTAATTGTGCTGAAAAATTTAACCGAATTTGTTATCCTTGTACCTTAATGGAATTTTGTTTATTAAATAAAAGCATAATGAAATACGCAATAAGTGAATGTAGTATGAATCAAGAAAAATTAAGTGTCACTCACTCAAAAACATATTAACAAATAGTATTTTTCCAAGTCTACAGAAGTCTACAGACAAAAAAAAACATTTATTTCAAGTAGAGAGGCAATTCAAACCAAAAATATCTATCTAATCACGCTTCTACGCCATTTATAATACAGTAGTGAAAACACAAACTGAAATATAGATGCACAAAAAAACCCAAAAGAACAGAGCAACGCTGCTCTTATTTTTCTGGTTTTTCTATGCATCTATATTTCAGTTTGTATTTTCGATATGCGTTTCGATTGGGGACAGCATAATGGGGCCAATCAACTTTTTTACCCACACCAATCTGTCCGGGACATTTTTATTATTATTATTATTTATTTATAATGCACAGGCAGCTTATAGCTGATGCGTGCATATCACTGTTCACTTGTGTTATTGTCTTCAAAGTACTTATCAAGTCTGTTTTTAAAAGAATTCACTGAGGGTGCACTGATCACTGTCTCGGGCAAATTGTTCCACTGTTTCACGATGCGGTCGATTTTTCAAAGAGTTGCAGATTTTTTATTTTTTCTGTAATTTAATAGATGGTTTTCAGGGCTAAAATAAAGTGTTTTTTTACTGGAGTTGTGCCTTCGAATTATTTTTTAATGGCGTCATCGTCCCTATTGCAAGTATCCAACTCACTTGTATATCCTATTTAGCCGCAGTCTCTCATGCAGCTGGTGTTCCAGGCGCTTGACCCTGCGCGTGAGCTCCGGGTGGACCCCGTCCTCCAACTGTTGTAGCTGCTTTTTGAGGTTCGCCAGCTTGAACTGGTACATCCTGGAGAAGTTGATTGAGAGTTATCAAATGGCTGTATACTATAGTACCTGAGCCTTCAGGTTAAAAACTATCTGTGCAGCTAGGCCGAATTTACTTTTAAATACTCTCCTAATTTATAATTAATTAATCAATCAATTAAGCAATCAAATTAATTTATAATTAATTTAACATTATATTAATTTGATTGCTTAATAATGATATCTCTTGTCCAGTATCTTATTAAGCAATCAAATTAATATAATGTTAAATTAATTATAAATTACAAATTATAAATTAATTTGATTGCTTAATAACGATATCTCTTGTCTGGGTGAGCGGTTAGTTCCAATGGAGTGCTGAAAGTTTCTCGATGAGGGCTATGGCATAGATGTCGCTAGTGTCACTGCTTAAGTGGCTAAATAAGAATCAAACAAGCTGTGATATATGGTGCATATGGGAAATACGCGTCAGTATCGTTGCCCAGCGGTGGTGTAGCGGTATAGCACGCGGCACAGAATGCCGAGGACCTGAATTCGATTCCCAGCATTGCTCTTATTTTTCTGGTTTTTCTGTGTATCTGTATTTCAGTTTGTATTTGGGTAAGGCCCACAAGCGTTTCGCCTGCCCATTCCAGTGTGCTACAAATATTGATGCATACAATAACTATTTGCGTCAACTTCTGATACAAGTAGTTTCTCTTTGAAGTGAAGTATTCATCCTTATATTAGTAGAAACGGTCCATCGTTCGTATGCATCAATATTCGTAGCACACTGGAATGGGCAGAGCCGGATTAAGTCAGCGCGGGGCCTGTAGCAAATTTTATCATGGGGCCCTTGATTTGCTTCAAGTTTATAGTATAAGTAAAATATTATATTTAAGTCGATCATATTGATACCATCTCTTTCTTTGGCGGTGTTTTGTGTTGGTTTTGTTCTATTTACATTAATTTAGAAAAAAAACATGCTTCTATCTGAATTGACGTTTTTTACGATCAGAAAGCATTGGTCAGCGGGGCCCCTAGATGCGCGGGGCCCGTAGCATTTGCTACTCTTGCTATATGCCTAATCCGCCACTGGGAATGGGCAGGCAAAACGCTTGTGGGCCTTACCCATTTTCAATGAAGAAGTAAAATATAGAGATGCAGACAAGAGTTAGTTTCGCATTTAGGATAGAAAGTATAGGTATCTGAGTATAGTAATCTGATCAGGCAGTTAGAAGCAACTGATAGTGCCTGTATCTAACTATTCTTAGGTCAAGTATTCTTTGTACAGTCCAGGGCAAAATATGTATACACTTTAGTACCTTGTCTATTTTCGTCATATTTGAACTGCCATTATATGAACTGTCACAGAAGTTAAAGTGACAAGGGGCCATCCATAAATTACGTCACACCTATTTTGAGCATTTTTAGACCCCCCCCCCCCCCATCGTCACACGAATTGCCATAAAAATCGCAGTTATTTTGTTCCTCTGTCACAAATTGCTTGACCCCCCCCTGAAATGTGACATATTTTTGCCCTTGACTGTACTGTTAATGTGTTGGTCCAGCCAGTTCTTAAATTGATTCACATTCAGTCCCACTTTTAGCCAGTCGTGGCAGATAAGGAGGGCTTGGGCCATAGTTCCCATGCAGGCCCAGTGCGGATTGGAAACTTCACAAGCACCATTGAATTGCTTCGCAGGTTTGTGCAGGCTCCTGACAATGTTTTCCTTCACCGCAAACCTCGTGGTAAATTTCAAATTTAATTTAGAGGTGTTAAATTAAGGGACAAAACAAAAGCCACTTACTGTTCCTTGTGTTCCATTGGTTCATCATTGTTGGGTATTTCTGTCTCACTGGCCTCTTCAGTATCTGTAACAAAAATAATCAAACCAAATTACGGACCAAATCTGACACAAAGCCATGAATTTAAGAGCCCAATTCTTGGCCAAGTTTTGGCCAGTGGATCAAGGTGAAAGTGACATCTTTACAGCGCAGTTACGTCACGAATGACTAGCGAAACAAATAGGCGGGAAGACGCGCCTACGGGTAAACCTAACCATCCTAACCTATTTATATTTACGTAACTTCTGTTTATAAACAACGTGTGCACTTGTGTCATGGTCAGGAGTGACGAATCGTGATAAAAATGACGGAAAATGACGCCAAAATCACCTGATGACAATCACCGTAAACAAAACATACCTTCGTCGCTGTCGTCCACGGGCGGCGGTGGTATTGCATCCTCCTGCTCCCTGTATTCGTCTTGATCATCGTACCCGTCGTCTTCGAAGTCATACTCATCGCCCGGCCCCGAATATGGTGATCCTTGGTAAGACATAGTCGAGGCGACGCGTAGAAGTTGCATACAGATTAACTGCGAACACCGTCTCAGAAGCAAACTCTGGACACGCGAACGTAAGAAAACAGCCCGAGCAGCAACTTACAGATGCCAGTTATGTCACTCATATAAAGAAATTATTTTATATTTCACAACGAAGAAACGGCGAAATTGGAGCAAATTGAAGTTGTTTTACGTCAAATTCGACATCGACAAAAGCATCGTACGGAATAACTCGGCTAAGTCATAGTAGTCAAATATTCAAGGTAAAGAAAGTTATGCAGCGCTAGTGTACTATGAAAACACGCTAACGAAAAGGAGTTTACCATGAGATTACACTGCTACCTTCTCATTATGAAGCTACATTTAATTTTAGTAGTATTATATCATAGACAATTGAGATTTATTCTTATCGTTTTAGTCGATAAATGCGAGTAAAATGTATCGATAGTAGATTTCAATATAATTATTCGTTAGAAATTAAACTACTAAAAAGGATAAATACTAAGCAAATATCTTATTCCACTAATAAACGATTACATTGTTTCATTAATTCCTTGTAAACTAATATTTATTCTGTCTTGAGCAAATTATATTAGTCGATGAAAGATGAAAAGTGGGTGGACATTGGTCACTATGGCATTATTTAAAAACCTGCAACGTAGTCTATTGTTATGATTTGACGTCATGAAGTTGGACGTCATCTTGAATGAAAAATTCTTACTTTATTATTTATGTAGCTAAATTAAACACATTACGCGAGTAGTGTGTGTTGTTTCTGTTCATTTGACGACTAAATTAAACCAGGTGTACAGTGATGCGTGCTTGATTGGGACTCGTTCCGTTAATTGGAAGGCAGTGTAACTGTGACGCTGTGCGCTTAGTGTCGGTGATGTAATTTAGGTAGCTTCGTAGTGGCAGGCGCTACAATGGAAGAATCCTCATTTACTATCCCCGCGGACGACAATGGTGATACAGAGCTCGATCCTAGAATACAGGTCAGTCAGTGACAATATAATGTGTTGAGTACTGTAAACGTATGCTTTTGTAACAGCAAAGATGAGTGTCAACTTCGTAGACTATTTCGCCAGCGAGCACAATGGATACGATATTTTATATCAAAACATGAAATACGGACTTATAGCTAGCAAAGAGTTTTCTGATTACCTTAGAGAGAGGTCAAATATAGAGGAATCTAATTCGAAATTACTGACCAAGCTAGCGAAACAAGCGAACAGCAATTGCGCGCAAGGCACTTTCGCCCCCTTCTGGGGCGTATTGAAATGTTCTGCCGAGAAACTGTCCAATTTGCACCAGCACATGTTTCAGAAAGTGAGTGAACTGGTCAAAGATGTAGCCCGATATGCTGATGAGCTTCACAAAAAGCATAAAGCTGTCAAAGACTCTGAATCTACTACACTAGACTCAGTAATTACCATACAAAATACTAAACAGGCCTTACAAAAAGCTAAAGACTTGTATACAAGTAAAGGCACAGAGTTAGAAAAACTACGTAAAGACAATGCATCAGCCAAGGACCTCGAGAAAGCAGAGGTCAAGCTGAAGAAGCTGCATGATGATTATAGGCAGTTAATGGAAAAGTACAACGTTGCAAAACAAGACTTTGAGAAGAAAATGACCCAAACATGCAAGCATTTTCAGGATGTAGAGGAATCTCATTTAAAACAAATGAAACAGTTTGTAAATGTGTATGCTGACATCATACAGAACAACCATGACCTCATGGGTCAGGTACACCGGGATTTCAAACACCAGTGTCTAGAGTTGACTGTAGAGAAGTTGCTAGAACAATTCCTCATGGAGAAATACAATGCTATGGAAAAAGCCAATTTGGTAGAATTGCCTATTTCATTGCCCAAGCCAGGGTCTGCTAACAATTCAATATCAGAAGCTGATCAGATATCTACTGTCTCTAATGGGTCTCACAAACCAGCACAAGCAGCTAAAGCAGCGAAAAAGGAGAGCCAATCCTTTGCTAGTAAGACTTCAAGAAGGACCACATCCCTTTTAAACCTTTTCACACCTAATTTCCAAAGCAAAGATGAGCCCAGCGGGAGTATTGAAGGTGCTGCTCCGTGTTCCGCTCCGTCCAGCCCCAGTGGAACACCTGCTACTCCTGTAGCCCCAGATAAAGATGACAACATGGGTCGCACAACCCTCAGAGAGTCCAAATGGTTCTTACGCAGCAGAAGAACTAAGACTAAACTGAAAAAATCCAAAAAGAAAAAAGATGAGAGATCTGAAAACTCTACCATGGGTGATAAGTCGGATCTAGAAGAGAAAGAAGAAGAGGTTCCTGCAAAGGATGATCTGATGAACTCACCAGAAGTAGATGATGAAGGGTACTGCATCAGGCCTAAAGATGAAAAAGGTAGTGTTTATTCATCTACAGACACGGATTCAGAGGAAGAGAGAGAACAGAAGATCCATGTGGAGATAAAACCTATCACTAACGGTAGTGCACCTATGTCAGCCAGTGTTGATGAGCTCAGAGCAACTGTTGAAAACATTTCATTATACAAAATCGGAACCAACCAGAGACGTGGCTCAAATGCGAACACAAGTAAAGCCAGCAGTGACTTATTAGACTTGAACTTTTTCCAGAGTCCCACAGCCAGTAATCCCACCTCGCCTCACGGCAACGTCTCCAACCCTTATGCGCCCTTGCAAGCCAACCAATCGCATTTATTGGAAAGCCCAACCCCAGTCTCTACAGCTGACGTCGGCGATCTTTTCTCAGAGGTCGGCGAGATGAGCCAGACAAATATACGAACGTCAACCCCTACTATATCATCTATCTCACTTCCTCGCCCACCCTCAAGGCGGTCAGAAGGGGACTTCCGAACTGCTGGTTCCTCAGGGTCGCGTGGGCCCTCTCCACTTACGATCGGCATGGCTGATACCATACCCTTAGCTGTAGCTTTCCATGAGATAATACACTCCTATTTCCGGGGGGCAGATGAATCAAAATGCCAAGTCAAAATGTCTGGGGACATGATGTTGTCATTCCCTACAGGAATAGTTGGTGTGCTCGCTAACAATCCTAACCCAGCTAAACTCTGCTTCAGACTGAAAAACATCCATAGACTAGACAATGTGTTGCCCAACAAACAACTGATTAGTATTAATGCAATGATGTCCACCCGAGATTCCACTGTTGTAGAATTCAACATGCCGGCTCTCACATCTCTCCTCAAACGCCAGTCCGAAAAGAATCCCACGGCCCAATATTTTAACGTAGATATACTGAAGTATCAGATACGTCCAAAGGCTGGCGCCGCGTCGTGTCCTTACCAGCTGGTTGCATACTGGAAGTGCGAGACTGAGCACACTGATCTAAAGGTCGATTACAAGTACAACCTTCACGCGATGAGTCCACCTTCGCCACTGCTCAACGTGTCGGTGTGTGTGCCTATGGACGGTTCTGTTACGAACGTTATTGCAATGCCGAAGAATACTTGGAACGCGGAGAATGAGCAAGCTCTTTGGCGTTTTACGGAGCTGTCACAGCATTCTGAGGACAGGGGGGTAGGGTCCCTCCGTGCAAGGTTTGAGCTGGACCAGGGACCTTCGACTAAGGGTACTATCTCCGCGCAGTTCAACTGTGAGGGGGCGACGCTCTCGGGCATTGAGTTCGAGTTGATAGGCAGCGGTTACCGCCTATCGCTCGTCAAACGACGCTTTGTCTCTGGCAAATACATTTGTGATAGCGATATTCACTGATTGGTCCAAACCCTTATGAATCCACATGTTTGTGCATTGTACATACCTTGTCTTGTATGCAGTAGATTTGAATAAATTTATTCGATGCTGTACATTTTTGGTACCTTATAGGATTGTTTCCTGTCCACGGAATGATGTAATGATTGTCAACATTTATTATTAATTACTAATTTCTTTTAATATACCTACTTATGCTACATAATGTAATGACTTATATTCATAGTGGTAAAATTATTATTGATTGAATTTATGTTACTAAATTATTCTCAATATAGTTGAGATGTGCCATTTATACATAACTTACAGATCATTCAGACAATATTAAATTTGCTATGGGCTTTAATGTAACTTTGATTATCCAAAGTGACAAAATCAAAAGTGAGATAAAAACTAAACAGTGGTTCTCATTCAAGCAGAACAACTTATCAAGAAGACTAGCATGATTTATAAATCTCATGTTGCTCCGTAAGCTTGGCTCCAAATCATCAGAAAAAAGCGGACCAAGCAAAAAACCAAAGGACCTACTACGGAAGTTCGAAAATCGAAGTTCGTATCGTACTCTCCCTCTCGCTCTCGTATTAAATTGTGTAAGTGTCAGAGGGACCGAACCACACTATCGCTTGTTTAATAATGCGAGTGAGAGGGTTGGTATGATACGGACTTTGATTTTCGAATTTCGTAGTATCCCCCAGGTCACTTGTTAGCCATTCTAATTGACCACAGATATAACCCAGGGCACCATGTTTACATCACAAACTCTAAGTTAATTATTTTTTTAAGTTTTGATTGTAATTCCTTATTCCAGTGTAAACCCTTAAGATGAATAAGTTGTGTGATGTAATGTGTTTGGGATTTTTTTTGTTGGATTGTATTTTTATTTTTTGAATCAGATTCACTTGAAAGCGAATAATTCCTTTTTGTAAATGTATTTTTTTAATTTTATTAATAGGTATAATTTTGAATTATGGTAGTTATAATTTTGTAGGGGCCTAAATGAGATGCAATAAAATATAGTTACATAACAGATAGAATTGGACTAACATTTAGTTAAGGTCACATGATTAACGGAAATTATATTTTTCTTTAGTATTACCTAAAAATAACAGAAAAATTAATTTTATAAAAAAAACAATTAAATTCCGGCGAAACTTCAATGTAATGATTGCGTTCATATTTTTAACTAATTTGGTTTTTATCAATCAATTATGAATTTAATTGAATCTCTAAATTATTATTTTTTTTACTTAAACCTAACATTGATAATTAAGTATTTAATGTAAGTCAGCATTTAGTTGTCAACCACCGCATAAAATACACTGTTTTGTCATATGAATGTTATTTTTTTATAATTTGTTACTCAAAAGTAATCTCACTTATTTATGTATTTTATTTTCATTACATGTGAATGTTTATTTAGACGGGTCTCTGACACAACCTCGTATATTTCGTTTATAGCAATTGCTTGGCCCTAGAATAATCTTTTTCCAGCCAGGTTACGGTTAACCGGGGTATATTATCTACTCTGTGACCGGGGCTAATGCGCGACAATACTTTAAACAGCATATTTATCAGATTATAACAAATACATGATGTATCCTTAAAAGCTTAACTTATGATACAAGCTAGAATATTTTATCTCATTTCATATTTTAGTGCTATTTTATGGCATTTTTCATAACTTCTACATGTAAATTACGTTTTTGTAAAAGCTGGGATTTTTAGATGCTATAACCCCAGGTGGGGTGAAAACGTCTTTTACTAGTATGTATATAAAGTCTTTATTGTACAAAAGCAAAGAAACAAAACACAATGAATAATTTGAATCGAGACAATTTTATAAAATCACGACAAAGTTTATTATTATGTTGTACTGTTGTACCCTAAATTCTAGCCTTACTTTAGGGTAGTTATTTTATTTATTTATTATTTAGGGTAGTTATATTATTTTTGTTCAACAAATATTCGACCTCGTTTCTTATAGACGCATTAACAAAAGAGCTCTGCCACGACATCTAGTGATAATTTTTTGTACTTTTAGTGCCAAAGCCTGTAAATGGCGTGAGTAGTTCTGAAGGATGATTTTCTTATGATAATTGGAATGGACGCATTAGCCCCATAGACTACATAGTTTTCATCATTTGCCCTTTCTTTACTTGCCACTTTAATTTGGTTTATTTTTTTTCCGGGTAATTTAACGAAAATTTTCATACAATTGCTATATTTTTTACATTGGTTGTGTCAGAGAGCTATCATCATTTTGCCTGTTTTACTCGGTTAACCTGGCAAATTTTCAGTTACAGAGGCAGTAGGCAAAATGTAAATGTTTAGTTCTATGTCATTATTTATCTGTCTCTCTTTCTAACTTATATTTTAGCTCTATGTATAGAGCATGAACATCTTGTTGGCCTAATATTTCATATTGCAACTACAACCTATTGTATTGTGAGCAATACAATACTTGCATAGTGTTACTTTACCAAATGTGAAGTGTTCATAATAATAAACAAATAAACTACCATTTATAAATTTAGTTAACTATCTTAGTACAAGAGAACCATTCCATTCTAAACTTTAATATTCTAATTTATAAGGGTTAATTTTGTATAACAAAGCGTTTCCCTTTTTTATTTAATGGTGCATTCAGAATTTGATATTAGCTAGCGATTCTTATGTCACTTCAACTATAGACAACACACTATAAATTTATTTAGAACTATATAAAAAATACTGTAAACCGGATGCGTATTTTTGTATTGTAAAATTTATTGCATGTCTAATTTCTATATACTGTACCTATTTACAATGATTATTTGAAAATTAAATGTAATTCTAGCCTTAAAATTGAACTTTTATTCACCAATAAGCGTAACGAAAGTGACAGTCGATAAGTAAGTATATTTAAGTATTGTAAAATTGCTTAGCTTAGTGACAGGAAACATTCCTAGAGGTTTTAACGGGACAGTTTATCTACAAAACATGGTCTAGCCTTATTGTCTAAAGCTGAGTTTAGACTTGCAAGAATAATCGGCGCGCGATTGACTACAAACTCGTTGGCTTTACCGCCTCGCAATGTAATGCTACTTGCACGATTTTTCTTGCAAGTCTAAACTCTGCTTAATACATTGGGCATCACAATCGTTTTCACTGCTTCTTTCTGTCACACGGTATAAGAAGATAGAATGCGGTTGCTAACGTCAGCGCGTTTGACAATGTGATCTATTACTAAAGTCGAGTTTAGACTTGCGAGAAAAATCGTGCAAGTTGCAGTACATTGCGAGTTTTAAGTGGTCAATCGAACGCCGTAATGTAATGCAAGTTGCTCGATTTTTCTTACAAGTCTTAAGTCGTAACTAATATGAAGTTAGTGGTAAAGTAAATATTAATATAGAAATGTAACTGATGTGTTAATTCTACCTAGCGTGATCTAAGACAGCCCGTCGCTCACATGTTTGTGTTTAAACTGTCCTGTGCCAATCTCGTCTAAGGTACACAGATCAGTAATAATCTTATCATTATCACAGTTCGTTGGCGATATGGCACGGATGTTTCCCGTCGCTACGTGTTGCTTGCTTTTGCCATATAATTGGGAGTATCGTGTGTGGGTGCCGTGTGATTGCCTCAAGTTTTTTAAAACTTTGCAGGTGGAGTTGGAGAAACTGAATGCGGCCACTGATGAGATCAATAAGCTGGAATTGGAGCTCGATGTAAGTTATTTTATGTATACTTTTTTAACTCAAGGCCGGCAACGGAACAATAACCACTCACTTGCTTTTGGTAACTAGAGTTACCTGTCAACGCTTTTATTTGTCGTATTAATAGAGTTTAACTCAAAATTCGAAGCAAGTGAGTGGGTATGAAAGAAAGAAAGAAAGAAAGAAAATATTTAATTGCCAACAGTACAAACAATAAAAGACAACAATATAAACAATACAAGATAAAATAGTACAATACAGCACAGTAGATCGACTCTAATAATGACTCTTCTTAAGTAGGTAGTTGGTACAGTCATCTGCGTTAATTTCTGTCACAGCGGAGCGTGCAAAAACACCTTGACACGTCCTACTGGCCTTAGAAATAGAGTCGTGTCAGATATTTACGCAGTCTTTGTTGTGCCTGAAGAGAGGGCTCTTAATAAAAATAATTTCAGCAGTTACCAAATTGAATTATAGTTTACAGCCGTAGAAAGACTGACCGGGAAAAGTTCTTTTGTGACATTAGAATTCGAATTCAATATTTTTCATTCATTCATTGTAATCAAATCATTAGATAGAACCGTTTACGATATCTCCAAATAGCATTAAAATATAGGCAATATGCAAGTATAGGTATGTTTTTGTTTGTTCAAGTATATCTTTATTATTTAACGAACCGAATTATTTAAATAGCTCAAAAAAAGAATATGGTCCTTTTAAATTGCACATAGAGAGAGAGATCCAACTAAATAACACTGTGATGTGGAGTCTGCGCAGAGGGGATATGAAAGATGGAATGGTAACTTCTTTTGCTGGTATTTCTCTTATTTTTCACCAGTAACATGTTATTTAAGAGAATATTCGTAGGTACTCTATGCATGTTTCCTATGGCAGGGATACCCAAACTGTGCGCCGGGGCGCCCTAGGGCTCCCTGGATTGTACCCAAGGCGCTGCATTTTGCTCCTTTTACTTCGGAAACTGGGCAATCCGCTGAAAAACAATCCTTGCTTATGTTGCGACTCCTAACGCCATCTAGTGACCAACTATAGAAACTCGACCATATTCTACACCGCGGTATCGAAGTTTCTCAACTCGGACGCATACACAGTATATATATAAGCTAAAGCAGTATGGAAGCTACGAAGCTAAAATCGATACGAACACACTCACACAGACGCGCGCTCTACATGGTTCCTGAGGGGACTCGCGATACTGCAGTACCCCTTAGAGGCCCTTAGAGGATTTGTTCGTAGCTTCCATACCGCTTTAGCTTTATAATACACTGTGCGTATATTGACAACTTCCGACGCCCGTCCTTCGGACTTCGGTCCCCAGGTATTGGGGGAATGCATGTAATAAACGCCATGGTGTGTCTGTGTATTCATTCAAAAGACTCCAAACTTATTTCAACTAGCTGGTGCCCCAAGCTGCAAGGCTGTGTGACAAAATACTAAGCCTAAGTGATTGCGGTTTCCTCGAATTTTCCTTTAGATTTGTTCTCCTGGCTCTCGACACTTTTTTTTTTATTAGCTTATAATGTGTCCCACTGCAGGGCAAAAGCCTCCCCTTTCTTATTCCACTCGTCTCTACTTTTGGCCAGCTCTTGCAAATCTGACTGGACGGTCTAAGTCGTCCCGCCATCTCCTCCTAAGTCTGCCTCTGGCTCCGGTGCCCGTCGCATGGAACCCAATCGATGATTACTTTGGCCCAGCGATCCGGATGCATGCGGCAGATGTGTCCCGCCCAGTCCCATTTAAATTTGGCGGTCTTCAATCCCACATCGACAACTCGAGACTCGAGACTTTTAGGTGGAAAAATTGGTGTTGTGTTTTGTAGTGCGTGAAAGGTCAAAGTTAAACGGTTTAGATCGTTTCGTGAAGAAAAGTACAGTTTACCGGATGTAAGTGTAGTTAACGAACCGCTGCTTTGAAATGAACGCCTGTTGCTGCATTAGATTTAGATTTGTTTGAACGTCTGAAATAGATATGTGTACTTTGAGTATTTAGCTAGATAAATACTGAAAGCATGTGTGACTTCTAAAATGACATATAAAAATAAAATTAAAAATGGGAATAAAATTCCGATGCGGATCCGAATAGAGAGCTAATTTTTTCTGCCAACAAACTATCATGCAGTTTGGATGATAAGTTCTTTAAAAATGTATTCATTCTGTTTATTTGAGAAAATAATTTTAAAAAAAGTAATCATAGTCATATACATAACTATATTATATTGAGATGGGGGGGTGTATTTTTTTCGTAATGGCTACGGAACCCTATTTCGGGCGCTTGGCCGGTTTTTCATTCTCCATATCAACTTGCTCCCTTGGGCCACCGGCTGGCGACGCCTTTGGGCGCCCCTTGCCATCTAAGCGCCACCTTAGAGCGACCACTCTAGCTCTACTCTACCCCAGCGCCAGCGCTGGATACCTATTTAACGTTTGCGAGGAGCTCTCGTTCCAACTTCAGCGAAAAAGATAGTAGCAATCTTGTCGATGCTTTCAATGCCATATCCTATCCGATATTATTGCTGGTGACTGTATGGTGCAAAGATAAGCTGAGGCATTTCCTGTATAAGCGCTTTGTGGCCCTCGGCCTAGGATTTCGACCTTGCCCCTGTCAGATAACAGCATTTTTCAATAGAAGTACGGACATAAAGCAGTAATTCCAGAAAAATACAATATCTACCTCCTGTCGTGTAGTATAGGTTCCCATGGCATGGCATTACGTACAACGTAAATTGCCGGTTTATCTTTATTTCTCATTAAAAACAATTTGTCACTTGCATGAGAAACTTAATATCTAAAGTAGTATTTTTAATTTACAAACTGTTCTTAGATTAACAGTAACTAAACTAACTCTGCTAACATTGAGTCAATTTTTATCTTACAAAAGAGAGCAATTAGAGCAATTTATAATTTGAAGACGCGTGAATCTTTAAGATCTTTTTTTAAGGAAACCACTTGCTCGTTTGTCATCCAAAAAAAAGTCCGGTCCACCCGTTTAAGAGCTACGGTGCCACACACATAGCGGTCAAACTTACAACATCCCTCTTTTTGCGTCGGGAGTTAAAAACAGTAGTTTTCGTTGTGCTAAAAAATGGTGTTGCCTTGCCATCCCTATTTTTTTTTATTTGTCGGTTTGTCCGTTTGTTCACTGCCAACTTGTGATAGCCAGATTCTAATTTAAAGACAAACGAACCTTTTAGATTCATGAATGGGTCCTAGATAGCGGTCCCCGACCACATTTTGGAAAAGAGGTTTTTCCGAACCGATGGTAGATTTTTTTTTGACATTCATAAGTGCTTGTGCTAGCCTAAACTGAATAAAGATATTTTGACTTTGACTTTGAATGGGTTTTACGTGCCTAAACCAGTGAAATGATGGCAATTTTGCGAGCTTTGGTAATCGTAAACTTTTTCCAAAGCCTATTTATATAAAAGCCACTAATCGACATAAAAGGCAAAAGCTCTCGACAATGCTTTAACATTCACAATGATTTATGATCCTAACAAAAGAGCCTTGTAATGTTTCGTATTCAGCGTTATAAGCCCGAACTTCGTATCTTCCGTCTCGCTGATGCTTATATTATTTAATACGAGAGTGAGAGGGACAGTACGATACGAACTTCGAATTTCGCAGTAGCTACTGGGCTGCCGATAGCCAGCATTGTTTGCGGTCGAGTACCAATCTCCTTTTGTCCTATTCTCTTTCAATATTTACTCTAACTAAATCCCTCAAAGTATAATCGGGTTCTATACCGTTTGCCCTAATTTCATATGCCCGAATGTATATGGGCCAATCAACTATTTTACCGACACTTTGGCCTGGGCGTCTCTTGCGTTACCAAAATTGTCTCTGGTGTTACCAAAAAATCGTACTTTCAACAAGATATTTCACGGTTTAATAAGCTGAACTTACGTAGGATGACATGTATTCATATACATCATCTATTAAATCACAGAAAAAAACATGTTTACTTACTTACAAAAATCTGCAATTGTTTGAAAATTTTCGTGGACAGATTAGTGTCGGTAAAAAAGTTAATAGGCCCATATGTAGAATTTTCAGTTATCATAAAATAATTTATTTCTGAAATAGTAATTTCTTCAGAGTTGATATTAAATTAACCTAACCCTGCAACTGCATTCGGTTATCGCGCGCTGTTCCCTCGGAAACAGTGCATTTTTTTCGGGGTAAAAATTAGCCTATGTCACTTTCGGGTCCATAAACTATCTCTATGCCAAAAATCACGTCGATCCCCCGCTTCGTTTCTACGTGAAAAACGGGCAAACATACACTTTCGCATTTATATGTAATATTTTATATAGGTACATAGATTAGTATGGATATGGATGGATGGAAGTATGGATTTCTTACTCTATATTACTCTGACTTAAAACAAAAACTGGCTCTATGTGGGTCCCTAACAGAATGCTTCTCTCGTCCACTCACAGGTTGACTAGTAAAAGGATAAATAATAAATTCGCCTCTACATTCTAAACGTTTGTCAACTGTTTGTTTCTCTATTGTTGTACAATAAAAAGTTAAAGTAGCTGGGCATAGCGCTGGGACTGGGGTAAAGCAAGAAAAACCATTTTCCAATGAAAAATAAAAGGCGTGGAAGCAGTGTAGTATTTAGTAGAGGTGTTTTCACAAAAAAGTGTACCATTTCCGTTTTTTTGAAATTTTGATATAAATATGGTTTTTCCTACTCAGAATCAAGAGCACAATCGATTCTGATCGTTTAAAAAAATGACCCCAGTTTTTAATACAAAATTTTATGAGGCCGTTTTGTCACGCCCATACTGAGTGTATGAAATAAAACGTCGCAAAACTGTAAATTTTTGGGGACATTTTTTTAAACTATCGGAATCGATTGTGCTCTTGATTCTGAGTAGGAAAACTTTTTTTTCCAAAATTTACAAAAAGAAAAGAAATAGTATACTTTTTTTAAAAACGCCCAGACAAATTGCTCTACCTTGATCAAGGACTAGAACTCTTGCATACATATTTAAAACTCTACATACCTATTCGAATTGATACAGCTAAAGCCCGTACCGAAACATCAAAAATATCATTCATCATAAGTCTCGAAGCACTATCTACATAGTGAGAAATTCGAACATCGTCTCTTGCCGTCCCGTTAACGCTTAATATATTTAACACGAGAGTGAGAGCGACGGTACGATAAGAACAATTTCGTGCAGTACTAACTCGTAACTCCAAAATGTACCGATAGAGTGCGCTGTTACGTGTAGAAAACTCGCTAACGTTAGGTCGTCTCTAATAATACTACTCTGCGAAAGACTCTTATCACGCTAGACAAACAGACAAACTTTCGCAAGTAGGAAACTAGCTTTGCCCGCGGTTTTATCCGTGTATTTTTGAGATCCCGGTAAAAGAATGGGATTATAAAATTAAAAATCAAATACCGGATAATGTATAGTGACAATGGACTACATTACATCATCAATTTGCAGCACTGTGGTGTATAGTTCTACTACCTATTGAACTAGCGTTCGCGAAACATGACCGAAGCTTCTCCGTTTCATCTTGGGTAAAAATGCCGTCGTATGTCTGTTCAGCTGTTCTTCAGTGAACATACTTTGCTCACCCGCGACCTAGTTTTATAACCTCAATAACCTGTAACTCCTGATTCAATCAATCATTCTCTACAGGTCACAATCATTTGTCTACAGACTTGTGAATTTTTTGAGCAAGTTCAGTAATTATAATGGCTTTTTATGTCGATTCATATTATGTTTTTTTTTTAATAAGCGGAGCCATAGGGGTTTAAAAACAGTCATATTTCAACCATTTAAAAATCGCCTCGCGAAGTCTAATAACACATGCCCGGTTCACAATCGATCTTGTGTAAGTCGTTTGGATTGTGACCGCGCAATGTATCGCGCACAATATTTTACTGGAATAATGTGAACCCAACAGAGAAAATAATGTAATTTAATTCCGGACATCCGCCGAATACATACGAAAGACGATACAAAGACAATAGTGACGAAAGTTGATAACGCTGAATCGACTTGGATGAAATTTGTAAGTATGGAGACCTTAAGACCCTGTTTTTATCTCGGAATTGGCATGATTTCCGTGCGTTATCGTTACTATGATATGAAGAAGTGGACAACAGCCGCTTTTTCATTCCGAGAATTAGTATGAAGTTATAGTTACATAATGTCCCGTTAGATGGCGCTGTAGCGTGTAACAAACTCGCTAACGTTTGGTTGCCTCGGAAAGTACATGATCGTAAGCGGCTTATTCGGTCTACACACAAACTTTCGCAAAATTAAAACTAGCTTTACCCGCGGTTTTAACCAGATTTTTTGCATCCCCATAGTGAAAGCGGGGGATTTCTAATCCAAACAAAAATTAAGTATACGATAAGTAAGTCCTGAGCGACTCGCTTGGACTAAAACTTTGTACAATCCGTGAGCTCTTGGAAACCACCTACGGATGGGATTCGGGGGAAATCGGAAGGATTCGTAGCAATCCATCACGCGAAGAGTGCACTCGTGTTTTGATTGATTTCAATAGAGCAGTTAAAACCACCACTTACATATTTAGTTTGTTATTTTTCGGAAATTGATTTTCATGGCAAGTCGGTTTAAGCAGGGTATTCATTGATGAATTATACCTTTATATGTCATTGAGGGTATTTCTATAAATAGTCAATATGTATAAATATTTTGTAAAGAAGCTGAAATTAAAAAAAAAAGTATTGATTCATACTAATATTATAAATGCGAAAGTGTGTGTGTTCGTATGTTTGTACGTCTTTCACGCCGTAACGGAGCGACGGATCGACGTGATTTTTGGCATAGAGATTGTTTATGGGCCCGAGAGTGGCATAGGCTACTTTTTATTATTTTTTTTGTCAAAATCAGAACCGCGCTGGGCTTAGTCATGAAATTTGAAAATCCACGTTGTAATTTTTGGGAATTCCCGCGGGAATTTCGTAAAATCCCGGAGTTTCAATTCAGTTGTCGGATCTAATGATGTTTAGGTATGTTTGAACTACGACATTTGAATATTGAAAATAATTAGCAAAACCGAATTGGGCAAGATATAGGTTTCACTTACAGTTTGTTCTGGCTCTTTTCCTCAGTCCTTGGGACACATTTAAGACACAATCACAGCACTTTCAGAGTTTTTATGAATAATTTAAAAGAGCGCGCGCCGGCCGGCATTCATTTCGAGCTGTCAATTTTGCGCAACTGACTGGTGGCGCCGCCGTGCGGGAGAAAGCGGAAAGTTCATTCAGCCAGTATGTTTTTGATATGTGCAGGAGGTTTTAATGCACATATTACTAATTATATCTGCCCAATGTAACGTACATAAACCCCCCACCGGGAATCTACCCCAGATTCCCCAGTTTACAAACCAAACCAGGGATGGTATTGAATAAGGTAAGTGGACTGTATAGTGTAAGTATTTGTTGACTTAGTGAACTAAACACGTGTAGCTGTAAATTGAGTAAAATAAATGACTTATTTCGAACCTAAAATTGTCATAAATTTGACACCTTCTTGCGTCAAATTCATGCAAAGAAACAAAGAAAAATAAAAATTATGCTGAATCCAATTCCATGGGAAGTGGACTAAGCTTTACAACGGGTCGCGTGTATTCGCCATTCTGGGTTTTTACTTTTACCACCCGTACAACTCCATCAGCTCCTGGATAAAGTTCCGTCACACGACCGAGAGGCCATTGAAGCGGAGGAGCGTCAGCATGCATAAGAACGAGTTCATCAACTTGAATATTACGACAATTCCTATGCCATTTTTGTCGCTGCTGCAGCGTGTGCAAATAATCGTTTAATTACAATGTACGCGGACCGATATGTAAATAAATTTTATGAAAATAGTCGATAAGAATTTTTGTAAAGTTGCACTTTTTAGGAAGCAATAATGGATACTTCTTTTGATACGGTAGGTCGGCGAAAGACAACCTACCCCCCACCCTGAGAAAACCGAGGGGGTCGACATAAGGTGCTAACCTTTTGAGTGATGAACTACAGCTGTAACCATTGGAAATTGCTTGGATATCAGCTGCAAAATGCTCTCGCTGAACGGATTTAATGAGCACATCGTGTGCGTTCTTTAAATCTGATAGAGACGAAGGACCCGTGTTCCTATTCGACTTCGTCGATCTAAAATTGTTGATAAATTGAAAACAACGCGCTAAGACCCTTTGAAGCTTGCTAAAACTCGAATATTTTTCGGTTAAATTATAAACAAGGTTTGAATCACGTGTTGTGTCCTGCACGCTAGTTTGAGCCAAAGTCGCGCATGGAATTTTAAGTTCTGGCACATTTGCCGATTTAAATTGATCAATTGATTTTACTGGCCAATTCTCTCTTGGTGCGTGTAGCCAGTTCGGTCCCCCGAGCCACTCCGCTGTCGCTAGCAGCACGGAGGGCAGTGCTCCGCGCGAGCACACGTCAGCGGGGTTGGACGCGCCGCTCACGTGAAACCAACAATCGCTTTGTACGGTCTCCAAAATTTTGGAGACGCGCGAAGCCACAAAAGTTTTGATATTGTAACTGGGTGTATTCAACCAACTCAGCACCACAGAGGAATCGGTAAACAAGAGTATTTCATGAACAGAAATTCGTTCAGACAATATTGACTTCGTATATTTGACTAACTTGACTAACAAATGCGCAGCCATTAGCTCGAGACGTGGAATGGTCACTGTCTTCAAGGGTGCAACCTTGGATTTTGCAATGACTAGACTGACCTTCGAATCACCTTGATTGTTAAAACTACGCAAATAGATGACCGCAGCTATTCCTTGAATTGAAGCATCGCAGAATCCTAGTATCTGGTAGTAGCTGTGCTGTTTGACAGTAACCTGGCGCTCGTGGCTAAAATTCGACAACAGCGGGAGCTCTGACATGTAGGTGAGCCACTCCTTTTCCAGTTCCGGAGGCAGCCGCTCATCCCAACCCAGCTGTTGGAGCCAGAGTTTCTGCATGAAGCATTTCGCGTAGAATATGCAGGGAGCCACGAAACCTAAGGGATCATACTGACGACCTATCTGTGACAAGACACTACGCTTGGTGATCGCCTGTGAAGCTGGAAGTGGATGGAATATGAAGGAAAACACATCTTCGGCGGGTCGCCACTGCAGACCTAAAACTTTTATGGACAGGTCCTTGTCATCCTCGAATGCAATGGGCGTTTCGCGGTGATCAGCTGGAACCCGAGCCAGTACCTGGGGACAGTTGCTGGCCCACTTACGAAGCAGAAATCCTCCTCCACTCAGCAACTCTAATAGTTCATCCTGTAGCCTAGCTGCTTCATCATAGCTGCTCACTGACCACAGAAGGTCATCGACGAAGAAACCCTTTTTTAGAACCTTGCTCGCTAAAGGATACTTCTCGCAGTCGTCGTCAGCCAGTTGATGCAGGACTCGGATCGCTAGATACGGACTGCTAGCAACGCCGTATGTGATCGTGTTTAACTCATACACTTTTAAAGGTTGATCAGGTTGAAACCTCCACAGGATGTGTTGGTAATTGCGTTGAGATTTTTCGATCAAGGTCATTCGAAACATTTTACAGATGTCACTTGACAAGCAGATTTCATGTATACGAAAATTGATTAAAATCTCATTAATATCTGCTTGAAGCTTAGGACCGGCGTAAACGACTGAATTTAAAGAATTATTATTAGTCGTTTTGCATGAGGCGTCAAAAACTACGCGGAGTTTTGTCGTGGTACTTGACGGTCGAAGAATACAAAAGTGAGGTATTATGTACTTAGAATCCACAGTACCAAAATCACCTACGCAAGTCATGTGACCAAGGCTTTCATATTCGGACATGAATTTATTATATTCTTCCTTAAGTTCCGGAACACGATTCAGCTTTGTTTCTAAATTGTGGAAACGGCGTAACGCTTGTGGAGTCGAATCACCGAGATCAAAACTGGGTTTGAACGGGTACTTCACTGTATAACGTCCCGTAGTATCGCGACTGTGTTCGTTTTGAAATAATTGTTCAACGTACAAATCTTCTGGTTTTTTAGTGACGTCATACGGCACATTTTCAGTCTCCCAGAAAGAGTTCATGATTTTATCGATACTACTAGTTTCATTAGCAGAGAACAAGTTGAGCGAGGCTGTATTCGACTCACAATCGTCACTCAGTACTGTCTGACCAGTAATGACATATCCGAATATGGAATGCATCGCGACGGGCAAACCCGGGTCACGCGGTAGTATATTTTGACCGTGATAAATGTAGGGGAACAAGTCACCTGCGATCAACAAGTCAACTGGAGCCGCCGAAAAGTAGTTCAGGTCAGCTAACTCGAGATTTTTGAAATTATTGATAACTTTGTTTGACAAGTTTACTGTAGGTAAGTTGCTAGTTATGTTACTTACGACAACAGTATCAGTGCTAAGCACCGGACCAGATGAGTTTCGTGGTTTAATTGAACATGTAACCAGACCGAAATCTTGCACTGGCGCACCTCCCAGACCCATGGGTTCAAACTGACACTTGCGTCGAGGCAAACCCAGGCGCTGGGCACACTCTTTTGTCATATAACCGGACATGGCACCGCTGTCAATGACTGCACGTACGGCGTGGTAAGTTCCCCATCGATCTGCGACGTGCACCATGGCAGTGCCTAAGAGCACGGTTGAATTTGACGAAGAACAAGTCAAGCCGACGTTTGGCATTGACTTTTGACTTTGATTTTGACCATTTGAAACGTTTTGAATACTTGAAATGTTTTGACCACTTGAAATGTTTTGACTACTTGAATCGTTTTGATTAATTGACGAATTTTGAACAGTTGGAACTGTATCTAAGTGAATACTGTGATGGTGCGGTTGTTTACACAGCACACAACGCACTTTTGACGTACACTCGGACAACGAATGCTGACGAAAGCAATTTTCGCATAATTGAAGCTGTTTCACTTTGTCAAGACGCTGCAACGGTGTTAAATCAAAAAACTCGAAACATCGATAAGTTGAATGCGGCTTGTCGCAAAATAGACATCTATTTGATCGTTCGCTATTATTCTTACTCACAGCTGACAAGCACGGCTTTTGGAACTGCTTCGGTGCACTACTGTAATTAGCAGCATTACTATTATTTACTCGAACAAAATTCGGCTTTGCAGAGGTGTTAGGAACACTTTTAGGCGTAAACTGAATTTTTGGTGTACTAATTTTAACCTCAGACATTTCCAAAACACGCGCCTGTTTCTCTACGAAATTAATCAGCTGTTCGTAAGTAGGTATAACGGTTTGATCTACAGATTGTTCGAATTCGCGCCTAGTGACGGGGTCTAAATTTCGCAATCCCATATAAAACAGTATGAAACTCGATAGGTTACTGATTTTCAAAAGTTTCAATGCTTTAACACACTCTTGATACGTTTGTAAAAAGGTATTTAGACCAGTAGCCGACTCTGTTGACAAAGGCTTAAATTGAAACAGCCGATCTAAATAGCTCGTAGCTAAGGCACGCGTGTTCTCAAATTTTTTGACTAGCAAAGCCCATACTATTGGATAATTATCGGCCGTCACTGGCATCCCTTTGACCACATTCAATGCCGGACCGCTGACTGCGGAGAGCAGGTAATAAAACTTCTCAATGTTCGTAATATCATTGTTATTATGAATTAAACTCGTAAACGTGTCATAGAATGTTTGCCAGTTTTCTAATTTGCTATCAAAATGGAACAATTCTAATTTAGGCAGCCGCGGCTTAGCCGACCGCGAGTCTGGCCCGGCAGCGCCCGGGCCGCGGCCCGCGGAGCGCGACGAAGGTCCGCTACCGCTGCCGTCACACGATTGCCAAGTGTCGCTATTAGCCTCCGCTACACTCAGAATACGGAAATACATGTCGTCAAAGGTTTGAATTTCCTGATAATTTGGTTTAAATTTCGGGTTTTGTTTCTTATTATAAGAATTTAACTCGAATATGCATTGTTCGAAACATTCCCGAGTCGAATGAAGTTCTTTGAGTCGCAAATTAAATTCGGATAAACGCTCTGGTGGAGTTGATTTGGATAGTTCAAATAACGTTTGACATCGTATAAAAAGCAGTTCTTTTTTGTTAATAAGTTGTTCGATATCTTTTTCGTCCATTTCGAATTCTAAACAAAAGACGCGCGCGACCCGTTGTAAGAACGAAAATGTGCAGGAGGTTTTAATGCACATATTACTAATTATATCTGCCCAATGTAACGTACAAGCTACGCGTGCGAAGCCGTAGGTAAAAGCTAAGTTGTGATAAAGTAGCAATCATTATCGCACCGTGCATTCCAGGGTTGTTGCTGATGCAGGTTTTTACTATATCAGCGGATGCTGATGCTGATGCTGATTTTCTCAGACCAATATCAGCGGATGCTGATGCTGATGCTGATATTAATAAATTACTTCAATAAATCATATCCTACTAGGAAATTAATAGTAAAACAATAAAAGGCAATTTATACATAAAAAAACACTTTCAACTAATTGTTCACAAAACAATCAAATGAGGGAATAAGTGACAGCTTTTATCAATGAGCTTCTACATACTAGAGCAGCAGCAGCAACGTCTTACAAAAGATTCTCAGATTTGTGTCGCCACTTCATGGTTCGAAAGACGTAGCTTTGAAACCTATACATTATGTCAAAGTTAACTATATTTGTCTCGTTTCTTCCAATAATCAACTAATTACCGTTGAAGTGAGACAGTAATACTGCTGCCATGAAAATGGACAGAGTTGCCAGTGGTGAGAAATAATTTTCTAAAAATGAATAAATGTATTTAATTGTTTTGGTGTGATCAACGTGAGGCACATATTTCGACAGCTCTTTTGAAAATATAGTAAGATTTCTCAAAAACTTTTTTGATTAAGTGAAGATTTCCGGAAATAATCGCTCCCAAAGTAGCAAAAATTGTGTCCTCTTCCTCTACCCCCTTCTATCTGTAAACCCTTTGTCCAAAAATATGCAAAAAATATGGGAAGGTAACGTTTAATAAATATTTTCAACGGAAATTGATTTAAACATGATCGGATATACCGTTTTCGAGTTATTTCCGAAAAACTGCGCTTCTCAACAAAAGGACGTAAGTGCAGTGAAGATACGCTCTTTTTCTGGTAATAGATTTTAAGACTGTAGTAGTGTTTTAATTGTGTTATAATGCACAGCGATTTTTTTCGTAATTGCTACGGAACCCTATTTTGGGCGTGTCCGACACGCTCTTGGCTGGTTGTTTATTTAAAAAGCTAGTAAATAATAAATATCTAAGATATTCAAAAGGTATGTAGATAGAAATAAAAAAGCTTTCAAGCATTGATAATCCCTGAGCAAAGCCGCGGACGGACGGACAGACAGACAGTCAGCCAGATAGACAGAGAGACATGGCGAAACTATAAGGGTTCCGTTTTTGCCATTTTGGCTCCGGAACCCTAAAAAGATCATTCTAAGTGAACTTAATACTATTTTAAGATGTGATGATGAACTAAAATTAAATAGTATAATAAAATCTATTTCTCGTAATGATTGAGCATATTACAGTCTGCCGAAATTTTAGTACTGAAACACATAGGTATTACTGGTACTCAATTCCGTCATTCATTCTTTCATTAACTAAACCCCCAAAAAAGCGGAAAAATTAAAATCGTTTTTCTGGTAACACTGATGGCAAAAATAATGCACGATGTATTTATTTCATTTTCTGGTGTAATTTTAGTCAATATGATCAAAATTATGCTAACTTAGGTGTGAAAAGTGATGCCAGTGGCTTTACTAAGCTTTTCGGACCGTGAAACACAACTTTTAACGGCACATTTCGCCATTTTGTAAAACTATCGGATACGTCACGCTCACTTAATGTCAAGCAGGCAACTGAAGTCAGATATGCCTGCAGGCATATTCGAAGTGGCTCCGCGTCGCTGCCGTAAACTGCCAATCTAGTGACATATAACATCATTGGCTTTTATTGTATAACTGTCTGTAATTGATCGAAACTTCCACGTGCCTCGCGGTAAGTCCCGCCTTCAACAAACACGTTACGACTTGAATATCAGCATTAAAAATCAGCATCGATTGTTGCTGATGCTGATGCGGATGCTGATATAAAAAACCATGCTGATTATCCGCGGATGCTGATGCTGATGCTGATATTCGCAACAACCCTGGTGCATTCCCCACGTCTATTGATTTTTTCAAGAAGCCTTATAACCTCCCCTTTGACACTAATCGACCGTTTTCTTTCTCAACCTCGTATCTGCCCGCATTAAATTGCTTTAGAATCATCTTTATGTTAAGTACGATAGAGTGTTGATTTACTGTGTACAATCCTGGTAGATACGAGGTTGAGTAAATAAGCGGTCCTAAATCCTAATGTAGGGTTCACCAATCTGCGTATACGTACTGCGACTATTCACGCGTGGCAGGTAATTGTTTTGCGACGTTCTATACCGGCTAAGTCCGAGTCGGACTCGCGTACCGAGAGTTCCGTGCTTTGACGACCGGATGGCCAAGTCACTTGGCCCAAGTGGTTAGAGAACCTGGCTACTAAGCTTGAGGTCCCGGGTTCGATTCCGGGGTAGATATTTGTATGAATAAAACTTTGTTCTCGGGTCTTGGATGTTTAATATTTATTTATCTCTCCATCAGGTGACCCGTCTGCTCGTTTGCCTCCTCTTATATAAAAAAAAATCTATATAAATTTGTTTATCCGTTGCCTTCCATAGTACAAGCTTTGCTTAGTTTGGGACTAGGTCAATAGGGATGATGACGCCATTAAAAAATAATTCGAAGGCACAACTCCAGTAAAAAAACGCTTTAATTTAGCCCTGAAAACCAGATTAATTTTCGATTTACTGTAAAATTAGATTTTTTGTTGCTTCAAAACAAATAAATATCCATGGGTCTCTAAATCGGTCTCGTATTGTGTCCGTCTTTCATCTAAATCGGTTCAACCGTTTAGACGTGAAAAAGTAACCGACAGACGGATAGTTACTTTCGCATTTTGTATAGTCCGGATTCGCTCCAGCAGTTCAGTTTCAAATACTTTTGTTCAGAACTTCACGCATCGTGGCATCCTGCTCTCTTCCGGTAATTCTGTTTCGTCTCTAGGTTACATCTAGATCTTGTTGTAGGTTCTAAATTGTTAGGGGAAAAAACTAGAGCTAACAAATGTAGTCGTCTCGTGACTTGAGTAATTGAGTGGTGATGTCAGAGACGGTTCGGGATCGTGGTGTTCTAAAATTATGAGTTGAGTTTCGCGGTGTGAGGAAGCTTGTAGAAAATACAATAGACTTGTAACAATAACTCAATACTTTATGCCATGCAATCCTTTTCAAAATAGTAACTGTATGTACGTACCCACTGTAATACCGTTATATCGATTTGGATTGTAAATACTATTATTATACCTTTATTTTTTTAGCTATGCAAGAGTGATGAAAAAAAAAAAACGTAACTAAAACTACATACAAACTAAACTTATAAATAAAAAATTTGCCCAAAATCGCTGCCAGGTGGTAAGGTGCCCAGAAGGCTGGCAGCATTACCACGCTGTATGGCAATGCTAACAATAACTTGGCTTTGTTGATAAAGCTGTTTAAAGAAATTATATTAATCTCACAATAAATAGTAAAAAGTAGAGCAAAACAAAGGCTCGGCCGTAGTATATTTTTCTCCAAGCCATTCAGGCTATTTTCAACCTGCTGTAATTTTGTGCTGACTACATTTTACCTAATAAGAAAACATTTGTTAATTTTGTTATGATAATGTTAGTGAGCGTTATTGATTCATTATATACTTGTTGTTAGTTTATTTTGACAGTTGAATAAACAGAAAAAAACTTAACAAATGATAAAGTAAATTTAAAAATTGCTTGTATTAATAAATAAATTTTGACCAAAATGTCTTTAAAATTATATGGGAAATGGGGCCCGCAAACTTTGCACAGAGTTTATTGTGTGTGTCCACTCTCAGTTGCAGTTGCTAGGTACGTCATGCGTACAATATCCAAGAACATTGACGCTAACACAATGAACGCACATTGCGTAACCCGGTATAAAGAAATCCAGTTATGCGAGTTGTATAGATAACAGGTTTCATACAAAGAGGTTGTTTTGTTTGGTTACGTTTAGATACGTTTATGGTAAGGAGTTATGAGGGTATTGGTGTATGTAAGTACTATACTAGTAAAAGGGCGTTTTAAAAAAAAAGTTGCTGAATTGAAATTACTTTTTTTTATAGATTTGGATGACATTTCGTTTTCCTCCTAAAAATCGGGAGCACTTTCGATTGTAATAGGAGAAAAAAAGTGTCCCAAGATTTTTTATTCCATTACGTTACGGTTTTCATACACGTTTCTGTGGCTGTAGTGTAATGGATAACACAAAATTATATGAAAAACCGGAGACGCTTTTTTTTCCTATTGCAGTCGAAAGTACTCCTGATTCTGAGTAGGAAAACGAAATTTCATCCAAATCTAAAAAAAAAGTCATTTCAACAACTTTTTTTGAAAACGCTCAAAAAAATAGGGGCACCCCTAAGTTTCATCGGTGAAATAATATCAAAGAAGTTTTTGATAAAAAATATATTATCCTTTTTTTTGCTGACTGACTTTTTGTCGACTTTATTTAGATTGTCACCCAACCTACATTTGCAAACCAACAGTGCCATTAGCCGTTGAAGCCTGGCCGGACTACCAGGAAAGGCGAAAGCTTTATTTATTTATTTACTAGCTTTTGCCCGCGGCCCCGCCCTCTTGGTATTCGGTTATTGCGCGCTGTTCCCGCGGGAACTGCGCATTTTTCCGGGATAAAAAGTAGCCTATGTAACTTTCGGGCCCATAAACTATCTCTATGCCAAAAATCACGTCAATCCGTCGCTCCGTTTCGGCGTGAAAGACGGTCAAACACACAAACATACAAACACACAAACACACTGCATTTATAATATTAGTACCTATGGATTTTCGGAGAACCAACGGCTATAATTTACAGAGTACTTATTTTATAGTATCAATAAAGCCAATTATAGGATCTCACAAGTAGACACAATAACCCTGTAAGGATGGCGAAACTGCGAAACTACGCTATCGATTATAACCGTGGCTGTATGCAGTTAGGCTTTATAATTTAAAAAAAGTTAATTAAAAAGAAATGTGGCGGGAAAGAAAAGTAATATATCTGATATTGGTAGGTGTCGCCACCTCGCAAGTAAAAAAAAAATTATGAATATTAAAAAAATGTTTTTTTTTTACTTAAATATAAAATTATATGGATTTTTTTTTAGAAAAAAACGCTCTTAAATTTCTACATAATATATAAAAAATTCATGAAAATCGGGCCACTACTTTGGTAAATAAAAAATAAAAACGATTTTCCTTTTTTTTTTATTATCTCAAAAACCACGGCCATTTCGGGGCTAAAATTTGGTCAAATTACAACGTATGTAAATAATTTATTGAATCAGGCGTTACTTTGCGGAGGTCCATATCAATGAACTAAAAGAATTTCTTTGCTCACCCGCGACCTTAAGATAGCTAAGTCTATGCAAATTATGCGTGTTCATGCAGTTCCTCCACCTCCACACTGTAAGAACACACACAAATTACACAAACCCATCTATCACCACCACCACAACACACTGACGCGTTTCGAACTCAACCAGAGCTCATCTTCAGAGTGACACAACCGTACACCATGCTACCAGTTGTTAGACTCTAACAATCAATGTTGTCAGTTGTTTGTCCCTCTTTCACGCCGTAATGGAGCGACGGATCGACGTGATTTTTGGCATAGAGATAGTTTATGGGCCCGAGAGTGACATAGGCTACTTTTTATCCCGGAAAAATGCACAGTTCCCGAGGGAACAGCGCGCGATAACCGAATACCGCGCGGGCGGAGCCGCGGGCAAAAGCTAGTGTTGTATAAGTAAGTAGATAATGGTACGGAACCCTTCGCGCGCGAGTCCGACTTGCACTTGGTCGGTTTTCTTACATTTCCGAGAACGGGTTCGAACCCACGACCCTCTTCTTGAGAGGCCACGGGCCAAACCAACCACTTGGCTACCACCACCGACAACTGCTTCATTTCAGCGGTAATTCTGATAATTAGCTGTTTTTTTAAACCCCAACGTTTAGATTTAAGTGATTATTTTTTAAACTGGTCGCGATTTTGTGTTATTTTCAATTTGATTAAATTTTTATGAATAGCTTAATTCTGATACGTATTGTAAATGAAAATTGCACCTTTTTTTTAAAGGGCTAAATAAGATAGATGCGTATGGGACCCCTGGGGGTCCGCGGACCACAGGTTAGGAACTTAGGGGTAGTTACTCAGGGGTCCTTGGCATTATGCATGATTTCCTTGGGGGTCCGCGGCTGAAAAAGGTTAGGAACCGCTGTATTAGTGTACTGTCCCAAAAATCTGTAATTTGGTCGTCGGTGGTTAGACCGGCAAATGACTGTGAAAAAGATACAGTTTTATCAATATGCCAGCATATGGCCACCAAAGACTACACCTACGACCCGATGCGCCAGCGCTACTTGTTCTGCTGCCGTAAGGTGAAGCCTAAGGACGAAATTAAATGTAGTACGTGTTTGCGAAAAATACACAATAGTAAATTGATAACCAAGGGTGGAAAGTGACCCATTTCACCGAGATATTTCTGGCGCTCGAACGTAGTGAGAGCGCCAATAGTTCGAGGGGAAATGGGTTATTTCACCCGAGTTAGTCACTCTACTTTTCATTTCGACTGTGAGGAAACTAAAATACTACAAAAAAACGAGAATAATAATAAATTGAATTTACTTAAACCTATCCAACCTCCAGCGGTACCTTTTCGACTGGCCACTTGCCATGCCAGACTAGAAAAAAAAAATCGAGTTGGTCACGACGTGCATCTAGATGGCCATGCCGAAACGTGAAAAAAAAAACTCATTGACGTAACTCAATTATCTTCGATGTCGTGGCTAGTATAAATAAATGTACAAAATTATATAAGTTATAATTACGATATAAATTAATAAGATATAAATAAATTAAATTTATTTATATCCAACCTCCAACCTTTTCCTACATTACTTTACTCTTTGCATACTGGCCACTTGCCGCGGCCGAAAAGACTGTAATCGAGTTGGCCACGACATGACCAAAGAGCTTATAATTATACAAAACAAGAGGTTGCACGCCGAACCAAGAAGTTTGACTTTTATTACGGATGTTCGGCGTTCAACCTCCAGTGTTGTATATAATGTTCTTGGTCACGACTTACATCTAGATGGCCATGCCGAAACGTGAAAAAAATGCCTATCATGGCATTATGGCGGGCAGCAGAATAGAGGAAAAATTTTAAATGTTGATATTTCGTAATTTCGAAAAAAATAGACCAATTGTAGAATGTTTTTAATGTGAACCTATTAAGATCGTAATAAACATGTCGTTTAATGTATAGCTGAATTAAGATTACTGAAAAGCTTTTATTTTAATAATATGACGTAACTCAATTATCTTCGATGTCGTGGCTAGCCGAAAAATTAAAAAAAATTTACTTTCCACCCTAGAGGAGAAAACGCAATTTTCCACCCGTCTATCTACCCATGAAAATTAAACTTTCCGAACAGGAGAGATGAAAAGAATGTTTCGCATCAAAGAATGAAAAGTTTAATAAGATTGATGTCATAAAATAGCACAAAATACAATGCAATGCGACTTGTGCATTAGCAATATCAAAATGAAATAGGTAAGCTTTCAATACAGTTTTTTTTGAGGTTTGTGCCAGTAAAGCTATTATAGAAGATAAAGGTTATACAAACAATTCCATACAAAATCGAAATTTTATATTGGATGGCTTTGCTGGCATAGACCTCAAAAAAAATCTGTAATATAGCTCCTAATTCGTTTTGTACCTACTTCGGTTGATCAATTTAACTTCATAATTTTGATTTGATACCTTTTTAAATTCGATTTAATAATTTTTTTCATACTACTGGAGTTAATTTTAAAAACGCTTTATTTTTGGTGCATGGCCATAGTAGAATTGGACTGAAGTTTTGGGATATTTTTTTTCCTTGATGCAACACTATTTATATATGTATGATTATTCAGGCCGCTAACGAGTAATCTTAATTAGCATCTAACACAGTTTAATTCGATGCTAAACGTTATGTGTAATCTAAACATTACATCATTCTGAAAATCAAAAATATCATAACTCTAACAATCAATGTTGTCAGTTGTTAGAGTCTAACAACTGGTAGCATGGTGTACGGTTGTGTCACTCTGAAGATGAGCTCTGGTTGAGTTCGAAACGCGTCAGTGTGTTGTGGTGGTGGTGATAGATGGGTTTGTGTAATTTGTGTGTGTTCTTACAGTGTGGAGGTGGAGGAACTGCATGAACACGCATAATTTGCATAGACTTAGCTATCTTAAGGTCGCGGGTGAGCAAAGAAATTCTTTTAGTTCAACGTATGTAAAGACAATTATCCGAGCCAAAGGAAAACCACTTTCTCGTCAAAGGCAGTTTCGCCATCCTTACAGGGTTATACTATGTTATACCCTTTTAAACAAGTAAAACTTACATACGCGCATAATCGCATACATGGACCACGCAAACATGGAGAAATACAGGATCACAAACACTCAGCAAAAAACAAAAATTAAATGAATTAAGTAGCTACATTATTACGGTACCTAAAGTACAATTCAATAGAAACTGACAATTTCCTAGACATTTAAGACACCCTAACGTAGGCACACTTAATTATGTATGTCACTATTGTTGATGTGATTATAATCTAAAAGGAATAAAAAAAAGAATAGTCACATCACCAAGACCTAGGCAACCCGGTGTTCATATTAGTTGGCTGGAAGTGTGTACAGGATTGTCAGATTCTATTGAAATGGAGTTTATGATCTATCAAACCACCTGTCCGCCAATCGCCGCCTCACCGTATATATATTGCAATTGAATATATCAATATCTAGCAAATATAAGATCTCAGTGCAGTAACGTTGCAGCAAGGTACCTACTGACAATTACTAAAATTAGGTCCCGAGGTCGGAATAAGGTCAATTGCCAGCGAACCCTCTTATTTGTGTAATACTGGCTGTTACTAGACTGGCAAATAAGGTGTCTCGAGCTCTGCTGATACACTCGTGTACTATGAACTTGTGCAGCGAACGGTTCGGATAGGTTTATATTTTTATACGATTCGATAGATTTGGTAAGTTCAAGGATTTTAAACATTTTACTTATCTATCATTGTAATACAAACTAGTGTATTTCAATAGAGAAATGTAAATGTTTGGATAGTTTAATGAGGGAATTTCAATATTTAAGACACCAATTGACGTTGTTTGTTTACATTTAGGTAGTTAAATATCTATCCAAACCAAGTATAGAGATGGATAAATCCGAACTTTAAATAATTTCCACAGAAATTTAGTAGAATCCTGGAATCAATTCAACGCTAGACCTAATGGTGTATGCGTAAGTAAAAACACTTGTAAGCCAGAACCGTTTTTCAGGTGGTAGGATCTTGTGCAGGTCCGCCCGGATTGCTGCCACCATCTTGCTCGCTAACCCTGCCGTGAAGCAGCAGTGCTTGTACTGTTGTGTTTCGTTAGCATTGATAGTCCCTGAGAAAAGCCGCGGATGGACAGACAGTCAGACAGACATATGGCGAAACTATAAGGGTTCCGTTTTTGCCATTTTGGCTCCGGAATCCTAAAAATTAGCTACCAGAGTCCATATTCAGAGCAACACAACCGTTCACCATGCTACCAGATGCTTTTCCATCTATTTATGTCTGACGGTTCTCGTTACAAAAGCATATTATTTCCAGGAGTCCATGAAGACATTCCACCTGCTCCTCAACGAGACATCTCGCCGGCTGCAGGGGCTGACGAAGCGGCTGGGCACCTGCGTGGACAAGTCCCGACCATACCATGAGGCGGTCGCCGCCGCCGCCGCCGCCCGCACTGACTGCCAGAAGGCAGCTGTCCAGTTCCAAAGGGCTAGCGGTAAGTTGGGTGACCAGAGCCGGATTAAGCAAATTTTATCATGGGGCCCTTGATTTGCTTCAAGTTTATAGTATAAGTAAAATATTATATTTAAGTCGATCATATTGATACCATCTCTTTCTTTGGCGGTGTTTTGTGTTGGTTTTGTTCTATTTACATTAATTTAGAAAAAAAACATGCTTCTATCTGAATTGACGCTTTTTACGATCAAAAAGCATTGGTCAGCGGGGCCCCTAGATGCGCGGGGCCCGTAGCATTTGCTACTCTTGCTATATGCCTAATCCGCCACTGTGGGTGACAGTCTTTACCGACATGTAAATACTGGCCCTGTTCTTTGTGTACACGCCCATACAAACTGACAGGAGCTTCTATGGGCGAGTACACGAAAAACAGAGCCGGTATTTACATGTCGGTGTTATCCGGACCGGTAATGCATTACACCCGGTAAGTTATCAAAAGCGAAATAAAATTCAATACATTTCGTCACTACTTTGAAAAAATCTCTTATCCCAAATCGTACGTCAACAAAATTGAACCTTGACGTAATGGTCATAAAGTGCACTCAGAATTTGCCATTTTGAGATAAGAGTTTTTTTTTAAAGTAGTGACGATTTGTTCCGTAGGTAAGCCGCAATGGGTTCTTTTACTCTCTCCGATCAGACCTCAACCCGACTGAGTTTCTTGTCGTTTCTTCTCAGTAGGGACTAACGTAGTCCTTCAAAAACGACGTAGCATTAAAAATCCGATTGTTTGCATATTTTCCCTTAGCGTCCAAAGACCGAGGTCGGCTCAATAGGAGCACCCTTTGGCATGCTAAGCTAAATATAACCACTTGCTGAGCAGCCCATCTGGCAGCTCGCCCTCTCTCCGGTAAGCTGTAAAGGCCGTCTGAGGCCAACAGCAATAGTCCATTCGAAAAAAAAAGGGTTCTTTTACACGTCATTGTATTGTAAGGGTGTAACATTTAGATAAGTCAGTATGGGAAAGTCTGAAACTATAAGACACACGAAGATCTGTTCTTAGGAACCATGTCATCGATTTTAGTAACAAGAAAAACTGCATTCATACATTTAGAAAAAACATGTAATCCGCACGGGAATCGAACCCGGACGTTCTGAAAAATAAACTTATATTTCCGCAGTCATTCCTAATTCATAATTCTCTCTGCGGACTACCATACATTTTTTATTTTGGAAACAAACGGTTACATTTCAATGCAGCAACGTACATAATATTTAAATTTTTTTTTATTCGACTGGAAGGCAAACGAGCAAGTGGGTCTCCTGGTGGTAAGAGATCACCACCGCCCATAAACATCTGCAACACCAGGGGTATTGCAGGGGTATATACTTAAGAACCAATAGTTCCATTAATTATAAAATAAGCTATAACTAAAGCAAGCGCAAAACAAAACAGTTTAACCTACAATACATAGGATACATATTTATTACCTTCAACCAACAAGACACAGCAGCAATCTTAAGTATCTAAGAAAAACAAGCTATCTAATGTAGAGAAAAAAAAACGTTCATACATAGGTACATAACCATAGATCCCTCGCCCCCTTTGTTAGCATGTATTAAGTAGTCTGCGCAAGCGCATTCAATTAACGCATCAATGTGTACATTACGCATGCGGGATTGTTAGAGCGGTGCGTCAGTTGTTGGTCAATTTGTAGTGATATCATAGTGCCTGTGATCTAGATAGTAGTGTAGTTCTAGTTAATTCTGCATCGCCTTTTGTTAATAATAGGTTATCTGTCACCTGTTTTAGCTCTCACTGTGAGTTTATATTTATTTATCGAGGTATTTATTACATGAATGCCAATACCCCACTACGCTGTAAATTCAAAAACATAAAAATAATAATATGTAACAAATGGTTTGAGATCCGAACTTGAAAAAATCTGCACGGGTCTGATAATAGAGTGAAATGTATTTTATAATAAATTTGGTATATATTAAAGAATATTTTAGAAAAGGTTTTGCTAAAAAAAAAATCAGGACAGACTATTTTTAATTATTTAAAAAAAAACAGGGTGAAATTTAAATCGTAGATCCAAATTAGTGTTTCATGCTTAGTAGTTAATGCCGGACAATAAAATTTGCGGTTTTCGTACATTTTTCAAATGAAATCATGGAGTCAATGTATGGAAACCGCAAATTTTTGTTACGTGTATGGAGTGCCCCCCTATAAATATTTATTTTTGTAATTTGACTACAAAACTAAATAGCGGCTTTGACAAGACATCTGTACTCCAAATTTCATTGATATACATCTTGTAGATTTCGAGTAAAATGCCTGTGACATACGGACGGACGGACAGAAGGACAGACACGCGGACGGACTTGACGAAACTATAAGGGTTCCGTTTTTGCTATTTTGGCTCCGGAACTCTAAAAACGTACGTAACACTCGTACACTCCCAGCGTTGTCGAACGGCGTGCCTAAAAGCCGCTGATAAGCGTTTTCCTGTCGCCGATTGACTCGCATTCCATACAATTGATGCTCGAGCCGATTCTATTTTTGCTAGCTCTATCGCAAATACTTTGCTATTTAAGATTATGTAAGCAACACAGAATTAACCCTCTTTTAAGTATGGTGCATTATAGCGAAATATTCGACCTTGTTAAATTTCAGTATTAAAAATGTATTGAGACTGCTAAAAATATTATTCGCTTTTAAATTAATCCCTCATTGTTAAAAAATATAAAATTATGATTAATATTGTAGTAGCATACTTAATTCAGCGGGGAGAATTTTTTCGCAGATGTGTGCAGGTTTGCTCACGATATTTTCCTTCACCGCAAAGCTTATGATGAATGATAATCTCAAATGTATTTGCCTATTGCTTACCTTTTAATTTTTTCTCTGTGTATCTTGTTTTCTGTATCGCTTACTATTTCTGGTGTACAATAAAGAGTCTTTGTATTGTATTGTACATTCCGTAAAACTCAAAAGTGCGAGCTCGGACTCGAACCCACGACTTGATCGGTGAAACCACTGGGTACCATATTTTGAGCAATTTATTCGAGCCGGCTACTCTTAATGTAAACCGGTAAACGTAACGAGTACCGGTTTTTATAACTCCCGACCGTGACCCCTAACGTGGCTTCCTTTCCGCCAAGTGCTATGTGAAGGCCAGGGCCCCCCTATCACTGCAAATCTATTTATGCCCTGGTGGGGACGGTGGTTTGCTTCACCGTTGCATTTCCAACAGAAATGTGCGAGGATGCGCTGCGAGGAATGTTTTTCATGATCAAGAACGAATGAATGAATGAAAAATAGAAACGCGTCAATTGATTCTTGGTGATTTGATTGAAACAATAGTTTTATTTTGTTTGATAGACTACAGAAGATACGTAGAATAGAATGATGGAGTGGACCGGAGTGTAGTCGCTCGCTCGTGCACTGCACACGTCTTTTGTTTGTATCTATTTTACTTTTTTTCTCTATTCATTTTTTTTTTGCTCTTTCGGTTCCTACCCTATAGGGTAAAGGAACTTGATCTAGAATGAGCAATGCCATATTCGTTTTTGTTGGCAGCTACAACTAACCTCCTGAGCACAGGCCTCCTCTTAGAATAAGAGTGCTTGGAGTGTAGTTCCCACGTCCTAATGCGTATAGGGAACTTCACACGCAACATCGAATGGGCACGTATCTGAATATCGACAATTGAAATATCCATAGTTAAAATATCGAACCTAAACCTAAAGTAACATACTTTCGATATTTTTCCCGTCGACTTAACTTTAGATACTTTAAATTAATTTTCGGTCTTCAAATACGTCCCCCATCGAATTTCTTCGAAATTGTCACGACATTTTGCCTCTCGTAAAACTGGTGGTAAATTTTAAATGTGATAATGCGTATCAGGCAATAATTCATTGTAATTTAATATCAATGCACAGACAATTGAGAATTGATTTCGCGTTCATAATCGAATTACGTGAGATATGGTTCAGATTACATAATTTTATCGCGTCGCATTGGCTACATGATTTGATTAAAATTTAACGCCCCGAATTAATCGATTCATTGTCAGCACGGGCGCCGATTGATTTATCGATCGTTTAGCTTTCTACCTATGTTAATTTTAACCGTATGTGTGTAGTAGGTGGTAGGACCTTGTGCAAGGTCCGCCCGGATTGCTACCACCATCTTGCTCGCTAATCCTGCCGTGAAGCAGCAGTGCTTGCACTGTTGTGTTTCGGCGTGGAGAGTAAAATAGCCGGTGAAATTACTGGCACTTGAGGTATCCCATCTTAGGCATCTAGGTTGGCAACGCATCTGCAATCAAAAAAAAAAAAAGAAAATCCCCCTGGAGTTGCAGGTGTCTATGGGCGGTGGTGATCTCTTACTATCAGGAGACCCACTTGCTCGTTTGCCATACAGTCGAATAAAATAAAATATAAAAAAAATTTAACAGACTTCAAAAAAAAACATGTACCTATAGTAGATTGATAACCAAGGGTGGAAAGTGACCCATTTCACCCGAGAAATTTCTGGCGCTCGAACGAAGTGAGAGCGCCAATAGTTCGAGGGGAAATGGGTTATTTCACCCGAGTTAGACACTCTACTTTTCATTTCGACTGTGAGGAAACTGAAATACTACAAAAAGACGAGAATAATAATAAATTGAATTTACTTATACCTATCCAACCTCCAACGGTACCTTTTCGACTGGCCACTTGCCATGCCGAAACGTGAAAAAAAAATGTCATTGACGTAACTCAATTATCTTCGATGTCATGGCTAGCCGAAAAATAAAAAAAAAATTACTTTCCACCCTACGGAGAAAACGCAATTTTCCACCCAGTTATCTACCCATGAAAATTAAACTTTCCAAACAGGAGAGATGAAAAATAATTTTCTACCAGTTTGAAGTCGGTGCCTCAGCACGAGCCAGCAGGAGTGATTGAAGCCCAATAGATAGTATGTAAGTGAGACGACTATAGGTCCACTCCTGCTAGTTGGTGCCGAGGCGGCGACTTCAAACTAGTAGAAAATTATTACAATGGTTTTTGGAGCCGATTTTTTTTCTCGCTTTTTACTGTCACTAATCTAATTATTATAGTTTGCTTTTTCCAATGGGGTGATGTTAATTATTGAAAAGTCCTCCTGCACCTGCAGCTGCGTCAATTGCATTTCACACCGAGTATG
Source organism: Choristoneura rosaceana (assembly GCA_037349165.1). Lineage (NCBI taxonomy): Eukaryota > Metazoa > Arthropoda > Insecta > Lepidoptera > Tortricidae > Choristoneura > Choristoneura rosaceana. The sequence continues at coordinate 1,787,331 of JAZBNJ010000036.1, forward strand.
CATTATGGCGAGCATAAATTATTGAGCCCCTAAATATAATATCTCGTTGAGTTATAAACTTGCCGGATTCTTCTCAAAAGAGGTTCTTCCGAACCGGTGGTAGATTTTTTTTGACATTCGTAAGTGCTTATTATAGCCTAAATTAAATAAAGATATTTTGACTTTGACTGAATCTCAACCCGTGAAATAAAATTAAAAAATCATCCCCATTTACGTACATCAAAATCAGCTCTGCTCTGCTTCAGCATAATGCTGAGTCAGCGACCGTTTCACTTTCGCGGGGACACACAAAATTGTGTATATATTTCATGTGCAATTTATTATTTTTATTTCCTTATTGTTTTTTGGTTCTTTTGTGTAAATTTTGCTGTATATGTGTGTCTTTTGTGTTAGTGAATAAATGTCTTCTTTCTTTCTTTCTTTTCTTTCTTTCTTTCTTTCTCTGCTGGCGTCTAACGCCTCAGAATAATGCTGAGTCAGCGGCCTTTTCTTTGTTTTCTTTTATTTTTGTTGTTTATTCTTAATTAAAATTTTGTTCTATTTGTGTGTCTTTGTGAATGTGAATAAATGTCTTCTTTCTTTCTTTTATTTACATTTATTTTACCACTGTCTTTATATGCTTTACAAGTTAACTTATACGTATAATAGTTAATCAAAACCTGATTTCATATAATTTCCACATACAGAACTCTACACTGCTCGCAGCCCAATAACATACAGCGTAGCTAGTAGCCGGTTTTTTAAAACATACAAATTCTAATACGCAGCATGACACGCAATGAAACAGAAGTGCTACGTTCAATTTACATCACCATTTCTGATAGTTTGTTATCAACACTGACCTTGTCTGGCGCTGCGTGGCATTGAAACGTTATTTCCATAAAAAAGTCGATGTAAAATAAAGAGTGAAATATTCAGGAGCGTTCATAAAAAATATAACGCAGTGCTCATCATGTCAGCCGAAAGACGTCCACTGCTGGACATAGGCCTCCCCCGAGGCTCCTCCACTCAGACCGGTCTTGTGCTTTCCGCATCCACCGCGATCCCGCGATCTTAACCAGGTCGTCGCTCCAACTTGTTGGAGGCCTACCGAAAGCTCGTCTCCCGGTCCGCGGACGCCATTCGAGAACCTTCTGACCCCAATGAACATATTATGGAGTTGCTCATATTTAGAAGTTAGAAATACCACAATCTAAAAGCTCTATCATATGATTGTAAAAAGCCATTTATTGGGTCTATATCGTTTGGTAGAAAATTGTTAGTCATAATGTATTGTTTGTCATAATGTAATGTTACATAACTCTTTTCTTCTCTGAAACCATTTATAGAAATAAAAAAAATTATTTCTGTTTTTCAAAATTGTTATAAAGCAAACCTAACCTAACCTATAGAGTTCTACCATTTAAAAAATTATGAAAAACTAACTTTTGCTCGCGGCTCCGCCCGCGTGGTATTCGGTTATCGCGCGCTGTTGCCTCGGGATCTGTGCATTTTTCCGGGATAAAAAGTATGCCATGTCACTCTCGGGCCCATAAACTATCCCTATGCCAAAAATCACGTCGATCCGTCGCTCTGTTACGGCGTGAAAGACGGACAAACATACAAACACATTTTCGCACTTGACTGTACAAGATATTTACTGAGACTTCCTAGGTTTTGACATGTTGCCTAGTGTCCATAATACAAGCTATGCTTAGTTTGGGACTAGGTCAATTGGTGTCAAGTGTCCCATGATATTATTATTATTATTATGTTCTATTTCTGGTTACAGAGCTCCACGCAGCGGCCAAGGAAACTGTGACGTTAGCGGAGCAGAGGTTCGTCAGCAAGCAGGATGAGTGGCAGTTCGACAGCAACTGGCAGGAGGTCCTCAACCATGCCATCATCAAGGTAGACTATCATATTGTAGCGACTTATGGCGCCATCTAGTAAGCGAATATAAAATAGGGCATATTAGGCAAAGCTCTGCGCAGGGGGCGACACTAGCGCAAACCTTCATGACAACATCGGTTCTCTTTATTATTTCTGTGCACATCAGCGCCATCTATCGTCCATAACTTTGCTGGCCTGAGGCTCGACGTTTTGAAATTTCATCGCGACATTGTGACAAAAATCAAACCTATCCCGTATTAATTTATACGAAATTACTGTGATACCGTGGTTTGGGTGAACAATAAATTAATTCAATAAAGTTGAATGACGTAAGTAAAACTTATTCAAACGGTGTGATTTATTTAGGTTATGTCAGGGCTTGTTTACTTCATGTTTGGTTGTACTTTTACTGTAAAACAAAAAAGATAAAGCTACTTTAATGATTTCTTCAAATAATAATGATGATATATAGTTCTTGTATCGCTAGTAATAAATTAAATATCGTTTGCAGATCAAAATGAGTATCGATTTGAAGACCGGTTTTGTGAGTTCACTCAATACCAGATTTTTAACTACAAACCGTTTCAAAAGGAAAATTGTTGGTATCTGCTGCTTGATGAATTATAAACAATACAGGGACAGTGTTCAATAATTCAAGCTCGCACCATAAGACAAACATCTAATACTAAAATTAGGCAAATTTCTCTGTTAATGACAGATTCATATGAGTATGACAGCGATGACAGAACCTAAATTATCTCTACTTTTGGCCACTATGAGCGCTGCGATAGATTTCATTACCCCACCTGGTACTTCGCACCCAGCCAATATTCCCTATTTATAATATCGTAGCGATTCGTAGCGCCATCTAGTGAGTAAATAAAAAGTTTATAATATTGTAGCTACTCCTAGCGCCATCTAGTGAGCAAATTTAGAAACGCCAACATCCTGCTCTTTTCTCGAAGTTCTTCCTTCGGACTTCGATGCCCAAGTATAATATCTGCCTGGCCCATTTACCACAAAAATTACTAGTGCTACAATTCGACAAAAATATTAAGTTTTACTGTAAAACTTAAACTATTGTAGTACAGAGGGCTGGCGAGAGATTTCACTATTGTAGCTTCTAACATTAGTGACGCTGACAATGAACAAAAACGCAACCTTCAAACACATACAAGACGCAGTCACACAGCAAGCGGGACTAAGGGCCCGTTGTTTGATCAGTAGTTAATAGTAAATTACTGTCGTGGCTTGAAGTAGGGAATCGCTGGCTGAGTATGAGAATTATACGGACGAGTTTACGAGTGTGCACCACTAGCATGTAACTACATTTTCCTGGTATCTGCCTATAGTGTGACAGTCTCAATTCAACTGAGCTCACAACTCACACGGCTCCATACAGCTTTTGCAGGTGGTAAGACCTTGTACAAGGTCCGCCCAGATTGCTACCACCGTCTTGCTCGCTAATCCTGCCATAAAGCATCAATGCTTGCACTGTTGTTTCGGCGTGGAGAGTAAGACAGCCGGTGAAATTATTGGTCTCTAGGTTGGCAACGCAATATGCAATACCCCTGGTGTTGCAGATCTTTATGGGCGGTGGTGATCTTTTACCATCAGGAGACTCACTTGCTCGTTTGCCATCCAGTGGAATAAAAAAAAGCTCAGGTTCGTCTCTCGAGAACCTTTCTCCTACGTAGGGGAGTTACAAAGTACAAATTTACCTTACCAAACTTTATGTAGTTTCCTAAGACATTGTCAACGGTGCGTTTCAGGTCATGGACGCTGAAAAGAGAAAGGCTGATAGCGGACGCGAGCATCAGAAGAGAGCGGCTGCCTTCATAGCTGCTGAAAGAAAGGTTCGCAACTTAATTTGAAAAGCTATTTGTTATTTAATAGCGGTTGAAATTTTGGGCTCTTATGCCGATTCCGTGGACATTCTGAGATAAAAATTAAGCTCTGTGCTAGTCCAGACTTCCTATTATTTACATACCAAATTTCGTTGATAATTCAGGGATGCCTCAAAATTTCCCGTGGGAATTCCCAAAGATTACATCGTGTATTTACTCCACGCAGCAATGCGTTGAAAATACAAACTAAAATATAAATGCATAGAAAAACCAGAAGAATAAGACCAGCGCTGGGAATCGAACCCAGGTCCTCGGCATTCCGTGCCGCGTGCTACACCACCGCTGGACAACGGTACAGACTCGAATTTCCCCTATGCACCACATATCTCAGCTTGTTTGTTTCTTAATTAGCCACTTAAGCAGTGACACTAGCAACATCTATGCTGTAGCCCTCATCGATCAACGCGTTGTCGATCAGGCCCTATACCAAGAAGTGCAAAACTCGAAATTCGTTTGTTGCCGTCCCGCTGACGCTTATGTCATGTAATACGCGAGTGAAAGGGACGGTACAATACGAACTTCGATATGCGAGTTTCGTGGTAGGCCATCAGGTTTCTTAAGGGTACAGATCTAAGAGTTAAATATAGTATATTTTATAATTCATGCTCCAGGTAACTCAACTCGAGGAGAATCTCAAGCGAAACATCGTGAAATCTCGTCTCTACTTCGAGGAAAAGAAACTATGCGATGAGCAACTTCAGACTCAGAACTCGAAGATAGAAAAGCTCCAGCGTCTCATAGCTGACGCTAAATATCGCTACTCCAAATCCTTGAAAGCTCTAGAGGAAATCTCCGAGGAGATACACAGGAGGAGAGGAGAATATCCTCCCGATAAGGACTCCATACCAGTAGGGCCGAGAGAACCAGGCGTGGGGGCAGAAAGAGACCCGATACACGAGGAAGCTAAAGTTGAGGATGGCGTCGAAAAAGACGAAGAATCAAGCTTACAGGAACTTAGGATGCGCGTCAGAGAACTAGCTCTAAAACCCATCGACAAAAAGGAAGTTGGAACTGACGAGGCTTGGGCCCTAGAGCTCAACGAAACAATCAACAAGTTGGACCAACTCCTGATGATGAAGGAAAACAACCAACAGAAGCGGTCCAAGTTCACAAATTCTTCGCCAAGGAACGCCAGCGCGCCCTCAACCAGTTCCAAAACGTTACTCAAATACAGCCAACCTCCAAGCGACACTTGGAAAAACGAGACGAACCTGATGCGAACTAAATCAAGGAGTCGCGAGGTCGTTTTTGAAAACACCAACCCACCGATAAGTAAGTCAGAGAAATCTAAAAGTATGATGTCCTTGGACGTGTTAGCTTTGGCTAGGGATACCACTATGATGGATAGAGAGTCGTATCTAAAAGCTGTTATAGAAGACAAGAGTCCAAGTGGTACGTATACTGAGAGCAATTCTGATAGGAATGACAGTCCCGATGAGATTCTGATGGTGGAATGCGATTCCAGCGATTCCACGCAGAATCCAGTCATTAGAATGACCAGCTCGACTGTCACAGACAGCGATAACAGTTGAATCAACTCCTGGAATGGCCTATGATCACAGGTGTAAACTTTTTTTCGACACCATGAAGCAATAATGCCAAGAAGCGACTCTAAGGCTGCGGCTTCTCTAAAGCGGAGAAGAGACGTGTAGCCAATTGTATTAACCAATTGACAAGATTTCATTTTTTCAACACCTGTAAATTACTACAGGAATCGAAAGAGTTTTGCCTCCTGAACATGGCAAAATATTCATTATAATTTATTTCTCCATATTTAAAAAATACCAAAAAATTCAAAAATATAACTGAATTTGTCAATACTACCACAGAATGTATATGTTTCCTTTGCCTTTTTCACCAGGAAAAGGAGCTGTCGTAATTTTGACAACGGCTATTTCAGATTTACGTGATTTTTTTTAAAATAGAGACCAGACTAAAACAGATCTATTGTGTGGTAGTTTTGGAGTTATACCCTTTTAGAATAAGCATATCTTAATTTTTTTAAATAAATAAATTAATAATCGTAGAGAATTTTTTAAAATATCAGCGTCTCTCTCTTTCCAAACAGAATATATAGAACGAATCAAATTATAGTCATAGAAATATGAAATCTTGTCCATTGTATTAGTTGAATCCACATCTCGTCTCCGGCTCATTATCATCAGATGTGGGATTGGTCGATCCCTACACGTGTCTTCTCCGCTCTGCTGTCCCCCGCAGTGGAGCTGCAGCCTAATACAATAATAGTTGTTTTATTATCATGTGTAGATATTAGTATGGATACACCCTGAAAATAAACAATCGCCATTGGGTACTTTCCTGTCGGTAAAAGATACTGATCTATTTATTCCATCAGTTTCTCTGTCACGAAATATTAATGGCCAATCAACTAATTTATCGACACTTTGGGCGTCTCCTGCGTTACCAAAAAATCGTACTTCCTACAAGATATTTCACGGTTTCATAGATTGAACTTACGTAGGATGACATGTATTCTACATCATACAGTACATCTACACCATCTATTAAATAACAGAAAAATATGTTTATTTACAAAAATCTGCAATTGTTTGAAAATTTTCGCGGACAGATTATAGTGTGGGTAAAAAAGTTGATTGGCCCACATACGTATATATTTTTTTCTATCAAACGAAAATAATGATTAGTGGTGTTTGAAAACCCTTTTATGTTTACACCTCTGTGATCACAGGGCACTAGGTGGGTAAAATTATGATCGTACTTGATCATAAGGATGCTCAACGAGTAAAATGTTTACATCAGTTGTGGCTGAGTCAGTTGGAATCTTAGAATATTATAATACCATTGCGTGTGTGTGTGTATAACAAGTTGTATGTGTGCGTTACCTCCTCTCAGAGATCAGATGACTAAATTTGGCTCGAATTTAGTAGGTATTTTGTATTCTTATATTGCAAATGACTTGGTTACAATCACAGAACTAGTAAGAGGGATAGAAATGTAACGGTGCGTATTTCTTTGCATCGTATTTGTCGCTATTTTTTTGGTCCTTCCGAACCTTTATTCTTTATTGGTAACGAGATTCAGTTTCAGCTAAAAATTGTTACTTGCTTTGAAAGAAATTATTAGTCCGTCGATTGGGTTGGCAATTAGTGACGTCATAGTATTGCCATACAGGTTTGACATATCATAAAGAACCTCAATTGACTGCTGATGTCAATTTATCCACCATATGTATTTATTTTTGAGCTACCTCTGCAATAGTTCTCTTTTTGAGCAATAAACTTCATACACACTCAATTGGTAAAATAAATATTCTTCATATCTATTCTTCTTGTCTATTAAGTTTTGCCGGAGTGGTCGAATCAGTAGTGTACCTTCATGGTGACTCATGGGAAAATAGTGTGTAGCCCCTTGCCTTCTACTTCCACATCGCAGAGTTGGAGTCCGGAGTTTGTAGTTGGCAATAGATGGCGCTGCTACCCACTCTAAGCCTCCTGAGACACACCATATAACAAAAATTGACATCGAAATTTAAATCTTAACGTCCCATAGGTAAAGTTGTTTTTTTGTTAATTTGAATGATACAAATACAAAAAATACAAAAATATTTATTAGCTTAATAATTCACAAGATTACAGTATAGTTATACCCAGCGGACCCCAAACTAGGCTGAGCCTGTATCTTGGGGCCCTGGAGTGCAATATGTGAAACAATACAAAAGAAACAGAATAAAACCCAATTTAGTCGAGAAAAATATAGATAACATTAAAAAAAAAAAAAAAGACGACAAGTGCGCAAGCATTGTGTGTGTGTATGTGTGTGTGTGTGCGTGTGTGTGTGTGTGTGTGTGTGTGTGTGTGTGTATGTGTGTGCGCGCGTGTGTGTGTGTGTGTGTGATACAGAAAAAATGACTCTTCCTTTTTCAAAATTCTATTGCTAACAATATGTACTAGTATTACTTTGAACCCCTAGGAGGTTGGTCGCCTTTCACGATACCCACGGAAAAAGATGGGTCTTATTCTAAAAACGGGCACGGCATTTCTACCACTTATTATTTCTGTGATTACAATCTTCAAGGAACTGTCTGTACTGTTTTAAAAAAATGTCTTTGTAACTCACAAGTCAATTTCGATGTTAGTAAAAGTTTGTAAGTGTTAATAAAAAATGTATCGATTGAATTGATGTTTTTCGAGTCATATCACTAGTTTGATATTGTATTTGTATTTTGCTCACTCGTATGTTTTATTTGAAATGCTGTCTATGTTTACATAAAGTACAATTCAATAGAACCTGACAATTTTCTACACATTTAACACACCCTAACGTGGGCACACTTGATTATATATGTCCCTGTTGTTGTGATTATCATCTAAAAGGAATCAAAAAATAATAATAGTCACATCACAAAGCCTTAGGCAGCCCGGTGTTCATATTACTAAGCTGGAAGTGTCTACAGAATTGTCAGATTCTATTGAATTGGAGTATATATTTTAAACCCTTTTCCAATACCTATGGCGGATTAAATTAATATCGAATAATATTTTTAATCGATTGATTTTGTACCATAATATTTGTGTACATTTATGTGGTCGCTATATACTACACCTGGAAAAGGGTTAATGTATTTCGAAGTGACTACTTAGGCTTTGTTAAACGACTATATCATTGTTTTATCTTATTTAAATTTGGTTGTATTTTTGTTGTGATTAACTCTATTAAGTTTTATATTACTATCGTTAATTCGGGTGACTGGGCTGTGGGAAAACAAACTTCAGCAGTGTGACGACTAACTCATCTTTAAATCTCATTCGATGTCTTCATCGATTTTCTTTGCTTATTGGATCACCTTTTGTAATTGGAAAGTTAATTTCCTATTGGCACTCCTACTTTAAGGTTCTGTACAACTAATCATTTTACTAAAGAGACATTTTAATCATTGTCACGACCACACATGCCCACCCCGGGGGTTGCAACTCTATGGTTAGGAAACAAGGTAAAATGTCACCCTCCACACAAAGAAAAAGAAAAAAAGAGAAAATATATTCGTGACATTATCACACAAAATACTATAGGTATAGAATTAAACTAAAAATCACTTATCGCGGTCACGAAATGGTCCCAAATCAGCAGCGCCCGGCCGAACGGCGCTGGTCTTCCTTTGGGACAAAGTAATGTCATTCAATTGACAGTCATATACTTTTTTAAAATCCATACTAATATTATAAATGCGAAAGTGTGTGTTTGTATGTTTGGGTGTTTGTCCGTCTTTCACGCCGTAACGGAGCAACGGATTGACGTGATTTTTGGCATAGATAGTTTATGGGCCCGAGAGTGACATAGGCTGCTTTTTACACAGGAACAGCGCGCGATAACCGAATACCACGCGGGCGGAGCCGCGGGCAAAAGCTAGTATCCTATAAATCAACATTCATACACTGATATTAAGTCATATGCCTATCCTATTTCGCATTTAAGTCGCGTACGCAGCCTACATAGTCACTTCAAAATCTTAGTGGTTGTTATTATAGTATTCTTAGTTATTCTAGATCTTCCTTTGTATTGAGCCATACAAGTCCACCGACGCTTAGCTCACAAAATAATTTAGCTAGACTTTTAGTTGTCCGTATTACTTGTTAGTATAACTGTAAGATAGTGATACTGGTTGGTACTTATCTGAAGGTTGTGGATTTATGTAGATAGAAAATGTTCCTGAAAAACGATGATTGTAGGAAAGTGTCGTGATGTCAAGATAACATGCCTAAACTTGAAAGGTTTAGGTAACCAACTAATGGCCACTTGCAGGAAACACATAAATCTCGAGTTAGCGTTAAGCTTAGTTTAGTAGTGTCAAAATGAATGGAACTGTCAAGCTTAAGCCAGTCTTAAAAACTAAATCTAGATTTATTTTTACCTGCAAGTAGGTCCTAATGTAAACAAACTTAAACTGCCAGATTTCGTACATTCAAAGATTTTATACATTTTACTTATCTATCATTGTAATACAAACTATATTGATGTATTTCAATACGTAAATATTTAGATAGTTTAATGGGGGAACTTCGATATTTGAGACATCAATTGACGTTTTGTTTAAATTTAGTTAATTACCTAAGCCTTTCAAGTATAACCCTTACTTAGAAGCTCGAAATGTCAACTTCGTATCGTACCGTCCCGCTCTTGCTAGTAGATATTACTTAGGAGTGTGAGAAAGACGGTATGGTACGAATTTTGTAAAATCCCCTTTAAATAGCTTAAAAAGATGCAAGCATGTGTATTCCTGACTGCACGTCATTATAAAGTCGGCGGTTTATTGAAGCTGTTGTTTGTCGCTGATAGAATTATACGCCGTCCCTTTTTAAAAAAATATGTTAAAAAGAGACACGAATCTTAGTCCGCGACAAAGACAAGGTTTTGTTTATTAAAATACTTCTGAATACGGTATAGTATTTGTACTAAGTTTTGCTTTGACTTATTCCGATTTGATACTCGTAGCGCCATCTAGGTAGGAACAGTGAAACTATCAACTTCCAAGTGTGAAACGTAGATGGCGTTACGTTTCAATAAATAAAACCCGCTTTTCGAGGTTTTTGTTCAAATTCAAATCATTTAGTTAATAAAACTTTAACGTATTCAAAAGTATTATTTCAAAATCAAATACGAAAAGGAGGTTTCAGGAGCTAAAAACGAGAATGCCTTATAGAAGACGGAAACTCTAGAATCTATTTTAGTACTAATTCTTACTAACTCTACTAACGTTTATTTTAAGGGCAGATGAAAATAATCCCTTTTGTACGGACTTTACCAACTGTCCAGTACAAAACTGATAGAATTATCAGTTTTAACGCACAGGTGCCACTGACGCTCATTTGCGTTCAAAATGTATGAATAATTGACAGCGGCACTGAGCGAAGTTCCGAAAACGCGTATGTGAGTCGGTGGCAGTGAATGTGTTAAAAAGTTAGGTATGCATAATGAATATAATATTTTTTTTAAAGCACACAAATTTTAGTCCAGCGGTTGGACAATACAGAATACCAGTCAAAGCTTTAGCATCCTGGCAGGTTTAAGTTGAAATCAAAGATATGTTTATTTTACTTTACTACTTTGTCGCTGTCACTTCCTGTTTGAACTTTTGTATAAAATTGTCTGAACGCGTACGGTGACAAGGTATTTAAGTGTAAAGATATTTTTGATCTCGGTTGTACTGTCGGTATAGGAAAGACTACAATGTCTTGTAAAATAAATTTTATGATTTAAATTCGGGTTTTGTTCCACGATATTTCGGCACAGTTGCATGCGCCATGCTCACGAGACGAGCTTCTATAAAAATCAAGGTACGAGAAACAAAACCAGACTTTAGATTTTAAAATAATGACCGCAGTAGTCTAAAACAATGTGTTGAAAATAATTGGTTAGATAACTTATGCATTCTAAGGAAGGGATGAAAATTTGAGAGCTGCCAACTCGTTTACTAAATCTAACAATAAGAGTTAATTTTAATAACAAATAGTTGTTTTAATGCATTTATTCGAAATATTGAGTGAAATTTCGTACTTTACCTAAAATGTGATCTTATATATTTTTTATTAAAAATCTAAATAGATATTGACCATAAAATCGAACTTAAAATAACGACGAATTTATGTAAAGCTGACACATCGTTTAACTGTATTTTGCCATATGTTGAGTTTTAATAAATTATTTAAAATACACATTAAATTATCATACATGCACTTAAATGTACTCATAAATGCCAGTTAGAGTAATAAAATAACGAACTCTTCTCCTAATGACTTCTATCGTGTGAATTTTGTAACCGAATATAAATGTTTAGAAGAATACTATTTTCTGCACAGTTTTGAATCACAAAAACTGGTCACACATAATTATTCTTGCACGCAGCGGGTATCTCACATATGTACCTATAGGCGTTAGAAAAACTGCACTTCACTAAGATCAAACTGATCATGAAATTACCGTGGGACTCACTCATATTAAATGATATTGTAACGGATAACTCACGTCTTAAATTGAGTTTAGCTCGACTGTTTCGGGCTATTTCGTAGTCCTTCTTCTAAGGAGCACGCGACTCGGCGGCTGCCGCAACACGCGCACTACGCGCCACCGCTCTGCTCGCGCGACTGTCCGACGAAACTAACACAGGCGCACAACTACCCACATTATTATCGTCATTTTTAACATGTCGAGCTAAACTCGGTTTAAGACGTTACAATATCATTTAGTATAAGATCAAACTGCATTGCTGGATCCAGATTTTTGGAACTACATCTGTGAAAATGTCATTCAAAATGACTTGTTACTGAAATAGGGTGCGGTTACTGTAACCTGTAAAGAGGGTTTTTCGACAGGCGAAATACTTATCTCTATAGCAACCTGTCACTATTGTACCGTTTTAGTCACACTTAAAACCTAAATTGCTAAAAGTGGCTCCGAAGCGGTAACGTTTCGTGTGCTCTGCCTACCCTACCCCATTTGGGGATACAGGCGTGATGTTTGTGTGAAATATCGGTAGATGGCGTTAGTATCGCGTGGATCTCTTCCAGGCAAGTATACTGACGGACTTAAGTACAATTCAATAGAATCTAACAATTTTCTACACATTTAACACACCCTAACGTGGGCACGCTTGATTATATATGTCCCTATTGTTGCAATTATCATTTAAAAGGAATCAAAAAAGAATAATAGTCACATCACAAAGCCTTAGGCAGCCCGGTGTTCATATTAGAAGGCTGGAAGTGTCTACAGGATTGTTAGATTCTATTGAATTGGAGTAAAATTACTTTTTTTAAGACACAAGCGTATTTGTGCTGTTATGGCAAATTTGAATTCTATTGTCGTCCATTCCGAATCGGCAATTACTTGTTCCTACATTAACCGCATCCCTCAAATGTACAGAAGTGTCTGGACATCGAAACTGACCATATATTACGGCAAAAATACAATTACTAACACGTTCACGTCTAATAACTGTCATTGTACTTTGATCACGAATAAACGTATGAAAAATGTATTGAGTTTTATTTTGAAAGAAGAAAGAAAGAAAATACATTTATTTAACGCCATAAAACAAACATGGAAATAACATAATACGAATAAAGACATACATGACGGTAAATAAGTAGGTTCCCACTCAGCATAATTAATAAATAAATAAATATTACGGGACAATTCACACCAATTGACCTAGTCCCAAAATAAGCTTAGCAAAGCTTGTGTTATGGGTACTAAGCAACGGATAAACATAACTATATAGATAGATACATACTTAAATACATATTAAACACCCAAGACCCGAGAACAAACATTCGTATTTTTCATACAAATATCTGCCCCGACCGGGAATCGAACGCGGGACCTCAAGCTTCGTAGTCAGGGTCTATAACCACTAGGCCATCTGGTCGTCTAATTGATTTTTAATTACCTTTTTTAGTGTTCCGAAGCTACAATTATAATTTATTTATAGAAAAACATTTTTTAGTGGCATTATAGTCTGGATTGATGCTCTAAACATTTTTTTTTATATGAGAGTTTAAATATAGCAACACAACCGTTCATCAAGCTCTGATGATGAAATCTGGTTGAGTTCGAAATACGTTAGCGTAGTGAAATGGCGTAAGGATACTTTCCAGGGTAGGATTGATACACACATTCAGATAGAAGTTACTTTATTTATAAATTGTAGTATATTATAAATAGAATATTCGAGGAAGGCACTTTAGGGACAGACAACACGTACTCTGGAGACAGTGCGAAGCATTCATTTCTAACAAACACTAAAACAAAACTAAGTTTATAATTTCAAATGGATATTAACTAGCATATACTAATTAATAGGTTTTATAGCAGCTTTTTTGCCTCAAAGTAGTTACGACAGGAGTTAACTTTGGCGTACCTGCGTTTACATTGCATTTTTTTCCGCCATCTTTCGCTAAGGGCGAAGTTATAAAGATCCACATGTTATTAAAATATTTTTTGCACTTAATATAAATAAATATAAATATAAATGTCATGGGACACTTGACACCAATTGACCTAGTCCCAAACTAAGCAAAGCTTGTACTATGGGTACTAGGCAACGGATAAACATACTTATATAGATAAATAAATACTTAAATACATATTAAACATCCAAGACCCGAGAACAAACATTCGTATTATTCATACAAATATCTGCCCCGGCCGGGATTCGAACCCGGGACCTCAAGCTTCGTAGTCAGGTTCTCTAACCACTTAGCCATCCGGTCGTCGATTGACTTAATACTGAATTATGGCGTCACTCAGGGGCGTACCCAGATTCTAGCCTGAGGGGGGGGGGGGGGGGGGAAGTCAGATTTTTTAGGTCAAATCGCCCGCGCTTGTTTTATCATACACACTACACAAAGACCTACATGAAACACAAGGTATATGTAATGTGTAGGGCAAACACCCGCAAGGGATCCTGCTTCATAGGTAAACGGGGCATAAATAATATTGTAGAACATTCAATTTCCAGGGGGGGGGGGGGGGGAGTTTTGTGATAGTCGCAGCATAAAAAGGATCGGAAAACCTGCTATACATGACAAATGTGGTAATTTTTCTCAGCAAGAGGGAATTCGTGTCAACTCCTGTCCTAAATACTTTTTTAAAATCAACATTATAAATCTTCAGCAGTTTTAAATACTTTATCATCTACACAGGGCCGAATTTAGAGGTGTGGAGACCTTGGGGCAACAAAGGAGTGGAGGCCAATAAGGGTCTTTTGATATTTTACTGATTGCCTTATTGAAGTGAAGAAATATACGAATTGTTGTTTCCCAGTATTTACTCGTCGGGATTTGAAAGATTTTTTTTTCCGATGTCTATTGTGGGGGCCCCTATTTTGTGGAGGCCCCGGGCAGTTGCCCCCTTTGCCCTCCCCTAAATCCGGCCCTGCATCTACACATATCATAAACCCTCTATGATGTGTTCAAAAACAATAAATTATAACCTGTTTTGTTAGAAAAATTTCGAACAACTCTCAAAAACAAAGAAGATTGGACCTCAATTCTAATTCAATGAGGGCTATCGTTTTTTATCTCACTAGATGGCGCCACTGTTGCGTGTGGTTTTTAAGTTTGTTTTAACGGGCGTGAAAACAAAGTTTAGATTAAAATCATATTTAATACATCTTAAAACAGTACCATAAAAATATCGAGCAACCCTGTGGTTGCTTAATCCTGTATTGCGTAATCCTGTTTTGTTCGGAAAAAATGGAGGACAAAAGTTTTCGATAGACAAAACTGTCTCAAATTACAGACGTTCATTGCCCCTTATCGCATAATTGCCATAATTAATTTCAGGTAATGCAAAATATTCACAAAATTATTCTAATTATAAATAAACCCGCGTAGCTCACCCAAAAACTATGAGATTTGACATTTCGTTGACCTCACACTACACTAGCGCCTCTAGCAGCGTATTCATACGCGATAGCCCTCATTGCAAACAACTGACAAATCTCAGGAATAGTTTGCCTCGATTAAAAAAAAACTACGATTGCGTGACATGCGTCAGAAAAGTTTTCATTTACCGTTCAGATTGTCTTGTTGCAAAGATTTGTGTTGTTTATAATATGTGTGAAGATAAAACAGTGTATGTAACTGTACATAATGCGTGGTTATGTAGTTACATACACTACTAAAATACCTCAGTCAGACCATAAATAAAAATAGAACAGTTATGGCAATAACAAGAATATTTTTGGAGTCCTAAACTTGTACAAGATAACAGAATTACATATATATTTAATTCCTACAATAGCTATTGAGCTGAAACCTCTGACAGTTATGATTTACAAGATATGTTTTGATTTATTGATTGCGTTCTAAACGGTGCTAAAAAAAAATTATGTCAACTTCATTATGTCATGATTATTTTATGATACACTATAAACATTACGTCTCACATAGAATAGGGATGTTGACACCACCAATCAACTGACGTACTTTTTATGAGCTGTCAAAACGCAATTCTCCCATAGAGTTTCAATAGCAATAGCGAATTATGACGTCACTATCCACCAACTCAATCAACTAACTATTTCTTTTAAAGCAACAAAAAATCTAATTTTACAGTAAATCGAAAATTAATCTGGTTTTTAGGGCTAAAATAAAGCGTTTTTTTTAGTGAAGTTGTGCCTTCGAATTATTTTTTAATGGCGTCAACATCCCTATTGAAATTTTCAAGAAATACGCATGGCATCACGTAAAATGTTATGTGCAAGGTATTTAAAAATAAATCAGAACTCTTTCTGGGTTGCTTCACGGTCCCATGAAATGTTGACCACTGAGATACGCACTGCAACGCATACAAACTATAGAAAATGTATAGTTTGGCTCGATGTGTTGTATTTAGTATCTCATACCAAGTTAGGGTGCGGCCACATGCAAGCGCTTGTCGCTCGTTTGCAGCGACAAATCTGGTCACGTGACCCCATTTTGAATGTGATTTTGAATTTCCCGCGACTCAAAAAGTAGCGTCAAGTCGCCGCGTCGAGCAGCAGCGTCAAGATGGCTGCTTGCAGGAATGATCTTGGTCTTGGAAGCTGATTTCTTAATCTCATTTAGCAGTTGTGGCAGTGGTACAAATAAAAGAAATTGAGTGAATGAAAAAAAATAACACGTTTTTTCCGAAATTGAAGAGGGTTTTTCTGTTCCAGCGATAAAGGTCAACATTGTCAGCTTTATCGCTATATGTCACGTGACCAGATTTGACACTGGAAATGAGCGTCGAGCGACTTGCATGTGGCCGCGCTTTTAACATTTTATCTACTATCAGAAATAGGATAACTTTAGTGACTGTCGCCTCAAACAAACGCTTTGCAAAAACCGATAGGAAATATTAAAAATGGTGTAGATTCATGGAGTTCTTTTTATCTGTTTCATGTACAAGTAAAAAATAAACAGTTGATTCAAGATAAACAAAAACAATGATTGTGACAACATCCATAAGTTAACAATAACATTCCATTGGACAATAATAATTATTTAATTATTAACTATACATACACCGTTAAAGTATTGACTACCCTGTCAACAAGTACTTAGATACGATATTTAGAATTCATTAAACAGGTTTTTTTACATGGAAATGTATCGAACATTTAATTTTAAAAATACTTTAAAATATTATTTTAAACATAAACATGAATACATTTTAGCAACATTATGCACCTGGAGCACGCTTAGATGAATTAAAATATAACCGTAATTAATATAATATAATGTGAAATATAATTCAGGGTTTACATAATCGGTAATGAAGTAAATGAGGGCACCACTTTCCATACATTTTCATTAAATTTTTGATGTAGAATGATTGCGTTTCCACCAGAGATGTGCGAAATAAGAGTTTTTCATCAACCAATCATCATCATCATCATCATCTCAGCCGTAGGACGTCCACTGTTAGACATAGGCCTCCCCCAACCCCTCCCCTTCATCAACCAATAGAAACGCTTAATTTACCTATCCTATCACAGCACATGTCTAGTGGAAACAACTGAGCGAGCAACGCGAGGTAGGTTAAGCGTTTTTATCGGTTCATGAAAAACACAGTCCTTCCACATTTATGGTTGAAACTAAGCCTTACGGTTGGAATTTTCGCCGTAACAATAGCTCTAGTGACTCAGCGAATTTTCTATGAAAAGCTTTCCCCAAAATTAATTATTATGTTTTTCTTAAAATACACGGAATGCTGGAAAATGTAAACGACGTCGACGGTCCTTATAATAGTTTCGCTTAGTATTAAATAACACGAACAAGACTAAAAATAAAAATAAAATAACATTTCAACTATCAAAAAAAAATTATACAAAATAAAATATGTTAATCAGCTATACTGCATGGAATCTTAAAATAATTCGGCGGTATGCGTTATTGTGCTGCAGTGGATGTAAATATTCATATGTATAAATTTTAAAAAGTTACACATAGCAATGAACAATCAATACACAAAGTTAAATGTGTAACGTACATACATTCTACCAATTTCCTTCCTGGACCACCATGTTTATCGAATGTAAACTCCGATCGAGATCACGGTCTCGGTAAATCTCGGCCAATAATCGAGCCGAGATCTCGGTCTCGGCCTAAAACAGTAGTTTCTCGGCCGCGACCGATAATCCGCGGCGGCACTCAATTTAAACATTGGCGCGTAGTTTACCGCGGTGGGACGAACTTTCCTTGGGATTTTGATTGGTCGCCCTGCCCGAGCTCGCGCGTGGGGTATCTACTTGCAACTCACTGACCCGCTAAAAGAGTAACAAAAGACAACTCGTACATTTCCAATGACATTACGACACGATTCTGTGGTGGCGCAGGAAACAAATTGGTTGACTGCCACTCACACCTAGCACTGCTAAATATTTGAATGTTTAAACATAAACGGAATTAAAATTAAAATAGTGTCAATCGCGCTCAAAATTCGTGCTGCTTTTTGTTTTAGACACGAAAAAAATAAATATAAACTATTTCATTCAATATGTTTGTATGATTTAAACTCATTTGATAGATTTTGACAAATGCACAATATGAGACAAATAATTTCAATCATCCATCCACTGCCATTTAACCGACATTATATAATATTTAATACTCGTTTAGGTAACACTTTTAGTGTAGCCACGGGTGACGAACACATTTGTACATACGGACACAGTTATATATTAATACATAATTATTTAGAAAATAAAATTTAAATTTAATTTCATTAAACCCTGATCAGAGTTTCTTGTGAAAGAAATGCTATCCAATTGAGAATTTCCTGTTTTAATTAAATTGAAAATTAGTGAATTATTTTGTACGTTGGATTAACAATATATTAATTTTCTGAAATCAACCCAGTTAAAAGGTAAAATTCTTCCTTGGCGTAGGGATAAATATTTTTGAAATAATCTGATTACCTATTATAAAAACTTTGAATAAAATACGCTTTTAAGCGATGATTATAATATCGATTTTTTTATCAATAAAGCAATTATATTTATTTCAGAAAAATACTATACTTAAAAAAAATATAATTATTATATATTCAATTGGGATAAATATGCTATAAGGGGCAGTTTCATACTCAGAAAGATCCGAAAGTTTCATTGAAAAAATACTTTAAATTACTAAATTCAATAGTTAGTCTCATGCAAACAACCCAGAGATGTAATTACCCCTATCGACTTATTTACCCCAACTGATCCTACCTATAACTAAAATAAAACATAATATACGAAAAAAATTCGTAACATTCATACAATATTTGGCGTAAAATGCTGATTCCAAATGCACGTTTAGTGACTACATAAATTGTATAATCATTGCTACAGCAAAAATTTTAGAATATTTTTGATGGCAACGAAAATTACTCAAAAACTTTACACAAAAAAAGAAACAAACAACATACAAATTGCTCCAGTAAACAAACGAATTAACTGTACAAACCATTTTTTTTTCCATGATTAAACATTACCAATAAATCATATAGAGATATTAATTTACAGTAAAAAAAGTCATCTATGTATGCGAGGGAAAATCTCAAGAATTGTGACATGCGGATCAATTTTATGTCGATACAGTAAAGACGATCTAATCTCAAGTCACTGGGTTAAATTATACAATTCCATCGACTGGGGTAATTTCGAACTAAGGGGCAAAACGAAAATTACTACTTAAACTCTATAATGCCACCAAAAGCGAACTTGACATCCGTAGTTCGTCAAAAAATATTAAGACTAGCTATAGGCCCCGATTCCGTCTGCAAAGTATTCGTTTAGCTCGTTTTCCCGAGAACTATTCCCTTCACAGGATGTCAAATTGTCTCTGAACCAAATTTGAAATGAAATGAAATTATTACTTTAACTGGTTCAGCGATTTAAACTTGAAGAGACAACACGCAGACGGAGTTACTTTCGCCTTTATAATGGCCACACACATCGCGATAAAACAAAGAAACATCGATCGACAAAGAAACTCTTTGATGTGCGCGAGCTTACCGACAGTGGGGCGAAGTATCTGCGGCTTCGCCCGAACTGCCGACGTATTCGCGAATATTCACTACACACATCGCGATAAAGCGAATGTTCGCTTAATGATGTAGCATGTTAGTATGAATGGCTGCAAATGGGTGTTCTTTCCTTTTCAATTGATTATTCTTATTATCTAATGCCGTAATAAGGAAAGTATCTCGGTCTGTCCTTCTACCTCTTGACGGTTAAACCGTTGAATCTATTTAAATTCATTTGGTGCAGAGACAGTTTGAAACATTGAAAGGACATAAATATTTTTTATCCCAAATAAATGCATAACACCCGCAGGATAGCGCTAAACGAATACATCGCAGGTGAAGTCGCGGGCAACTGCTAGCATTTTTACATGTAATCGAACCAATTGATTCGTAACTCAAAGTGGAAGTCACAGGAAATGTCATATTGACATCGCATTGCCTGAGAACGGTAAACATTATGACGTTTACTGTGAGAGGGTTCTACGGCGGATCAAAAATGAAACGGGATCCTGGCTTTTCACCGAGAATATCCCAAATAATTAATTTTGTAACTGTTTCATATGGACGAACGATTTATATATATTTTTTACTGGAAACTATTCAGGATATATTTCAGGACAATCCTGTAGAACCCTATAGTTTTAGTTAGGTCAGTTTTATATCAATACTGAAGTACTAACAGTTTAAAAACGACTTCGTAAAAACTTGATTTTATTTGTTTTGTCTTAACTTGTACTATAAAACTGTTTTTTAAGGTCCGATCGAAATCTCGGCCTCGGTTTCGTCAAATCTCGGCCAAAAATCGGCCCGAGATCTCGGTCTCGGCCCAAAACAGCCGAGTTTCTCGGCCGCGACTGAGACTCCGCGGCGGCACTCAATTTAAATATTGGCGCGCGATTTACCGCGGTGACACGAGCTTTCCTTGGAATTTTGATTGGTCACCTCACCCGGGCTCGTGCGTCTAGTACTTGCAACTTACTGACACCCGCTAACAAAAGTAACAAGTGACACTTGTTTTCGATAACGATCGAATGACGTAAAATGCCATTACGACGCGATTCTGTGGTGGCACAGGAATCAAATAGGCAAAACACTAATATTTTTGAGTACTGGCATTCCTCGCCATATAAAATAGTAGGTCTTACAGCCAACAAATTTACTTATTTTTCGTGTCCCGGTCTCGGCCGAGATTAAAAACGCAGTCTCGGTCGGACTTTAGTTTTTGCGAATAGCGAATAAATCTATCATCCATATGAAACAGTTTGAAAATCATCAGAAAAAAATATTTTCAACGGAAAATTAGACTCAAATCAAAAGGTTCGACTACTCCAATATAAATCTAGATTTGACAACTAAACACCTAAGAATATACCCCTTGTTTCAGTTTATAACGCATAAAGGCAGTGTAACACCATCATACTATCACTTTGAAAAATTTCTTCCTAAAAACTTCTCTAACGTCAAATACCTTCGTCTTTTGGGAGTGTCACAGTAAAGGTGAAAGGTATTCTAGAGCTTGGAAGGTACAACGTCGCGCCACCACGTCGCCCTCTGCAGGCCGCCTGGATTGTGGAAGAACTCCTTTTGAAGGTTCTGGTACAGCTGGAAAGGAAGAGTATCTAGATTAGACAAGTTCTCGAATAACCACCGATTGACATTTTTTTTATTCGACTGGAAGGCAAACGAGCAAGTGGGTCTCCTGGTGATAAGAGGTCACCACCGCCCAAAATATCTGCAAAACCAGGGGTATTGCAGATGCGTTGCCAACCTAGAGGCCTAAGTTGGAATACCTCAAGTGCCAGTAATTTCACCAGTAAGGTCCTACCACCTGCAAAATCATCTGCACATTGGAGGGCGTCCACCAATAGAATGGATGGATGAAAAGAAACAATTTCTTTGCTCATCCGCGACCTTATGATAGCTAAGTTTATGCAAGATATGGGTGTTCATGCAGTTCCTCCACCTGCGCACTGTAAGAACACACAAACCACACAAACTCATCTACCACCGCCGCCACAGTACACTGACGCGTTTGGAACTCAACTAGAGCCGAAATTGAAGAGGTTTTTTTGCAGCGATAAAATTCATGTCACGTGACCAGATTTGACGCTGGAAACGTGCGTCTGACGCACTCGGAAAAACTATTGTTTTCACTTGCATGAGGCCGTATATTAACGTTTCTGACGCTCGCGATCGCAATCAAATCAAGCGAGATTGAGGCCAAACGTAAGCTAATAAACGTAGTTTATAAAAAAAATTACAGTGACATTTTGGTAGTCACCATTTTTGATCGCGAGTGTCACAAATATGGGTGACACTCTTTCCCGGCCCGGATAACACCGACGTGGAAATACCGGCTGCTGTCAGTTTCTATGGGCGTGTACACAAAAAACAGGGTCGGTATTTCCATGTCGGTGTTATCCGGGCCGGGAAAGAGTGTCACCCACAAATATCAGACAACACGGCCTTAGGTCTAAGTATAATATGTATGTGTATATGTATATATAATTTGTCATACTAATTGTTGTCTATTTAGTATTGTTATTTATGTTAGGTATATATTTCTTTCTTCTCACTGTGCATAAATACTGTTCGCCTATCTTTGAGTTTCCCTTTCTAGTTTAGATTAGCTTGAAAAGATCCCTTTTAGGGATAAGTTCGCCTTTTTACTCTTTTGGTTTGTTGTTTTCTTTTTGTATTTCTTTGTGTTTTATGTACAATAAGTGTAAGTAACTGTAAGTGTTAATTATGAGATTAAATAAATAAATAAATAAAGTATTTACATACGTACCGTACATACATACAAAATAAGTCTAGTCTAATAACCAGCCTGACTTCTTACCTTGCCATCGCTCTTCCCCAGCACAGAATTGAGCACGAAATCCGTCGGCCCCAGCGCGTCCACTATACTCACAACCTCGTTCTTCACATCAGAGCAAAGCTCCAAAACCGCCCGCCTTAACAGCGTAGCCAAACCTTCCCCCTGACCAAACCCGCCTTGGTACAACTCCACCAAATGTCTATCTAACGACCACAGGCCGTACAACAAAAACTGTTTCTCCAGCATCGGTTGGAGAGCTTTTTCTTTCGAACCTATTGATTCTAAACTAAATATAAGCGCGAGGTATTCCGCGTAGACTTCTGTCAGTGTCTGCCATTTGTAGACTTGTGTTTTCGCTTTGGCATGGAACTTTGTGTGGCCTGAAGCGATCAGGGCCTCGTATTGGTGGTGTGTTTCTTTGAGGAGGTAGCAGAGCAGCCAGCGGTACGTCGATAGTATGACTGTAACAAAAAATAAACTGAATCGTTTGAAAAACTGGCCCTTCACTACGCAGTGCACAACTCGAACTTCGCACGCATCTTTCAAACTAAACTGAAATAATTCGATAACCGAATACCACGCGGGCGGAGCCGCGGGCAAAAGCTAGTTTTAACGTAATGAGCCACATTTTCTTTAAATTTTTTTATTCGATTGGATAGCCAACGAGCAAGTGGGTCTCCTGATGGTAAGAGATTACCACGGCCCGAAAGTTTGTAAGCCTGTTTGTTTGTTTGTTGAACCGCTGAACCGATTTAGATGAAATTCGTATACAGATAGTTTGAGTTCTGGGAAAGGACAATAGGATAGTTTTTATCCCGGAAAATTGCATAGTTCCCGCGAGATAGTGAAAATACTTTTCCAGCAATCGTAAATTACAGTTTCACAGGGAATGGTATTAACTTCACAAAATTCATCTGCGGAATTACATTTGAAATTTACCACGGGCTTTGCGGTGAAGGAAGACATCGTGAGGAAATCTGCACAAACCTGCGAAGCAATTCAATGGCGCGTGTGAAGTTCCCAATCCGCACTGGGCCCGCGTGGGAACTACGGCCCAAGCCCTCACATTCTGAGAGGTCTGTGCCCAGCAGTGGGACGTATATACGCTGGGATGATGATGAGACATTGACAACTCTAAGCGTCCGCGCCGGAGTAGGCAGGTAAGTCTCCTAAAGGGCCGCAGTGCGCGTACTTTTTACACTTTTACTATGGTTTAAACACACACGAACTCACATTCAGTAGTCTTGAGCTCGTCGCTCGCTCGCGCCTGGAACCTCTCCGCCAGGATGCCTTCCCCCCGTTGGAGGAAGGCCACAGTCCCCAGCGGCGAGTCGACCGGCTGGTCGGCGCGCGCGGCGGCATATTGCCGCAACAGCCAGTTACCGGCCTGCTGGCAAAGCACGCTGTTGTCGCCCTCGTAGGTAACTGTCACCTCGTGGTTGCTGCGAATGTCGCCGAGGTTCGCTCGCTGAGGAAAAATTGTATGTTTTTTATCGAGGGACTAAAATAAGCCAATATGAAGACGAATGACGACCGGATGGCTAAGTGGTTAAACCTGACTACGAAGCTTGAGGTCCCGGGTTCGAATCCCAGCCGGGGCAGATATTTGTATGAATAATACGAATGTTTGTTCTCGGGTCTTGGATGTTTAATATGTATTTAAGTATGTTTATCCGTTGCCTAGTATCCATAGTACAAGCTTTGCTTAGTTTGGAACTAGGTCAATTGGTGTCAAGTGTCCCGTGATATTATTATTATTATTATTTCATTGATATGGACCTCCGCAACATAACGCCACATTCAATAAGTTAGAGCCTCAAAAGCCTCAGCAGACTCATCAGAATCACTGGTTTTACCTTGAGGAAGCCGTGTCCGCCGCACGCCTCGCGACAGTGCTGCGCCGCCCGGAGCACCGTCCACGTCATCATCGGCTTGCTGCTTGACACCATCGCGTGTATTTCTGACACCGTCTCGCTCTGAAACAACACGCTGCCGTGAGACGTGGCAACATCGCTAGATGGCGTTAGTGTCGAGTTATGTTTGATGCTAGTCTTGCTTGCGACTGGCTCATTTCAACCAATTCACCAATCACAAACCAATCACAAACGCTAAAGACGCCCACCAACAAGATTGTTTGAAACAATCCAGAGACCGTATTGCCTAACGTTTCTGACGCTCGCGATCGCAATGAAATGACAGATTTCGCATACAAAAATTGTCACTTGAGTGCGATCGCGAGCGGCAGAAACGTTAGGCAATACTGCCTCAGGTTGTATTGTTTATTGAATAAATACTAAACCTTCTTGTAAAAAAACGGGCACCTATGGTTTTTGTATTTTATGTGCATGAAAGCTTACTT
This sequence comes from Choristoneura rosaceana, assembly GCA_037349165.1. NCBI lineage: Eukaryota > Metazoa > Arthropoda > Insecta > Lepidoptera > Tortricidae > Choristoneura > Choristoneura rosaceana. The sequence goes on from JAZBNJ010000036.1 coordinate 1,812,304, forward strand.
TTTAAGCTTCTATGCCTAAAAATCTGAAAAACCTGAAATAATGATTATGACGGATAACCTCTTCCTTCCTTCTTTGATGGATGTATTTTAAAGCCACAAAATAAATAATATGTTTCATAGTTTACAAATTATCTATTTATGTAGTCTTATGTATATTAATAAAACTGTGTAATATTTCTTTGTAGCGGTCCGAGGGTCACCAACGGTGCTGGCTGAAAATCAGCGCTGAGGTGTTTATTATTAACGCTTCAGCATTATGCTGAGCCAGCGTCCGATTCAAAACCGCAATGACGCATACTTTCCCACGTGTTGTCTATTTGTACTTAATACTATTGTTATGTCTTGTTTTTTTTTTCATAAAATGATCACCACCGCCCATAAACATCTGCAACACCAGGGGCATTGCAGATGCGTTGCCAACCTAGAGGCCTAAGATGGGATACCTCAAGTGCCAGTAATTTCGCCGGCTGTCTTACTCTCCACGCCGAAACACAACAATGCAAGCACTGCCGCTTCACGGCAGGATTAGCGAGCAAGATGGTGGTAGCAATCCGGGGGACCTTGCACAAGGTCCTACCACCTGCAACCCACCACTCCCACCTTGTGTTGTGCATAAATGTATTTTGTTGCTATCTTTCCTTTATTTTTGTCACTTCAAAAACTTGCAAGCACAGCGTAAGACAGCCACCAACGAGACAGACGGAAGGTCAAAGCTGTGGGTCCGCTTCCAACTGAAGTAACTTGAGGTCTATGAGGAAGACAAATGTCAAACAGTGGACGTCCAATGACGTTGCTGATGAAACCCCAGAGACATATCAACCAGACTAACGGGACTCCTGTAGTGCGTAAAGCCACAGGAGATGTTGTTTCAAATCCTGACCGATAATCCGTGAAATTAGTTTAAAAAAAAGTTGACACTTACTTTTGTCTAAAAAAAAGGGGTATTTTACATTAATCATCAGTTTATTTCTTAATTATCATGTCTAATAAAAATAAATAAATCGATTTGACCACAATGATTACGATTACTAAGGTTTTTTTCTAAATAAAAAAACTATCGCCAAAAGCTAAGCGCAATTTATATGATTGTTCATATAAGTATTTCATATACATAGATTTATATTCCTTTTTTTTTGTGAATGTGAATAAATGTCTTTCTTCTTCTTCTTCTTCCTGCTTTTAATTTGATATTCTGAATTCTATTTTTTTTTGTATACTGTGGCGACACCCCTGCCACATATTGTATACTTACTCAGCATTTTAGCTAACCACAACAGTCGGTACATAACCACCTTACTTGCCACGCGCCTACCAACGCGCCCCGACTCCCGCCTGGTTAGCCCACCTTCTGAACTCTTCTATAACATACATGTGTGATATTAAATAATATTAAATACTAGGGATGCATCCGATACCGATACCGATACCGATATATCGGCGATACTTCGGGTTAGCCGATATATCGGTATCGACGATATTTTTATGACCGATTCAACGATACTTTTTAATTTAAAAATGTAGTGTAAACGAGCGTTTTGTCTCGTCTATTTCGTTGCAAACGAGGCATGAACTATGCTCGGGGAAACCCCGCGCTTGTGAGAGTGTTAAATTGTTTCTCCCGCCCACTTTGGCCTCCCAATATATCGAGAGATGCAGATCCATTCGTTTTCTGGCGCAATGATGTTTTATACCCAAACTTGAAAAAAATTGCGCAGAAGTACTTTAGTTTCCAAATGAGTTCTGTTGCATCTGAGAGACTATTTTCCAGCGCAGGTCTTATTCAAACAGACTTGCGAAATCGCCTTTCTCCGCAAAACTTAAGATTACTTTGTTTTTTAAACAAAAATCTTATCAATGTTAATTTTAATTACTAAAATTTTTAATTGCCTAATTATTAACCTATGTCTCTACTTTTTATATTAGTAAAAGAAAAATCTGACTTGTGATTTATTTATTATACCTTCATTTTTGAATTCACAGTAAGCGTATCGGTATCGGTATCGGTATCGCCGATATTTTTATAAGAGTATCGGTATCGGTATCGTATCGGCGAAAAGGCGTATCGATGCATCCCTATTAAATACCTAGTGTTCGTCTCTTACATCCCAGCACGCAACCCAACTAGTTAAATATCGACAGAAATAGGTAGTAAAAATACATTTGACGATCCTTTTGTGAATTTTTTACTATCTACCAGAGAGACATTTGTCCAACATTGGGACACAGTTATAAGCAAAATAGAATAATAATAATATTAAAAATCTGTAACTTAACTATTCGTACTCAAAATTCTTCGAAATACAATATAAAGGTCAAAAAACCATCCATTGTAAAACTACACGTAGCGCAAATAAGTCGTATTTGCGAACAACAATCGAATTTACACTATAGTAACACACAAAGTAGCCAAAAACCATACCAAATTGTCGAGCTTCTGACCGCTGTTGGATTTCTCTACGACCTTCAAATACACCTGGGTCATATTCTGGATGTACAGTTTGAACACCACCGCCGCTGCCACGTAGCCGAACAGCCGCCATTGCTGGAAACGAAAAATAGTACATTATTGCCTAGGTCTAATACGGACCAGCCATAGGTCTGCCGTAACGTTTCTGACACTCGCGATGACAATCAATTGACAGTTTTCGCTTACAAAAACTGTCATTTGATTGTGATCGCGGATGATTTCGATTTGTGGCATTCGAACGTGGAGGATGTGGACTGTTTAGAATTCTGCTATTTCTGTTTCTTTGGCTGGTTGAAGTATAATTTTGATAGTGTTTTATGCGGCGATTAACCTTAACAGTGAACAGTGATCACAAAATTCTATACTGCTCTCGTGTCTGACATTTTTTAATGCGCAAGTTGTTTCCACGTGGTTTCTGGAATTTTACTATCAAGTTGCAGAAACTGCAATCACCGTACAACGTTGCCTCTCGAAAGAGAATACATAGACACTGGCGAAATTGTCTTATTAATTAGGACAGAAGCCATATTTTAAAGAAGAAGAAGAAGATTGTGATCGCGATTGTGGCCGGTATTTGTGCGGCCTGTGAAAAAGCAAATTATTTCAATAGCCAACTAGGTACAGTGCGTATTTTCCAATAAATATTCTAATGAAAAACATGTATGATTTGTATTTTCAATTTCCTTGAATGCGAATTAAATAACGAAATGCACCGAATACGTATAAGTGGGCAAATACTCTGCGGCTCGGTGCTGAGACCCGCATGGTACCTTTGAGACTCTGAGACCCTTGGCTAGAAAAGTGTGACGACCGCTGCTCTGGATAGTACATACATTTTAATCGCAGCCACGGTGCAGTTATGACTGCGATAGAACTGCATTGAAAAATATATGACCAGTAGGCACTTATGTAGCGACTCCTAGCGCCATCTAGTGAGCAAACATAGAAACTGTTACATTGCGCCATCGAAGTTTCTCAACAAGGACACATGAATGCAATTTCCGAAGCACGCTCATCCTTCAGACTTCAATCCAACCGGTGTATCTAATGATTTGCGCGTGCAAAGCCGCGGACAAACACTAGTGGTTTAATAGTTAATCCGACCCTGAGCTACCACGGAAGTGCAAAATTCGAACTTCGTATCTCGCCGTCCCGCTTACGCTTATATTATTTAATAGGTACGAGAGTGAGAGGCCATATCGAAAATACAAACTGAAACATGCACAGAAAAACTAGAAAAATAGACCAGCGCTTGGAATAGAGCCCAGGTCCTCGGCATTCAGTGCCGCGTGCTACGAATTTCTCCTATACACTACATATCTCAGCCTAATTGTTTCTCGTTTAGTCACTTGAGCAGCGACACTAGCGACATCTATGCTATAGCACTCATCGAGAAACTTACAGCATTCCATTGGAACTAACCGCTCACTCGGACAAGAGATGTCGCTATTAAAAATCAAATTAAGATTTATTAGAAAAATATGAAATAAAAAATACAAAAAGACTCCAAAAAAGAATCTTTAGCGTGAAAGGGACGGTACAACACGAATGTCGATTTTTGCATTTTGTAGTAGCCCCTCTGTTGTTGGTGTAAGGGCAACTCACGTGCAGTTGGTACTCTATGAGCGGTATCTCCTGAGCAGCGGTCCCAAACTGCTGGCGGGTGGCGGCGTAGCGGATCGCGATGCAGACTGCGCTCGATATGGAGTTGCAACTCTCCTGCATTATGCCTATACGCCCTGGAATACAACAGTTGACGGTTAAGCCACAATAAGTCAAAAAAATCAAAATCATTTATATCGAGGTTCGTTTGATTCTTCTGACATTCGTTTGACACGTTGTCTTACTTCCTGTAGAAGTCATCGGATTGTCTGCCTAATTAGGTCAGCTGGACAGGTACTGATTTCCTGCTAGGCAACGGACCCATTTATTCGGTAAATAGGCCGCAATGGGCACTTTCACACGTAATTTTTTAAACTACCAGCGCTTTCGAAAAGACCATCATTACCAAGAATAATGCGCGGCAACCAACTTGGCAGAAAGTCATTTTTTCAAAATAAAATAATTACAATTAAAATACTTAAAAACTAACTGTAGTTTAATGCTAAAACTATTTGTATACTGATACAATTAAAGAAAAAAATACAAAATAATATATAATAATACAGGGATGTATGGGGTCCCTTAGTAACAAAACTAAACACTAACTTTATTTACGTTCAATGGAAGTGTAGAATGCTTCCACTGTAAAAATTAAAAAAAATGCCGTGCCGACCAGCCGTGGTGGCCTGCTGGTTCGACCTATCGACTCTCAAGCAGAAATTCGTGGGTTCAAACGTTCATTTTTAATTGATTTGTCAATTTACCTGCAGACAAGTTCTCCAAGGCAGCACCAAGTATCCTGGAGGGCTCCGAGAACTTGCTCTCGTAGACGCCGTCCTCTGTGACGTCAGCTGACCGGTTCAGGAGGTTCTCCCGCGGTATCCGGTACTGATTGAACATCACGAACCTGGCAACACATCACTTTAAGATAAAATCACAGACAGAAGTTATTTAAATTAAAAAAAACTAAAGTAAATTCCATAAGGGCCAATAAATACTTAAATACATATTAAACATCCAAGACCCGAGAACAAACATTCGTATTACTCATACAAATTCATGAAATGGTTCCAAATCAGCAATTTGCCGGTCTTGCGAAAGCGCTGGTTTTCCTTTGGGATCACCTGAGGCCGTATTGCCTAATGTTTCTGACACTCGCGATCGCAACCAAATGACATATTTTGCATACAAAAACTGTCATTTCATTGCGATCGCGAGTGTCAGAAACGTTAGGCAATAAGGCCTCTGGTCATCATACATTTAAAAAAAAACACCCGATACAATTTACAGTTAAAAATTACTTTCTATTTAATTAAAGCAAAACACTAACCCCCTTATTCATAAACGACAATCAAACCTATTTTAGTTAAAATTCCGCTAAAATTCGTTTGTCTTTATCTGTCACTTCGACATATGTATTTGTTAGAAAGGGACAAAGTATTTGTTAGTTAACATAGGCTTGTTAAGTTTTATGAATAAGGGGATAAGATTACAAATTGGGTTGCCAGAAAAGAAAAAGAAATAGGCATAGGCCAGTCTCCTTTACCCCTATCATCCCTAATAAGAAAAAAAAAGAAAAAAAGACAAAAACAGCATGCGATTGATTCGCCAACCAAATTGCAAGTTGAATAAAACCTCAGTTGAAAAAAGATCAGCTGCCTCACCCATTGTCTATCCCGTGGACGCCTATCTTCTCCCCCATGTCCCCCACGATGAGACCAGGGTAGGTCTCCAAGGTGGCGGGGTCCCGTATGGGCACCACGAACCCGTGCAAGCCATGGTTGGTGCCATCTGGCGTGATCAGCTGCGCGAAGAGCAGCGCATGCGTACAAGTCCTACCTGGAAATAAGAAAGAAAAATCACTAAACAGTTTGGAAACCGGTTAATTTTCATCTCTCCTGTTTGGAAAGTTTAATTTTCATGGGTAGATAACTGGGTGGAAAATTGCGTTTTCTCCTCTAGGGTGGAAAGTAATTTTTTTTTAATTTTTCGGCTAGCCATGACATCGAACATAATTGAGTTACGTCAATGACATTTTTTTTTCACGTTTCGGCATGGCAAGTGGACAGTCGAAAAGGTACCGTTGGAGGTTGGATAGGTATAAGTAAATCCAATTTATTATTATTCTCGTTTTTTTGTAGTATTTCAGTTTCCTCACAGTCGAAATGAAAAGTAGAGTGTCTAACTCGGGTGAAATAACCCATTTCCCCTCGAACTATTGGCGCTCTCACTTCGTTCGAGCGCCAGAAATATCTCGGGTGAAATGGGTCACTTTCCACCCTTGGTTATCAATCTACTATTTCATATATTTCACACAAAAACTCACGCTGTGACAATGGAGATGGTACCCTACCTACTTCCTTTTACATAAACTAGCTTATGCCCGCGACTTCTGCGCGGGCCTAGGTTATCGCGCGGTGGCGCCCTCTACCGGAATAAAAAGTATCCTATGTTGATCCTTGGGACTTAAACTATCTCTATACCAAATTTCATCTAAATCGGTTCAGCGGTTTCGACGTGAAAGCGTAACAGACAGACAGAGTTACTTTCGCATTTATAATATTAGTAGAGATAATGATTTCTGAAATTATCGCGATTAATACATGAAATAGCTACCTACCGAATAATTTGTTTAAGTTTTTAGACGTATATCTATTGTAATTGAAAATAATAACGCTGAAATACACAGACAGACACATTTTAAGTAGATAAGATAAGATTAAATAAATAGATAAGATTAACGATTACATTTTATTTGCACATATCTAAGCCATACTTTTAAATGTCATTGGTAGTAGACGCTTATAGTACTAGGGTTTTGCGATAGTAAGCCCTGTGTATCTCACGCACACATTGACGCGTGTACAGACGTCGTCGTGCCTATGTAGATTCAAGAACGCGTATTTTCTATGTCATGCCCGCCGTGTGGTTATAGGTAAATGCAATAGTTTGTGAGTGTGAATGTTATATGTGCTGATTATACTCCATCAGGCAAAAATAGACCAACGGATTAGAACAAAATTTGGCACACATTTGGTTTACGAACGGAATTAACGCAAAGGATACTTTTTATCCCGGAAAATGGCTCCGGCATAGCGGAAAAGGACGATGTTTCGGGCAACAGCTGATATTAGCAATCATCATCATCCCAGCCTATAACGTCCCACTGCTGCGCACAGGTCTCCTCTCAGAACAAGAGGGCTTGGGCCATAGTTCCCACGCGGGCCCAGTGCGGATTGGAAACTTCACACGCACCATTGAATTGCGTCGCAGGTTTGTGCAGGTTTCCTCACGATATTTGCCTTCACCGCAAAGCTCGTGGTAAATTTTAAATGTAATTCCGCACACGAATTTCGGAAAACTCAAAGGTGCGAGCCGGGGTTTGAACCCACGACCCTCTGCTTGAGAGGCGATAGGCCAAACAACTAGGTCACCACGCCTTTTTCCATATAGCTTTTGCCCGCGGCTCCGCCCGCGTGGTATTCGGTTATCGCGCGCGGATAAAAAGTAGCCTATGTCACTCTCGGGCCCATAAACTATCTCTATGCCAAAAATCACGTCGATCCGTCGCTCCGTTACGGCGTGAATGACGGACAAACACAAACACACTTTAGCATTAATAAGTATTTATAGTATTGATATATATTAGAAATACTAAGATAATAACAGCATTAATTGTAGGAGAATCTCCATAAAGTTATTTATAGCCAGCTTGTAGGACATAAATACGGAGTGTAAAGCTACATCCATAACAATTTTACGACCGTACGTGTGATAATAATTTATTTGCGTGGCGATAGATGATGGTAGAACTACAACCTTTTTACCTGGTTTCCCACCCGCTACTAAATAGTAACACCAGGTACATAATTTACAGCTGTTAAGAGATAAATTACAAAGTTTATGTTTTGCCTAAGGCCGACTCACGCTTGACCGGTGTTTTTTTGTCATGCAACAGATAGAACGATCCAACCAACAAAACCAAAAGTTGGAAAACCCCAACTTTGTCACTTCAAAGTTTAATATTTCAAAAACGGCTGAACCGATTTTGATGAAACATGTTTATCGCTAGAAAACATGCTTTCAAATAAAAAAAGCTGCATTTAAATCAGTCCACAGTGCCACAAACAGAAAGACACAGACACACATAGCGATCAAACTTATAACTCCCCTCTTCTTGTATGTGACCCTACAAGATCTGAGTATGGGACTAGGTCAATTGGTGTCAATAGGGATGATGACGCCATTAAAAAATACTTTGAAGGCACAACTCCAGTAAAAAAACGCTTTATTTCAGCCCTGAAAACCAGATTAATTTTCGATTTAATGTAAAATTAGATTTTTTGTTGCTTTAAAACAAATAAATATAGTTAGTTGAGTTTTTTTTTTGACTGGATGGCAAACGAGCAAGTGAGTCTCCTGATGGTAAGAGATCACCACCGCCCATAAACATCTGCAACACCAGGGGTATTGCAGATGCGTTGCCAACCTAGAGGCCCAAGATGGGATACCTCAAGTGCCAGTAATTTCACCGGCTGTCTTACTCTCCACGCCGAAACACAACAGTGCATTCCTGCTTCACGGCAGGATTAGCGAGCAAGATGATGGTAGCAATCCGGGCAGACCTTGCACAGGATCCTACCACCTGCAAGTTGCCGGATAATGACGTCACAATTCGCTATTGCCATTGAAACTCTATGGGAGAATTATTTTTTGACAGCTCATAAAAAGTGCGTCAGTTGATTGGTGGTGTCAACATCCCTATTGTCCCATGATATAGAAATATAAATATATTTATTCATGCTTCGCATAATAAAACAGAATAAAAATACATGAAACAAAAACAAAAAGCAATATGCGAAAGCACGAAACGGTCGCAGCTCAGCATAGTGTTGTAGTAGGCCAACGCTGGTCTTCCGCTGCGACCGCTTTGCGCAGGGCCGGATTTAGGGGAGGGCAAAGGGGGCAACTGCCCGGGGCCTCCACAAAATAGGGGCCCCCACAATAGAGACATCTGAAAAAAAATCTTTCAAATTCCGACGAGTAAACACTAGGAAACAGCAATTCATATATTTGTTCACTTCAATAAGGCAATCAGTAAAATATCAAAAGGCCCTCATTGACCTCCACTCCTTTGTTGCCCCAAGGCCTCCACACCTCTAAATGCGGCCCTGGCTTGGCGACTTAACGGAATTATTTACTTTGTACGGAACCCTTGGTGCGCGGGCGCACTCTGCCAGTTTTACGTTACTTGCCTAAGTTCCCGAGCCAGCACTTAGCCGCCTCGAAGTCTGGCGAGTGTATAACGAACTCCCTCGTGTTGGCGTCGTACGTCGCTGTGGTGCGCATGAGTCGCGCGTCGGAGCCGTGCGCGACCTCCGTCAGCGCGAAACATGCTAGGATCTGCAACATTAGTAGATTGATAACCAAGGGTGGAAAGTGACCTATTACACCCGAGATATTTCTGGCGCTCGAAGTGAGAGCTCCAATAATTCGAGGAGAAATGGGTGATTTCACCTGAGTTACTCTACTTTTCATCGACTGTGAGGAAAATAAAACACTCCCAGCGCTGGTCTATTTTTTTGGTTTTTCTGTGCATCCATGTTTCAGCTTGTGTTTTCGTGTGAAATATACATATATATATGCTTGACAATTATTAGTAGTTTAAGAGTAAATAGCAACCGAAGGTATAAAATATACCTAAACTTGGAAGATTCCGTACAAAATACGAAATCCTTAGAAAAATATTAGTACTTGATTTTTTCGTAACCCTATCTTGGGCGCGTCCGACACGCTCTTAGCCGGTTTTTTACATGTTTTTGATGCTAGCTTTTTTTCAGGACTCTTCCGACAACGAACTCACCTCTCTTTTAATCAGCGTGGCTTCGTAGAACTTGTAGTGACGCTCAGTACCGAGTGACAGTAGAGCGTTCGAGATCAAATAGATCCCGATGGCCATCTTGACGGAGACGCTGGGGTTTAAGGACTGCACCGCCTCGTTCAGTGTCATCAGTGCACCGGTCTGAGGACAAAGTAAATAACTTGATGAGCGTAGTTTTTTTTTTTTGGGGGGGGGGGGGGTTCTAATGGTCAAGGGTTACACTTGTTTCATCGAAAAAAAAAGAGAAATTATCACTTGCCAAACAATTTTTCGCATAATTTCATTTGCCAAATTAATACTTGGCAAATAAAATGCAATATGGTAGTTTGCAAATTCGGATGACGACTAATCGGAATGGGATAGAAAAAGTTTTCTCTCACAAGTACCTACAGACACCTTATCAAATCATATAATGCGTCGAATCCGAGTCCATTGAGTCGCGTGCTCCTTTGAAGAAGGGCTACGAAATAGCCCGAAACATGTCGAGCTAAACTCGATTTAAGACGTGAATTATCCGTTACATTATCAGTTAGTCTCGCGGTAGTTCAATGTTCAAAATCTTAAAACGCTTTTACTCATATAACAGTTAACAACTAATCATTATATATCATAGGATCGATAGTAAATCGATTTAACCAACCAGCAACATTTAGCAAGTTTCACACAAAAAAAGAGTGTGTGAATTCCAAAGTACATGCATGCAGTATTCCTGATAACATGAGATTGTATCGGCGAATTCAATCAGATAACTACAGTGTTGAGATAAAAATATCGAGTTTTGAGTTCTCATGGCTACAGCGTGTTGATATCTATCATCATTGCCGAATACATACTAATATTATAAATGCGAAAGTGTGTTTGTATGTCTTTCACGCCGTAACGGAGCAACGGATCGACGTGATTATAAACGGTTTCGGTTGTATTTTAATATACATATAATAGGATTACTAGCTTTTGCCCGCGACTTCGCCCGCGTGGTATTCGGTTATCGGGCGCTGTTCCCTCGGGAACTGTGCATTTTTCCGGGATAAAAAGTAGCCTATGTCACTCTCTGGCCCATAAACTATCTCTATGCCAAAAATCGCGTCGATCCGTCGCTCCGTTACGACGTGAAAGACGGACAAACACACACACTTTCGCATTTATAATAAGTATGGATTATTGCGAATTCCCTTTACAGTAGGGAAAGTACGTTATATCCACGTCATGACTGGGGAAGTATGAATCACTGATAAATGCGAGTTATAATACTTATAACTGTAATCTTAATTGTACCATGTTAGTAAAAACATTGCCGCACTGATAATGACAGTTCACAGTTGACTAGACAAGTGAAGCCTAGCGCGAAGAAAAGACAACGGCATTGACATTTGTTTTTTTTAAGTAACCTAATTTTTTTAAACAATTCTGATTGTAAGTTTACACAAAATAAATGTACGGATCGCGCGCGAAGTATAGACCGATTGAGAGACGAAAAGCAGATGGTATCGAAACGATGCTTATAGTGCAAGAGCGTGCGACAGTCAGATTTTCATTATTGTACAAAGGCGATTTTTTTTTATACAGGATGATTCTTGGGTCATGAGCAGGAGTGAAAGGGGTGATGGGGACATTCACACTGAGCAACTTCTACTATGGTAACAGCCCTGAAATCGCCAAAAAAAAACCATCGAATCAAGAGATAATTGATCGCTAACTATCCGAAATGTATGGAATAGCAGATTTTTTTCTGCCATTTCGTGGCTGGTCCCATAGTAAAAGTTGCTCAGTGTGAATGCCCCCATCACCCCTTTCACTCCTGCTCACGACCCATGAATCACCCTGTATAATGTTACTAGACTAGAGCAGGAGCCGGCGACAATCAGACCTACGTTACTGCATAAAGGCTGGTTTTTCTTATATAAATAAAATCTTGTTTATGGGCCAATCAACTTTTTTACCGACACTTTGGGCGTCTCCTGCGTTACCAAAATTGTCTTTGGCGTTACAAAAAATCGTACTTCCGAATAGATATTTCACGGTTTAATAGGTTGAACTTACGTAGGATGGCATGTATTTATGTACACCATCTATTAAATTACAGAAAAAACATGTTTACTTACAAAAATCTGCAATTGTTTGAAAAAATTCGCGGACAGATTTAGTGTCGGTAAAAAAGTTGATTGGCCGTTATTCATGTAACATTGACACATTTGGTTAGTAATACAAAAGATTTAAAACAATAGTTAGTAACAAAACAACACAATACACAATAAAAATAAAACAATGAGGGTCACCACATGACGTCGGTAGCGGGTCGGTGCAAGCCACTGCAGTAGTCATGTAAGAGCAGTCAACCCTTATTTCTACTATTCTACTAATATTATAAATGCGAAAGTAACTCTGTCTGTCTGTCTGTCTGTCTGTTACGTTTTCACGTCGAAACCACTGAACCAATTTTGATGAAATTTGGTATATAGGTAGTTTGAACCCCAAGGATCAACATAGGATACCTTTTATTCCGGTAGAGGGCGCCACCGCGCGATAACCTAGATCTGCGCAGACGAAGTCGCGGGCATAAGCTAGTATTATTATATATGCTACTAGAGCAAGAGCCGGCGAAAGTCAGATTTTCTTTATTGTATAAAGGCTTTATACATGCTACTAGAGAGCAAGAGCCCGGGACAGCCAGATTTTCATTATTGTATACTAGCTTATGCCCGCGACTTCGTCTGCGCGGATCTAGGTTATCGCACGGTGGCGCCCTCTACCGGAATAAAAAGTATCCTATGTTCATCCTTGGGGTATAAACTACCTATACACCAAATTTCATCAAAATCGGTTCAGTGGTTTAGACGTGAAAGCGTAACAGACAGACAGACAGTTACTTTCTCATTTATAATATTAGTAGGGATAGGCTGGATTTTTTAAATATATTCTACTAGAGCAAGAGCCTGCGCCAGACCTTTGTTATTGTATAACGGTTGGTTTTTCTTTATAATTGCTACTAGAGTAAGAGCCAGGGACGGCCAGATTTTCATTATTGTATAAACTTTATAAATAAAGGCTGGATTTTTCGCAAACTATTGTTCGTCCCACTGGCGGTGGAGGCTACCGGTTGGGCTCTGAGGAAAAACTTTTTTTTTATGAAGTGGGGCGCCATCTTTGTCAAAGAGGTCTTGACCTGCTCTGTCGTTTTTGGTGCAAAGGTTCCCATCGCGGTGCAACACGGCAACGCAGCAACTGTATTCAATTGAGCACCTTTGCACATGGTATGACGCGGGTTGGTTTATTTAACTGACTGTAGGTATATCTGATCCTTTTGTTATTTATTTAAAATTTTGTAAATTCACATGTATTTTTTTATTTTTTATTTATTTATTGAGAAACAAACAGTCACATATAAAAATGAAATTGAAGACAAAGAAATATAAACAGACCTATAGTTCCCTTAATGAGTCATATAAGAAAACGTGACAAACACACAAAATTGCTTTATTTTAGGTACTGTACTGTTCCCAATAGGGGTAGACACTATATTTCTATTTATATACTTTTATCTAAGTATAATTACGGCCATCGTCTGTTTGTAGAGACCCTAGGTTGTATAATAATTTACAGTAGACCTAGGATCGAACCGAGTGAGAGGGCTATTTAGTAGAGTAACTACCTCTTTGAGAAAGCGTTGGCTATACATACAGGAAACTCAAAAGTTATTTCGTTTAGTATAAGAAATTATTATTGCTACTATCTATTTTTGATTATATTTCCACTTAATTAATATAAAAAGAGGTGATTTATGCCGTATAGGCCGGGCCCCTCCCCGCCCGGGCCTGTGGAGCTCGTCACCGTACTGGTCACTCCCCCACGGGCTGCCTCGGCACCTCGTGAGGGGATTGAATTAATGTCGTATGTCAATCACGTGCGTACCTCGTCTTCAAATGAATGAGTGGAGAACAAAATCATAGTCACTCCCGAGGCAGGCTTTGTTAATCCCTAACCTTTTCCTGAGTGACTATCCTATACACCTACGGTCTCCTCTTCCCCCCCATCCTCTAACAGACTAGCGTCAGGAAGAACAACTCGGGGTCATGTTTGTGTTATTACGACGCGTTCCACAATTTGCGTCCACAACCAAGAGAGAAAGTCTCCTTCCCCCCCACATGCCCCACAAGGACTCCCAACGCCACTATTAGTCGTTAGACCTTGTTTAACCGCAACCCCACTTTAGCCCTATTGCCAAGTGAGTAGTAAACAACCCCATCGGACAGAGTCCGTATTGCCGGGTGGTTAGTCCGACAAAGAGGATGCAACGTTCAGCGGCCAGAGGTGGAATTGACCCCTGGTGACCACATGTATCTGAAGACCCTCGGTCCCCAAACACAATTTTGAATAGTCTACAGACTCCATTGTGAAACGTCGATCATAATGGTTTGTGGAGTCTGTAAGGGTACTTTGTACAGTATCCATGCGCGCAATACCGACCATTAATACCCAGCCAACTAGATTAGTACTCGTATCTGTGGCACACTAGTTCCATTCGCTCCACCAGCTGGATACAATAGTAAGTATAGAATTGTATAGCTATCCTTCCCGAGCTATCTGGGTTTCTATTAAAATCATTAGAATGGTGACAAAATTAAGTAATCTGGTTTAGTATAGGTATTTGTGGAGACCGTGATACACCCCGGTTCTAGGTCCAAATAGCTTATTTGTAAAGTTAGGCCAAATACGCAGGGCAATTTGGAAGAAACATTGAGGAAATATAAACAATTACACAATAAGCTGAAGTCAATTATTAATATCTCGTTTCCATTAACCTTGGAGTTTCTAGCATGTTATAATATATAAGCAGTTTTGATATTCAATTTTAATTTTACTAATGTATTACTCACTGTCTTAGATTTGTGCCACAAATATATTAGTTCTTCGCTATAGTATCCACACACCGATGGTAACTTCAGTACCGTCAATAGTAATATAGTTTAAATCAATTGAAGATAATGTTCGTTAAGAATATTCAACAATTCAATGTCTTCGTAACACTCCGTAACGTCAGCAGAACAGAACAGTAATGACCCGTATTTGAATCAATTCGATCATTTGAATTTGACTTCTAAATTTCAAATATTTAAATTTAGGTCTTTTGAATTTAGACTGGCGTTATTTATTCTTTATATGTTGAATGTTTAAAATTTAGAACACGGATAAATTATTTATAAAATTATTGTATACGTTCGTATAGAACCAAAGACCGATTTGAAATGAGATCTCAGGAGTGTCGCGGTTCCATCTCGGTTTGAATTTATTAGACATTCTATCAAAATGTCATAGACATTATGTCTAAATGCTGGTCTTTCAAATTTATAAAATTGTGACAACAAATGTCAGATTACGTGGAAATCATAATATAATTATGACCAACTGTACTTTACTTCTATCTACAAATTGTATAATTAGCTCAAATCAGAGTACAATAACAGTGGTAGGATCCCGCCATACTCCTCACTGTTCCTACGCTGTTATGTCGTAACATCGTTAACTACTGGGATAAGGCAAGGACTTAGCTAGGGACATCCAGGAACCGCCATCAGCACTCGGACCGCACGTCAATATTCCAATCCCGTCCCGTTGCACATCACACCACACAACCAGCCAGGATATCTCCATCACGTTGGACGCCGGCGCCAGCATGAAATTAAATAGTATTGTAGGAACCGCACAATTCAAAGCTTTATGTATTTTGGGGCGTATTAACCGCGGAGCAAGCTCGAGCAATTAATTATAAGCAATGTTTACTATTCCATTAAATCCCGAGTAATTTGTCTTTCGTTTTCATAATTATTATATTTCAATAAAATCACATTTATTTAATTCAATTCAAATTCAACTTACACGCCATCAATCCAGGCTTGCGTATCTTCATAGTCTTCAACCAGTCCCTCCTCCTCTCGTCATGATGACAGCAACTGTCACTATCCTCCCCGTAGCCACTCAGTCCGCTGAAACTCATAATATGAAAGGGCAAAAGCAATTGTAAATAACTCACGTCAGCAGCATACACAGCATTGCACCATTGAACACCTATTTACACTTCTATCACAACAATAAGGCATAGTAATCCATTGCTTATAACTCCGTGTGTTATGTTTTGTTCGGAGTTTCAAATCCTATCCGTAGCGACCTCGCTATGCGAATATACAACGGCTGTCAAACTAGATTTTATTTAATTTTCACTGAAACCGTTTGTAAACTCCGTACTCCATTTTTAATTATTGGTTTTAAGTTAATATATGGATTTCTAGGCCTTTTCATTGCGTTATCAAAGAATTCACATTTTATTTTATTTAATTTCGGTTAGCACATCTTTCTTTCCATAACACTTGACAACCCAATCCTCTTTTTTCTTTTTTTGACATTCTTGCTATTCCCTTTTCAAACCAAAAAATTTTCCCAAAGAGGTTACTCATGATTAAAATAAATTCACAAAGTTTAATACACGAAGTGTGGGGTCAGTACAATCCCCCCCCTTAAATCTCTATTTCATTCTCTTAAATCGAGATTTAATTCTATACTTATCATATAATATTCATAAAGTTAATTTATTTTAAGCGCAATCACATTTCCACACCCTGTATATTTCGTCCATACCTCAGTTACACACACCCTGTATACTTAGCTCTTCATCTATTCTGTCCCAACTCATAACACGTTAATCTCCCTGTCCCTAATGATCATTCATTCAACTGTCAATAGCTATTCAATTACCTCACCCCCATCTACCTCCCCCCCCAAACTATACTTCCCTATAACTAACTTCTAATTACAATCAAACACCAAAATATTTTCAGTAACGTTCAATAATTCTACAAATCAATACATCCAATTTTATCCGCATTCCAAACCACCTTAATAATAATCTAAAATTATTACAATATTTTACAACTCAATATTTTTCTTGAAATTATTTATCCCTTTCACAACTATAAGCAAGTTCCCTATTCACTTGTCAACACAAAACTGACAACAAGTCACTATAACCCTCTAATGTAAGACTTCCCACTAGACATAATATCGTGCCAAGTGTACAGCATTAAACAACCCCTTTTCTACTAGTGTTTCTGGGTGCACGAGTACATATACATTCTCATAGTACCTATCTGCAACCATATAGGGTCCATCGTATATCAATTCAAATTTCTTAATCCTTCCACTCAACGAGTTAGATTTATTTAGTCTACGGACCTTAACCAAGTCCCCTATTTGGTATTGAATCAAGTTGTGATTCTTGTTGAATCTATCCTGACGTTTCTTACTAGCACTACGTAAATTTACCCTAACTTGTTCACGTATTTCATTAACGCTCTTATTTTTCGTAAAATTTATTAAAGATCGGTCTATTGAAAGTTGCGTCGAATTCCCACTAAGGACCTCATTAGGGGTGAAACCCGTACTCAAGTGGAGAGTATTATTGTACAACTCCTCAATCTTTTTCAACCAACATCCCCAGCTCCTATGTTGTTCATGACAATAAATTCTGAAAAACTTCCCTAACTGTTTATTCACCACTTCTGCAGTATTAGGTCTTGGGTTTCTAATAGAAGTATAGATTGTCTTAACACCAATATCGCGCAATCCTAATCTCCATACATCCCCTATAAATTGCCTCCCTCGATCTGTCATAACCTTCTTTGGTTTTATTGTTAATGCAAAATCTCGCATCCTAGACACCACTGCCCTTGCTGTTGCCGCCTTCAACCCATATAGTTTTATATATTTAGTGAAAGAATCTTGTATGACAAATATATGCGAAATTCCTCCTCTCGATATCCGCAACGGCCCATAGAGGTCCGCCATCACTAAGTCACCTGGATTCTCGGATATAATTGACTTACAAGTACCTACATACTTAATATTGTCTATCTTTGACAATTGACAAAGATGACAACTCCTAACAAAATCTCTAATTGTTTCCCTCATCTTTAGCCAGTAGAATCTATCCTGTAAATATTTTATCATTTTATAAACTCCTAAGTGCCCCAATTCTAAGTGAACCTGCCTACATACTTCCGCCTGTAAAATTTCTGGTAAATACAATACTCTGTTTGGAGTATCCAGCCTATTGAAATAAAGGATTCCATTCTCTGTGATACAACGGCTTGCTATCCGCGCTAACCGATCATTTACTCCCTCTAGTCCTGGATTCGACAACCTTTTTTTTTTTTTTTTTTTTTTTTTTTTTTTTTTTTTTTTTTTTTTCAAAAAAAAATTTTTTTCTTTTTTTTTTCTCAACAGCCCGCTACTTGAGACTCAGGATCCTGGTCACGGCACCAATTTGTACTGTTCCCAATAGGGGTAGACACTATATTTCTATTTATATACTTTTATCTAAGTATAATTACGGCCATCGTCTGTTTGTAGAGACCCTAGGTTGTATAATAATTTACAGTAGACCTAGGATCGAACCGAGTGAGAGGGCTATTTAGTAGAGTAACTACCTCTTTGAGAAAGCGTTGGCTATACATACAGGAAACTCAAAAGTTATTTCGTTTAGTATAAGAAATTATTATTGCTACTATCTATTTTTGATTATATTTCCACTTAATTAATATAAAAAGAGGTGATTTATGCCGTATAGGCCGGGCCCCTCCCCGCCCGGGCCTGTGGAGCTCGTCACCGTACTGGTCACTCCCCCACGGGCTGCCTCGGCACCTCGTGAGGGGATTGAATTAATGTCGTATGTCAATCACGTGCGTACCTCGTCTTCAAATGAATGAGTGGAGAACAAAATCATAGTCACTCCCGAGGCAGGCTTTGTTAATCCCTAACCTTTTCCTGAGTGACTATCCTATACACCTACGGTCTCCTCTTCCCCCCCATCCTCTAACAGACTAGCGTCAGGAAGAACAACTCGGGGTCATGTTTGTGTTATTACGACGCGTTCCACAATTTGCGTCCACAACCAAGAGAGAAAGTCTCCTTCCCCCCCACATGCCCCACAAGGACTCCCAACGCCACTATTAGTCGTTAGACCTTGTTTAACCGCAACCCCACTTTAGCCCTATTGCCAAGTGAGTAGTAAACAACCCCATCGGACAGAGTCCGTATTGCCGGGTGGTTAGTCCGACAAAGAGGATGCAACGTTCAGCGGCCAGAGGTGGAATTGACCCCTGGTGACCACATGTATCTGAAGACCCTCGGTCCCCAAACACAATTTTGAATAGTCTACAGACTCCATTGTGAAACGTCGATCATAATGGTTTGTGGAGTCTGTAAGGGTACTTTGTACAGTATCCATGCGCGCAATACCGACCATTAATACCCAGCCAACTAGATTAGTACTCGTATCTGTGGCACACTAGTTCCATTCGCTCCACCAGCTGGATACAATAGTAAGTATAGAATTGTATAGCTATCCTTCCCGAGCTATCTGGGTTTCTATTAAAATCATTAGAATGGTGACAAAATTAAGTAATCTGGTTTAGTATAGGTATTTGTGGAGACCGTGATACACCCCGGTTCTAGGTCCAAATAGCTTATTTGTAAAGTTAGGC
Source organism: Choristoneura rosaceana (assembly GCA_037349165.1). Lineage (NCBI taxonomy): Eukaryota > Metazoa > Arthropoda > Insecta > Lepidoptera > Tortricidae > Choristoneura > Choristoneura rosaceana. Next base: position 1,831,787 of record JAZBNJ010000036.1, read on the forward strand.
CAAATACGCAGGGCAATTTGGAAGAAACATTGAGGAAATATAAACAATTACACAATAAGCTGAAGTCAATTATTAATATCTCGTTTCCATTAACCTTGGAGTTTCTAGCATGTTATAATATATAAGCAGTTTTGATATTCAATTTTAATTTTACTAATGTATTACTCACTGTCTTAGATTTGTGCCACAAATATATTAGTTCTTCGCTATAGTATCCACACACCGATGGTAACTTCAGTACCGTCAATAGTAATATAGTTTAAATCAATTGAAGATAATGTTCGTTAAGAATATTCAACAATTCAATGTCTTCGTAACACTCCGTAACGTCAGCAGAACAGAACAGTAATGACCCGTATTTGAATCAATTCGATCATTTGAATTTGACTTCTAAATTTCAAATATTTAAATTTAGGTCTTTTGAATTTAGACTGGCGTTATTTATTCTTTATATGTTGAATGTTTAAAATTTAGAACACGGATAAATTATTTATAAAATTATTGTATACGTTCGTATAGAACCAAAGACCGATTTGAAATGAGATCTCAGGAGTGTCGCGGTTCCATCTCGGTTTGAATTTATTAGACATTCTATCAAAATGTCATAGACATTATGTCTAAATGCTGGTCTTTCAAATTTATAAAATTGTGACAACAAATGTCAGATTACGTGGAAATCATAATATAATTATGACCAACTGTACTTTACTTCTATCTACAAATTGTATAATTAGCTCAAATCAGAGTACAATAACAGTGGTAGGATCCCGCCATACTCCTCACTGTTCCTACGCTGTTATGTCGTAACATCGTTAACTACTGGGATAAGGCAAGGACTTAGCTAGGGACATCCAGGAACCGCCATCAGCACTCGGACCGCACGTCAATATTCCAATCCCGTCCCGTTGCACATCACACCACACAACCAGCCAGGATATCTCCATCACGTTGGACGCCGGCGCCAGCATGAAATTAAATAGTATTGTAGGAACCGCACAATTCAAAGCTTTATGTATTTTGGGGCGTATTAACCGCGGAGCAAGCTCGAGCAATTAATTATAAGCAATGTTTACTATTCCATTAAATCCCGAGTAATTTGTCTTTCGTTTTCATAATTATTATATTTCAATAAAATCACATTTATTTAATTCAATTCAAATTCAACTTACACGCCATCAATCCAGGCTTGCGTATCTTCATAGTCTTCAACCAGTCCCTCCTCCTCTCGTCATGATGACAGCAACTGTCACTATCCTCCCCGTAGCCACTCAGTCCGCTGAAACTCATAATATGAAAGGGCAAAAGCAATTGTAAATAACTCACGTCAGCAGCATACACAGCATTGCACCATTGAACACCTATTTACACTTCTATCACAACAATAAGGCATAGTAATCCATTGCTTATAACTCCGTGTGTTATGTTTTGTTCGGAGTTTCAAATCCTATCCGTAGCGACCTCGCTATGCGAATATACAACGGCTGTCAAACTAGATTTTATTTAATTTTCACTGAAACCGTTTGTAAACTCCGTACTCCATTTTTAATTATTGGTTTTAAGTTAATATATGGATTTCTAGGCCTTTTCATTGCGTTATCAAAGAATTCACATTTTATTTTATTTAATTTCGGTTAGCACATCTTTCTTTCCATAACACTTGACAACCCAATCCTCTTTTTTCTTTTTTTGACATTCTTGCTATTCCCTTTTCAAACCAAAAAATTTTCCCAAAGAGGTTACTCATGATTAAAATAAATTCACAAAGTTTAATACACGAAGTGTGGGGTCAGTACAGTACCTATCCTTATCACTATTGCGATTTGTTTTTTTTTTATGTATGATCACGTATAACTTTTTACAGAGTAGTCCGATTTTGATAATTCTTTTTTTATTGGATAGGGTATACCTTTCCTTGAAATCGGTGTTATATAAATTTGGAAAAATTTAAAAGCAAAAAATAACAAACATTTTTTTAACCTTATTTTTTTTTTGTAGCCGTCTTGCAAAATACATACATAATAGATCAATATGTAACTTGAAATTAAATTGATCAATGAACACAACACTTACCTTTTTAAATAATTTATTGAATCAGGCGTTACTTTGCGGAGGTCCATATCAATGAACTAAAAGAATTGAAGCTCTAAATTCGCTGAAGATGAGCTCTGGTTGAGTTCGAAACGCGTCAGTGTGTTGTGGCGGTGATAGATGGGTTTGTGTAATTTGTGTGTGTTCTTACAGTGTGGAGGTGGAGGAACTGCATGAACACGCATAATTTTCATAGACTTAGCTATCTTAAGGTCGCGGATGAGCAAAGAAATTCTTTTAGTTCACTTTTTTTTTTTAATCTAGTATTTTAACGAGGCTTTAGTACACCAAATGTGACTATGTCAGCCTCATGGGGAGCCTCAGTTACATACACCACACTACAGATATTACACTCTCCCTTGCACTGCCCCTTGAGCTGCTTGAGCCACGTCTCTGGATGCAAAGGCATGTCTAATGAACCTGTAAATTAGCATTGCTTCTTCTGAATTAGTTCACTTACCTTTTTACTATAACATGATTTGAAGACTTCGTCAGGGAGGAACTTGTACTGGTTTATCCTGAGGACCTGGAGCTGCGTTATCCGCTTCTGCTCCTCTGTGGTGGGGGTCACCGTGTGGTGGGAGAAGAGGGGGTCGTTCTCTAGTGTCTGCCATACTTTGTACTGAAATGATAAGTAAATATTATGGGACTATTGACACCAGGGGGCCTACCACGCTCTCTTAATACGATTCAGTTTAAGCTCTAAACTGAACTGCATCGCTATTTCGTACTACGACGTTACTTTTGCGACTCATTTCAAGTGAGGTTCAGCGATAGCGATACATACATCAGAGACAATATCAGTCTTTCATTCACTTGTAAGCGATTGAGATTCAGCTCTGAGAAATAATGGTCGTGGTACCAATTTCGACGATTCAGTTTAGGTGCCTAAATTGAACTGCTCTGCGTTTGGATCGTTTAGGAAAGATCGTGGTAGGCCCCCAGTAGTGACTCATCATCATCATCATCTCAACCTATATACGTCCCACGGGCACAGGCCTCCTCTCGGAATGAGAGGGCTTGGGCCATAGTTCCCACGCGGGCCCAGTGCGGATTGGGAACTTCAGACACACCATTGCATTGCTTCGCAGGTTTGTGCAGGTTCCCTCACGATGTTTTCCTTCACCGCAAAGCTCGTGGTAAATTGCGCACATGAATTTCGAAAAACTCTGAGGTGCGAGCCGGGATTTGAACCCACGACCCTCAGCTTGAGAGGCGATAGGTCAAACCACTAGGCCACCACGGCTTACTATCAGTAGTTACTATCCTAAGAAAATGAAATTGGCAAATAGTATTAGTGACTATCTTACACTAAAAATGCATTCTAGTCGCCTATAAACAGAGGTTATTTTGAGTACAAGGTGTCATGGCCACCTTATACGTATACTAGCTTTTGCCCGCGGCTCCGCCCGCGTGGTGTTCGCGCGCTGTTCCCTCGGGAACTGTGCATTTTTCCGGGATAAAAAGTAGCCTATGTCACTCTCGGGCCCATAATTATCTCTATGCCAAAAATCGTTGAGTTTTTATTTATCAAACTTATTTACATTGTAACAAAGTAAATACATTGTTAGCTGCTGTTGAGGCTAATTCAGGTCAATGTCAAGTTTTTCGAAATAGAAATAGAAATAGAAATAGAAATCGTTTATTTCTTAGAATATGGTAGGTACAGGTAGTTATTATCATAAATGTCAACAGCATATTCTGCCAGATCTGGCGTAGAAATATTAATAAGTAGGTATGTCACAAAAAATACGAATAAAATTGTCATTAGGTATAAATATGATATAAATTAATTTAACTTAAAATTATTACTAAAATTTTACATAATTATCTCATAAAACAATTAAAATAAATTAAAATTAATGATTTAAAGTGACATTATTGATTAAATGATTGCTTATTAAACAATTCTTGTATAAAAATTTTGGAACAATCAACTAATTTCATAATTTAAAAAGTCAGCAACGGAATAAAAACATTTGTCAAGTAACCAGTCGAACAAGGTTTTTTGAAATTTCTTGTTACATAGTTTCTTCTTACAATAATTTAGAAAAACTTCAAACATTTTAAAATTTTTTTACCAACAAACTTAAATTTCCTTAATGAAAAGTAAACTATTCTTTCCAGCAATTTTTCTCAATACTAATAATGGCAAATCCATACTAATATATGCGAAAGTGTGTATTGTATGTTTGTGTTTGTTTTTTAACCGACTTCAGAAAAAGGAGGAGTTTATCAATTCGGTCTTTTTTTTTTTTATGTTTGTTACCTCAGAACTCCGTCGTTTGTGAACCGATTTGAAAATTTTTTTTTGCGATCGTCTAGGAATACTTTCAATTAGGTCCCATAAGCACCAAATCAGGATCTGATGATTGGATCCTAAGGAAATCGAGGGAACTCTTCAAATGTTGTAGGGACACCTGTGGTAATTTGGATATATTTTGCAGTAACTCGTGCATTTTGCTCTTGGAAATCATAATTTAGTGAAGTGGAACTGATGATGAAGACCACATTAAAATTTGACCAACAGAGCTACTACTCAATAACAAGTACTTCACGGGTTGAATTTCAATTACTTTAACACAGTTGCTAAGCAATTTATGCTCGTCGTAATGCATATGGTAAAATGGAATGGGTGGTGAAGCACCAGGACTCCTCAATAATGAACGTCTCTGCATCAGAAAAAGCAATCTTTCGTAAAAGGTGTCAAGCAGTTGACAATAAGCTATTGTATCTTAGATTATTAACACTAAAAAGCGTGAAAAAAAAAATTTATAACAAAAAATTGAACCGACTACAAAAAACCATGAAAATAATTTTCTACCAGTCTGAAGTGGGAACTATGGTCCAAGCCCTCTCATTCTGAGTGGAGGCCTGTGCCCAGCAGTGGGACGTATATAGGCTGGGACGAAACTGAAGTCGGTGCCTCAGTACGAGACAGCAGGAGTGATTGAAGTCTAATATATAAAGTATGGGTATGTATTGTCACGGTGCAACCGTTGTTATCTCTTACCGCTAGATGGCGTTAGTAGCGCAGTCTATAAAAACATTTTTATTTTCCATATTTAATTAAATGCCATTGCGCAACTGTTTTTTGAAGTACAGATTGAAGTTTTTATCTTTTAAATTTTATACATTCAAGTTCAAAAATACATAGTTAATTCCATATTGTCTCTGGTATTTTTATCAATAAGAGGGTAAGCTAGTTAAAATTGTTGAATTTGGACGGTAGTTGTTTTCTTAACACTTGATATTGTTATTGTGTCAAAATTTTTGTCCAGCACCGGCAACCTACGCTTCGGACTCTAATCCAGGGAAGCCTTGCCAAGAAACGCTTTCCCACTCAACTCTTCTGTATCCGCGACCCTCGAGTTTTTTTTTATTCTATTTCTGTCAGTAAAGCCTTAGGGGCTAAATAAACGTCTAAAACTTAAATTCGTTTTTCTCAAATGAGAACCCCTAGGGTCTCACTGCTCTACCCTGACAGTATATGGGTATGTATAAGGTATGTAGGTGAAGAAGACGACTATAGGTCCACTCCTGCTGGCTCGTGCTGAGGCACCGACTTCAGTTTCGTCCCAGCCTATATACGTCCCACTGCTGAGCAAAGGCCTCCACTCAGAATGAGAGGGCTTGGGCCATAGTTCCCACTTCAGACTGGTAGAAAATTATTTTCATGGTTTTTTGTAGTCGGTTCAATTTTTTTGTTATAATTTTTTTTATATTTGTCCGTCTTTCACGTCGAAACGGAGCGACGGATCGACGCAAAGAGTATTGTAATGTATGAATGATCGACGTAATTTTTGGCAGAGAGATAGTTTATGGGCCACAGAGTGACAGGCTACTTTTTATCCCGGAAAAATACAGTTTCCGAGGGAACAGCGCGCGATAACCGAATTCCACGCGGGCGGAGCCGCGGGCAAAAGCATCACTTTGTACAATACATAAAGAAAGAAAGAAAGAAAGAAAGTATATCATATTTCCAGAATATATTTCATCAACAAAAAAGCGTGAGTATGTGTAAATGTATAGTATTGGATAACTTATTAAGATAAAGCCTATCTTATTACAAGGCTATTGTATATCTTATCACAAATATTTACTGAGCATCCCTTAAATTCTAAGAATATTCTGATTTGATTATGACGCAGGTTCTGAGTAAAGCCATATAGTAAACTGAGTCATGAAAACAAATGAACTAGCAAGAAAATCTGTTACCAGTCATTACTCAAAGTCAAAGTCAAAATATCTTTATCCCATTTAGGCTATAACAAGGACATGTGAATGTCAAAAAAAAATCTACCACCGTTTCGGAAAAAGCTCTATTGAGAAGAGTCCCGCAAGAAACTTAACGAGGTATCTAAACTTGCAATATTCCGTACAAAATACGAAAACGAAATGGGTACTACCCTATTTTGGGCGTGTCCGACACGCTCTTTTTTAATACTTTGTGATTTTATAAACCAATTTCTGTTTAATATTCAATTATTATTATATTTATTTTAAGGTTTAATAACAAAATTTTAAAAAAATGGGTGACACTCTTTCCCGGCCGGATAATACCAACAGAAATACCGACCCTGTTTTTTGTATACACATCCATAGAAACTGACATGAGCTTCTATGGGTGTGTACATGAAAAACAAGGTCGTTATTTCCATGATAGTATTCTTCTGGCCAGGAAAGATTGTCACCCAAAATAATGTCAACCTTATCTCCAAGTGCATTGAACTCTAAAATTTTGAAAAAAAAATTGTTTGTTTTTCAGGGATCAACCTCCTAACGGCCAGTCTTATTGTATAAAGGACTTATTGTAATTTTGAGTCTTTGACATTATTTGACACATATTTTTACTTCCTGTAGAAGTCATCGGAGTGTCTGCCAAATCAGGTCAGCTTGACAGTAACTGATTTCCAACTAGGCAACGGACCCAAATTTTAAATTAAACTCTATCACAAATGACATAAAGTTCGATGTTCATAAATCAAAAATTTTACTTGAGCATTAGGAGGTCAAAAGAAACCAATAAAGAAGTCTATGGTCTTGATGTAAGATGATACTTGATTAAATTTACATGGCACGAGACATTCTAATAAAAAAAAAAGGATTAATGGGAAACTTCAAAAAACATGTGAAAAAAAATATTTAATGATAAAACTCTCTGAAGTTTGAATTACAATAAAACAAAAATGAAAAGAAAAATATTTATTTGCAACTGCTTTCAATTACATTGGCTTTAGCAACATTTCTTATTACCACCATAAAACTTTACAGCCTGTAATAAAAACTAAAGCAATATATCAATTCGATATTTGCAACACACCAAAGTCATAAAACCTCTTCCTTATGTGATAACATGTGACATCACACTATAATCTATGACTCATTGTGTTTAAGTGAAACCGATAGTAAAATTATTCGAATTCCGCGCCAAAAATATCTCGATTGCGGCAGACAAATTAAGATAGCTATTGCCAAGGCCAACCTAGCAGTATCAATTGAATTTTTTTTTTAATGTTAATTCTTTTTTTTCTATGACAAAATTATTTATTCTGTGATCATCATACGATCATTTGCAAATCAAATGATTTCATATCAAGCAGACTGATAAATCAGATATCTAAACTGACTCACCTTAAGTTTAAGATTTTCTATGTCGCCTTCCAGGGCCAATTTTAATCGCTTCCAGTCAAATGAAGCAGCATTCCTGTACGTATCCAGAGGCCCGCTAGGGAGATCAGGCACGAAACTCAGGTCTTCCATCACTAAATCTTAAAAAAAAAAAAACAAATGTTTCGTCCTAATCCTAACCTTAAACAACTGGCCCCGAAATTAGTTTTACTTTACTATCGGCAATGACTAGTATGACTAAAACAGACGTCCGATTGAGCAGGGAACTTAAATTTTCCTGCCAGGCACACGTTTAAATTAATAGGACACTAAAACACTGCTCCGAATTTAATCTCACCTCTTGATTAAGTATACGAAGAATGCGAATGGAACTCAAAGGCGATATCGATCAGGCGTGATAGCTTTAAGTTGCGATTTGAAGAATTTTTTGTTTAACGGACTATACGCCCCAAAAGCAATGATTGAATGGGCAGCGGTAACGAAAGAATATAAAGTACTCCCAGTACGGTTTCTGACTGGCATTGACAGCCTCGGGCCGCAAACGTGACATTGACGGATTGAGTGTTGCTGCTTCGTGATTCTAAATACCTAGGTACTTTGTCACCTACAAAGATGGGATGAATGAATACGGACTGTTTCCGAATAAAAAAATTACAGTTGAAGACAAATGTTGCATTATTTTATCATCCACACATTGGAAATTGATTGAGAAAGTGTACTGATTGTTACATGGAGACCTACATTACCTGTTTTTACAAATGTTATCTAAGTTTTATTTCATTTTAAAAGTTTTACTTTCGTATTATACCTACCTGCCTGCCTTTTGTTTTATTGTTTCCTATATCTGCCCCTAAATTAAATTAATAATTAGGTACAATATTATATACTTGTGTCGTTGGTACATTCGAAACTGAGTTAGAAATAATGCGGATGTCATTGTATCGCCTTGACAGCGAAGTCACCTTAATTTATTTTTAGGAGCTGTTTCATCATCCATTGATTAGTGTTAACTGACGGTTAAATGTGATGCCGTCTCTATTTGTTTTGTTCTGACAGACGGAGACGGCCTCACATTTACCCGTGCGTTAACACTAATCATTGGATGGTGAAACAGCCCCTTAGTTAGATATTTTAAGTTAGTTTTAGGGGGGTTAAAGACTGAAAATCAGCGGACTCACTGAGACTCATACTCTATTTACCTCATACTTATCAACTGTATTGTCTGCGTTGTAATAATTAAGCATATATATTTGTATGTTGGTAAATACGGACCACCCCACTCATTGCATTTTTTATTAAGTATTGCTTTAAAAAATATTTTTTATTTTCCAAAAGTACACTTCTTTTCTTGTCTATTTTTTAAGGTGACTGTACAAAAATTTTATCCTTTTTTACCTTAAATTTATGTTTATTCTGTTAAAATCTTATTTTCATTCAAGTAGTATGTAAAACAAAATGAGCTAATGACGTGTGGAAGATAAAAAAATAAAATTTCAACTCTCAAGCTCAACTTCATGGCACAAATAAAAAAAAGAAAGTCAACACTTCTTCCAATGTTACGATAACTTCTCCATTTTCTCAAGATTATGATGATGGTGTCATGATTCATGATCACAGACTCATGATTATGTGATATATGTGTTATATAAGTACAATAAATACAAATATTCTTTATTGCACACCACAAACCAGTACAAAAATGTATGCATTACACATACATTTAGGGGAGACTATAGGCGGTCTTATCGCTTAAAGCGATCTCTTCCAGAAACCATTTGTGTTATATTATAATGATGGTATAGTAAAACTGTTTGCCATTGTGGCTAAAATGACGATGCGATTTATTCAAGTAATATTTCTTTAAAACTAGTTAAAAGTAAAATTTTATCAGATAAATGAATTTTATGTTTTTTGAAAATCTTAAATATCATAATATGTAATATTCACATCGATAGTAACGATAGAGCTATATTTTCAAAACAATAATTGAAATATTATTATTATTATTACAAAAATATTATTATTACATATTTCAATTATTGTTTTGGAAAAATAGCTCTATCGTTTTGAACATAAAACTACCATGAGACTCACTCATATTAAATATATTTTCAGGGATAACTCACGTTATAAATCGAATTTAGCTCGACATGTTTCAGGCTAATCCGTAGTCCTTTTTCCTCGGAGCAACGCGACTCGGCAGCTGCTGCAACACGCGCACTATCGTTACTATCGATGTAAATATCATATTATTTTACTACTTATAAATATGTTATAATCCGTCATGGCGACAAACTATAAAAAGAACTGACGTTGTCAGGGCGGTTTGTTTACGGTTTGTACTAGTGTCGCCCTCTGCGCAGAGCTTTGCGTAATATTCCCTATTATTTGACTGAAAAAACTTCTGTTTTACTTTAATTTAGATTTAAATTAATTTTCCGTACAATTCCATATCTTTTTATTAATGGCAACATTACTGTTTACTGCGCCATCTACCTTACCCTGAGAGAATCAGAACAAATATTTCACGTCAAAACCATGCGCCTACGTCTGTCTGTTGAACAACTTCCTGTCATAATTTTATCACTCGTCCCCGCTAGAGGGCAGTGTTATCAAGAAACACAATTAATGAAATGTTAGACAAAGATAAAGCCATACCTTTGACTGATGATAAAACGAGACGGAAACAGTAACCACTACATACAAGTAACTTCATTACATTGAAGCCAACACAGGCACTGAACAAGAAAAGAGAAGTTGTAAAACAACAACTTCGCTGCTTTTCTATCAGATGTAAAATGGACGGGCGGTCGTGTCGCTGCGCGCTCGCGGAATACGCGTGTTCCTTATAATATCGATGTTAATTGTTTTAAAAATTTGACGTCATTCCGATTATTGTTTACGCGATTCGACTTCGGTGTTCGGTGGCCGGAGATTGTGTTAGTGCATGTGTTTTGTTTGACGTTCGCGCTCACTTCACTTGCAGTGATTTCTGATAGCTCATTCACCGGTGGGCGCGCGCGTGATAAACTTATAATACGTGTTTTAAAAAGACGAATTTATCGTCTAGTGTTGGTGTTTTACAGTAGCACCATGCTGTGCAAGGTGGTGACATAGTGAACGCTGAATGACCCTGACCTCTGGCAATCATGTCTGGGCGATCGGATTGCAGGAAATTCGCTCCAAACATCTTCAATAAAAGCAAATGTACAAATTGCTTTCGGCAGAAGGAGGAGCACAGTGCCGAAGCATTGGAATCTAATCGGGTACGTTAAAAAAACATTTTTTGTTTATGGCAATAAATTTTAAAAATCGAACAAGTTTCTAATCAACACAAATTCGCGTGTAGGTGTGTTCGATAGTTCGATTGGAGCTTGTGTATGTGTGCGTGGGCTGACCACTCTTGCTGTTGACCTAACGGATTTCATTTCATCGTGTTATTAATACATACGTATCTGACTCCCTATGCGATTAAGTATTATAGTAGCTGAAGCAATTTTAGTTTTTGTAGGTAGATATCTCGTGAGAAAGTGGCATCTGTCATATTCTGTGTGTTACTAATATTAAACCCTAAAAAAGGTACCATAAGTATAGTGTACCTGCCGTCACAGTTCGAAAAAAAAAACTCGTTCATAAGTTCCGTAACTGCAAATTAACCTTGAGGAAAACGTGCATGAAGTGTTAAGGCCAAGTTCGTAAAAAACTCTAGTGCAATTAGGATACCGGCTCAGGTTATTATCGTTAAAGTAAACAAAAAAGGGTAATAGGCTAATAAGAAACCTAAAACATTGATTGGTTATAATTTAATCTTTACGCGACGTTTCTTTTTAATTTAACTTGTGAAATAAAAGAAAGTTATTGCGTAAGTGGTCTTATATTGATCGATTCTAAAAAAAAACAAGAGTTTGACGTCCTTGGTATTAATTAAAATTAATAATCCTAAGATAAGATGTATTGATAGGTATTTATAGTTAAACTACCATAAACAAGACTTATCAGTTATCACGCTAAACACATTAAGTAATATTTAGCTCGACGTTCTATTCGTGACCACGGCCACTGTAATGTAGTCGAAACGTCAAAGTAAATTTTATTCGCGTGTTTATAGCGTGGTTATTAAGTACCTACCTATGAGTGAAAATCAGGAAAATGTAAAACTATAGGTAGGTACTTTAATTACCTTTGTCTATGTCGAAATAAGCAATCCTATCTTGTAACATAGTATTTTATCGATAACCATGAATAAGTTTGATAAAATAGTATTATTACCTAGAGTCTTTCATGATGACGCATGCCGTGGTTCTTATTACAAATGTCATTAACGTCTAATTTTGACAAAATCACGCGTCTTCCTGGATGGCACTAGGTGTACCTAATAAATAACCCAATCAGTTGAATCAGTAATCACATTTTTCTCTACCGGTGTTCTTGAATCTTGACCGTCCATTTGTTTCACTTTTGGCAGATTTGTGCAATGACCAAAGTCTAGTCAGAATGACGGCGATGAAAAAACTTATCAGTGCGTTCATTAAAAGATTCTTTACGATAAGATTAGCGCAGAATGGCGACATAATTGTGGTGGGTAAATGTTTTTCACGTGAAATGGTGTTATTATCTGGCATAGCGAAATATTGTTCGTGTTTCTCGATGGTGTTCGCAAATAATTAAATAACTGGATAGGGGCACCTAAAATCTATCTTTACCTAAATATATCAAACGAAAACGTGATACATTTTACTTCTTTCAATTATCATAATAAAATTTTGTCAAATTAAAATAGTTTGCGTCAATAGTTTTTATCTTTTGCAAAAGCAGTCTGCATGTTTTATTAATTACTAGCTGTTACCCGCGATTCCGTCTGCGTAGAATTAGTTTATGGCTATCCCGCGGGAATTATGCAATTTTCTGGAATAAAAAGTATCCTATGTCTTTCTCCGGGACTAAAACTATTTCGACGCTTGAAAGGAGAAATAGACTAAGCGACATTTTTTAAGATATTGAGTTAGGTATATACATATTTTGAATCAGTAAAATTTACCTTAAAAAAATGTCGCTTAGTGAATTTCTCCTTTCAAGCGTCGATTTGTATACCTACCGAATTTCATCTAAACCGGTTCAGCGGTTTAGAAGTGACGAAATAACAAACAAACAAATCAGACTTACAAACTTTCTCATTTATCATAATTAGTGGAATAGGTACTGTAATAAAATTGTGATAAGAAAGTACGTATATATATCATGACATTTTACTTTCAATTAACACAACAATTAACAGTTGACAATATTTTCACGGGATAGAATTATGTGGAAACCGCGATTGTCTGTGATCAGCGTTTGATATTTCAACGCAGTTATACACATCATACAAAATACAAAGGTAACCATGGTCTATGCCAATATTAGCTCTGTAAACAAGTCTCGATTATCTACATCTGAGACGAATTTCTCTAGCAGTTAATACATACATTTCTTGCTTAACTGCTTCTTTCATAAATTAAAGAGTGAGATTATACAAGAAAGTCACCTCACCATGGTTAACATCCCATTAATTTGATAGCATATTATTCCTTCTATGTATGATCAATTCATCAAATTTGTGGTAGAAGTCAACACCTCTTTTTTCATAACATCGGGGCTATTTATACGGTATATTTACGCAGGTAGGTAATGATGGATTATTCTTTTAATCATTTTGCACGCTCTGAAGTCGTTTATTGCAAATGTGCAATATTTTAACCAGGAGCCCATAGAAAATAATGTCGACGAAAATGTCAGTTCAAGAAGTCAAATAATGTAATTCACAATGCTAAAGTGTCCTAACCCAGAAAATTGAGAAAGTCAGTAGGTACACATATGTAAACAAAAAGCAATTGAGGTCATTTTTACGCATGCCCGTGCATGATTCATTTTTGTTTATTCAACATTTTAAAAATAACTAAACACACTAACAAAACGTTTGTCTTCTTGACCGCAACCTGCCAGCAACATATTAAGCACGTATGTACTAACCTACCCAACTTACCACTTATTGAAAACAATTTTATGACAGCTGTCACTTAGTTTTTTTTTAATTATTTTTAATCAGTTAATAGGTTTAAACTGAACTAAGTATAGAGTAAGTATCATGGTGATATTGTAAATTATGCTGATAATTTCGGTCTAAATAAATATGACTTACTTGCGTCTGAGCGCACCTGTACCAACACCATCGCGATAAGTAACCCTGTTGAGGCCCGTTCACAATAATATTCCGTATTTTATCGCTATTTTGTAAACAATGCTAAGAATTGCTGTATTTAAATAATAATTTCAACATAATTAAGTAAATATCATGTAAATATGAATGATATTGAGATTTTAAGACTATTGAGATTTTAAGTAAATCTTGACACGGGGTAGAGCGTCAAGCCAAGTTCAAGCTAAAAGAACTGGCAAGCAGCACCGTGCCGTGTGTAATTTTACCCGAATTTAATTATCTAATATGATCTATATATATAAAAGAAAGTCGTGTTAGTTACACCACTTATAACTCAAGAACGGCAGAACAGATTTGGCTGAAAATTGGTAGGGAGGTAGCTTAGAGCCAGGAGACGGACATAGGATACTTTTTATCCCGATATTCCGACGGGATAGGGATAAAATCTTGAAATAACAACCGCTGGGCTTGGAGTCATTAAATTTGGTATGTAGGTAGGTGGACGTCTGGAATTACTCATAGGCGACTTTTTGACCCGATATTCCCACGGGATACCTAGGGATGAAATCTCGAAATAACAACCACTGGGACTAGAGCCATGAAATTCGGTATGTAGGTAGCTCGACCAATGAAATAGTACATATGCTATTTTTTAACCCGATATTTCCACGGGATAGGGATAAAATCTTGAAATAATAACCGCTACGCTTAGCGTCATGAAATTTGGTATATAGGTAGTTGGCCATCTAGAATAACACATAGGCCACTTTTTGGCCCAATATTCCCACGGGATACCTAGGGATAAAATCTAGAAATAACAACCGCTGTGCTTAGAGCCATGAAATTTAGTATGTAGGTAGCTGGACCTCTGGAATAATAGATAGGCTACTTTTTATCTCGATATTCCCACGGGATAGGGATAAAATCTTGAAATAATAACCGCTGGGCTAAGAGTCATGAAATTTGGTATGAAGGTAACTCGATGTCTAGAATAACACATACGCTACTTTTTATCCGGATATTCTCACGGGATAGTTTTGAACTATTTTGAAAACAAATGACTTTCTGCCAAGTACCTATCATGCGGCGCATTCTTCTTCGAAAGCGCTGGTAGTTTAAAAAATGACGTATAAAAGTGCCCATTGCGGCCTATTTACTGAATAAATGATTTGAATTTGGATAGGCAACATTTTTGAAATTTCAGCACTGGGTTTGGAGTCTTGAATTTTGTACAGCTATTCACAACACAACCTCAATGAAGGAAGACCACGATATAAATTTTGGAAATTGCCAGGGGAATTTTTTAAAATCCTGAAAATTTCAAGTGCAACTACCAGACCGATTAGTTTACGCGTGCGAAGCCGCGGGTAAAAGCTAGTAATTAAATAAAAATAAAACTGATAAAGGAAATGACTGTAAAATAACCCATGGGCCAACTTTTCAAAAATGTAAGCGATGGTTGTGTAGGTATTAACATTATATAGGGTGATTAGGTGATTACGTTATACGGCAAACAAAACACCATACTTCAACTATACGATATCTACGCGTCGTGAAGCAAGTTAAACAAAACCCGATATGGCTTCTACGTGTCAAAGCCAAGGTTGACTCTTAAACGGCTGAAATTCACTGTATGTCAAGCAACCTGAACCTTACGCCACCATATTAAAGTCTGTATAAAACAAGTATAAAGTTAACATTAGACTTTAAAGTGTAGTCTTTATTCATAACGCGGAAACGTCCACCTAAAATGGTTTTGTCCGGACAATTATCTTGACAAATGCTCGGCTAACGAAGCTGACATACGCGCGTGCGCAAGGTGATGCGACGCGAATAGGAAGTTAACGATCGATTGAACGGTCGCTTCGCTAAATAGCCGACATTAGGAGACAGTAATGAGTGTTGTTAGCTTTATGGAGCTGCAGGCTGGACGTCGTTGGCTAATGAATAGATTTAGTTACTTGTGCTTTAGTTACTGTCCCTATTATGTGAAGTCAGCCTTGATTTAGAGGCTGGAACTCCGGCTGGCCGGGGCAGTGGAATGCTTTAGTTTCCGATTAAGGTTACTCTTATACAAACTATGCCTCTTCTAATGGTAAATGTTTCTTATAGCTAATGCTTTATGGGTTCGATGCATCAGACAAAACTATCATTCAGACGAAAAAGAAGATTTGTTTCATTATTATTCCTGGTAGGTTTATAATATATGTGTGACTTTTGATACGCAGTGCTAAGTTTATGTGATAGATAGATACGATAATGTTGACGTGCACTGCACAGTGCATCTGCTTATATTCCCTCTAAAATATCCGTTTTGTTTACATTATTTTGGAAATAACGAAATAAGACAACGTAAAATTAACGGCGTTACAGAAAGAAAATAACGATAAATATTGTCATGTTTTAATAAAGAACGCATAACGAAACTCCAGTTTAAGTCTCCGTTTATAAAATTGCTGTCATGCGAGTGAAAGTTAATTTAATAAACATTGGCTTCCTACTATTAATCGATTAACTGCATAGTCTCTTTTGCATAAGAACTGCATAATGTATGGTATGTTCCTTGATATTTACTACTGATTCCGGGTCTTTGCACTGTACACGATTACACATGCATGTGATTATAATGAACGCATAATTAATAACGTGTCATGTAAATAGAAATCATTATTGCTTCTAAAGTAAAAAGTTTTGTCCGCATTGTTGAGCCGGTACAGGTTTGTGGGTTACGTTTGTTTGTTTAAAATCAGCGTGTCATAAAAACGGGCCGTTTTCGTTCAGCGGTGGCGCCGCCGCGGCCATTTTTGCGGTTAACACGCGCTACACAATAACGCGTAACGTTTTATTTAGTACCTTGATACACTTTAAGCAACGTCGCTAAGATTAACTGAATATTTAACGATTATTGCGTAGAATTTCCACGTGGATAAAAACTACGCCATCCGCCTATTACAGACCTGTGAAGTTTATTGTAATTCGGGCAGCTTGAGTGTGCTCGATAATTTGTTGTGTCAAACAAAGCTCAAGTGCCTTTTTAAGGCTTCATAAATCTATCGGACAAACGCAGGTTTCACGCAGTGTAAATGTTTGTTAATACTTAGCCCGGCGCGCGTGCAGCCTGTAATGCTGGGCCAGCCAAAAAAACTTTTGATCCAAACAAAGACGTGGAGATGGAATATTTAAATAAAAAAAAAAGAAAATGGATACGTTCCGTTCCTATAAAGGTAGCCAGTTAAGCGGGAGCCGCTGCTGCGTGCTACCGTGACCTTTTCTAGTCTGCGGTTGTTTGAATAGGGGGGCCGGGGGGGCCCAAGTTACAGTGGTTGGGCTAAACTTGTAGTGTAGCATAAAAAGGAGTGCGTGAGGAATGCACCGGCGATCGCCAGGTGCAACGGCCTCGCCTGCCGGCCGGCATTTTTGTGAGCACGCCTAATGTATGAGAATGAATGGTTTGGAAATCGATCTTAGCGCCAATTAACACTACTAGAAACACGAGTAATCAACTCGTATCTTTGTTGACAGGTTCCGTTCCCTCAATCAACAACAGGCCACGTTGGATTGGGCATCAAGTTATAAAAACGCGAATTTCCGACATGCTTGCTTTTACTACTGTCCGGTTGTACCGCTCTATGGTGTTAAATCCGGGCGCATAAACACTGTCGCTCGTAGTGTAATGCTATCTGTGGACCGTTACCAGCACAATGGGGCAACAGCATTATTATGTGGGTCGCGGAACGTACGTGACACCGGATAAAGACAACAATTAAAACCGACACCTACTTCCAGAACAAGTGTTCGGCGTAACTCGGTTCTGTTTCGGCTTTTTCTTTTTAACCCGAAACCGGTCGGGATCTCCCGCTGCGTCACGATCAAATATTTCCAGCCTTATCTTTTTGTCGTAAGCTAGCATTTTGGAATGCTTTTATTTCTGATGGCGATCTCTATACTAGGTACAGTCACCGGCACCAATATCTGATACAACAAAGTGTGCAGAAATATTCGATACGACTATTTCTATGGCCGGTAGGTACTTTATTTTTGCACGCTCCGCTGTGGTAGATATTTATGCAGGTAGCTGTACAAGAGAAACGTGATTTGAAGCACTTCAAACTGCCAAAAAAAATAAATCGCGCACTTAGAGCTCCGTACTTAGTAGGTGTGTAAGGAAGATTATCAAGTGTTCGAAAAACTCTCCACCTAAGCTAAATGTACGCAGTATGGGGTCATCGCCGACAAACTGGTAGTTTGGCGATAGCAAAATTTATTGTATGAGTATGTACCGTTTGATTATAAAAACAAAAAGAAATGGTTACTGATATGAACAGGTACCTACTTAATAATATTGTTGTTAGATTACCCTTGTGGGAGATATGTCCTCGAGTGGCGACTGCGAACCGGAAGACGGAACGTTAGCGCCTCCCACCAGGTGGATTGACGACATCGTGACAGTAGCGAGGTGGATGCAAGTGGCGAGTTCCCGTTCATTGTGGTGTTCTAGGGGGAGGCCTTTGTTTAGCAGTGGACGTCTTCCGGATGATGATGAATATTGCTGTGTCTTGTGTTGTGAATAAATGTATTTCGACGCTTAAAAGGCGAAATTGACTAAGCGACATTTTTTTAAGGTAGTGAGTTATATACATGTTTGGAATCAGTAAATTTTACTGAGTTTCTTTCTTTGCTATAAGAGCTACCATTGCACCAAGATAGAAGTTTTTACGACAAGTACTTAAGTATCCTAGAGGTTTTGATTTCCGTCAATTTTCACATTTTATACCTTTTCAAAAGACTATATTTTGGTGAGGTAAGCTTTATTTATTTTTTGGTTGTATTTAATGTAGGGGTGATCCTTGTTCATATCATATCTATGGGGTAATCTGTAGAAGCCTTGGAATGTGTAGCCTACTTTTATTCCGGAAAAGTGTTAAATACCCGTGAGGCACAAACAAAGTTATGGGCAACAACGTTATTAATTTCAATTTGCCACTCTACCACTCAATTAACCTACATTACATTCATTAAATAACAATAAGTGTCGTTAATTTCCGTTTCGCCCTGAGAAGGCCTTAATATGAATGCCAGTCTAACAAAGAAGTATTATATTAAACCTTCGTTGCGATTTTGCGTTGTACTTTAGCAGTTCGTCGCAACTTTGTCTTAATCCCGTTAGAACTTTATACATTACCGGGTTAAAATACAGCCAACGGGCTAAATAAACGACTGGATTAAAACTATTCTTTTCTAAGTCTTAATCTGTCTGTATACCAAATTTTATCTAAGTTGATTCAGCGACTTAAGCGTGAAGATAACAGACAAACAGATAGAGGAGGAGGAGGAGAGGATTTTATTCGTCAATAAGATAAGTTTACCAAAAAAAAACACTTAAAACAGCCAAATCTTGTACTTTTAAAATATTACTATAAACAACGGTGATAGTGTTAAAAAACTAGGCAAAACGAATAACACGAACGATGGAAATATTACATGGCTGGAGTGTAGTTTTACGTTACAATTACAATCGTATTATAGGTACTAAAGATAACTAAGGATGGATTTCCTGTACTTTTAATTATTTAACCACGATAATAATGTGAAAGCGGTCGTTAGATGGGAATATAGATGGGAAGCCGGTTTTTAACGTTTTTAACCGTCGGGTTTTTAACGGATTTTTTGGTTAAAAACGGTTAATAACCATTTTGAGCGGGTTACTTTGGTACATTACGGAAATTTTTGTACTGTGTTTATAATTAATTAAAATAAACTAAGTAATTATTTAATTTTATTGATAAAAAATATTAAATTTATTAGGTGATTGCGGTGATTGTTAGTATTGCATAGTGGCGTTTATGACTTGTGTTTGAATGACGTTTATGAAATTAAGTATTTATAGTAGGTACCAGTGCCATATCATAGGTAGGTATGCATCTCAAATTAGTTCCGATTCCGATTTATGGATTATGTACCTAAACAATCTAAAATAAATGTCAAACACTAACAAAAAAACAGAAAAAGCTATCCACTTACCACCAAGCTTCAATACGACCTGCGGTTAAATAACCATAGTTAACCGGTTAAGTATTGGTAGCTAACGACAAATTTTGTTAAATAACCGTAGTCTACCGTTAGTTTCCATCTATAGATGGGAATGTAACTTGATAGCCTTGGTATGCCACAATGCTGCTATCTAAGTAGGCTGCAGGAACAATATCTTATTCAACAGTTTTATGAATGAAACCTGAAGTGCTGACAGACGAGCTATGAGAACATAAGGCCCGGGTCACACTACCCGAACAAAATTGTCGGATTAAAACTTGAGAATGTCAGCGTGATTGAAATTACGATTGGTAATTAATTTTTTCGAGTTTATTTGGTCCTCTGAGCAAGTGCTAGACACAAATAATTACAAAATATTGGTTCAGGTTACAATCCTGTTTACCTGATACATACTAGCTGTTTCCCGCGACTCTGTAAAGATTTGCTTATCGGCTTTATCGCGCATTCGTAGCAACTGCAATTTGCGGAGATGAAATTATCATAAGGTCTTTCTTAGGGTCTTAAAGTATCTCCACACTGTATCAAACAAATCGGTTCAGCGGTTTAAGCGTGAAGAGGTAGACTGACTAAACTCTTTCTGAGTTACTCTCTCGTTATACTATTGGTATGGACGTGTTGTCTTTGGCATGGTAAATGTCAAAATGGCAGATAAAGGACAAACTAATTTTATCTTTTAATTCATTAAGCTATACCTACTGGCTACTCATAAAAGAGTTCGCGTCCAGCTGCCACTACAACTTAGTTTAGTAAATCTTAATGTAAAGACGAGTTCACACTTTCATAAGTGTAAACTAGTGTTTTAGCTTTAGAATGCGTTTACGCAATGATATTTTTACTTGGTTTACGCCACAGATCACTATCTCGCTTGCGTACTACCATTATCTCACTTCCAACAAATATTTGCTTTCTTAATCTTTGTAATGTGTGCTATGTGACGCTGTGCTTTTTTACATTGTCAACACAATTTTTAGATCGTAAGATTTTTTATTATTATATTTACTAAATTATTAGTGGGAATTCGTTGTCGCTATTCCGCTAGAATAATTTTCCGGAATGAAAGTACCTGTGTTCGCTTCCAAATATTCTAATTGTGCGTTTATGCAATTAAACAACAAACAAAGTACCGAACTTTCACGTTAGTTGTATAAAACTGACTAATTTTAATTCACATAGTTCCAAGAATTTTACTGCGCTTGATTTTTTTTCGAACTTGGGCAGCGGAGTTTTGCACTACCGTGCACTTTATTTTGGATATTCATAATAGTCTGGTAAATTTCCTTGTACCAATATTATTTTGTGGTTACCTTATGTATTTACTAATAAAATAATTGTTTATTTCCAATTAAATTTATAGATAAGTGGTATATTTTTTTTTGCTTGTCTCTTATTAGTGCTTAAAGTTTTTTAAACGACCATTTTTTCTTGTTGGCAATAATATTATTTTTAAAAGCGCTGGTATTCTAAATAAACATCTAAATGAAAGGCAATTTGTTGAATAAAATTCTGTTTCTGATTTCTATTTTAAATTAGAATTAAAATTGCCATCATATAGTTAACATGCGTTCTTAGGTTCAGATAAAAGCTAAACTTCGTATAAAATGTTTACGAACTCTCATACCGGCCCGATTACAATCCCACACTCCACAAGCCAAAAGGGCTTAAGCGCCATTACGACGCCATGTGCATACGCTCTTTTACTGGTAAAGTTCAACGAACTGATGCCTCTCATTAATTCATTGTGCGCATGCGATCATAGAGCCTAATGGCTGTCCTTTATTCACACTTTACACCCATTCTTCAAGGGTATAATGTTTCAAGACACTAAATCTTCATGGACGATTCATTCGGAGAATTGTCGCGGCGTATACGCTCAATTTTTAATCGGGAGTGTCATACGACGCTGTTTTGTTTGTAGAGGCCGCGGTTAGGGTTGCCAGATGGGAAATGAGTCCTGAAAAAAGGCTGGATTTCCATACACCATTCTTCAAGGGTATAATGTTTCAAGACACTAAATCTTCATGGACGATTCATTCGGAGAATTGTCGCGGCGTATACGCTCAATTTTTAATCGGAGTGTCATACGACGCTGTTTTGTTTGTAGAGGCCGCGGTTAGGGTTGCCAGATGGGAAATGAGTCCTGAAAAAAGGTTGGATTTCCGTACACAATTCTTGATATAAATTGTTAACGTAATTTCACAAGATAATTGTTTTTATTCAAATTGATCGTAAATTTCTTATAAAGTGTGAAAAATACTTATAATCTTGTTGAAATATACGAAAATCCTAAGATTTTCATAATCCGATCGTAAGTCCACCAACAGGTGGCAGAATTAAAAAAAAAAATAGGAGAAATCTTGATACGGTAACCCTAGCTACTACAGCAAACGACATTTGTCTCAAGTTTGTTTCATGCTGTGGTTCAGAAAGCGATGAAAGGGGTGAGGTAACGCTAAGGTCTTTATTTTTAAGTCAGCGTATTTTAAATAGAAGATTCATACTTAATCTTGAAAAAGAATTAAAGTTTTTTTTCTATTTTTTTGTGACTTTATTGCTTTTTGTATCGTGGATATACCAAAAAATTGTGATGCAGATACGTTCAAACTTGAAAGAATGGTTTATGTTTTTTTAATGCGAGCACAGTGTTGCCAGTCGAGCCGGTATGTCTCATAGAAATATCAAATGAAGCGAGTTCTCACGAACGCATCTGTCAGATTAGCTCTTCGTTCGACAACTTTTTTTTTAAAGAAAACATCGGCCAGTATTATGTGACGATGTGGTCAAACAGTGTTATGGATATCGATTATCAGTTTGGGTATCAAATTAAGTGAGAAGCTTCGCTCTGTATGTTGGTAGTACGCTAGTGTTTAATTTATCCTAGCACGGGCATTTGGCGCCAAAATTCTGCCGCGCTAAAATTTGCCTTGTGAGTGATGTCTTGTTTTTCTTTTAATTAGCATATTGAACGGTAATAAGGTTAACTGAGCTCTTAGCTACGTTATAAAACTATAAACTATTTAACGACGAAATCTTGAATTCTTTACGACTCGGACCGGCCGGTATTACTGCCCAGGGCATGCACTTGAACGCAGCCTTATCCGTTGTACTGAAGTCATTAACAGGTTTTATTTACTTAACATTATCTCGTATGTAAATTGTTTCTATGAGTCACGACGTTCTTAATATATTTAACAGAGATAGCGGCAGTATAAAAGCAGTTCTAATTAAAACATTAAAAGCACAATTTGTTTCGTTCTCTGAACGCAGCCGTAAAAAGTCAATATGGCGGCGTTTGCATACACAAATGAGCGGGTAATGCAATGCGAGTGTGGTTTTAATCGTCGATTGTTTTTGTTAGTTTTGTTGAGCAGCTAGTTTGCGCGCGATAGTGTCAAAGTTTTCGCCGGCTGGGTTTGTTAAAGCTAAAGAGTGTTTAATTAAAAGTTACATGTTAACTTGTGCATCATTAGTAACCGAAGAAATACTTTTAGAAGAAACTTTAGTAATTAACATTACTGATAAGGATGCGACAGATATCGAGATATGGAGGGAAGTGTTTTGGAATTTCATTCTAAAACAGAAAAAACACTAGCTGTTGTAGGTATATGTAAATTACTCACGGTGGTTTTCGAATTTAATGAGTGACAGTAGTGTTTTATGACATTGCAGTGTGTTTGTGGTTTTCCTCTAACAATGTCTATTCCAAGGCCTTATTGAAACACTGGACTCAGTATACCTCTAATACTAAGCAAAACTGATTAGTTTTGGAGTAATCTTGACATAATAATCTTTAGTAGGTAAAACATCGGCAGCGGCGTCAGCGCTGCGTGCAGATCACGTGCCTAGTCGGCGCTTTTTTCGAATCTGTCAATTTTGTTTTTTTTTTTCGCTTGCACTTATTTCTTATTTATACTGGCCAGCTATTTTTAAATGCTTCGATCACGCTTCGACCAACGTTTGTTTTCTCATACCTATATATTTGTCAATTTGTCATGACATGGACTTGGTCATGATTTCATGCCGCCCCTCAATTAAAACAAAACAACATAAGCACATAAATAAGCAACTCTGTAATGTCAAACAAACCTCACGATACTAACGCCATCTAGGAATATTTCGCCTGTAGAAAAACGATATTTTACATTACTCTATTCCTCTTACTATTAATTCTGTATGGGCACGGACACGGATAGGGCCTTCTTAATGCGGTCTTGTGTTATATCGTGGCCCCAAGATCGATAAATAACGATGAATAAATATTGAATAATAATTTTGGTTCAAAAGACTCAGTCCTGGAAATGAATCGATAACGCTATGCTGTCAGCGTACGCGCAGCCACTTTGTCAAATCCGGCGCAGTGTTCCCACCACGCCGGTTACAAACTCGCACCGTTAATATGCATCCAATAAAATACCCAGTGCGTATGGTAATTCCATAATAGCGTGCTTACCGTAACCATTGGACAAGAAGGACGTATCTCCGCAGTTTTAGGGTTCCGTACCTTTAAAAAAAACGACCTTATAGGATCACTTTGTTGTCCTGACTGTTGAGGTCCTGTTTCTCGAGAATGCGTGGAGGAATCTGCAATTCGTTGAAGTTGTGAAAATAATAAACTTCTTAGTCAATGCGATCAAAAGATACGATCATTAAAAAGGTGTTTTCTAACCAATGGGGTACTTTCAGTTGTCCTAAAACATTTCATTTGGTATAAAGTCTTTTATAGCACATCCATAGCACACTCGATAAGTACAGTCTGTATATCATATTTTTTAAATCTGTCAATCCATGTCAGTAGGTATCCAATATTCATATACCCCCACACGTTTTGCTTAGAAGCACGGCTCTGCTAACTCTGGATTTTCATAGACATAGAGTATATTTAAGATCGCAGGATCGCGGTGGATGCGAAAAGCACAAGACCGGTCTGAGTGGAGAGCCTTGGGGGAGGTCTATGTCCAGCAGTGGACGTCTTTCGGCTGACATGATGAGAGTATATTTTGCTTGCAAATTTGTACAGAACCCCCGGTGCACGAGTTCGACGCTCTCTTGGCCGATGTTTACATGCGTATACGCCCTTTCTCGTTGGACGTACAAACGTGTATTTAACCGCAAAATGCTCCGCGAAGCGGAATCGCTTAACGAAATAATAACAGATCGATTACTATGAAAATAAAATTAAGCGAATAATGGTACGGGCGTTAATTGAATTATGCGAAGCCAGTTCTGCCGTAGAAAGGATCCTTTTTGTTGTTTCGGCGCTTTGGTTTGATTACCTTTGTTCGATGATGAATTACTTAAAGTTGATCCCATGAAAAAAAATGGCCTATCTATTAAAGTTGTTATAAATATTGAATCTAACTTTTCGCAAGCCGGTCCAAAACGTAACAGTCAACAGCGCTCCCGCCATCTTCCTTAAGTGACTTTTTTTTTCGGCCAGTGTCCCGGAACATGGCACTAATCTGTTTTTTTAATGAAAATAAATACTGGCCGCAAACTCTTCGCTTCAAAACAAACGAAGTCAATGCCACGACCAGCAAAAAAAAACTTGAGCAATGCGTGATGCAAAAACGAAACGCAACTTGTAACTCAGCGCTTGTAAACGATAATAACAGCTTACGGACAGCGGCGCGGAACGGCGTACGCGCATCGACGTACAAATGTCAATACGTCCTTTCGGATGTGATTGTAGTTTTACGAGTGCGTTTCAAAATTGAATTAACCTGGTGTAAAGCGTGGTTTCGCAATAAAATAGATGAAAATTGTATGGTATTAATGCGCATACGCAGGCAGACTTAAAGCGCCTCAGTGGCGCCAAACACCGCCTCAGAAATGTATAAGAATGTTTAATTAAGCCGTAATTTAATGCTAACAGAAATATTGAATGGTCAGTTGCGCTAGGACGCCCTAGGGGCGCTTGAGCAGCCTCCATGATCGATGCTGCCTTCAATAAGCCTTTACGACGATAAAGTTTACATTTCATTTACAGTTTATATGCAAATCGAAGTTTTATCGTGTGATAATGTCTTTCAGACGAAAAAAATAATGTTGCCGGCGAATATTTTAAAGAATCTTGTATTATTTATTCTCAGAGTTGCGTATCTCATGGTCATACTCGTACATATGATACATAACTATAATCAAGGGCTATGAAAACATTGCTGAGTGTAGAAAAATGGCACCGATTGTTGTCGGCTCTTTTGATACGTTGTGTATAAAGTCGGCCCTATAAGAGCTCCCTGGGGCACGCTGAATAAAAACAAAACCATCAAAAGCCATTTAGACTCCATCGCAGCTAAAAGTAACAGCGTTGTAAAAAAGGTAAGCGGTATGAGCTCATTCAATTTAATTGCAAGTGTCATTCATCAAATCCGTCAGAAATGCAGGTGTTGTGTCTTCACACTACAAAGCTAAAGACAACAGTAACCAGACACTAATAACATCCGACGTTCGCACAAACATACAGACAATGATGTGTTGACACAAGCGAATCACAATGGACGGGAGTGCAGAAACATGATCCAGCATTGCAATGGTTTCTGAGTATCCCAAGGTTCTGCGGTTTATTTTTGTGGAGCCCTAAGCTTTTGTTATAATGCGTTTCTTACGTTTTTGGGATAGAGCCTTGTGGTATCGAGGCTTACGTGGATATGTGGTGTGATTAAGATTAAATGAGATACATGTTGTCACTACTTAAAAAAAAACTCGTACCTCAAAATAGATGATTTTTCTGAGTGATCTTTACGACCATTATGTCAAGGTTCAATTTTGTTGAAATATTGATTTTAGATACGAGATTTTTTCAAAGTAGTGAAGATGTGTTACAAGTGTTGCTTCCACATAATTATCACTTTTTTAAATTAGATCCATCCATCCATCCATCCCAGCCTATATCGAGGGTATTCTAGCAGAACCGGGCACAATATTTTTTTTATACGGTTTTGCTTTAGGTTTTGCTAGATATGTAAAGCAGAAAACATTGAGTATGCTTATGTATGTAACTTTTTTTTAAATTGTACTTATTCTGTTTTGCCAGAATACCCTCGATATACGTCCCACTGCTGGGCACAGGCCTCCATTCAAAACTAGAGGGCTAATTAGATACCCAGCTTAAATTGTAATTTTTGCGATAAAGGGACCTGGCCGGATTGAAAAATGTTAGGTAAGGTCAGTTATAGCATATTATATATTAAAAGGGATAGATACATTACTGCTTAATTCTAAAGTCGCTCCTCCTTAGACAAATGGAGATTGTGTGTATGTATATTACATGTGTTCGTGCGTTCATGCGTTATGAGTAAAGACGCGGGTAAAGACTAGTGTTCGATGTGCACAAACTTAAAATATACTAGTGCTCATAGTGCCAAAGCTGCAGCTGTTTCGTCCGTTGCAAGACAAATGCTTGAAGTGAATTTTGTGTGTGGAGAGGAGAACTACAGGGCTACTACGAAACTCGAACTTGTGCAGTGCGGTCCCTCTGACACTTATACTATTTAATACGAGAGCGAGAGGGACGGTACGATACGAACTTCGAGTTCCGAGTTTCGTAGTAGCCCTGCAGTTCGCGTAGCGCCGACTGATCGGCGTGTATTTCGTAGCTTAATTGTAGAACCGTGAGGTAGTGTTTTTCGTACAAAATACCAAGCTATCCGAGCCACATCTAGTGTCAATTCCATTGTTAGCAGCACCAAATGTCAAATTTAAATGCACCTATGGCGCAACCGCGAATACGCGTGTACCGAACGAACAATCGAACGGAGCCGTGTACCAACTTAACAAAACACGTACCGAGGAATTAGCATACTCGCAGGACGCCATACCCACGCACAGCCCGCCAATCCATCATATTTGCTGCTGTGTGCGTAAAAGCAGTTTTAGTTGAAAACCAATACTTCGTTCCAGTTCTTAAAACACCTGTCAACGTCCTTATAACTTGAGAACCAAAGCTTAATTCCCAAACGGTGAGAAGCATTCGCAAGTTGTTCGAGTCAAACAGATTGCGTGCCAATCTCAACTTTATATGTTAGAATTTTGGCGCGAAGGCTCTGGCGTAGGGCGGGTATGCCAGCACTAAACAGGAAAAGCAATCCTATGTTTGTATGAAATGAAGTATCTTTGTGTTGATATAGGTGTAGTTAAGGTGCAAATCGGCACAGGATCGTGCTAGTTATGTATTCGAGATTTGAACTTCTGTCAGTTCAAATTGAGAACCCGTTGTTGGATGAGTAAGGCTGTTACATGTGAGAAAAACT
Source organism: Choristoneura rosaceana (assembly GCA_037349165.1). Classification (NCBI taxonomy): domain Eukaryota; kingdom Metazoa; phylum Arthropoda; class Insecta; order Lepidoptera; family Tortricidae; genus Choristoneura; species Choristoneura rosaceana. Next base: position 1,859,999 of record JAZBNJ010000036.1, read on the forward strand.
TGAAGGGAACACTTGCATCTAGTAGTATCTGTGGAGGAATGTTTGTATACATAGATTAGAGTGAAAGGGCTATTGCTTAATGAACATGATATGAGTGAAATTGTCTTTGGTCTTGCCTACGTGAACTGTCAGAAATGTCATTTGTCAAAGGTCGTTATACTCACTTTCAGCTGCGTTCACGTTAACTGAAAAATTCCAAAATTGGATGGGAGAGTGCGGTGTTTGGGAGACTGTGTGTGAAATTGTCAATGAGTTTTCGAGAGGAAAAAATGGTAAAAAAAGATCGATAAGCCTTTATTAGCATTCGCAAACGCCATCGCTAAATGTAGATAGAAAAAAAAACACATTTATTCACTCACTCTCCCAAATTCGTAGTAGGTGAAAATAATGAAAATTACATACACAATTTTGTATCGCATTCGTGAAATATGTAGGTATTCATTACACCACTGCCGGATATTAAGAAAGGATGTTGTTTTCTCCCTGAATTTTCGTGTTATTTGCTAAACATCCATTCTGTATCATCGTGTCAACTTCATCGAGTGTTTATAAACAGGAACAAACGAGCAATCATGATTCAAAACATTTTGTTTCTATAAATAAATAGGTTGTAGCAAGCAATTAACCACTTTCAACAGGTGTCTTGCTATTTTTAGGTATTTTATTGATCTACTGTTAATCTAAAATAATTAATTAAAATAAATCACTCTTTATAATTTGATTTAAATCTCTAAAGTGATAAGTAAACACAAAAACAATAAAATCGCCAGTAAAGTACAAAAGACAAAATAAGATATCAATAAGTACGTTTAAGTAAGTTTCAGTACGCAAAGGGGTCTTTTACATGTCGCTTTTTTATACCAGCTCTTTCGGAAAGGGCATCATTGCCAATAGTACCTATGCGCCGCAAGAAGCTTGGAGAAAGTATTTTTTACACTTTCGAGCTTCTCTCTAATTCACACAATAGCAAGATATCGTGTAAACTTTTGGCAAATTCACATAGAATCGGTTTATTGGCAGGAGATTGGTAGTGGATTGGGCATTTTAAATAATTGCATCTTACATCCGACTATCCGATAACATTACTAAGTCTGATAAGATATTCGATAAGACGTTCTAGAACTTATTTATAACGATTCAATAATCGTTATCGGTAAGGCTGGCTGGAAATGATTTAATTACTTTTATTATAAAGTTAACCCTTAAATTGACAAAGTTGAAAAAAGTTCACGATTCAAACCTCGTCGCTACCATATAATCCAAAAAATGTACATTAAAAAATACAAAAAGATACGCACTTACAGTTACTATTGCAGACGTATATGTATAGAGACACATACATTATATACCTATCTATAAAGACACAGACATGCAAAAGAGCACGCGTAGCTACTTGCAAAACGAGATATGTTAAAATTTTTTCGTGAAATTGATAAAAACGTGTTGTTTTTAAATTATAATATAAGTTTCATGCACGCATGGAGCGAAGCAGAAGAAATATAGTTCCAAATACATAGTTTGCTAACAAAGTTCTATATAAACTAATATAAAATTCCGGTGTTGATTTCTATCATCGAGTGGATTATTTATGTCAAAACTGCTAAGCCATATTGCGGCGATCATTGCATTCTGATGACACTAAGGTTTGGGCAAAAGGTATTCTTATCAATAAAGATAGCTAAATGATAAACACAAGTTATCACATGGCATAGTAAAACACTAGATTTTTCTATTAATTAAAATTAAAAAATACATGTTGGCCTAAATGTCTTGTTACCAAGCCATAAACTAAAAAAAAATGAATTACAAGGGTGACACTCTTTCCCGGCCCAGATAATACCGACATGTAAATACCGGCCCTATTTTTCGTGTACTCGCCCATAGAAGCTCCTGTCAGTTTCTATGGGCGTGTACACAAAAAACAGGGCCGGTATTTCCATGTCGGTGTTATCCGGGCCGGGAAAGACTGTCGCCCAATAACAAAACTTTAATGGGTTTCCGAATTACGACTCTATTGGTCATTCTATTAATATGTTCATATACTCGTACTCGTACTCGATGATTTCTATGAAGGATGTATTTGATAATAGTGCCCAATCAGATTTTCTACTACGCTCTCAGTAGGTCAGATTTTGTGACACTATTTATCTCACTCATTGCTCTCACTAAGGTCCTTGACATGGCCCCAATCGATTTCCAATAAAACAAAACGCACTCATAACCAATTTATAAATTCAAATAAAGAATGTGGGCCAATTTGTCACCCGCACAATGCTGCCAACATTCCGTCACCATTCAATTCGTAATTCATTGACTGTTTGCTAAGAGGCGAGTACGTGCGACCTCGACGCCTACGTTCAATCTAACGCTATCTGTTCGAAATCTAAAACGGCGTATGTCATACGAAGATCAAAGCTACATTATGACTTTTTTTCGAACATCACAGTTACCAACTGCGCTAACAGAGTGACTGACATAAAATAATGTCTGTTTTTATAAAAATTATAATGAGTAAGTAATACGTTAGATACTGATGCGTGGACTACAAATGATCTAATTTAAATATTTTCTATCAGTTAGACGTAAAAGTTTTGAAATTTTTCGCGCTATGTTGTCATTCTGAATTGAATTGAAAAACAATTTTGTTTTCGCTACTTCATATGTCTGATGTGATAACGGTCCATGGATTGTAAATTAAGTATCTTTCACGATTTAAATTTCGAAGCTCGTATACTGTGGCCAGCATTATCGTCTCGTTTATTACCAACATTAAGAACCGATTTTATACGCAAGTCGTTCGAGCCCTCATTTTAATTGTCGAATTTTCTGTTCCAGGTACGTTTTTAACCGTCAAGATTGTTGAAAGGAAGCAAGCTGGTAAAGAACTGTCATTTGTACACATACCTAAAGACTGTTTAACTGAAATTATTTTTGTATTCAACTTGAACCAGAAGGATGAGTTAAAATTCTTAAATATCAATCAAATGTTTTTTTAAGATAAGGTTTCAAAAACTGTCCTCCTTGCGTCATTTATTAAATGTTTTTTTTCTAAATAAAGTGTCATTATTATTAGTTAAATTTGTCAATATGAAAAGAATTCCTTAAAATTGCTTCGTTCATTAACGGATTCTCAGAGAAACCGTTTAAAAACAAATTAATGAAATATGACTTGGTAATTTATTCCAGCCTAATGTCCTTTAACTTTTAACTAACTCACTTTACACACGAGACTTATTGACCAGTTAATTATGAGTTGATTGACCCACTTTTAACATTTTCACTGAGCCAATATTGACTTGGAATATTTGACTAACATTCTAATGATCTTGATTTAGCTAATTGATCTAAACCAGCTTTGAAATTGTTTGGACAACGTAAATAACAGAAACAGTTAAAGCTGTAGACTTTTTTGGACATAAAGCTACCGTGAGTCTCACTCATATTAAATAAATGTTCCGGATAACTCACGTCTTAAATCGAGTTTGGCTACGGATTAGCCCGAAACTCGATTTAAGACTTGAGTTATCCGGAACATTTATTTAATATAAAAGCTGTAGACGTCATAATTTCGCCTCTAAAATCTACACGATCACATCATAGTGTGTATGAAGGTATGAAGAACACGGAACACATTTTTAGAGAAATTTACTTACGAAAATAAATACTATTTACTGTAAAATAATTCACAATAGATTGCGGCTCTAATTGTTTTCTCTTAATAACTATGAATTAATAAACAATAATATAAATCGTCGCATTGTCTATCGAAATGGAGGCAAATCCAATTAAATATGGCGGGCCGACCAAATGTATGAGACACACAGGATAGTCCGAAAATGTGGAAAAGACAGGAGTGGCAGAAAACAGAAGCTTTTGTCCAGCGCAATACAAAATCAGCTTTAAAAAAAAACATTTTTTTTTTTTTTTTTTTTTTTTTTTTTTTTTTTTTTTTTTTTTAATGGCTACGAGGACATTAGCCAATGACAAAGTTAGGGAAACAGTTGTTATAATAATAGGACGGTGATAGGATTACGGATAAAATTTAGGATAAAAAAGGATTGGAGTTAACGTGTAGAAGTATATATACAAAATATAATTATAGTTTGATATCGTTTTTTTCTATGAATGATGCTAATATGGTATATATATCAGTAGTATTAAGATACAATAAACAAATAATGGAGGTGGGAAAGGGAATTGGAATTGATTGCAGGTGAGAGAAAAGGTCAGAGTGGTCGTAAAGCGGGCATGAGAAAAAGATGTGATTCAGATCTCCATATTCTCCACAGGAGCATGTAGGGCTATCAACTATTTTAAACTTGTGTAAGTGTGCTGGAGTACACACATGACCCAAACGTATCCTGCAGAGAACAGAAGTGGTCCTTTTGCTTAAAATAATTTTGTGGAACCAAGGCTTATATGGTAGAGACTCTTGGACAAGGCGATAATATTTTCCTTTAGATGAATTATTAATCCAGAGCCTATTCCATTCTTCATACATAAATGATTTAGGTAGATTGGCCAGATCGTGACAAAAATTAACATATGGGAACGTATCTCCATCAACAATAGCCTCGTTTGCCAGTTGGTCAGCTCTCTCATTTCCTAAAATTCCCACGTGACTAGGAATCCACGCAAAGGCTACGCGGAGACCTTTTTTGGAGCATTTAAATAATAAATCTCTTATGTTGAAAACAACCTGGGACTGCTTATGAAATTTAAATGGAAACTTTTCTAAAGACTGTAAAGAACTAAGGGAATCACAAAAGATTACAGTATTTTGCAACTTTGATAAAAGTATATATTCGACTGCTTTTAAGAGACCGTAACATTCTCCTGTGTATACAGAAGATTCTGGAGGTAATTTAACTTTTTGTACAAGTTTATTTTGTGGATGGTAAACTCCTATACCAACACAGGTTGTATCTGAATGTTTAGAGGCATCGGTGAAAATATAATGCCAATTGTTCCATTTTTCATTGACTATACTATTAAATTTTACATTTTGACAAAAAATATTTTTATGGATATCTAACTTATATTCTATTTGTGGAGTTGTAAGAAGTGAATTAAAGCTATATTGGTACAAAGGCAATAAATGGCTTCGATGAGTCGGTGCTATGATCTTGTTGTATTTTTTAAAGCTTTTAACAAGGCATGGTGGGTCTTTATATTTCCAGTAAGGAGAAGAATCTACTATCTGAGTCAAACTACAAATTTTAAGGTGAAGAGGATGGTATTTTAACTGAAGACTTCGGAGAAAGAACCTATCACTTAAATATTGTTGTCTTAAACTAAATGGTGGTTCGCTACATTCGGCCTGCAAACAGTTTATGGGACTGGATTTCATTGCACCAGTTATGAGTCTTAAAGCTTTTGCCTGGATGTTATCAATTTTTTTTAATGATTTTGCATAACTAGGATGCAATAGAAATGTCCCATAATCTAATACACTTCGAATTATTGCATTGTACAAAAGCCTCATCGTGAAGGGATGGGCACCCCACCACACTCCCGAGAGACATCTAAGGATGTTTAAATTTTTTTCACATCTCTGTGCGATATAATCAAAATGAGAGAGGCCAGTTAATTTTGCGTCTAATATAACTCCTAGAAATTTTACCTCATCTTTTACAGGTAGTAATAACTCATTATATACAATATTTACAGCAGGAGGAGTTCGTTTACGAGAAAATAGAACCACAGTGCTTTTGGACACTGATAACTCCAGACCATTTTCTCCCAACCAAATCCTAAAGTCATCTAATGCCGTACATAGCGACCCACTCATGTCATCTAAAGATCGTCCAGACACATAAAAAAGAAGATCATCCGCATATTGTAGTATATTAACATGCCTGTTTACTAATGTTTCTAAATCGTACGTGTATATATTATATAAAAGAGGGCTCAAAACAGAACCTTGAGGCAGACCTTTCCAAATTGTTCTTGTTATGTATTTATTAGTGCTCGGATCTATACAAAACTTAACAAATCGTTCACATAGCATGTTGATAATAAAATTAGTCAGTAAGATTGGAACATTCAGCTGAATCAACTTTTTTTTCAAAATTGAAATATTTACATTATCATATGCACCTTTTATATCTAAGAAAGCAGCTAATGTGGAATGATTATTAGAAAAAGCCAATCGGATATCTGTGGTAAAGATGCTAAGACTGTCAAAAGTGCATTTACCTTTCCTGAAACCAAATTGGCTTTCTGATAACAACTTATTATGTTCCAGAAACCATTCTAAGCGATTTTTAACCATATGTTCAGCTATTTTTGCTAAAACGGATGACAACGCTATGGGTCTGTAGGAAGACGGATCTGATTTAGGTTTGTTTGACTTCAGTAATAAGATTAAAATTTGTGTTCTCCAAGTCCGAGGAACGATCCCCGTTAGCATTACTTTATTGATCAGTAAGAGATAGTAAGTAAGACTATTGTCATCAAGGTTTGACAAGAAAGAATATGGGATTCCATCTTCACCTGGTGCTGAATCTTTAATCATTGAAAGAACCCCTTTTAATTCACACAAAGTAAATGGAGAGTTTAGATTATGATCAGTAGGATTAATATTGCTATTTGTTACAGATGATAGTAAGGGGGGATGCAAGACAACTTGCTCAGGAGCGGAAGATGGTGCCAAACAATCCATAATTTTTTCTGCTAAATTATTACTTATTTTTGGTTGTTGATTGTCATTAAAAGCGGATCTAAATTTTCTAATATTTTGCCATACAATAGAGGGTTTTGTACCAGGGCAAATAGATAAACAGAAACTACGCCATCCTTCAAATTTCTTTTTCCGCAATAATTCCTTAGTGTCATTGGCTACCTTTAGGTAATTATCAAAATTATAGTCTGTCATAGACATACAATATTGTCTTTCAGCCTCCTTTCTTTGTTTAACTGCTAGGGTGCAATCTTTATCCCACCATGGTGGTGATGGTATTATGTTTTGTCCACAACTTTTTAGGGGAAAAGTTTCATCAGCTGCTTGTATCAGTGCCTTAGCTATGAATTCAGAACAGTCTGAAGTACTAGTAGAATTGATTTCTGGAACATTACACATCACCTGACTTACTTTTTCTCTGAAAGTAATCCAATCAGCATTTGTTAAATTATACTTTTGACGTGGTTGTCTTACCACCCTAATAGGTTTGTTATATGGAAAAGTGACCACCAATGGATAATGGTCACTACCATATGTGGATTCCATAGGACACCAGGAAAGGAGTGATGCTAGATCAGGTGTACAAATAGATATATCTGGTGAGCTTGTTGATCTGGCAAGGCGAGTCGGGGCACCAGTATTTAATACACACAGATCATGAGATGTTAGTAGATCTAGTAACTGCTCTCCATAATAATCAGTTGTGTTACAACCCCATAACTGATTGTGACAGTTAAAGTCACCTAAAAGTATGAACGGTTTTGGAATAAAATTTATAATCTGATTGATTTCATCAAAAATTTGGTTACTTGGATGGGAATAATATACAGATATATAACAGATATTATTTACAGTCACAGCACAAATTGAAAGGTCATTACTGTGTAAAGGTAGGGTTACAGGAGTAAAAGAAAATAAATTATTGATAAGTATGGCAACTCCACCATACCCATCAGGTCTATCCTCACGAACACAGGAGAAACCTGGGATTCTGAGAACAGAATCCCGTTTCAGCCATGTCTCTTGAAGACAGATAACAAAGGGATCAAGTTTGTTAATAATATGTATTAGGTCTTGTTTTTTAGGTATTAAGCTCCGGCAATTCCACTGAAGCGCTTTGGCTCTGTGGGCCATTATTATATTTTGATATATTGTATAGTGTGTCAATAATTGCTGCAGCGTTGGACGGTGATACAATGTTAGATTGTGATAATAATTGAATAATTAATTTAATGATGTCTGAGATTTGCATATTTTCATTATTATTGTTTGCATTATGAATGGGTTTACGTTCTGATATGACTGGATTTCTAACAATATTAGCATGGGCATGATAGTCATACCCCTTTGAGAGCTTTGGTGGCGTTTTTGGTTTCAGAAAAACTGTTTTTTTGTATGACACATTTTGTGAATTTGGCATGTTTTGAGAGCTTGAGGAGTTTTGTGTATCTCTGGGTATATTTGATATTGGTGGAGAGGTGAGTAGGGCGTCTGCATATGATACCCTGGAGACTGGTGGATGTATTTTAAGTGCTTCTACATAAGAGATGCAACTTTTACTCATTGTTTCTTTAATTGCCTTTTGTCTGGAATATTCCAGACATTTTTTATCAATGGCTTGGTGGCATCCCTTGCATAGAATACACCAATGCCTTTCTTCTTCCACATTGCAGTTGCTACCAGAGTGGCCTTGGCCGCACTTGTAGCATCTTGGAGTAGATCGACATTGGTTTTTTACATGCCCAAATCTGCAGCAATTATAGCATTGGATAGTGGGGTATATATATAGCTCTACGGGAAGAGCAGTGTAACACATGTAAACCCGGGTGGGGAGGGTTCGACCATCAAAAGTTGCAACAATAGTACCTGTGTTTACATATTGATTCGTACCATCAATTCCAGCTGTAACCTTCCTTTTCAATCTTCTCATCTTTATAATTGGGCCAGACCCAATTGGTACATTAATGTTGGCCATGACCTCCTCATCTGACCAATCAGATGGGACACCCCTTATAACGCCTAAACGTGTAACGTTAAACGTGGGTATAAAGGCTTTGTACTTTTCATTTGTTAAAATTTTGTTGGATAAGAACATATTAGCATCGTTGAAATTTGCAAATTCCATACTAATTCTATTTCTACCTATGCGTTTCAAGGTACCGTTAACAATACCATTAATATTGTATCGTTTCAAAAAACGACCAAATGCAACTGGGTGGAGAATAGTGGCATCATTTGCATTTGATGTTTCTTTTTGGACATGGATTATGTAGGGTGATAAATCAGTCTTTACGTATAGAGAACGACCAACCGGCATACGAGTAGTAGTATCGGTAGCATTATTACTGATGTTTAGATCATGATTGTTATCATTTTGTATACTGTGTTGGGGAGTCTGATAGTTTACTTTCACATCTTTTTCAGTTATTAAACATTGACAATCATTTTGTGCATCTTTAATACCTCCTCTCCTTTTTCTTTTATGACACAGATTGCATTTCACTCTAAGTCGTTTCCGTTTAAGTAAATTTTGTTCAGATGTGGAGCAGTCTGTGTCCATAGACGACTCCAATGCTTCAACTAAGACATCAATAGATGACTGAAGAGGAAATTCTGTCCCTCCTCCAGGGTCGGGCGGATCGCCCATATTTACAAAGTTAATAAAAAATTACTTACCAAAGTATATACACCGTAACTATTTACAACTATACATATAATACAAGTTAATTGAGGTAAATATATACACTTTAATCTACTTAACAACAATCCTTAGCTGATAATAATTAAAATTTCAAATTTCACAAAAAAACCGCGTCCGCTTCTCACGAAGTTTCCCGCCCTTTTCAAAAAAAAAAAAAAAAACATGTTAACGAAACTGTTGTTCCTGAAGAAAAAGCAAAGGTTTTATGGTCTGTGCACTGCACCTTAACCTATTCTCAGCAGCCACTAAGCAATGAAGAAGCGTAGCCGTAAAATTTGACATCATTACATTAATTTAGAGTTAACTGTGGCACGTAATAAAATGAGGAGTCTATTGAGTGCCTCGGGAATTTGAAATTCTAATAGCAATGTCAGTAATATTAATCGTTCATTGGAATTGAAATATTACAACGGCCTTGAAACTTTTGAGGTTAGAAAAGCTGGCCGTTTTCCCGGCATTTTGCATCGGAAGAAAAGCGCGTTCCGATTCACACTTCGCAGTGTGATTTTTACCATTCATTCACTAAGTTTTTTCAGGTAGAAATTTCGACTCAGGCTTTAGTTAATAACAGACAATTTTCCATTTTTGAAACTATTGAAAATCAAGTGCTGGATTACTTAAAAAAAAACTTTTTTTATATTCAGGCGCCTCTATAAAATGACATATCATTTAAAACATAAATTGTCAATTTGCACGTATCGGTTTACGACTAAGAGGACCACCCTACATATTTACTTCGGTATAACTGGTTCTCTAAAACAGGACTTTTACTGACCGTTTCACCTCTCGTTTTATACAATAACCTCTAATAAGGTTGACAACATAATTATTTAATACCGAAGTGGAGTGGCATTTGCTGTTCAAAGATATAACAGTTATGTATAATTTGTAAGCAGCAGGTGACATAAAAGATGAATTATTTTATCAATAGGACTTTAAAAACTTCTAAAATGTAATTCTCAGGTAGTTTATCATCAAAATAGAAATGTGGCATTGTTGCACCACAAACAAACGGAGCTCTATTTTTCAATTTATACGATGGACCACGACGCGGCCGCCATTCAGCCAACGCACGATCTCTCAAATTGCTCATTCTTAATTAAACAACTGCTACTCTAGCGGTTTTGAATAATGAAAACGTTAAACAACCATTCCGAATTGAATAATTAATTTAACGGCATTATTTAAAAAATCGAATGCGTAATTTGTACCAAAATACAATCAATATAAATGAAATAAAACGAAACGATCCTTATCGATTTTTATAGCGTGTTTATAAATTTAAATCGAGTTTTCACTTTGGCTACTGAGTATTTATGCTTAGGAATGTCAGTTTAAGCTTTGCTGATAGATAAGCGATCGAAATTAACCAACTGTAAGCGATCGACTATTATAATGTCTTTAACTGCCAACCATTATCTCTATTTCATATCCCCGATTGCGAAAGTGGCATTTGTTTGACTACATAACCATGTTTCTGATAACATTTTGAAAATTATAATAAGTAATCGATTACCAATCGATGCTACGCTGACACGACGGTTTCCAAACGATACTATCATGGCGGCGTGCCACAGACTGTAAAGCTATCGAAAGTGAACGCCGCACCTGTGACGCGCGTGACCGGTCGTGCGTCCTCTTTCCGCCAGGTCACTGAGTTGCCATAAAACTACCGTTAAATATTTCAAAGTTGGAACAAAACGTCAACAGATATTAGGCCTACTGTCCACAGGCTAAGAGTAAAGTGAGAATGTTAAAACACTCGAGAAGTCGAGAGTTAAGGAAAATCGTTGAAAGTGGCAAGTGGAGACCGCACGCAGGCGACCCACCGCTTGTTGTGACCCTAAATGTGACCTTAGACCCTAGAATAAAGACTTGGCTTATAGTATAGATCTTTTGACAAAGCCGTAATAAAAAAAAAATACCTTGGACCAAAGCCTGACTTAATGAAAAGTTGTCATATTAGTTATATTATCGTTATAGATAAAAAATAAACTTAAATAAGATCCCTCTTGCATTACTAGTAACGTGTCTGTCTGTATAGACCATATAGACATTATAATAGACAAGTTGACGTTCCAAATTAGAAAGATGACGAAGAAGGGTTTTTCTTAAGTTTTTCGCCAGTTAAAAACGACACATAATCGCCATTTAGTCTAACTAAGTATGAAGTTTTATGTCAAAATATGTTTATTGTTTATACTAAAAGCTTTGTGTATAGGTACTGATAAGTACTTTAGTAATGTATGCACGTGGACTGTAATGTTTTACTACCGGCACTCCGGCTAACAATAGACAGTTAACTGTTTTAGTACAATTAGGTCAATTACTAAACATTGTACGTAACTGTTTTTATACGTACCTAATGAAAAATGTTCACCATTTAACACAATGTTATTAAACCGGTATCGGATAGGTATTTACCTACTGATATTTTGTTCAAAATCGCCAACGCGCGTTGGAACATCGTTCCATCATCCATGCGTTCAAAATTTTAAACATGCGTTTAAATTTGGAACGCCATCCACAGAGATGAAAAAGTCTTCCAGGTTGCCAGTACCATTTATAGGATTTAGTTTGCTCATCGCTCGCTCGACGGACAGGACAATGCGAACGGAAAAACGTCCCTACAAACGGGACAAGCAAAAAAACGTCCCACTGAAACATTCACCGTTGCAGACATGATTGAGTAATAATGCATGAATTATTTACGATGTGGTAATTTCCTGGCCTCCACTTTAGGTTATTCGCGGCATGCGAGGCAATATGTTATCTCGACTTTGTTGGGACTTGCCGATTTACGATGAAATTTTCTTACATAATATCTGACTTTAAGGGACGGTATGTAGGTTTAGCTGCCAGCGAAGTTTTCCATTTCCAGTTGAGATTACACAACTGACGAACATGGGCATGGTGACCCACTGTGACAGACATTATATTTCATGACCGTGGAACGAAATGTTAATTCCGAAACGAGAAATACCATGAGAATGAAGCGTTTAAGAGTTGTTGAAAGTTCGTATGATTACTGATAGTCGCAAGAAAACGCATTATAAATTATTTATCAGGGTCTTTCTTACATCAATAATTTTGAAGCAGAATTTTACCATAACAAAAACATGTGAGTAGTAAAAAAAAGTCCCTTAAAATTTTAACTTTAGCAAGTCCAACATTCTTCTGCGGCTGATTGTGGCGCTGTCACATAAAGCAAATGTGAAATTTGTAAGTGACATAATAAGTTCCAATTTTGGCCACCGAGTCAGTTAAGTTTGTGGTGGAGCTGTGAACGAACACCACAGATAAAGAATTTCATCATGCGTAGGCGGGCGCGTTGGCGGGAAACCAAACGTCACGATGACAGTTTTTTTAAGTACCCCATTGTTTGCCATCGGTCCGTTTGACGCTATAAATGGAGGTGATAAGTGTTTACACAACCACAGTTGCGTGAAGTCGTCAATTTCTATAAATGGTAAAAAATTTAGCTACCATATTGACAGGGCTTTAGCTTTTTTTCCCATGGACATTTGAAGTTATTATGGTACGTTTACGAAGAGTATTTCTATTGTATTGCTTAGCAATTCTCGTAATCATCAGTTTTAAATTTCCAGTCCTGCAAAAATAGCTCCTACTGGACTCACGTCGGTCAATTGCTTGTGACTACCCTTTCTACTTTTTGCACGATTTCTGAAAATGAATGAATATATACTGTACGTCTTTCAAATTTGGAGAATAGACTACCAAATAAAATCAAACTCTTCCCGCTTCCTGAACTTCTTAGCAGCCAGTACTGTAAAGATGTAGAAAAAAAAATACGGTGACATAATGCCGCCCGCGCCGCCCACTCAATAAGATAATTAGCAGCGCCCGCGCACCTGTTGCCGAACCAGTAATTGGGCCAAGTGCATACTATTAATTGGCCTACGATTAATAATGGCTCATTACAGTAGTTCTATATTGACATAGTTTCAAAGACCTTGCAATTAAATGGCTTAAGTTCGAATTTGGTTACCGTATTGTTTATAGATCTATGGTTTAAAATGGTTACAAAATGTTTTCAGAATTACGACTACAGCCAGATTTGCAAAACAAAACTTCGGCATCGAACATAGCTTAACACATAGTTTTTTTTTTTATTAATAGGAAGTAAAGACTTGAAACTAATTAAAACTTGTTTTTATTTTTTGTTTAAATTGTGAGTATGCCTAATGTATTTTTGTGAAAAAGCGAATAATAATTTTCTATTCTAAAAGTAATAGAGTAGAAACAATACACTATAAAAAGATTTTCTGCTTTATGTGGCAATAGCTGACAAGTCTCTGCAAGCTGGCAAGTATTTTCATTAGCTTCATTTGTTTTGATTTTTAAATGGTTTTGATAGGAAAAAAAAAAACATTTTTTCCCCTTTATGCTTGCCTACTTAAATATTAGAATTGAGTACTGAAAAAATAAAATGTTTCAGTGCATGTTTCCTTTTCCAAACACAGAATTATTACAGGTAAAAACTGAAGTACCTACACCAGTTGTATGTAGTTGTAATAGTAACGTGTCCCTATAGATAAGTTGACGTTCCATATTCGAAAAATTACATAATTCCCAATTGCCCATGTAAATTTTTCACTTTTATATAAATGAGAAGAATAACCGCCATCTATTGGAGTGCGGTAAAACTATTTATCGTATAAAGATACAACATTACTAATACCATCAGTAACGATACCAACAGACATTTGTAGCCGATTACCGTCCCCTGACCCGGTACCGGATACCAGTTATCGGTACCGGTGCAATTGGGTATCGCAGTTTTAATTATCTGGTATCCAAGATGGCATTGGGATAATATGGAAATACTTGCAAAGTGTGGTATAAATTAAGAAAATTACGAGGAACCCAAGCCGTGAAATGTGAAATAGACTTACTAGATTTTCTTGTTTTCTTTGCTGATGCTAGCGGGGTTATTTTCAGAAAGAGAACATCGGGAAGTCGTATTGGGTTTCATCGATATAGTATTATTTGTCATTTGGAGACCCAAATATAAATAAATAAATGAATGTGCGCTGTTTACCACGAGCTTTGCGGTGAAGGAAAACATCGTGAGGAAACCTGCACAAACCTGCGGAGCAATTCAATGGTGCGTGTGAAGTTCCCAATCCGCACTGGGCCCGCGTGGGAACTATGGCCCAAGCCCTCTCATTCCGAGAGGAGGCCTGTGTCCAGCAGTGGGACGTATATAGGCTGATATGATGATGATGATGATGAAATGAATTTTAAACGTAGACGCCATTTTTGAAATATAAAAACTACCTAAGCTGTATTGTGTGACATTTCAAATGAATCGGCTTGGTGTGAAAATTTTTAATAGAAAGATAATATATTTGTCAAACATGAGTTCCTATATACAATTCCATACATATTTTTTTTATAATTTTGAGTTTTGAAGTTAAATAAAATTGATTAGGTATTTTCCTCCCCCCTATAATGCAGACCGGGTATAAAAAATAAAAAAATGCAGTAAATACTTATTTAAGTACATCTATAGATTACAGGAAAACCTAGAGGAAGTCTATGGTACGAGTATTTAAAGGGCGCTCCACACTTAGCCCGCGAATCACGGCGCAATTTCGCGGAGCGAACTTGCCGCGAATTTATCAACGACTCTACACTCGCCCGCGTCTCGTACTACGTCGCGTTCGCGCTTCGCGCTCCCTTTGACGCGGGACAAAAACCGACAAAAATTGGGGAACAAAGCGCGAAACCGCGAAGAATATGCGAAACGGCTCTACACTTAGCGTTCGCGCCCCTTCGCAGCCATTGCGCGCGATCCGCGGGCTAAGTGTGGAGCGGGCTTAAGGAAACATGAAATTTCCTTTATCTCTAGGAAATTGCGAAACCCTCTCCACTCTAGTTTAACCGGCATTTCTCGGGTTTTTTCAAGCTCATTTAATAACTGGCACACGCATAAATCTATTTCAGACTAAAAAGACAAGAAAGACAAGAGATTAGCTATTTCCTGGACAGCAAATCGGAATCAATTATCAAGCATTTCGTATATCAAAGAGTTTGGGCCGTGTAAATAGTCCGCTCTAACTTCGGCTATTTCCACGTACGCATCAATCCATCCGTCTGCGCCTGCGCGCTGCTCAGGGTTGCCACATGCCAAAATGTATAAGACTTGTGAATGGCGAAGCGGAAATCCATACCGTTTTTCTCTTTTCGACCTGCGTTGTTTTGATAATATAATAAATAGAAAATTATTTTAAGTTCGCACTGTTATAACCACAGGGCAGAACTAGAAATATACCAAGGAAGGTACTGGCTAAAAATAACACTGTTTCAGCATATGCTGACGCCGATTGGCTCTATTATACATTTTTTTTAGATTTAAGATCTTTTAGGTATACTTAATGCATGTTTTCATGACATAGGCAATGCTGTTTCGTTAAGTTATAAATATTTTCATTCATTGTTTTTTTATACCTATATTGTGGGAGTTTCGAGTACAAATTAACCACATAGGCAATGTTTGGTCACTTCTTACAAAACAGTATAGTAGCTTAGTATCAGTAGGCAGTAGAAAAACATATAAGTGTCATATAACCTGCTTTGAAATGTTCACGAATGGTCAGGGAAACTTAGCAATGTCATCAAGGAAAGTCAGGGAAAAGTCAGGGATTTTTTTGGGATTTGTAGTGGACACCCTGAAATTTACGCACGCTTTGCTGTATCAGATAATGCTGGTGACTGTACAAACTTCACCACCGCTAAAATAAAAAAAATGAAGAAGATTATTTCCGTATTTTGGACAGCCCTGCTGCACCTGCGCCGGCGCCTATTATTAGGCGTCGCGACGCGGCCGTCGACCCCGGCGACCTGCTTACCGAAATAAATCGCGCACGTGCGGCGTCAGTGAAACTCCAGCTTTATCGCGGCGACAGTTATGGCGCGCGGGTGCCAAGAGTTGCGAAAATTAGGTTTTAACGCCAGTGTTCCCACCTTAGGGTAATTTACCCCAACTTTAGGGTATTTTTACGCGTTTAGGATATTTTTTTGGGTTGAAAATAATTTAAGGTATTAGGGTAAAAGTTTTCGAATAAAATGTACGGTATCAAGAAAAATATTACTGAAGATGACATAAAAGCCAAAACTAATTATGGATGCATTCCAAGAATTTTCCGAAACTGTGTACTAGTTCAGCTATTAGTTTATTAATAAATCGCATTTATTTGCTTTATTTTTATTTAAAAAAATTTGGGTAAAAAAATAAAAATGCCTATTTTGGGGTAATTTCGCGTAGTGTTAGGGTAAAATAAAAATCTGAGGTGGCAACACTGTTTAACGCACCGACTTTAAAGGAGACGTGGCTGGGGATTAAAGACCAAGTTTATTACTTAAACTACCCGCAGCTTCACGCGTCAACCATTGAATTGTTGGATTGATATTCCGGGACTTTACTAAATTCTCAAAGGAATTTCCAGAAACTTCATTAACGTTGCATATAAAACACTCGCGCCAAATTTCTGCTCTCTAATCCTAGTGGTTGAATATTTTGGGATTTATTCCGTTCGTGTTGGAATGTCGGGTTAAAAAGTTAAAAAGTAGCCTATGTGTTATCTCCAACCATTGAGTATATATCGATGTCTCCAACTATGTAAATACCAAAGGCCATATTAATTCGACCAGCCATTTTAGCGTGAAAGAGTAAAAACAAACACACGCACATGCACGCTCACGCACACACACCACAAACTTTCGCAATGAAATAGTGTCAAAATCGTCGCAGACATGCAAATCGAAATACAAACGAATTTTTGCAATTAAAAGTACTGGGATCAGTAATAGTAGGTATGCTTCAATTCGTGCTCTAAAAATATGAAAAGCCATAAACAAAAACCGTGAAAAAAACTAGTAATGGAAATTCAATCACACCTTACAGCTATACTATATTCAAGAACTAACTATACTGGTTGGTAGGCATTTAAATATTCTTCGATCCCGCTTTGAATCCTAGTTTAAAAACTAAACTTGCAAAGTTGCAACATTAACATAACCATATCGTCATTGATATTTTTAAAAGGTCATCGACCACTTAGGTCATCGCGACCTCGGGGTCAGTAATAAAACGCAACGTAATGCATTGAAAAACGCATTTTATTAGCGCGCCAACGTGTCCGATTTTATGCTGGGCTGTTGTTTTTATGCTTAGCATTTACTGTCGTTGAGTTAGCATTAACATAGCGTAGTTAGAACTAGTGAAGCAACTCGGGCTAGAGAACTACGCGGCGCGAGGCATGGTCGCGTCGCGATCTGCGCTAATTTGACGTTGTATGCGATAAAATTTGACCAGTAAGTAGCTAGTTCAAAGCGCTCGAGTGGTTGCCACGACTTCTCGGGTCCATATCGGTTTGCATAATAGGGATGACGACTGGGTTAAAAATATATCATTCTATTTAGTCCAACAGCTAGATTGTGGAAAAATATGGGACACGTATTTTTTGGTTTATCTATTTATTAAAAATCAACAAAGGTATAGATCATCAAACTTCCGGAAAGGGAGCTTGTAACATCACTATAAAGTAAAAATCCTACCATTATAGTGACGTCACTCGAAACTTCTAAGTACTGTATCCTCGTCATTTTTTGTTTGTCAAACAAAATCTATACATATAATAAAGCTGAAGAGGGTCGAAAGTCTGTACATGGAAGATATTTGAAAAAAAGTTAGCTGGGGATACTTAGAATCGATAACAGAACACGTTCCAATAGTTTTTAGAATTTTTGTCTGTTTGTCTGTTTATCTGTTTATCTGTTTGTCGTTTTTTTGTGCGGGCATCACGTGAGAACGGCTGAACGGATTTTGGTGCAAACTTTACTAATCTGTCGAGAAAATCTCCGGCCAAATTATAGGCTATCAAAATTCAACCCTTACACTATAAAAATTCAACCCTTAAAAGGGAAGGTAGACACTAAACTCGATTGAGTTTGCACCTTCAAGTTTTCAAATACGTGCTATGATTATCGAGTACCCCGCTATACTAACAGATGGCGCTGAAATTAATAACGTTGTGTGTGACATGATTAAGTCGCTGAGTAAGGATTTTGCCAAATTAAGAAATTTAAAAGAGGGGGTACGGATATCAAAAAATTTAATTGAATATTAAATGATAATGAACAAAATTAAACGGTAGTAAATTAATTGCCACACATTGCAGTGCCATCTTTTGGAGAACTGAGTAAACATTAAGTAATGAAGAATAAATGGGTTTACATAGTTACATAATGTAATATCGACACATATAATTGCATAATTATTTAATATTATTTTATTACGATATAATACAAAATTATGAATTCACTATGTCATGAATTATAACTAATCGTTATTATATCATATATTTTAAGCACTTAATAATGGCTCTGGAGGGTGGGTATTTTGAAAAAAAAAAAAAAAATCTTTGTCATTTGCGGAGTAAATGTCAAACGATTTGGGGCTCGCCTTGCCTTCCAGTCGTATAAAAAAAAAAAAGTATGTAAAATTTTATTCCTTGAGTATTATGATACATATTATGGGCATTTCAATCTACCGGTTTACTATTGTTTCGGCGAAAATTATTTAGCAAATTATTAGCTCCCAAACTATTTATCCCATATTTTTATTTAGGCGAAATGTTATTTCCCAACTCAACATTTCGCACTGATATCATTTCCCAACTAATCATTTGATAAATTATTATTATGCAAATTATTACCTGGGATTTTTTTAAGATGTCATTAATATTTTGGTCAAAATGTATTGATTGGCATACCTTAACTTAGCAACATGTTGAATCTCATTAAACCTACTTTCCTACTGACAGGTTATACTGGCTGCTATAAAAAAACCTAACATCGAAGGCTAAGGTGGGAGCTACGCTCCGCTCCGCTTCGCTCCCGCCTTAGCCTTCTGAACATAAACTATCCAAGTCGCTTCTGCTCCGAACCGACTTGCTCGCTCGCTTCGCTCGCTCGCACAAATTTTGAGCTAATACTTTGTAACATAAAAATTGGTAAAATGTTATTTACTTAACAATTTGTTATTTGTCTAAGCCAATCATTTGCTACATAATTATTTGCCACATAAAAGTGTGACGAAGTAAAATTTTGCAATATAAAAATGTTGCGAAATAAGAAAAATGCGAAGTATAGTTATGCCAACGATTGGTTTTCCAAATGAAACTTCGGCGAAAGATTGGTTGCTTATTGTTGCTAAGTGAAATTTGGCGAAACATATTTCGCCGAAAAGGCAGTACACCCAATCTACTGCTGTACCCTGAGTTTATCTCTCCGATTTCAACAAATTTTGGGATGTAGACTCAGTCCATGATTCTGAGCTGTAAAACAGGGTCTTCAGATGTGAATGTGAAACTTAGTGAACAGGTTTTTCAGTTGATATTTATCCGCAGTTTGAAAAAAGTTTTCGAAAATCCTTATGAATCGGAAAATGTGGAACATTGAAGTTTGTGAGAAAATCTGATTAGGTACTCTCGACCCAACTGTATCGTAACCCACTGTGAAGCCTTTTCGTGGAAAAAGTCATAGTGACATCGCATTGTTTTACAAGGGAATTTATTATGACTCTGTGATAAAATTCAACTTTGCGTCCGGACTCAAAGGTTTACAATACAATACAATACAAATGCTCTTTATTGTACACCAGAAACTACACAACTTTGTTGTTTACTAATGTTTCGGCGAAAAACGTTTGGCAACCTGGTTCATTTGACCACTTTTCATTTCCCAACTGTTTAATATTTCTGAATTTCTGAAACTGTAAATATTTCATGATTTTTATAAAACTAATCTACACGATGGCCCTGAAATAAATCCTGAAATATTTACAGTTGTGTAGTATGTAGAGTTGTGAAATGAAAAGTTGCGAAAAGGCAGTACCCGGAACTCAAATGGTTCGACCTTTGGGTTCGACTAAAGGTTCCCCTGTACTATGGAGTATTTTGTAAATATCGAAATCTACGCAGACGAAGTCGCGGGCAAAAGCTAGTAAAAAATATGTGCACAATATTTTTTAATTATCCACCTGACGGACTAAACAGCTTTTTTAGTCGTCTAGCCTATTGTTGAAAGTCATAATGTAATGTTTGTTATACTATATTGTTTGTAATAACTCTTAAGCCATTAATTGTTCGGAATTGTTATAAAACAACGTAACCTAATCTATGAAGTTCTACAGGCGCCACCATTTAAAAATTTCTTGAAGAATGTACTATTTCGGCAAAAGTTATGACGAATATACATTATGACTTTCAGAAATTATGCGATTAGATACACATCCTGAACTCCCATTAGGTTGACTGACAGCATCAGTGTTGCAGACGACCGACGGATACAGGTAGCAAGTCAGCATTCATTATGGTGTTCTAAAGGAGAGGTTTATGTAGTAAACATTATCTGGCTGATGTAGAAACTGCGCTGAGACCAGTGCTCTGCTATTAGCTATTGTTACGCTGTGGCTTTGCATTTGAGGCAAGTTCTAAACAAATAGCCTTTGTTTATGAGATATACACGCGTTAAAGATAGAATGTCCTATTCCTTACTGACGCTTTAGGCTGATTTCACACCGAGATGCGATACGACAAAGAATGGCCACTGACGAGGATTTCACCAAATGCGATTAGCCGAAATTCTAACTTCGCATATCGCCGTCCCGCTCATGCTAACAGCATTTAAAGGGAGCAAAAAGGGACGGTATGAAATCTTCGAATGTTAGAGTAGCCCATGCTTTGGAGGTACATCTTAATAAATACTTAGTCACACTGATTCATATAATACAGTTCTTAATAACTAATCATTGAATATTCAGCTGTGCACACACTCACTGACCTTGCGCAAGTGCAGGAGACCTCCAGCGTGTTTCAAGTGTACACGCATCTTTTCGGGCCGCTTGTATGGCTTATGATAACTTGACAACTATAAAAAAGAAAAAAAAAGTCTACTGGTTTAGAACTCTTAAGTAACATACAGTTCAACAGGTCGGGATACGTTCAAAATCGTGACCAGCTCTAAAATTATCAATAATGCCATACAATATACATTATAATATTGTTACCTATTTACAATATAAAATCTTTTTTTTAATCCACTCGCAGTTTTTTTAGCGGATGCTTTATTGAAATATGTACACTATGTCTCTCAGACAGTAATGACGAATCTAATTGAATGTGAGGTAATGAGAGCTAAGAGGTATGGGAAATTTCGCTAGATGGTGTTATTTAGTATCATAAGGTTTTTTAGTGGATGCTCATTTAGTTATTAGCCAATTGCATTGCAAACAAGACCATACGTCAAAAAAACCTTACGATACTAACGCCATCTAGCGATGTTTCTCCTGTCTTATTGCCCTCATTACCAGATAAAATCAATCCAGCTACTTAGGCTGCAGAAAGGACCAAGACAAACATTACATACATACATTCGAAAAACATAACCCTCTTTCGAAGGCAGTTTTGGTAAAAATGTCAAATTCAAAATATCTTTGTTGAATTTAGGCTATAACAAGCACTTATAAATGTCAAAAAATCTGCCACCGGTCCGGAAAAACCTCTGTTGAGAAGAAATGATGACATCTCTTGTGTATCCTTTTAAATTTGTTTCACTGTAGCAATGGCGAACAATCTCAGGTCCGTCGTAAAGACGTATAAATGGTTTTTACGATACATCATAGGCTGAACATGGACGCTAAACGCCCGACCCTTTGTCTTTCGATTTGTATCTTGATCGAACTATTTTTGTCGATTTACCAGCCTATAAAAGTGGGTTTTAATGGATCATCACAATGTTGGGTTCGTTAGTACGTGTTTATTTAAGTTATTTTTAAATGGAACTGCGTATTTTTTGAAGGGGGTCATACTGTTTGTGGCTTTAAAAAGAGGTAATTTTTTCTCAACTTCGGACATCCTGGATTTGTTTGCAATTGCTTATTATTTGGGCATTTTTGTTAAAGAAGTCATTGTCCAGAATCATGGATGCTGTAGGTACATGATGATTAAGAATAAACATATTTTTAATTTTTTTAACACTTGTAAATAAATAAATAAATAAATAAATATCACGGGACACGACACCAATTGACCTAGTCCCAAACTAAGCAAAGCTTGTACTATGGGTACTAGGCAACGGATAAACATACTTATATAGATAAATAAATACTTAAATACATATTAAACATCCAAGACCCGAGAACAAACATTCGTATTATTCATACAAAAATCTGCCCCGGCCGAGATTCGAACCTGGGACCTCAAGCTTCGTAGTCAGGTTCTCTAACCACTTAGCCATCCGGTCGTCCAAACTTGTGTATTTTATCATGTATATTATTTATTAAAGACACTGAATTCAAATAAGAAAGAACTTCCCATTGTAAATATAAAAATTATGCCCATTCGGCAAATTTTACTCCAAATTGTTTACTTAGCGATCAAACAGTACATGCATGTTTATGAAAAGGCAGTTTGCTTAGTTCCAAAAGGGTGTAAAAGCTACGCAACTGCCTAAAGAATGTGACCTTTTCAACTTGTTGCCGACGAGCCAGACAGAATAAAAGCAAGTCTGTAACGTCTAGGCGTTGCTATGTTTAGGCTAATCGATAGCAGACGAGTCCGCCCGCCATTTTGTTTTGTGTGGCATGCTATTAGTGCATATGTTTGGAGCAATAAGTTAACACCGAATACCTATATGTATTTGATAAGATTAGATCTTCCAAGTCACAAAATCTGGTGACTGGTGATGTGACATAAAGGTTTGCCTTGGTTCATGCACCAGTCTCCACCGCACAAACCTTGTACCTAATGCAACTGCAATCAAAGTAGAAGTCAAAATATCTTTATTTAATTTAGGCTATAACAAGCACTTATGTCAAAAAAATCTACCTTTGTTTAGAAGAATCCGGCAAGAAACTCAACGAAGTATATGAATTTTTTAAACAGATTTTGAGGTCGGTGACAACCTGGTTAAGATCGCGGGATCGCAGTGGATGCGGAAAGCACAAGACCGGTCTGAGTGGAGAGCCTTGGGGGAGGCCTATGTCCAGCAGTGGACGTGGCTCTACAGTTCCTTTTCATGATGTCACATAGTTTAGTTGAATGTTTCCGTCCAGTTGGTTGGCCTATATCGTGAAACTCACATAAACTACTTACTAATTTTACAATCCAAATATCTGTACTTCCTCAGCGTGTATAGTCACACTCGTTACTAAGTGGACCGAATCACAGTACAAACAATTAAAAGCACATTATGTTCATTCAGCTGTACATCTAATTACAAATGGCGATCGGAATCTAATTGGTTAATTGTTTTCCCATAACGTTACATTCATAACGGTTCAGACAGTACGGTTGGTAACAAAAGCTATTATTGGTTAAAAAAAATCTTCAGAAAAATTCCAGATTCTGCCTGTGGATTAGCGTGCGGTGTCCATTCAAAGACTCAAGTCCAACGACTGTAATCAGCATCATTATCATATCGGGCGTAAGTCGTCCACTGTTGGACATAGGCCTCCCTCAGTACCTCCAGTTGCTTCGGTTGGAAGCAGTCTGCATCCACCGTGAACCCGCGGCTTTAACAAGATCCATCTCAGTCCATAATAATAATATAATATTTATTCCAAAACTTAAGGCTTCATATTAACAAAATAACAATAAGATTGGATTTTGGAGTCTTTTTGCTGGTCTGACAACGGCGCCATATTGTTTCTGGCACTTCGCCAGCAGCTACCGTGGCATGCTCGCTTTGTTCGCTCGACTCGTGCGTAGTGGTCACAATTCATACTAACCACTCCTCGCTTCGCTCTTCGTACCTACCTAATTTTTTTTTTTAGCATATCACGATATGCCCGGTATAAAGCTAGGAATATCGACGAATGCTTTCCTCTAATCGATCTGCCGTATTGTTTCTCAGGCACATCGTGATATGCCTGGCCAACTTTTAGGCATATCATATAATGGCGCCATTTCATGATGTGCCTAGGAATTTCGTGATCTGCCAAATTTTACGATGGACCGCCGACATATAAATATTTTTGCAACTTTGGCCACATCGATCTCTTTTATTTTAATAACAGAATATAATTTAACGCTCAGTAATTGATGCGGTCGCCTTTTTTACCCACCATCTTGTTTTTAAACCCTACCCATAACACTTTATGTCTCCGATAGTACCAGTTAAGTACAGTCAATTCAACCACTAACTGGACGTAATTGTCCCCGCTATTGTGTACCGAAATTAACCTCGAGCTGCGCCTGCGCCGATGCAATCATCGACGTTAACTGGGGATTAAGGGGCTCAACAGCACTTGGGCTTGTTGTACTTTAAAGTACTATTGACGAGGTTTGCAGTTTATTTGGCTAATTTGATTGACTTAGCTCGAAGAATATGCTTGAAGTGTCAATGGGCGGGACACGTTTTTCGAAGAACAGATAAGGGGGGGGGGGGGGGAGAGAGGTGGAGTGGCAACCGCAAACAGAAGAGCGGGAATGCCAGGTAGAATTCCGAGCAAGATGGTTACAGGTGGCGAGTTGTTCATTGCGGCGTTCTTAGGGGGAAGTCTTTTGTAAACAGCGGACGTCTTCCATCTGATGTTAGTGGGAGTTTAATGTATGTTTTTTCTGAAAACAATAGAGAAAATCCTTATAAAATAGAAAACCTTAAAACTGTGGCAGATCAATAGAAAACCTCAAAACTTGCATGAAAGAGCAAATTCCTCCTAATACAAGTACTTCACTTAAAAGGAGGATTCAACACTAGTTTTAACACTAAAGTTGAAAATAAATAATTTTGAATTTTTGAGATCAAAAATAGTGACAGCAATGCAAGAGTGAGAATCAAATACCATCTTAATCGAATAGTTGTGTAAACACCCGTACAAATATTTCTGTAATAAACAATGATTGTTTATTCATCATTCTGTCTGTGTTTATTTTTTATTTATTTTTGTTTATCGTCAAACAACCGCGTACTATACGCTGTTGACTATAGTCCTTGCGATCGTTTGAACTTTGAAGTTTCATATTCGAACTTCGCATCGTGCCGGAATGATGTCGGCATTAAAAAATAATTCGAAGGCACTGCTCCTGTACCCAAGCCTGTAGTTCTAATTTTTTTTTTCAAAAACATGTCTAAAATGGTTCCAGCCAGAAAAACCGTACGAATCGAAGTCCCGATACAGGGTGAACGGTAATTACGTGGTCCGTTAGAAGCATCTCCGCTTATACAGCGTGTCCGGCCTAGCTTTATATAGCAAACGCCCTGTTTCGCCGCGTGCGCTGCGTATGGTTGCTTCATGTAGGATACAAATGGGATGATTCAATAGTTATTTGTTATGACGGCTGGAAAGTAGCTTTTTTCCGCGAGTGCTTAAAAACCCGAGGATGCGAAGGATTGAACCAAGAGCGTAGCGAGTTCATCTAGTGTTCGACCGTAACATGATTTTTTGCCGAAACCGTAAATGACAATAGTATAGTCCTCATATTCGATAATAGTAATTTTATAGGCGAAACTTTCAATCACTATAAAATTGTAGAAACTTATTACACGACGTGGATTACTGCCGAACGCTGTACGGAAGCTCACGAACGACAAAACCATCAGCTGCTCCCCTACTGTCTCCTTTCATTTTGTCCGAATAAAAAAAGACAACATCACATTTATTTGCCACATAAAATTGGTCCAAACGTAGTGAAACTGCTAAGTTTCTTATTGGAATTCTATTACGTCCACCGCCTACTTAGCTTAAACACAAACAATGACCTTTTACAATGATTATGGATCGTAATTCGTAATCGAAATGGTTAAGGAAAGACAATCGTGACCGGAAATAAACGATGAGTCAGTAAGTGCAAGGTCGGTTAGTGTAGGTTAGGGTCAAGGACCTCAGGTGACCGATAAGGCTGGATGATAGGATGATCTGTGGAACTGGCATTATATTACGGAGTTCGGTTATCGTGCCGATGCACTGATGGTATTTCACAGAAGTAGGTGGGAACGCGATACGAACTTCGAGTTGCAGTAGTGCAGTTTGTGTATTACAAAGTTAACGAAATCTAAAAAAATCCGGCCAAGAGCGTGTTGGACACGCCCAGGATAGGGTTCCGTAGGCATTACGAAAAAATCAGGTAATGTTTTTCTGAGGATTTCGTATTGAGTAAGGAATCTTCTAACTTTAGGTATGTTTTATAACTTAGGCTGCTACTTACTCTTAAACTACTAATAATTCTCAAGCCACTTAGCCGTTGTAATTTTCCATGTAAATATGATATATTTACTATTTTCCTTTATACTTTTTACAGGCTTAGGACTATCAGCAATTTTTATAATTTTTTCAATTGAGAAGTGCATAATTGCTTGTTTTCAAGTTGGCGGAACGTTGTCAGCCGCCATACTCCTACTCGTACGCTAAAAGAATCGCGGATGGAAACGCGTACTCACGCGTCCAAGCCAAAACCTATTCCAGTAAATACGTCTCACCTCTAGCCAGTTCTAATAGTTCACGCGGACATTGTATTAGCACAGTATTTTCCCAACAGTTAGCCATCTTCAGTACAGCCCTATCTTAATAATTTAGCGCGCACCTTTTTCCTCTTCGATCTTATCGATATCGACAGTCAAAACACGCAGCACTAATTAAGTGCATAACGGTGCTGTCGACTATCGACACCTAGCTATCGTTCGGACCCCCGACCTCTCTAATTTGTGAACGGGGTATTAGAGATGGGAAAATTTACGCTTAGGATCCTGGTTGGTCCCATATAAATCGTGAACAGCTCAAAAATTCTTAGCAATGGATCCCGACTGTTGGACTTTAAATTACCTACCTGACAGAGTTCTAGGCCACTAGACTTATTTTCTTCATTTCAGTTTTTAAGGCAGTCGGGTTTTTTGATTTTTGTAATTTAATGTTTTGTGTTTTTCTTATTGTGCCAAAGTTTTCCAAGTAAAATATTCTTATTTATAATATTAGTAGGATTCTAAACACAGGCTTGTTCAGCTCCCCGCACACAACTCATGAACTTTCAAAATAAATATGGCGTCTGTTTACAAACGTCAGTGTACAGGTATTGTCGGAGTACATCTTGTATGGAATATTGGGCTTTACATTTAGCACCAACCTGCGTTTGTCAATAAGACAGTGCATAAACAAAAGCTGCAGATTTCTTAGCAAAAAGTTCATAGAATGGAGGAATGTTTGTCTTTGAGTGTTGACAGACTTAGGTAAATTATAAGTAGTGTTGACGTACTTCCATTATAAGTAGTGTTACTTAGACGAAGCTGCAAAGTACAGTAAATAACCTAACTAACTTAGAAAGTTGTGAAACATTTTTATTTCAAAGTTAATTTTCTCAAAAATGACTGAGTTTATTTTAATGCACCACTCCGCAAAGGAACTTGCTTTAACGTAAAAAAAACCTAAATTGAAAATACAAACCGAAACATAGATGCACAGAAAAACCAGAAAAATAAGACCAACACTGGGAATCGAACCCAGGTCCTCGGCATCTCTTGTCCGGGTGAACGGTTAGTTCCGAAGGAGATATTGAAGGCTTCTCGTTGAGAGTTAGACAATATAGGTAACTGCTTAAGTTATAAAGTAAAGTAAAAACAAGCTGAGATATGTGATGCATAGGGAAATTCGTGTCTGTGCCCTTGACCAGCAGTGGTGTAGGGGTATAGCACGCGGCACGGAATGCCGAGGACCTGGGTTCGATTCCCAGTGTTGGTCTTATTTTTCTGGTTTTTCTGTGCATCTATGTTTCGGTTTGTATTTTCAATTTAGGTTTCACGGGATGACCGTAAAAGTAAAAATTTGGAATTGAAATAAAAAAAACAAAAAGATTCCAAAAAACCAATCATAGTAAAAAAAACCGTTTGAGAATTAGTACTATTGACGTCCAGGGCCGGACTTAGAGAAGGGCAACCGGGGCTACAGCCCGGGGCCTCCACAAAAGAGGGGGCCAGCCCCCAGTAGAGAATTCGAATTTTTGTTTTTTCAAATTCCGATAAGTAAACACTAGTAAACAACTATTCCTCTAGTTATATTCAGGTAATCAGTAAAATATCAAAAACTCACATTGCCCTAATTTTAAGGGTGTCCCCAATCTTTCTTTCGTTCCACCATTGCTGCTTCACTTTTTTGGGCCATACATAAAAAGATTGAGTATGACTAAATTAGGTAAACAAACAAAATCCCATCCCATCCATCTTAGGCCTCTACGTTGGTGTTCAGGTGTCTATGTGGTGGTGATCTCTTACCATCTGGAGACCCACTTGCACGTTTGCCATCCAGTCAAATAAAAAAATTTTACCTAGTTTGTGTTGGTGATTTGACGATATTATTTCAAAGGAATTATTAAGAAAACGATAGTTACCTATGACGGTTTGGTATTTAGTTAGTCCATCGTTCAAAAAAATTACAGAAATTAATGTCTTCTTCGTTCTTAAACAAATTATTCCTTTAGAGCCATTCATTGTTTTGGTTTTAAATTACAAGAAATATCTACATTGTTTTTCATCAACAAAAATGAATAAGAAATTAAAAACAAAAAACTGTCAGTAGATACTCGAGAAAAGCTTGTATTTTTAAGCGTAAACAAAACCTGCGCTCGCGCACCCTGAGTGTTTGCGGCGACGCGTTTAGCACGAACCACAATATTATCACTGCGTCGATGGTCCCCAGTTTATTATTCGAATACACTACCAAAAATAACTTCACTGGACGAATGCTTTTTGTTTTTGTTTAGCCTCTCCTGCTCTAACAAGAATGAATAAACGTTCGAGATGTTTATCGGAAAGATTGTGGGAACAAAAATTAAGACGCTCAGTATAAAATAATAGATTGTACAATAAGCGTATAAAACTAAGTTATGAACAAATTTACGATTTGCTTTTTATTTCTATTGCGAGGAAAGTAAACGGAAACAGTGGAAACAAAGTACCTATTCATTTACTATAGACTAATAGATATCTTTGACTCGAGTGGAAGCTAAGCTATAGGTAGAGTCATTCACGATGACGCGTGCCGTGGTTCTTATTACAATGTCATTAATGGCTAATTTTGACAAAATCACGCGTCTTCGTCGATGGCACTAGGTAACCTTTGAGATCATTGTAACTGAGATGTTCTCTCTTGTAGGGAACCCGTATCGTGAAATTAACATTTTCCTTATGTAACCTGGAAAGTGGTAGGACCGGAAAGGATCCGGAAAGTTGCAGGTGGTAGGAGTGCAAGGTCCGCCTGGAGTGCTACCACATGATTTGACTGAAGAGTTCCTTTGCACCAGGGCCCCACGGACCGAGCGTCTCAGGCAGGCAACGTTGTATCCGTCGTCAAAACCACTATTTGCATCTTTGGTATATCTAGATGATTTCGGTCCTCCTTCAAAATATATGTAACTTTCTGGCCCCAAATGAAGAAACCCCACCACTGCTGTAGGACATTGACATGTTACCCAGCCTGAACGGTTCTCAAAGGGCCGCACCGTTAACCTAAGTAATTGCCTACGAAAAAGGCCCAACAAACAAATGGGCCCCGTCATCCTTTTATGGTGAATAACATTACTCGAGAATCGGACGAGGTGCATGCGGAATGACGATTGACGACCATTTTGTTTGTAACTTAGAGCATTAAGCCAGGAGGAGTTACAACCACACTGGCACGGCAAGGGTTTTCTCTGTCCATTGCGTGTGTTACCAGGTAGGCGAAGCTAGTCCTTTATAAAGTGTAGGCCAATATACACAACCAATCATTACGGTAAGATTGAGGCGTTATTTAACGAAGGTTGAACGCCCAAATGTTACTCAAAACCGATGATTCCCACGGTTTTAGAAACCACCGTTTTCTTAACCCTATAGATTGTCATCGAAGACCTTGACTCCATGATGCTCGTCAAAGTGTACCGTTACGAAATGCATTGCTTAACAGAATAGGTAACTTTTGCTTATCAGATCTACATGCTGATTTGCTGACTCCAGTCGGTAGTCAGTCGGTAGGCAGTCAGTTGAAGATAATCGTTATAACATTCATCTTCAGCATTTACAAGTCCCACTGCTGTTAGGGTTATGAGATGATGGCCTAAGTGTTGGCATGACACGGATTAAGAATTTGGCACACGTTGGGCTTCGCAACAATCAGGATGTTTTTCTTAAAAAAAGTTAGAAAAACTCAAAATGGGCCCGGGATTGAACCCATGATCCTTCGCTTGAGAGTTCATATGTCAAACCACTGTCAAATCACGGTATTTTTTCCACAATTTAACATTATTACTTTTTACGCAGTTGGACTACTCCCTCGAAAATTTTACCTACTGAAATGTGCAAGCAAGCAATGCACAATAAAACCGCGCCAAAAGAAGGGTATTCTATATTCTGCTGTATTTTTTTTTATTACATTATCAGCTAAATAACTTTTAACCTATTTGCAACAAATCAAAGATTTTATACAGCAAATGATTATGTATAATCAAACATGAATTCAAGCCACACCTTACAAAATGCTACAACTCACTCGGAAATGTCAGAAAAATGCGAAACCGCGCGTCGATTGTTATCAAGACTCGATGTCGAAATGTTTGTAAACTGTATCGATAGTCGGTACGGGTCTGTATCGATTATCTTGGTAAACTGGGACGATCATCTGATAATGGCACCGTTTAATTGTGCGGTCCACGCCGAATTGGCTGTCATAATAATTTCTAATCTACCGCCTTTTGTTTTTGCATCTGGCAATACTGGCAAAGATGGTCGACTGTAGGCCAAGAGTTTTAAGAGGCAGTCCGTTTGAGAATAGCCTTAGATGGGCCAATCAACTTTTTAATCCACACTAATCTGTCCGCGACTTTTAAACAATTGCAGATTTTTGTAAGTAAACATGTTTTTTCTGTAATTCAATAAATTTCATTAAATGCAAATAAATAAATTTCATTTCAATAGATGGTGTCTTCGTCGATAATCGTAAGATTATATATTTTTCATAATCCTTGGATTATTCCATTCAAAATAAAAAAAATTAGCCACGCTCGAGAATGTCGAGATGACGTTTTTTATTAAACAACTTTGAGGCCCTCCCCTTCTTTTACGTCACTCTCAAATTGTCAGATTAGTGGAATATACACGTCTTAGCAAGTAACTAACTTACCCTACCTTTTCTATAAACCGAATCTGATAATTTTTTTTTTACTAATCTGATCCTTTATCCTTGACGGGGGGCCATATATGTATAAGGGGCTCATATTTGGTGGAAGTACTTAAACGGGTACAAGGTATCCCCCTGTATACTCATCTGCCGCGCTTTAGTAAATCCCAAAATCCCCGCTTTGGCTCCCCTACTACTATGGCCCAAAAAGCAAGACTAGACTTTAGAGACTCCTTAACTCAAAAAATCTTTTTAATTTAAGATTAGAAGCTAAGGTTTGTCAAGTAAATTATGCAATTTTTATTGAAATAAACAGTTTAAATTTATATATTTTTTTTTAGTAGTGCTTCGACCCTGCTTTGTCATTTTTCAAAACTGTCCTAATATTGTTGTTTACTGAGAGGTGAATCTAGTTTTGAGCTAGACTGTTAGTTACAAATTCGCGTCAAGATGTCCACAAGCTCTTAGCCTATCGCCGTCGGAACAGGAATGCTGGGTCATGCCATTTGAACGAGATGGCTGCGACAACTGTTCCGTCTTATTATACCGAGAAATTCTGGTTCCTGTTACTTAACCTATAATGGCCGTTACAGGGTTGCTTTGTAAATTGACTTCGAAGAATTGGCCGATAAAGTTGTAAAATGGACTACCAAATTAGAGAAAAGAAAGGCATTTATTCACATTCACAAAGACACACAAAAAAGGAAAAAAAGAAGAAAGATGTTTATTTACACATTTTCGATACATTGACCTATCGCCTCTCAAGCAGAGGGTTGTGGATTCAAACCCCGGCTCGTACCTCTGAGTTTTTCGAAATTCATGTGCGGAATTACACTTGATATTTACCACGAGCTTTGCGGTAAAGGAAAACATCTTGAGGAAACCAGCAGAACCTGCGAAGCAATTCAATGGTTGCGTGTGAAGTTCCCAATCCGCACTGGGCCCCGTGTGGGAACTATGGACCAAACTCTCTTTTTCTGATAGGAGACTTGTGCCCAGCAGTAGGACGTATATAGGCTGGGATGATGATGGATGGACAGCATAACCCATTTCATGCTAAACTTTAATTTAATGGAGTATTTAAACATACTAGTGTAACAAACAAATTCATACTCGCATGTAACCCAAGTTAGGAATGTAAGCATCACTTGAATTGGCGCGTGGGTACGATAGTTTTGTATACTTTAACCTACTCTGACAGGAAGCTGATTGCGTTATAAATAATAACTTTGTTTAAAATAAAGCTTCTTTAGCGGTGGGCGACGGAGGCCGAGCGCCACCGGGCGGTTAAAAAACACGTTTGAATCATAAATATTAATTAATCATTGAGAGAGCGGAATTAAATACGGCTTCCCGAAGCGGATACTAATCTGACAGACGAGGACGGTAATTAGGACTCTGAAAAAACGCATTTCGTTATGCAAGCTGTATTTTGGCGAGGATTAACATATTTTATCGCTAAAAGCGATTCCACTTGTTTTTAACAGCACATTGTGTCTTAAGCTTAAGGGCGGTTAATAAGGAATTGCGAATGAGTCCTTCGGAACCCCGAACGAGAAGATTAATGTATTTGACATTAATTTTAATCTTGACAAAAGGGTCTTCACAGACGGGCAGAACAGCAGACAGACGAAGTGGTTCTTTGTGGGTTCCGTGTACACAACTCTAAAAAGAAAAACCTGTAAAGAAAGTTACATAAACAATTTGTTACAAAATGATACCAACCCGCGTTGGTCTTCCATTTAATACATCAGTGTATACAGTTTACCATACAAAAACAATCAGCGACGATGTAGACTTTACTGAATGTAATAGTTGTATTTCATTCATAAGTAATAATTACTATTTTTAAAAAGAAAAACTGCCTTTTGTTGCTCATAATGTCATCGGTTCTATTTTTAAAGCTGTTACAAAACCAGGCAGGTGGCAATACTGGCAACACTGCGTGCGTAGAGTTG
Organism: Choristoneura rosaceana; assembly: GCA_037349165.1. Lineage (NCBI taxonomy): Eukaryota > Metazoa > Arthropoda > Insecta > Lepidoptera > Tortricidae > Choristoneura > Choristoneura rosaceana. The sequence continues at coordinate 1,893,508 of JAZBNJ010000036.1, forward strand.
CAACACGTATCGATAGTATTCAGCGTGTACCTTGTTCTTGGAATTTGTATCGAGTAATGATGCTTTTTGCTATTCAACGCCATCTGTTGGTCACAAAGTAAATAACAGTTTATTGCGTACTAATAAGTTGAGTGAGTGTTTCTGTGACAGAAGCTGGCGCTAGTATCGGGAAGTCTGTTTGACAACTTTGACGTTTGTCATTGGTTAAGAAACTAAATAAGCCAATTGCAAGCAAGACTCTACAGTCAAATATACCTCTCTATACCTAATTTTTTTTTCTAATAACCTTTTACTAAAAAAAATTGATGTAATCAGTGAAGTCTTATGGCGTGACCAAGCAAAGCAAAGATTCATTTATATACATATTTTGTTAAAGTATTTTGTAACCAACATACATTTTTTTCTTTTTTTCCTTTTTTGTGTGTTTTTCGTAATAGACGCATTCTTTATTCGGATTTAAACATGTGTACAACAAGGACCAATATCAGACACAAGAAAACGTCTATAAATATCTGATACTACTCTATTTCTAGGGCGGGTAGGACGTTTCAGACATTTTTGTACGCTTCGCTGTGTCAGATATTAATGCATGCAACTGTACTAGCCTCAGATGCGCTCTCAACTTCTCTATTTTCGTTGACAACAATCCACAAAGCTCATATGAAATTTCTCAGAAATTTATGGCTAGCGGTACTGTAGGAATTTTTAGTACTGGCAATAAAATATGGCTGAATAGTCTGTGAATCCAGGGAGCCAACAGGAAGACCTTCGGAGCTATAACTTTGTTTGTATGGTCTGAATGGGCGATACATCACATGGACATGTCTAGGCTTTGAACATGTTTACAATCGTAACACCTGGAGACATCGTTACTTTTCGCACATCTCTATTACATAATAAATTTATCCATGGATTGCTCGTGTGTACTTACATCAAAAGCTGCCTCGGGTTCTTTTTTTTTATTGAGTGTTGCTAGTTAGAAGCTTTTGCCTGTGACTAGGTAAAACACGAACTGATTCATGCGAGTCCACAAAAAGACTAGATCCAAAGACTAGGTCCACGAGTATCTACGAGTACTTAACTCAATTGAGTCATTGCGTAAACAAAATGATTCCCGTAAACGCGCTCCCGTGATTGCGTATACATTATACAATACACCGTACTAGTTTTAGTAGTTTTACAAATATTGAACTACCGTGACAGTTCAGTGTTCACACTTTTTTTTTTAATTTTAACTTATATTAAATAACGACTAAAAACTTCCCTTCATACGTTATACAGGCTTAGGACTGTCAGCAATTTTTATAAAATTTTCATTTCAAAAGTGTACATAAACGATTGTTTTCAAGTTGGCGGAACGTTGTCAGCCGCCGTACTCCTAAATACTCATTCGCTAAAAGAATCGCGGGCGGGAACGCGTACTCACGCGTCCAAGCCAAAACCTATTCCAGTAAATATGTCTCATCTCTACCTGTGACTTCGTCTGTGAAGTAATCGTTTTATTGATATGCCGCGGGAACTATTCCGGGATAGAAACTATCCCTTGCCGGGATCTCAAACATCTCCGTGCTAATTATGTTCATCTAAAACAGTTGGTCGCTTCAAGCATAAACGGCATGGACCTAAAGATGTTTCATTCGTCGCTGCGCTTCATTGCGATTTCGGTCCCCAGTGATATCTGGTAGATGTACGAGTAAGGCAATTTATAAACATGTTTATAATTTTACATTTTCAAGTAATCATCATAAGTCCCCAATCCGCACTGGGCCCGCGTGGGAACTATGGCCCAAGCCCTCTCATTCTGAGAGGAGGCCTGTGCCCAGCAGTGGGACGTATATAGGCTGGGATGAAGTAATCATCATTACTTTGTCAATCATCGATTTGCAAGTTTAATTGTCATTAACGGCGCTTCCAAAAATGTCAACGGCCATTACGCCGATTCAAAATAATTGCCAGAAAATAACATTTAGAGGGATATAATTGTGTTCCTTTTACGCTTGAGACGACGGATAGGAACAACGCAATCGTCAATAAACAACTAAAAAACGTTATCTAAACATGGCCATGCTACGCCTTATCTCATAAACTCGGCGTTAACAATATCTAACGGTGTTACCTGCTGCGACCATCAAATTTCCCCGTATTTGTGCCTTTAGTAGGTCATTTTTTACATCGACGACAGGTTTTTAAACGCGTGCTTGTGTGAATTTTAGATTCCAACTATTTGCGATTATATCGATGTTTTTGTTATTGGTCGTTGACTTCACTGGCTGACCTGTGCGGACTTATTGTGACTATAACTGTCTTGCTTTAAGATACGATGTTGAAGTAGGACAGGTAATGTGGAATAGGTTTGGTATTATTTGGTGCCGCTACGATTTCTCTGATGGTTCAGTTCTTTTGTCTATACCATATAAAAAAAAAACATGGCGCCGTCTGCTAGATACAAAAATATTTCGTTAGTTGACCTCTTGACCTAACCAACCTAACTAATTTTATTTCGGACTTCGAATCCATAATTTTTTATTCGACTCATTTATCTTAATATTACACAAGCAAGATATTCTAAAATCATTTCTGAATTTTTCGGTCATTGGTTAATCAAGTCCAAAATAACATATATTTTTCACCTAAAATTTTCATTTGTCAATCTCGATAAAAAAATCGGGAAAAACGAATTAATCAATGAGTTCTTCGAAATTAGCCAAACATTACCTGCAATATTCTAAATTTATGTGGTGATTCCAAACTAGTTTAAAAATAAAATACCTGGCTGCCCAACTGAGTCTTCCATCCTTTCAACAGTCCTTAGTATTTAAGGAGTAACAATAGGATTATGATATCTTCCACGTGAGCGAAGCCTCAGGAATAAGCTAGTGAAATAACAAGGAAGATAGTTCGCCGTGAAGGTTCCTGAACCCGAAATGTCAAGACAAGGCGAAAACGAGCTTACGAAACGTCGCCGATTTCCGCATACCACACTCTACTTCTTGTTTCATTGCATCTTAAACTATGTAATTTATGATAGCTTTTAAATACTTCGTGCTACTTGCTTCACTAGGTCAAAACAACAGTTTTCAAATAAAGTAGTCAAGGGAGAATGCCGTTAATGATCCTCTCTGAGTGTGCTAGGAAAGAAGTTCGAGAAGAGTGGCGCCGGGCAAAGAAGAGAAGCGTTCTGTCTGTGAGTCCTTAACCGACCAAGATCAAGACCAAGTGTAGGAAAGTGACATAAAAAAGCCGAATACAAGTAGTTTATTAAGACGCACCTGTATTAAAATGTTTCACCATTGCTAATCCATCTGTACCGATAACTCTAATGCCTGTAGCTATTTGTGTCGCTAAAGGCAAATTACTTTTAGAACTAGAAACAAAAGAATTGTTTTATTTATTTTCATTTTATTTTATATATGTATATACCTCCTACTGTAAGGCACAGGTCACCTTTCAGAACGAGCGGGCTTTACTTCAAACAAACAAAAACTCGTGCGGCCTGTATTTCTGAATAGTTCACTTATATTTTATTTTTCACAAAATTGCTGTATCAGTATCGCATGCGAACTTGTATCGCCGGTTCATATCGATATCCGACAATGATTCAAGATCACAGCACCCGACAAAAACGCTTCCGGCTATCGGGTTACCCTTGCCGCGATATAAGGGAGTCGCCGTCCTCACTCCGCCCGATAACGGAGTCGACGAAGGTTGCAATTACACTTTAATTTATCGGACCCAATATCTGACTAATATGGAAGCACTTATTCTGTATGAAAAATAAAGGCTAGTATTTTTAAAGCCGTGGTGGCCTAGTGTTGAGCCTATGGCCTCTCAAGAAACTCGTGAATTTTTGGAAATTCATTCGAAATTTACCACGAGTTTTAAGGTGAAGATAAACATGGTGAGGACTGTGTAAAGTTGTGAAGTGTGTGGAGTTCTCAATCCGCACTGGGCCCGCGTGGGAACTATGTCCCAAGTCCTCTCATTCTAAGAGAAGACATTAATATGCACAGCAATGGGATACACTCGTATTAGACTGAAGATAGAAGGTATTGATTATGTTTAGTTTTTTTATGGTCTTAAGTTTTTGTTTAAATGTAAATATTTGTAGGGCTTGAACGGTTACTGATTTTAATTAATAACACTTTTCTTAAATGAAACTTGATATATCTAGGCTGATATAAAGCCAAGTTTGAACAAAATCGGCTCACTAATTCCCGCCCGAGATATATAAGATTTAAAGTGGCCATAACTTTTTCCGTTTTTCAGTATTGTTCTTACTGCTCTATAGAAGTAGCCAATAAGAGAGCGTTTACAGTACAGCATAAAAGTATATTGTTACGTTAATTTTATGTCCGCCATTTGCAACGGAAGCGGCCACGTGCGCCCGCGCAGGTGGGCGGGCGTTGTCACGTGCGCATTGTCTGCGGTGTGCGAATAGCGAAGAAGTTTAAAGCCTCATACAGATGGGGTGCGAAATCTGTACTTAAAATTAGGTCTTTAAGGCCAGTTCACAGTAAAATTTAATTTGTGAAATTCGTTAACCTAACCATAGCTATAAGTCTGTGACATGTAATTAAATACTAACAATTTGATCCAAGTTGGTCGAAAAATAAATCTATTATTAATAATTATTATTATTAAAACAAGACGCGACGTTACGAAGAATATACGTCGAATGAGTGGTAATTGACCAACTAAAGCTGTATTTAGACGGCGCAAGAAATATCGTGCGCGTTTCTTTACACTAATAGGCCATTTTTTTAATAAGATAGTCTTCAGCCTTTGCTTTGCAGTAGTCCATATGAATAAACTACACCAATTTACCTTGCTTCTCCTCTAAACACTTGTTTATAGTCACAAGAAGAGTTTATTCCATATTTTATTATATTCCATATTTTATTTACCTAGGTATGTTGGATTGCGACAGAAAATCCCAGAGAAGGATTTCCCCTGAGGTTAATGAATCATTCTAAACACTGTTATATATTTTATTACTTAAGTATTCTGATCTAAAGAATATACTCGTATCTTTAAATCAGAATACATATGTAATAAAAATTGTTCTCTAGGTCAAGAGCTTCGCACGTAACCGGTTATCAACAAGGAAACCGTGAAGTAATAAATTCGCTTTACTTATAAAAAATACCAATTACAAAGCCGTTAAAAACAAAATGAGGGCGCAAATACTCAAATAGCCTCTTCAAGTTCTTTTCGCTTATTTTTGAAGTAACCGAATTATTTTAGCAATCGTATATACTTAAACATCGATCCTGATTACTGATAAATATATTTTCCAAGTGTTTAGTTTCCCTGTTATGCGAAACGATTTGTTTTCCTAAAACTGTAAACTTTTCAGGATATATATTTGAAGACTATCTCGTACAACCATGGAATAGGTTAGGAAAGAAAGAAAAAAATATGTATCTATAATATCAATAACACATACCTACACGAACAAAAATAGTCAAAAAATTCGTAGATACTATTATAAAAGGATTCCGGCTCAGCATATCGCTATAATGAGCGGGCCACATCGCTCGAAGAACAAATAACCGTTGGGGGAGAAAAGTCCTCGAGTGGCGACCACGAACCGGAAGACGAAGCGTTGGCAGGCCTCCCACCAGGTGGACTGACGACATCGTGAGAGTTGTGGGAAAGTGGATGCAAGTGGCGAGTTGTCGTTCATTATGGCGTTCTAAGGGGGAGGCCTTTGTCCAGCAGTGGACGTCTTCCGGCTGATGATGATGATGATGATGATATCGCTGTAAGATACCCGTTTATCTGAAACTGTCGCGTACATGATTCAATTCAGTTAACATATTCCAAGTGACAAATTAATCAGGTCACCTTTTAACATACAAACAGGTTGTTTTACCTAGCTGAAGCTATTACTATGCAAATGAAGCAATATACTCAAACAGTAACTAAACGTTTTTGCTTGACGAAATGCGGGCATGTTCACTTATCCAGTCCAGTTTTATTACAGTCGACTTTGTAAATGTCGGAGTTGTGTGGTCAAAAATATATGAATACTCAACTCGCACGATTGATACAGCCGTATTCAGATGTTTATAAGCATCTAGACATCTAACAACAAACATACACTTGGTGTTCCTTAGTCTGACCGACGTTTGACCCACATATAGAGGGCTTTTGCGAAATCGCTGTCAAAAACACAGTGTACTGAAAAAAGAAATCATCATTGATTAGGTCATATAGAAAGACAGATATAAAAAACAAGATTTTTCAGACTTTTCTTATTGATGGTGTGTGATATAAGAGCTGGTTTCGTACGAAATTTCAAGCTTCTGGGACAATCTCAAGTATCCTACAGCTTTATCGGTTACGGCATTTAGTAGAAAACACGTGTTTTAAAGACTGTATTTTTTGATTGCGTTGAGTTAAGCTTGATTTTATCATTACTTCAAGGGGTAACAAACCTGAGTATTTGATATTAATTTCTGTTTGATACTTACCTGACAATAAGTGTCTTGACAGGAAAACAGACCATTCCGTTTGCCCTGTTTGTTTATTTATTTATTTGGGTCAAATCTTGCAAGTTAAAGTTGACCCACTTCCAGTGGTCGGATAGACCTGAAATTCGACATACTTATCTAAACCTGGTGGCAATGCAATAATCTGTCAGTGAAATCCTGGTGGACCAGGCAGGATCGTCTGCAGGAGGGAACTCCTCGACGGTTTATTTATGGTATCAACTTGAAATTTGGTTCGGAATTGTAGTTTGGATAACAACGTGGCTACGTACGATTAGCCATAATTACAGTCTGCAAAAAAGCTTGTGTTAAAAATATTAAAAAGATTATTAAGTAATCCATTGTTTTGGACAAAACTTCTATAGAAAAGTAACATAAGTACTACATGTTGCTATAGTATTGTATTGTATAATTCTTTATTGTACATATGAAATTAAGTAAAATAAACATATGTAGAAATCTACTAACAATAGTCAATAAGTGATTATGTATTACTAACGAAATGGATTGAAAAGTCTGATTAAATTATTATTATTATTATAAGTCATGTGAAATATTGTATTCTTGTATATGATCGCGGAAAACTTCAAATGTCAACTTTAACTGTATGTATATACGTAACTTCTTGTTTCCTCTACTATACTGTAAACTAAAAATACTAACTTAGATATTAAGTTTCTCATGTAAGTGACAAATTGTTTTTAATGAGAAATAAAGATACTATAAACCGAAAAAGAAAAAGAAGACCCTAATTACAAAACCTAAAAATTTGGCAGCGAGTGTATTCAACTTGCTATTTACCTTCTTCGATGTAACAAGCAGACTCGGTCAAATATATTGGCCCCAATTCAAACGAAATAGGCCACTAGGTGCCGATAGAGCTTTCAATCGGCGCTGTATTCAAAACAAGTTTTTTATACAAAACCACTGACTTGATTTATCGTTTAAATTTGGCAGTTATTTGAGTAAATCTTTTTTCATATACATATCGATAACGAGTCTTAAATGAAATGGCTTTGAGTTCATTTTATTTATATGAATGTAGAAGTGTATTTTTATTCTACTATCCGAACTAATAAATGCGAAAGTAACTATCTGTTCGTCTGTCTGTTACATTTTCACGTCTAAAGCGCTGAACTGATTGAAATGAAATTGTATGATGATATTTTGAGACCCTGGTAAAAACAAAGATAATTTTGATCTGATTTTTTTTGATTGATTTGATTTGATTTGATTTTTGAGCAAATGATGAATAAATAGCCTAAAAGAATATGTAGAATAATAGCACTTGTACATAACTTTTCTGATAGCTATACGGGCCGCAGGCAAAGCCACGGGTAAAAGCTGTAGTTTATTAAACGGTAAAGGATGTAAGTGAGCTGTCAAAAGCTACTGAATAACTAATGTTTGGAAACAGTAAAAGTTGTTGTTAATAAAAAATACAAGTTTTTGTTGACCTATTGGCATCTTAAAATATAAATAAATAGGTACAGTGGCGTTGAGTAAATATTTTCGACAGGATTTTTTTATATTCTTTAAAAACGAACATATGTTTATTAACGGTTTTTAAAGAAAATGAAAGTCTATCACGAATAAATAAATTATTACAATTAACTATATATTAAGAAGAGTTCTATCAGACCACATTTTTAATTTTCATTAAATTTTTATGGAATAATCAAGAAATACTAACAAAAATGCAACATTCAACAATGAAAAATCAAAAAAGTTTGAAACATACCTACATAAGCTATGGTTGTTTTAAGCCAACGTCTGCCTCTAACTGTGTCAGAATTAGCTTATTCTTATATCCTAGTTCTTTTGTACATTTTATTTCGCGTCTGCGCAGATTGACATCTTAACTAGCATGTGTTTGGATGTAAGTGTTTTTTGTATGAAACATTTCCAAATGTAACAGTCGGTCGGTTTGTAAGTAGCTAAGCTGCTGGGGTGAACAAGGTGTAGACCGATCTCAGGATAAGTCTCGTCTTTTGAAAGTGTGTGTGTTTGGGTGTTTGTCCGTCTTTCACGCCGTAACGGAGCGACGGATCGACGTGATTTTTGGCATAGAAATAGTTTATAAACTAGAGCGTGACGTAGGCTACTTTTTATCCCGAAAAAATGGACAGTTCCCGAAAAAGATAGTCTGATATAATTGGCAGTTCCATTTTTGAAATTTAAGATATGTAATTTCGGTGATGATTGTTTTTAAGTTTTATTGTTATTTTAGTATAAGCTTTATTGGTGGGGTATGTATAAATGTAATCGTTATCCCGCGGGAACAATGCAATTTACCCGTTTAAAAACCATCCTAAAAACAATCCTAAGAATAAACGTGGCAGAATATCAGCGCTGCGTTGTCCTCAGCTTTATGCTGAGTCAGCGCCTTTCTTTTCACGACACTTGGCACCCTTAGTTTAGGTACAGCAAAATTTATGTAATTTTTTTACATTATTTGACTTGTTTGTATTTGTGTATGCATGTGTTGTGAAAAAATAAAGGACAGAGATACCTTTAACATTTAAAATATTAATGATTTTCTAAGATATATTCGGGGTAAGGTTTCCTTTTGAAAAATTCAGCTTCCAAATCCCTACTAATATTATAAATGCGAAAGTAACTCTGTCTGTCTGTCTGTTACGCTTTCACGTCGAAACCGCTGAACCAATTTTGATGAAATTTGGTATATATGTAGTTTGAACCCCAAGGATCAACATAGGATACCTTTTATTCCGGTAGAGGGCGCCACCGCGCGATAACCTAGGTCCGCGCAGACGAAGTCGCGGGCATAAGCTAGTGACAAATAGATAACATATTGACATAAGGTTTTGCTTTTCTATTAACGCATTTGTTTTTTGTATATATTTTTTGTGTAAATAAAATAAATACTATCCCTGAAATGCATGGTCTTAGTCTGGTCACCCCAGCCGTGCGCGTGCGCCGAAATTTAGCCGCGGCTTTTTGTGAATGACTCGAGCGACAGGTTCTGTTAGCCGATAGAGCAAATTTAACGGGACCGCCGACTGTACACGTTTTTGTACGCTGTGCCACAATTGACAGACGCGAGCTTTTGTGGTGGAGTGTAAGAGCTGAAGGGATTTCAAATTAGAACTAGACACGGTTTAGGAACTCATTGTGTTTGTTAAAAAATCGACCAAGAGTAAGTCGTTTTTGCACGCCGGGGGTTCTGTCTGGTATTCTTGGACTACAGAATTTTTATAGGTATTTATATTCATGCGCTTGTTACCTCCACGCGTTCCTGAGATAAAGGGTCTTGACAGACGGACGGACAGCAAAGTGATCCTATAAGGTCTCTTCAAATGATTTCGTACGCCGACAGGCACATCATAGTCAAAGTCAAAGTCAAAATCTCTTTATTCAATTTAGGCTACAACAAGCACTTATGAACGTCAAAAAATTTACCACCGGTTCGGAAAAAACCTTAACTTGCTCTCTTAGACCAAATCTCAAAAACCATAGCTTGCTCTCTTGTTGTTTGTCACCTAACTATACCTATGCTGACGAAATAAATAAATGAATTTGAATTTGAAGGGTTCTGTTTTTTCCTATTTAGGTACGGTACCCTAAAAAACGAAAGGTGGACTAGACGTCCTGTTGAAGTGAGTAAACCGAGCCAGGGTGAGGCGACAATACTTGGAGGTCAAACGCCTTTAACCATAAACTGTGGTCATAGTTAACACTTTATTGCTGTTTTATATTGGAGTCGAATGTCTCTCAATATGACTGTTTTCCTGTGTCTATAGAATGTTACGAAGGCTAATATAACGTGGTAGTAGTTAGTCGATGACCATTTTCTAAATTAATTGTATTTGGTTCTACCTTTTTTGCCATTATTAACCCCCGACGTAAAAAGATTGGTGTTATAAGTTTGACCGCTATGTGTGTCTGTCTGTGGCCTCGTAGTTCTTAAACGGCTGAACTGATTAGAATTGCGGGCTTTTCACTTGAAAGCAGGTTTTCTAGCGATGGTTTTGAGACATGTGTTATCAATATCGGTTCAGTCGTTTTTGAGATATTGAACTTTGAAGTGACAAAGTCGGGGTTTTCCTACTTTTTGTTGGTTAGGTAAGGCTATTTACGAGTATACCAAAATTATTGCGTTTACGCTTAAAGTAGTTGTGGTGTCAATTCTAATTTGTTTTTCATTTGTTTACAGGTAAGTTACTACAAAACCACGAGGAAATATCAAACTTACAGGTTTGTTTGAGTTTAGGCAAACCGGAGAAAAGTCGATTCACACCGTAACATTTTTCATACGAAGTGGATAAGTGACTTTCTTGGGGGATATTCGCTGACGCAGTACTCAAGAACTAGCGTCTCTCAACCCAGCCTTCCGAACCTTAAGAACCAACGTGTAACTACTTATGATATTTTTACGGAATCCCGAATCTATATTTCGTGTCGAAATCCCAACGGAATTGCAACTTTATGTGGCCGCTCTATTTTTTATCCCGAGGGTTTATTTAGTTTTTAAGCAACACAGATTGGCTGAATAATCTCTGTAAAGTATGTTTCTGGAAACTTCAAGCGGTATAGTTTGTCTGCTTAATATCTTTGTTCATTCTAACTGCAGCCGCGAGATTTGGTACATTCAAGGGTTTTAAACATTTTACGAGGGTCAAACTGAAAGTTCTTAGAAAATCAAAAACTGAGCAAACTAGCAAGTTATTAGTTTTATTATATCTTTTCAAAATAGTGTCCATTCACATCAATACACCGCTGCATCCGATGGAACCACTGAGAAAAGCACTTAGCCCAGTCGTCCTTAGGGGTCTCTTTGACGGCCTTTTGAAACGCACCCACTGCTTCCTCGGTGTTCATAAAAAGTTTTCCTCGAAGTTTTTCTTTTATTTTCGGGAATAAATAAAAATCGCAAGGTGCGAGGTCGGGGCTATACGGCGGGTGACCCAGTAATTCCACGTTTGACGTCACTAAATAGTCGATCGTTCGCCTGGCGGTGTGCGACGAGGCGTTGTCGTGGTGAAGAAGGATCCTACTTCGAGGTCGCTTCTCCCGAACTTTTTCCAATACAAGTGGCAAACAATTGTTAGTGTACCACTCTGCAGTAACTGTTTTTTGATCCTCTAAAGCAATTGTCGCATAGTGACCTGTCCTTCCGAAGAACGAGGCCACCATCTTTTTTCCCACGCTTCGACCTCTCTTCACTTTAGTTGGCAACTCCTCGAAAGGAAACACCCATTGAGCAGACTGTCTCTTGGTTTCTGGATCATAACAGTAAACCCAGCTTTCGTCACCCGTAAGTATGTCGAAAACAGCATTTGAGTCACCTCCGTTAAATCTTTCAATCATTTCACGGCACCAATCAACCCGACGGAGTTTTTGGGCCTCGGTCAAATTATGAGGTATCCACCTCGCACAAAGCTTCCTGACCGCTAAATGTTCATGGAGGATTTTATGCACTTGACTCATACCGATGCCTAAGCTTGTCCGAATCTGCTGATACGTCACTCTTTTGTCAGTCTCTATCATACGCTGCACAACACTGATGTTATTTTCAGTCGTCGCCGTAGAAGGCCGTCCCTCACGTAGATCGTCGGTGAGATTAGTGCGACCACGTTTAAACTCATTAAACCAGTTGTAAATGGTCGCACGAGATGGAGCTTCATCATGAAAGGCCAATCGAAGTCTATCATAGCTTTCTTGTTGACTTAAATGACATCGAAAGTCATAAAAAATCATTGCACGAAAATTTTCGCGAGTTAAATTCATGTTGACGTGACCCAGACAATTTTCAATTTGCCGCCAAATCGTAAAACTAATGACAAATGAATGAAATACATACTCAATAATATTGGCAAAGAGTTCCATTTTCAAAATTTAAACTTACTTTTTTATTATATTGTTTACAAGTGGCCAGTTCTAAAAACTTTCAGTGTCGCCCTCGTACTTATCTATTTATCATTGTAATACAAAATAGACTAGTGTATTTCAATACAGAAATGTAAAGGTTTAGAATAATTTAATGGGTGAATATATGTAAGTATATTTTGTTTGTGACGTTGTTTTGTTTACATTTAGTTAAATACCTATCCAAACCAAGTATAGTATACAAACCAACTATCATTTTCTTTTTTTTTGTTTAATGACAACAGAAAAAGACGCGTCCAAAATTTTCTAATAATAGAGGCTGAAGACTACACTTTTAAGGACACTGGTCTCTAATCGATCAACATATATCAATCATTAGATTTTTTTGTAATTGTCCAAGAAATCACATCTCAAAGGGAGGTTGTTTTTCTAGAAAATTATCTAGAATCTAGATAATTATATAGCGACTTCTATCTCTTCGTACATCACCGCGGTTCCTCGCAATATTTCTAAATTGTCGGCCGTTAGCGGATAATACCGGATAACTGGCTTGGTAATAAATTTGAAGACTTTTAATTCGGTAAAATACCGGTCTTTACGCGAACCCTTGGGCTTTCCAGATAGGTCTAAGAAAATCTTCAGTTTAATATCGGCGAACCATTTAGGATACATATAGTTAGTTATACATATGTAGATCGGCACAGCTGGAGCGTTTTTAAGGAGGAAGGATTAACAGACAGACAGACGGACAATAAATTGATCCTATAAGGGTTCCTTTTTTTTTCCTTTTGAGGCACGGAACCCTAAAAAGGTAAATAATAATGTTTGTTCATTCATACAAACATACATGATCAACAAAATCGAATTATGCAGGAAACAGAAAATCGACGCGCGAAAACACGAGCGATCGGTATTCGATCACTGCGAATCGATTTGCCGCCCGTCCGATCGAATGATTTATTCGATTCCCACCCGGTATCGATACTTGAAATTACATTCTCCGCCACGAAGCAGTAAACCCCGTATTGTGGTAGTACTGTTTATGATTACTTCAGTGCAACACTAGTGAGTATTGTATGTTTTAAAAAAGATAAGAAATATTTGTAATATTATATGATGCTTACAATAAGCTGCATAATATTTGGATTGTGAATCGCGTATTCTCGCTCACGTAATTTTTGTTTCATACTTTGTGTACAACTAATTTTGAGTCGCTATGTAGCACAAACTAGGCTTATGTAAAATATCATGGGTCACATGACACCAATGAGGGTTTTCACAGAGGCAAAATATCGCTACATGGCGCGCGCGCTGTTCCCTCGGGAACTGTGCATTTTTCCGGGATAAAAAGTAGCCTATCACTCTCGGGCCCATAAACTATCTCTATGCCAATCACGTCGATCCGTCGCTCCGTTACGGCGTGAAAGACAGACAAACACACAAACACACACACTTTCATATTCATAATATTAGTATGGATGTATACTTTCTTACAAATTGTAAATTTTTGGACATAAAGTAATAACTGTTGATAGAGCCATTTAACTACTTTTATGCATCTTTTAATCATCACATCACAAACAATTCGATATAATTATGACGCGTGGGCGCATTCGATTCTCGCTCGACAGATTTTTATCGATTTATAATGGCCGTGGGTTTTATTGATCATTTTGTTTGTAAATTATTACTTTTGAAAGTTAAAATGGACTAAATAACTCGTTGATACGTAAAATCTTTTGTCTTATAGGTCGACCAGTTTTCTATTAGATTTATGATTTAGAATGAAGTTTATATGTAAATGAACGATCAACGATCACCGATTTGAATAAAAATATAGCGCTCGTTTTATTTAAAAATTTTAAACCGTCTTGTAATATCTTACTTAAAGTATTAAGAAGCTGTTTCACCAACCTTTGATTAGTGTTAACTAGCGGTGTGATGCCGTCTCTATTTGTTTTGTTCGAATAGATGGAGACGGTATCATATTTGTCCAAGAGTGGACGTCCTACGATGGGATCCTTTCGAATCTTATAAGTCATAATGTAATGTTTGTCATAATTACTGTTAGTCATAATTTTTTTTGACTAACAATTTTCTACCAGTCGATATAGAGCCCCTAAGACTTATGATGATGATGACAGCAGGAAGGCAATAAGTTTAACTCCAAGATAATATTTATAATTAGTATGAACATGGAACCAGTTCGCGGCGTGGGCGCATAAGGAACGCATAGATCATGCAATTTGTCACTTGCATTAGCATATTGCCAGTGCGTAATTTTAAATCATCATCATCATAATCAGCTGCAAGGAAGACGTCTATCCCCTCCCGCTTCTCCGTTTCCCTCTAATGTATACAGTATACCGTGTTGTAGGCTTTTCAAGATTTGGGCGGTTGAATTTTGGGTTTCGTTTTCCTCGTATTATACGAAAAGTATAGCACAGAAATCAATGTCTCAATCAAATATCAATCAAAATACAATCAAGATCTTCTTTTTAATATTTTCAATTTGTTTGAACGAGGAAACGCAGCCAGCCTTATGGGCACCCTGCCCAGTAGCAACGACTTGGGTGAAATTTGTAAATATAGATTTTTAGGTTTAGAGTAAGTTAGTTTTAGTTCTTTTTTTTATTCATTTCTGTTAATCATTGTATTGTATTGTTTGTTTGTTTATAAATAAAATTTTGATAGTATCAAGATCTTCATTATATGGTCTATGATGCCTGTGGTTTTTTTCGATTTTTGTAAAAATGCTTTAATATAGTCTGTAATTCTCGTGCAAAGTTGACATCTTTTTTTTTGTCTACTTTTGAGCTCCTGTAATTCTGATATTACACATTTATATGAAAATCTGAAAAACCTCAGGTATAGATAACTACGTCTAGTCCATACTTACAAAATTGCATCTACTTCTGTAGCCTAGTTTTCAAATGAGACCGGGACTACGTTTGTATGGAGAACGGAATGAAGAAACTTCTCTTAAGTAAAAGATGTGACCGTCCAGGTTACTTACCTTTATTGGAATACAAAATAATACAGTCAAATGCGTAATTACTACTTAAACTGTATGACGTATGAGTACACAGCGTCAGTGTCAGTTTAATGTCATTCGTGCTCGTATAAAAGGTTTCTGCAAGCGAAGCCGCGTACGAAGGCTAGTTCATAATCATTGGCGGTGTAATAGTTGCGCCGATAGATCACCGCTCTCTGATTGGCCGGTATCGGCTTGATTGCACTCGCGCGCCCTATCTCGTTACTCGATAACTATGAAATAATATAGCGGATTATCACCTTTCCCATCAGCACTGTTTCCTTGTGGTTATATTTATAAGTGTTAGACACTAGATTTTGCACGCGATTTCACGTCATCATCATTATTCCAGCTTATATACGCCCTACAAGCCTCCTCTCAAAGTGAGAGAGCTTGGGCCGTAGTTCCCATGCGGGCCCGGTGCGGATTAGAAACTTCACACAAATCATTGAATTGCTTCGCAGGTTTACGTTCGCGGAACCCAGATCTTGAGTCCAGAATGCCCAAAAAAAATGCCAGTGCAGTTTTTGCTGATTTGGGCCCATTTCGTGACATACTAATTTCGTACTTTTTCATATCTTTTTTTTTTATATGCTACGCTACTTTGTCACGAATAAATGATTTCTTTCTTTTCTTTCTTTCTTTCTTTCAGTGGGAAAAAGGGACCTGATCCAAAGACCTAACGCACGTTTCTATCACTCTTCGGATTGTGTAACCAAAATGATCAATCCATGATATGTAAATCTTTTGTATTACTAACCAAATGTGTCAATGTTACACGAATAAAAAGATATTTTTTTTATGCTAGTGATCTGCAGTACAAATTTCATTACGACTGCTTAACGCGCCAAGAAGCAACAGACATACAAGCAAACATCTTCACACATACATATAGAGAGTTAGGACGAGAATGCAACGTATTGAAACGCTTCTGCCTCTCGCGTTCAAAAACATATCCAATCTCCACGCACCCTGTATTAACCATTAGTTATATAATACAGCGGGCTCTCAAAAATGAACAAGAGTATAATTCCACGTTACCCTGCGCAGTAGCTGATCGCCGTCGGCGCAGGCGCATCGACAACTGAATCGGACAGTAATTGCTACCCTTGAGAGCGAGAACGTTGCACATTCGGCTACGTGGATAAGAGGGATAGATGCCTACTAATTATATATATCCTACGATACTTGAATGGTTTAGGCTTGGTTTAGGTAATTAATCAAATGTTAACAAACTTCAGCTGCCAAGTTTTGCACATCAAGGATTTTAAACATTTCACTTATCTGTCATTCAAAGTCAAAGTCAAAATATCTTTATTCAATTTAGGCTATAACAAGCACTTATGAATGTCAAAAAAATCTACTACCGGTTCGGAAAAACCTCTATTGAGAAGAATCCGGTAAGAAACTCAACGAGGTATATATATGTCGGCGGCCGATCGTAAAATCAGCCAGATCACGAAATTCCTAGGCACATCATGAAATGGCGCCATTTCATGATATGCCTAAAAGTTGTCTAGGCATATCACGATGTGCCTGAGAGACAATACGGCAGATCGATTAGAGCAACGCATTCGACGATATTCCTAGCTTTATACCGGGCATATCGTGATATGCTGAAAAAAAAAATAGGTACGACGAGCGAAGCGAGGAGTGGTTAGTATGAATTGTGACTACTACGCACGAGCCGAGCGAGCGAAGCGAGCGTGCCGCGGCAGCGGCCGGCGAAGTGCCAGAAACGATTTGCCGGCATTTCATGATATGCCTAGGAATTTAATGATCTGCCTAAACTAGCCAAATCATGAAATGGCGGCGTTTCATGATATGCCTAGGAATTTCATGATCTGCCTAAACGTCACCAGGCAAATCGTCAAACGGTGAGTTTTGAACGATATGGCGGATGTCCCTTAGCCAATTCATGAAATGGCGCCATTTCACGATATGCCTAGGAATTTCGTGATCTGCCGGATTTTACGATCGGCCGCCGACATATATAAAACAGTTTTTAACACGGTAGGTTCGCTATTTGAAGAGATTCTGTAATACAAACTATGTGTATTTCAATAATACAGTGCTTTAATTTTAGCATGGTGCAGGTGACGGCTGTCAATATCACAGATTAGAGAGTCAGTGTCGAAACTTGAGTCGATAAAACTAATTATTTTAATCGTAACTAATATCGTCGTTAATCCGATTATTACTCTAAGTTTGATGAGAATATTAGTGAAATTC
The DNA here is from genome assembly GCA_037349165.1 of Choristoneura rosaceana. Lineage (NCBI taxonomy): Eukaryota > Metazoa > Arthropoda > Insecta > Lepidoptera > Tortricidae > Choristoneura > Choristoneura rosaceana. The sequence continues at coordinate 1,911,118 of JAZBNJ010000036.1, forward strand.
TAGGTTACCGAAGTTTACGAGAATGTTCGTTACTTACCAATTAATAAGTATTACCGATATGACTCGAGATCCATTAGGTAGACTAAACGAGTATCTGAGTTACGTTACATGCATATTACGTTTCTTCAATGAATCGTGATTTAAATAATATTAAATTATTATAATGATAGGTTAAATTTATTTCGTAAGTATAACATATTTCTTTCTTTGTGTTCAAATATTTTACGCCAATATTATTATTTTATTATTTTTATGTTATTATTATTATTTTTTTTGCGTTTTTTGCCTGGTTAAGATCGCGGGATCACGGGGGATGCGAAAAGCACAAGACCGGTCTGAGTGGAGAGCCTTGGGGGAGGCCTATGTCCAACAGTGGACGTCTTTCGGCTAACATGATGATGGATGATGATGATGATGATGATTTTACGCCAGTCGTATTCAGGCTACAACTGAAATATACTAAAATATAGTTTTTGAGGTATTAGGCACTGGTCCCACCGGCGGCTACAAACTATTAGCGAGTAAAACTATAAACTACAAACGAGTGGGCGAGAGGCGAGAAGCGAGTATAGTTTTGCTAGTTTAGACGCTCGGCTATAAGCGAGTGTTTGCGTGCGACGGGCGATTACTCGCTGCACTAGCTCAGCCGGGGGGCTATTCGCCAATGACCTATACGATGTACAGTCGAGGTCGAATATAGTTAGTGTTTAATTTTGTAACTAAGGGACCCCATACATCCCTGTATTATTATTTAATTTTTTTTTGTTGTAATTTTTTGTTAAATTGTTTACTGTAGTTTTTAAGTATTTTATTTATAATTATTTTATTTTGAAAAAATGACTTTCTGCCAAGTTTCTTGCGGCGCATTCTTCTTGGCAATGATGGTCTTTCCGAAAGCGCTGGTAGATTAAAAAAAATGACGTGTAAAGTGCCCATTGCGGCCTATTTACTGAATAAATGATTTGAATTTAAATTTGAAAATTCATTTTCACCACACTAGCTAGTTTGAACTCACTGTATTCTTTTCTGAAATAATTAATTTTTTGCATCCAAATTTTTCTTGTCATTCTTTTTAAAATATTCCTTTTTTTCTTCCGTCTCTTCAAAATTGCCACTGCCACTACACACACGCTTTTATAAAATACATCATCATCGTCATCCGAACTTGACAACAAAGATATGTAGTTCGTATGATTGTTTTAAATTCATTGTATATACGTGCACTCGCATCCACTTTGAAAGGTAGAATGATCGCTCTGATCGCCAAGCAGGTTTCGGCGAGTACCGTTGAGCTAGTTTTATAGTCGATAGCTTATCGCTGCGGTCAACTAGTAAACAGTGGTCCCACCGCCAGCTATCGGCGAGCTCGGCGGTCAACTAGTAAAATTCTGTACTAGAAACAGATGACAATCGGCGGGTGGCTAGTAAACAATTGTATGGAATTATCGCTTACTCGCCGGGCGGTGGGAGAGTATCCTCGCCGGCAGTGTGAACAGCCAGCTATGAACTATAAAAATATAACTCTCTCTTTTATGTACACGGAAGCGATTATCTTTTGTTCGTTTCTTGGGCTAGAAAATAGCCGATAGCTCATAGCTTACTAGCTCGCGGTGGGACCAGTGCCTTGAACTTTGAAGTGACAAAGTCCAAGTTTTACAACTTTTTGTTGGTTAGGTTAGCAATCATTGTAACGACCAAACGACCAAGATTTTGACTGTACCTACCCAATTACTAAACATTTACCTCAACTCGTAATTACCCGCCATACAGCGCAGTGTTTCGGTATTGTCCAATGTATTGTTCAATGTATTCAGTTTTAAACAAAAACACGTGTATTGTGCACGACACACATTACTGACACGTCAATGTGACATAAAAAGAAGTCACGACTACGATCCAAAATGGGTTAATAATAAATCATTACAAAAATTATGCAATGGCTTTAGAAGATAGCACGTGCGTTATTTTGCAATGACGCACAGTTTTAGTTTTTAAACCTGACACAAAAAGAGGGGTGTTTTAAGACCGCTATGTGTGTTTGTAATGTCTGTCTGTGGCGCCGTAGCTCTTAAACGCGTGGACTGATTTGAATGCGGGTTTTTTTATTTGATATAATGTTTTCTAGCGATGGTTCTTAGATTTGTTTCATCAAAATCGGTTTGAAGTGACAAAGTTTGTTTGTTTGTTTGTTTAAACTCTTTAATGTACAAAAAGGAAATACAAAAATTAACACACAAAAGAAAGTGTGAAGTAAGTACAAAGGCGGACTTATCCCTGAAGGGATCTCTGCCAGTCAACCTTTGAGTGGTAGAGAAAAGCAATTGAAAAAAAATAAGAATCGACAAATAAAGCAAAACATTTGAATAAATATAAATGCATATATACACCCTAAGTACCGAAATATATACAACATTATACAGAATACATAACCTTAATATACCTGTTACCAAATATAAAACAAATAAATACACATATATTATCAAAGTCGGGGTTTTGCCAACTTTTTGTTAGTTAGGTTAGCCGCTTTAATACATATAAACTAATCAGTAATCAGCAACTAATTTTAATCCAATTTTATTAAAGAAAGAAAGCTCTACATGACCATTAATAAGAACCGTACATTCTAAATAGACAAACATATATTCAGTAGGAAACGACTCATATGAAAGTGCTGGCTGCACGAGACAGCGTTGTACTAGAGCGTGACGGCGATGGCGTAAATTCGGCGAATCAGCGAATGCACTGCGCATGAGTGTACTTTGATGCTATCCATACATAAATTAATACTTAAGCAATTTGGCGTTTCTGGGCTAATCAATTATTTTACCGACACTTTGGGCGTCTCCTGCGTTACCAAAATTATCTCTGGTGTTACTAAAAAATCGTACTTCCAACAAGACATTTTCACGGTTTAATAGTTTGAACTTACGTAGGATAGCATGTATTCATGTGGATCTATTAAATAACAGAAAAAACATGTTTACTTACAAAAATCTGCAACTGTTTGAAAAATGTCGCGGAAAGATTAGTGTCGGTAAAAAAGTTGATTGGCCCTTCTATCAGAGATGTTGCGAAGAATGTGTTAAATGAATTAAAAGAATTTCCTTGCTCCCCCGCAACCTTATGATAGTTAAGCTTATGCAAAATATGCGTGCTCATGCGGTTCCTCCACCTCCACTGTAAGGATACACACATCTTAGTACATCTGGTAGCATGATGTACGGTTGTGTTACTCTGAAGATGAACTCTGGTTGAGTTCGAAACGCGTCAGTGTGGTGTGGTGGTGATAGATGGGTTTGTGTGATTTGTGCGTATTCCGCCTTTGTACTTAGCACTTTTTTTGTTGGAACCTTTTTGTATTTCCTTTTTTGTACAATAAAAAGTATTAACAAACAATGAATTGAAGTGGGACTGGGCTGGCCATATCTGCCGCATGCACTCGGAGAGATGGACACAGGTTACTACCAAATGGGCGCCCCTAGATGGTCAACGGAGGCGCGGCAGACCGAGACGGAGGTGGCGGGACGACTTGGACGCATTCAGAAACGACTGGCAAAACTTAGCTGCCGACAGGGGAAGTTGGAAATCCGAGGGCCTTTGCCCAGCAATTGGACATAGAAAATGGCTAATAAAAAAAAAAAGAATTCAGTTGATCAAACAATTACGGCAATGTGGTCATCAAACTCAATAATCGCCTAAAACTTGGACCGCGCAGAAGCATTCAGAGTGTGAAGTTAAACGGCGGTTGCGCGTGCGCCGCACGCCATTAAGTAGCGGAATCAAGCATTGCTTACACAGTGACATTAGTGAGCACCGTTCACTCACTTTTTATTGTCATTCGCGTATTATAAATGGAAGTTGTTTTTTAATGTAAATTGTCATGTTAAACATGATTACTCTTACTGGAGTTCGCTGTAAACGCTGGCCGCGTAAAGACCACAGTTACTTAGGTAGAATAGAAATAACATGATGATGATGATGATTGGGAAATTTCGCTGTAAAATATGTACAGGGTGACATCGGAGACGTAATCGGAAACAATACGAAACAAAAACCGTTTATTTTTTGTTATAACCATGATTTACTGCATTGGTGATTTAATTAAGGGAAATATTAACAAAATTAAACGGTTTTTCTTTCGTGTGAGGACTAGAGCATGTAAATATCTATAAGGGTCAAGCCGAGGTTTTTGCCACAAATAGCGCAACGCAAAGTGACGCAAACTGGTAACGCAAAATAGTTAAGGATGCGTACACAGTGTGTGATTTTCGTTAAAGAAATATAGAATTAATATATAATAGAAATTCGTCATAACCAAGGGTTGAAAGTAACTTGTTACAGCAAAGATACCGCTTTAAGTTCAGATAATATCATCGAAATTAAATACTATTATTTATTTCGAATACGCGGAATGTAGAAAAGACACATTGTTAGGAAATAAATATCCTACATTATACAAAAAAAAAATCACTAAGTTTGGTAATTTGTAAAATAAGGCATGACGCTTCAAGTTGTATTTTAAAATCTATATAACACATAATGAAATTGTATAATATCAGAAGCAAAAAAAAAACACCCGAAAACCGAAAACGTATGTGTGCATGCATCTTTATTCGGTAGCGCACAGTAAAAGGTATCGCAAAGTGATGCAAAGTGGCATAAAGTCATTTTTGCGCAACTATGGCGCAAAAGGAACCTATCATAATTCGATAAATAAGCTCTTTACCCAGGTTAATTTAGCCTTAAACGATTACACACACTTTAATAAATAACGAGCAAATACAATAACAGATATTAATTAAAAACTTACGTTGGAATCTCAAAAAATGCACTCTGCGCCACGGGTGGGACAAATTTCCCTCCGAACGAATTTAACATCGTACTCGAAAAATATAGCCGCTACCGCCTTATTGACTATGGACAAGGTATACTTTAATGTTGCCGCTACCAGATACAAATCCGCTTACTGTTTAGCTCCACGAAATAGGGAGTTGATGGTTGCGCAATAAAACTGACGCAAAGAAATGAAACCAAAAAATTTAAATTTTTTTTTTTAAATGTGTCAAAAATAATGTTTTTTCTTAGAAAACACGAAACGATATTTAAAAGGTGGCTAGCTAACTATTATTTCATAACGTCGAATCAAAAATATAGTCACAAAGATGTCTTTATTTGGTTTTATTGATTCCGCAAGTGCACTACTGCAAAAGCGGACAACCGGTTTTTGCGAAAATTTGGTCATTTTTTGTAGTAAAATAATTTATAACTTTCCAAGTTTATGCATTTATTTCAACTTCTTCAGTGTCCGCGGTTCACCATTAGTTAGGGAATACAATGATATTTTTGAAATATATATATAGGCATTATTTTAAAAAATAAATGAGGCGGACAGTTAGATTACACGTTTTGTGGCAAAAACCTCGGCCTCACCCATAAATCAACGAGCCTAAAAAAACTAAAAATCTCTTAAATTAAAAATAAAAAAATAAAAATATCTTACTACCTGTCTATGCCGCACTTAATAATATTGTTGTGTCTTGTGTAGGGTTGTCTATTGCTGTGTTGTGAATAAATGTATTTCTTTCTTTTTTTCTAAAAAAGTAATTTCTGATTACGTCTCCGATGTCACCCTGTATAGGTAGATGGTAGATTTAGATAGTATGGGGAGGGGACAAACTGACGCTACTTGATGTAGTACCAAACTAAGCAAAGCTTCTCGTACGGTAACTAGCTTATAAAAACATACTTACAGTTTAATCGTCCAAGACCCGCGAAAAACATTAGTATTATTCACACAAGTGCCTCGACCGAAGATCGAACCTGGGACCTCACGTTTAATAGTCAGGTTCTTTTGGAGGTGGCAGGTGGTAGGACCTTGCACAACCATTTGCTCGTTTGCCACCCAGTCGAATAAAAAAAAAAGGTGGTGTAGGGGTACAGCAGCTGCTCGAACTGTCGAAATCCGGGTTTGATTCCGGGCTGCAGCATTACTTTTCTATTTATTCACAGTTCTAATTGCATTAGGTACATTTTAAGTAAAATAAACTTAGTTTAACTTGCGGTTTATATAGGAATCCTCAGTGCGCTAGTCCAACTCGCAATTGTCGGTTTTACAACAAAGTTTATCTTCAATCCATCGATTAATCCTTGTCCAGGCTATAAGGTCACCACATGATTAACTGCCTACAATATACACTAATGAGTGATCGGAACTACATTACGGAAGTACATAACACCATATATGTAATGGAGCTATGTACGTCAATGATAATCGCTACATTGATAAAGAATGTTGTTATAAAGTAAATAAATACAATAATTATAACAAACTAGCGTCAAGCAAACTGATTTTCTGCCGATCGTCCACCAAAATTTGTCAAAATTGTCTATTTTGTTTAAATGGGGGCTACCGTTTTCGCGCTCACCAGGTGGCGCCACTGTAGACAAAGGTCCTGTCTGAAGTATAGTGGTTAGTTTGTTATTACAGTAAATAAATAAATGAATAATAGTAATAGTTTTACCAATAAATAAATAAATTACTGGCTTGAACACAAAATTTACATTTAAATCATATTTCATATTAAGCATGCCAGTGTTACGTAGTCCCGTTTTGTTCGGAAAAACGGGAAGACAAAATTTATAACTATAAGGGTTCCTAGTTGACTACGGATCCCTAAAAATGTCTAGCACGGCTCTTTAACTCTCCTGTCTCTTACGATTGCGCAAGTTCCTATGGGAATCCTTCAAGGATCACAGCTATCCCGTTGAAATGATTGCTATGCGATCCGTCCACAGGCGATCATTAGCGCCAATCCGTCTCTGTCGCGCCTGTAATTACTGCGCGCGCGCACCCGGGTCCGTCCCAACCGTAGGGGCTGACAAACCCGTGATTTTGAAACACGAATTCATACAGATACTGCGTGGAATGTAACCAGGGACTTTCCTGCGAATTTCAAATTGTACTCTCTGTAAAAGATATTTCTAAAAATTGTTTTGATAACATCTTTTTTGCTAACTACGTTTTGTGCGTTGTACTTGTATCGTCATCATATTTACAAATCCGTACAAAATTTCAAGTCAATTAGATCACTAGAAGTGAGTAGAAATACAAATTACAACCTGAAAGATTTATGAAAGTTTGTAATACAAGTAGTGCAGTCATCTAGCATAGGCATTAGGCATTATTTATCTGCCACAGCTGAGCGTGCAAAAATGTCTGACACGTCTTACCGGCCCTACGAGTAGAAGTAGAGTCGTATCAAATATTTATACACGCTTTATTGTGTCAGATATAAATTATGCACATTATCACCGCTAGGAAATTATTTCGCATCGAATTTTAAGCCTAGTTTAGTCCTGCAAGATAAATCGTCCAATTTACATCGACATACCGGCGCTCAAATGATCACTTCAAACTCAAACTCACAAACTTACATTTATTGTCAGCAAAAACACACTACATCACAGCAAAAACACAGTATAAACATAAATAGGACAAGAGAGAACAATTAGAGACGTTGTGTTGAGTGTCACTTCACACTCGTTCGCTTCACAGCCTCTGTACATATGCAATTTCAACGATTTTTCTTACAAGTCTAGGCTGTTTCCACCAGACTGACAAGTGGAAACAGCTGAGCGGAGCGAGGGTAGCTCAACGAAGCGTTTCCATTGGTTCATGAGAATCAGCCTCGCACGCCTTTGTCGGCAACCCAGCCTCTAGCCCCCGCGGTTGGTGAGAACCCGGCTATTGACAAATCATTTGACGTGCAAGCGAGGAACGTAGAACTTTTTTTTAATTCACGCTTTTAATTAACACAAAGGCGGTGAAACTTCTTTTGTTTTTGTTTGATGTTGTAATTGGTTTGCTAGATATTTTGTTTTATGGAGTAAGCCCACTTGTTTTGTAATATCTGTTTGTTTTTACTATAAAAAAAAAGGTTTGTTACAGAGGAACAAAATAACTGCAATTTTCATGGCAATTCGTGTGACAGGGGGGGTGGTCTAAAAATGGTCAAAATAGATGTGACGTAGGTACTTTACACTGAAAAAAACGGGCTACTTACGGAACAGAAATTTGTAATGTGCTGGCAGCGAACTACTTCTTAAGTATGCCGCCAAGGTAATTTGGTCGCGGCGTACGTATTAAGGAGTCGGACCCATGACGCGTAAGGAGGTAACAGCATGTTCTGTAATGTAAGCGTCACGGGCTACTGATAATGTTGTTTCTTACTTAAGTAAGTATACTGCATCATGACATCAAAGAGTCCGACTACGTAACAAATACGTAGTCCGCTTACGTAGCCGGCATACGTATTAACGGAGCTGTCAAAATTCCGGTACATTATTTACGTAAGCCGCCCAAGTACACAAGACTACTGCACCGTTAATTTAAGTATGCCGACACATTGCATAAGGGTGCAGGTTACTTACATACGTAGCACGGCAGCCTCGCAGTAAGCATAGATGCCGAAACATTATACTGCCTCTGATCACTTATCATAATGTTCCTGGCTACTTACATAATGTAAGTGTATCGTATGCAAATGCCAATACATTATACGTACTCCGCATACTGCCATAAGTACACTGGATACGTATAAAAAGTGGCCGGCTAAGATATTCCGGAACATTATAAGTACTCCGCCTACTTACATAATATGCACTCTACGTACATTAAGTAGCAAGTATACACTATACTGAACTTAAGTAGCCGGTTCTCCGGTCACGTAATTTAGATATGCCGAAACATTCTATCACGTTTAGTCGCACAAAAACACTGGATATGCACACAGGATAGTCGGAAATTTGGCATACCTATATTATAATAGCGAAATGTTAACAAAGAGTCACTTCGTTAATATGATAAACTTAATACGCAGTCCGCACCTCAACAACGTGTTTTACGTAGACCGCCATCTTCGTAATACTGGTTAGGTTATGAATGAAAACGTTTGTACTATTGCTACTGCAGTACTAACGTAGGCCGCAACATGCTATAATGTAGCGGCATCTGTAAAGGACCAGTGCTACTGCAGTACCAAAGCATGCTACAACATGTTGTAATGTGGCGGCATCCGTAAACTACCAGTGTTACCGCAGTACAAAAGTATGCCGCAATATGCTATAATGTAGCGGCATCTGTTAAGTACCAGTGCTACTGCATTACTAACGTATGCCGTGACATGCTGTACTATAACGGCGCCTATACACTTATAGTACTAGTGCTATCGCAGTACAAACGTATGCCGCAACATGCTATAATGTAGCGGCATCTGTAAAGTACCAGTGTTACTGCAGTACCAAAGTATGCCGCAACATGCTATAATGTAGTGGCATCTGTTAAGTACCAGTGCTACTGCATTACCAACGTATGCCACAACATGCTGTAATGTGGCGGCATCTGTAAACTACCAATGCTACCGCAGTACAAACGTATGCCGTAACATGCTATAATGTAGCGGCATCTGTTAGGTACCAGTACTACTGCATTATCAACGTATGCCACAACATGCTGTAATGTGGCGGCATCTGTAAACTACCAGTGCTACCACAGTACAAACGTATGCCGCAACATGCTATAATGTAGCGGCATCTGTTAGGTACCAGTGCTACTGCATTATCAACGTATGCCACAACATGCTGTAATGTGGCGGCATCTGCAAACTACCAGTGCTACCGCAGTACAAACGTGTGCCGCAACATGCTGTAACGTAGTGGCACCTGTACAGTATCAGTGCTACCGCAGTACAAACGTATGCCGCAACGTGCCGTAATGTAGCGGCACCTGTAAAGTACTAGTGCTACCGCAGTACAAACGTATGCCGCAACATGCTATAATGTAGCAGCATCTGTTAAGTACCAGTGCTACAGCATTATCAACGTTTGCCAAAACATGCTGTAATGTGGTGGCATCTGTAAACTACCAGTGCTACCACAGTACAAACGTATGCCGCAACATGCTATAATGTAGCGGCATCTGTTAGGTACCAGTGCTACTGCATTATCAACGTATGCCACAACATGCTGTAATGTGGCGGCATCTGTAAACTACCAGTGCTACCGCAGTACAAACGTATGCCGCAACATGCTGTAATGTAGCGGCATCTGTTAAGTACCAGTGCTACTGCATTACTAACGTATGCCGTGACATGCTGTACTATAACGGCGCCTATACACTTACAGTACTAGTGCTACCGCAGTACAAACGTATGCCACAACATGCTGTAATGTGGCGGCATCTGTAAACTACCAGTGCTACCGCAGTACAAACGTATACCGCAACATGCTATAATGTAGCGGCATCTGTTAGGTACCAGTACTACTGCATTATCAAGGTATGCCACAACATGCTGTAATGTGGCGGCATCTGTAAACTAACAGTGCTACCGCAGTACAAACGTATGCCGCAACATGCTATAATGTAGCGGCATCTGTTAAGTACCAGTGCTACTGCATTATCAACGTATGCCACAACATGCTGTAATGTGGCGGCATCTGTAAACTACCAGTGCTACCACGGTACAAACGTATGCCGCAACATGCTATAATGTAGCGGCATCTGTTAGGTACCAGTGCTACTGCATTATCAACGTATGCCACAACATGCTGTAATGTGGCGGCATCTGTAAACTACCAGTGCTACCGAAGTACAAACGTATGCCGCAACATGATGTAATGTAGCGGCATCTGTTAGGTACCAGTACTACTGCATTATCAACGTATGCCACAACATGCTGTAATGTGGCGGCATCTGTAAACTACCAGTGCTACCGAAGTACAAACGTATGCCGCAACATGATGTAATGTAGCGGCATCTGTTAGGTACCAGTGCTACCGCAGTACAAACGTGTGCCGCAACATGCTGTAACGTAGTGGCACCTGTACAGTATCAGTGCTACCGCAGGACAAACGTATGCCGCAACGTGCCGTAATGTAGCGGCACCTGTAAAGTACTAGTGCTACTGCAGTACAAACGTATGCTTCAACATGCTGTAATGTAGCGGCGTCTGTAAAGTAATAGTGCTATTACAGTACCAACGTATGCCGCAACATGCTATTATGTAGCGAAATCTGTAAACTACCAGTGCTACTGCAGTATCAACATATGCCGCAACATGTCGTACTGTAGCGGCTCCTATACAGTATCAGTGCTAACGCAGTACAAACGTATGCCGCAACGTGCCGTAATGTAGCGGCATCTGTAAAGTACTGCAGTGCGCTACATTAAAAACGAACGAATGTAAACAAACTTCAGTCAGCATCCAGATTTGGAACATTCGAGGATTTCACACATTTTACTTATCTATCATTGTAGTTGTAATACAAATTAGACTAGTATATTTCAATACAGAAATGCAAATATTTAGATAGTTTAATAGGGGAATTTCAATATTTAAGATACCAATTGACGTTGTTTTGTTTACATTTAGTTAAATACCTATCCAAACCAAATATAGACCACTACACTTGTTTTCTTCAAGTCTTTTTTTATTTCATACTTTTTTGATACTGATTTGTGTGGAAATTGTAGATAAAAATTATTATAACCCGTATGTATTTAGAATGGGCTAATTATTAGCTGTCATTTGATACCTACCCAGACTGTTCAATACAAAATATTATTTTCAATTTTCCTGACATTTTTTTTTCGCGGACGCCATATTGAAATATTACAAAACCTATGTCACTCGCGCGCGTCATCAAGATTCAAGACGAATTCAATGGCGTATCATTTATCAAAATCGGTTCATTTATCAAAAGTGGTTACGAGAGGACATAGGAATAGAAATACATACATACCTAAGTACTTACGGGTCAAACATAATATATACTTAAATACAAGGAGTAGGTATCATATGGTATAAAATCGTTTTTGACATCAAAATCAGGGGGGCTACGAAATTCGAAGTTTGTATGTAGCCCACGCGCTCACACCATATTATATATTCTGTGCCAATAGGTTAACATGAGAGCAACAGGGACGGTTCGAAACTTCAAATTTTTGACTTCAGAGTACCTACTAGTCGGCCAAGCCGGTCACAGCAGGGCTACTACGAAACTCGAAACTCGAAGTTCATGTCGTACGGTCTCTCTGACACTTATACTATTTAATTCGAGAGCGAGAGGGATGTGATAGCTTCGGGGGTTTCAGTGACGTTTTGTTAACCAGCTGATTTGGGCGCAAGTTGCAACCTACGCCTGTAAGCGTGTCGGAACCTGTTTGTCTTATTAATTCGTATTAGGTATTTTATTTCTCGATTTTTGCTTTTGTACCTATCAAAGCGGTGTTTATGTTTTGTATTTGAAATATATGTACAAAGTAAGAAGCCGGATAGTCGGCGCTTTTTGCCGACTATTCGCCGACTAGTCGCCGACTACGATAGTGGCCGGATAGTCGGCTTTACTGACTAGAGTCCATTTGTTCTGTGGAACATAACCACAGAATATATAATAGTACTGATGTAACATAACGTCATATAGATTAATATCGAGGGTTAAGCCAATTTAATTGGTTTAACCGACAATTTTTGAACTTTACAGCTTAGGAGACCTATTATTTAAAAGATTTATTTTTTGAAAAAACAAATCATTAAAAAACCATTGCTCAATTTAGTCTTCAAAGTACCAACCTACTCTAATATAATTTGTATCAAAATCTCCTTTATTTGTAGGTACCTACCTAATAACTTCTGTTAAAAATAAATAGGTAGTTTATTTCTGATTTAGAAGTCGCTAATACAAAATTCCACAATTTGTCTAAGTAAATTTCAGTTGAAGGAAAAATGGTTGAAATCGAATAGGTATAAGACGACTTATCCAAACAAAGAACAATAATAGACGACAAACAGCTTCTATTCCATTCAAAGTTGTAGGTATAGTCAGGGAAGGAAAAGTAGGTATCTCAAACGACTAAATATATTGCGGACTATTATTCCCAACATCGATTGCATGAAATTATCAAGGTATCTGAACGGCCATCAGCCATTTTAGGTACTTAAGTATGGAAGCTTGTACCTGGTAGGTAGGTCTAAATTTTACCGATGTTATGTTACATAGAAAATCTAAGTAGATTATAATAATAATAAATTAGGACGTTTTTGGTAAAAGCAAAACAGTCTACTTAGTGCCAAAATTCTTCTTCTTCTTCTCTTTTACGATATGGCTTTCTGTCCTAATTAATAGGACAATTTCGCCAGTGTCAAAGTACTCTCTTTGAGAGGGACGTTGTACGGTGATTGTAGTTTTTGCAACTTGATAGTAAAATTCCAGAAACCACGTGGAGACAACTTGCGCATTTAAAAATGTCAGACCCGAGAGCAATATGGAATTTTGTAATCACTGTTCACAAAAAATCGCCGCATAAAACACTATCAAAATTATATTCAACTAGCCAAAGAAACAGAAATAGCACAATTAGATACTTATTGTCTACATGCGCCATGTTCGAATGCCACAAATCGAACCTAGTGCCAAAGTTATTTAAAACCTATTGAAGCCAAATTGTTTCAAGCGACTATCTTTGTATATTCAATATTTATTTATTGCAACACTTTTTACAAAAAATAGAAAGAAATCATGTCCTGTTGGGTTGGGGCATAGCAATTTTAAAATTAATCACATTAATTAACTATAGCAAAACACTCATAATAAAGGTTTAAGGTATCTAAAATAAACTATACTTTAATCTAGTTATAACAAAAATTTGAACTTATATAATGTGGTAAGTACCTATAGTACCTATAGTGCAATGAGATCATCTTTGCACCAATTGCACCGACTTCATATTTGTACTTGCTAGGCCATAAAACTGATGGCTTTAGTTAGAGAATTTTTTTTTGAAGAATTTTACTTTTTGTTAGAAGTTTTTTAAGTAGGTAGGTATTTTTCAAAGTTTTATGTCTAAACATAATATTCAAGGAAACGTCCTTTATGTAACTCCTCCATGTTAAGGAGCTGTGCCTTCCATCATCAGCTCACCTAAATAACCGGAAAGAAATCAAAAAAGAAGCATCATATCAGCCCATCAAAATAGACTAAAACCTTCTTCATAATATAACAAATACTTTTCCGGAACCCGCATCAAAATCGGTTCAGCCAAACCGCGATAATACATACAAACACGGGTCAAACTGGGAACATCCTTTTTTTGAAGTCGGTTAATAAAATAAACGATCGAACGAATACATGCGACCGCGGTAAATTATTATTATTATACTCAGTCAGGTAAAAAAGGACGCTCAATGGTTTCTTCCTATTGGCAGGTATGAGAGGGAGGTGACGCTCGATTGGTTAATTTTTGCGCGCGAACGCGGCGTGCCCTTGTAAGTGAACAGATTACTTATAATGAGCCTGCTACATTATAAGCATGTAAGATGTTTCAAGCAACACTGTAGTGTTGCTATAATTTAGAACAATGTTGATTTTTATGGAATAATTAATTCCTGGCAGTCTGGTAAGAACTACGTTTGTATGAAAACGTAAGTTTGCTCGTGATACTTGAGGTAGGTACTTTGAATTCGCATTTACCAGAGATAATATTAATACTAAAGTATTAGTAGTTCTAAAGAACGGACTTGGACTCGGAAGTTTTCAAACTCATCTTTACTCAATATGTGTTGGAGGTTGGACTATGCTGATGAGAGGCTATTCCGAAGACCGAAATGCAAAGTTCGTAATTTTTTTCATTACTATGATTAACTAGCTTTTGCTCGCGGCTTCACCCGCGTGGTTTTTGGTTTTCGCGCACTGTTACTTTGGGAACAGAACTGTGCATTTTTTCCGGATAAAAAAGTAGCCTGTGTCACTCTCTGACCCATAAACTATGTCTTTGCCAAAAATCACGTTTCGGCGTGAAAGACGGACCAACATACAAACACACACACTTTCGCATTTATAATGTTAGTATGGATACGTAAATGAAAATTAAGTTAAGACGTAAGTGTATGGATTGCAACAATTAACATGACATGGCGATTATTGATTTACATATTTTTATAATATTGTACAGAAATCTATGTTTTTTTCACTATATTGCGAAAACCACCTGTTTTCATGTTAGTTTACATTGGGGCAAATCATACGAAATAGTATCGTTTTTTTTTAAAGAACTGGGAGAATTCTGAAATTATATGTCTGGCAACTTCATTCAGTCCGTAAGAAAAACAATAAATTATTGTCAACAATCAACATTAGCGAAACGTGCCATCGCTGGCGCACATTTGTAATTGTGAGAATAGAAGAACACGAAAATAGTGTAATGGATGACGAGACTTCAGCAATCCTTAGGAGCTTGGGTTTGGACGACCTCAAACAGGTGAAGGCAAGTAAGTACTTAATACTAATCTAGCTTGGCATAATAGTCGTTCAGTGTTCTTTTTTGTTGGTTTAGAGATGCATTTCAATCTAATTTTCAGTTGAAGAGATAATAAAAATACATATATAACGCGTCGAATTATACCCGTCTCGTTTGCGCGCCCTCGTCCGTAGTTTCAGAGATCATCGCAAGGTGGCGCGTGGCTCCCCGCCACGCGCCGCTCGGAACGCGCGGGAATGAATGACAGTTCGCTGTAGCTCGCATGGTGGTTCGTTGCACTTTCGCCGCGAATATTTTCAGCTCCGTCTTATGTGGCCCTCGTTTCCTTAATTTTCATGTGCTGTTGTGTGTATCGATGCCTCTTATATATAATTGTGATTGTTGTGTAAAGTTTTTATGAATAAACGTGTTACCAACCGTTATGCTGGCTGCCCAATTAGAGCCTGAACTGTACCTACGATTTGCTCGCTAGCCGCGTAATGGAGTCCTTCGCCAGGATGCAAGCCGAAACCAACCGAACCCTGGTGGAAACCCTGCCAACTCTGCCCTTCAACGGCAACGGCCCCTGGAGCCCGCCGTCCGCCGCCGCGACACCGCCGCCCGACGGCCGCGCGCCCAGCAGCCTCTCGGGCGCCGCCGCCGGAGGCAACTTCTCCAAGTGCACCGCGCGCTTCGACGGGAGGTCGCGCGACGCGGAGGCGTTCATCGACGCCGTGCAGGTGTACAAGGAGTGGGCGGTGGTGAGCGACGAGCACGCGCCGCGCGGGCTGCCGCTGCTGGAGGGCGACGCGGCCGTGTGGGGCCGCCAGCCGGCCCGCCGCCGTGGCGCGCCTCGCTCCATGTACGGTGAGTGACGAGCACGCGCCGCGCGGGCTGCCGCTGCTGGAGGGCGACGCGGCCGTGTGGTGCCGCCAGCCGGCCCGCCGCCGTGGCGCGCCTCGCTCCATGTACGGTGAGCGACGAGCACGCGCCGCGCGGGCTGCCGCTGCTGGAGGGCGACGCGGCCGTGTGGTGCCGTCAGCCGGCCCGCCGCCGTGGCGCGCCTCGCTCCATGTACGGTGAGTGACGAGCACGCGCCGCGCGGGCTGCCGCTGCTGGAGGGCGACGCGGCCGTGTGGTGCCGCCAGCCGGCCCGCCGCCGTGGCGCGCCTCGCTCCATGTACGGTGAGCGACGAGCACGCGCCGCGCGGGCTGCCGCTGCTGGAGGGCGACGCGGCCGTGTGGTGCCGCCAGCCGGCCCGCCGCCGTGGCGCGCCTCGCTCCATGTACGGTGAGTGACGAGCACGCGCCGCGCGGGCTGCCGCTGCTGGAGGGCGACGCGGCCGTGTGGTGCCGCCAGCCGGCCCGCCGCCGTGGCGCGCCTCGCTCCATGTACGGTGAGCGACGAGCACGCGCCGCGCGGGCTGCCGCTGCTGGAGGGCGACGCGGCCGTGTGGTGCCGCCAGCCGGCCCGCCGCCGTGGCGCGCCTCGCTCCATGTACGGTGAGTGACGAGCACGCGCCGCGCGGGCTGCCGCTGCTGGAGGGCGACGCGGCCGTGTGGTGCCGCCAGCCGGCCCGCCGCCGTGGCGCGCCTCGCTCCATGTACGGTGAGCGACGAGCACGCGCCGCGCGGGCTGCCGCTGCTGGAGGGCGACGCGGCCGTGTGGTGCCGCCAGCCGGCCCGCCGCCGTGGCGCGCCTCGCTCCATGTACGGTGAGTGACGAGCACGCGCCGCGCGGGCTGCCGCTGCTGGAGGGCGACGCGGCCGTGTGGTGCCGCCAGCCGGCCCGCCGCCGTGGCGCGCCTCGCTCCATGTACGGTGAGCGACGAGCACGCGCCGCGCGGGCTGCCGCTGCTGGAGGGCGACGCGGCCGTGTGGTGCCGCCAGCCGGCCCGCCGCCGTGGCGCGCCTCGCTCCATGTACGGTGAGTGACGAGCACGCGCCGCGCGGGCTGCCGCTGCTGGAGGGCGACGCGGCCGTGTGGTGCCGTCAGCCGGCCCGCCGCCGTGGCGCGCCTCGCTCCATAGTCCATGTACGGCGACCAACAACCGGCTCGTAAGGTTTTACGTGAAATCTTTTCCGCTGAGCAGGACAGCGAGAGAGCCGAAGTTTTTGTGTGCAAAGTGAGTTTCCTTTTGACCAAATTACCGTACGAGGTACCTGGGCCAATCAACTATTTTGCCGATACTTTGGGCGTCTCCTGCGTTACCAAAATTGTCTCTGGCGTTACCAAAAAATTGTACTTCCAAATAGATATTTCACTGTTTAATAGATTGAACTTACGTAGGATGGCATGTTGCAGATGTTTATGGGCGGTGGTGATCTCTTACCACCAGGAGACCCACTTGCTCGTTTGCCTTCCAGTCGTATAAAAAAAAAATGTATTTATTCATGTACACCATCTATTAAATTACAGAAAAAAACATGTTTACTTACAAAAAATTCTATTTAAAATTTCTAAATAAACTAAAAAAAAAGAATTGCATTTGTTTGAAAAATGTCGCGGACTAAAAAAGTTGATTGGCCCACCCACGTGTATGCAGATAGATATTATTCTGACATTATTCTGTCTGTTACATCGACGTGTCAGGAAACGATTACCTAGAGATAGCATTGTTGATGTTGACAATTTTGTAGAACGACGATGCAAACTCGACAACTTGCCGCGCTTTGCGAGCGAGCCGCTGCGCGAGTTTCGAGAAACGGCGGCCGAGCGCAGCGTTACTACGGTTGGCGCGGTACCACTGGTTCGGAACTCACTTCCGACTCGAACGAAAACTTGAAACGTGATAAGCGCGTTCGGTGTTCGTATTGTAAGTTTTATGGTCATGTCGTAGCCGATTGTCGTAATTTAAAAAGTAAAGATAGTAAACAGCATACCGTAAACGCCAATTCCGACGGCTTTGTTTGTAAGACGGGGCCTAATCCGATACGTTGTTACGGATGCGGCCAACCGGGTGTTGGCCGCACCGAAAAGCTCATGGTAAATTTATTTTCCAGATTTCAGATACTCACACAGTGCTTTGTGATGCTGGAAATAAAGGGCTGCTAAAAGAGGGACCTAGGCGGAAAATTGCACAATTGGTTATTCATCATATACTGGAGAAAAATCCAACGAAACAAATCCGTAGCGAAGAATTTCAAGCAATAGCCACAGAGATAGTGGAAATATTTCCAAAGGAAAGTGTGCTCGTCTTTTATTCCGCCTATGCATCTGCTGTAAATATTATAGCTAAAATCGAGCACGATGGTGAGTAAACAAACCAAAAACTGACGGTCTGCATTCAAGCTGTAATCTGCAGCTGTTAGAAGTGCACGCGGACAGCAATGGGGGCTATCGCGAATGAATTTTCCGCTAGAGGCGCTAGTGTAGCGTGAGGTCAACGAAATGTCAAATCTCATAGTTTTTGGGTGAGCTACGCGGGTTTATTTATAATTAGAATAATTTTGTGAATATTTTGCATTACCTGAAATTAATTATGGCAATTATGCGATAAGGGGCAATGAACGTCTGTAATTTGAGATAGTTTTGTCTTTCGAAAACTATTGTCCTTCCTTTTTTTCGAACAAAACGGGATTACGCAATACTGTGGTTGCTCGATATGTTTATGGTACTGTTTTACGATTTATTGAATATGATTTTAATCTAAACTTTGTTTTCACGGCCATTATAACAGACTTTTAAAAACCTCACGCAACAGTGGCGCCATCTAGTGAGAGAAAAAACGATAGCCCTCATTGGACTGCACAGTTGGTCAGGAGTTTCCATGTAGTAGTTATATCGATTGCACAAAAACTGCTTGCAAACTCCATTTTCGCAGCCAGATTGCATGTCAAATGCAGGCCGTCTGTGTGAATTCTGTAAATTTTACAGCTATTAAGAATATAATCAATTGTTAATTTTTTCTTAAGCATCTTCAGCATAACAGAGTTTAGTAACTATTAAATAATAAAATTTGTATTGTTGGTGAACTAACTTTCAATTTACAGCAAATTTAAATGAAGATATAATTTGGTTAAGAAACAATGTTAACCCGTGGAAAACCATGGAAGAAAAATGGAAAGAAACGGCAGACCGCCGCCATGAATGTTTTCAGTCTGGAAAAGGCACCATGGCTGATTACTTTAAGGAGTTTCCCGCATCAAAACAACCAGAGGGATAAACATTGGTAAATATTTAATACTCACTCATTTACATAAGTAACAGTATTTTTAACCCCCGACGCAAAAAGAGGGGTGTTATAAGTTTGAGCGCTATGTGTGTCTGGTGTGTGTGTGTGTCTGTCTGTCTGTCTATGTCACTGTAGTTCTTAAATGGATGGACCGATTTGAATGCGGGTTTTTTCATTTGAAATCAGGGTTTCTAGCGTTGGCTCTTAGATAATAGACATGGTTCATCAAAATTGGTTTAGCCGTTTTTGAGATATTGAATTTTGAAGTGACAAAGTCAGGGGTTTTCCATCTTTTTGTTGGGTAGGTTATTAGCATTATCTTATCACACGATCTTGTCACACATGTGATTTCTAAAATGAAACCCAGCTGTGTGGAATATAACAGCTATTTCAATGTCGCTTTTTTTTACAACTTATGGATGATTTTGTGTATCAAATAAATATTTTACACTATTTTTTTACAGCTTCTTTTCCATGATAATTCTAAAAAGCGAAGAAATCGTCGAGTATGCAAATAAAAAAGTGCTAAAAATACGCAATAAAGAGGTCAAGACGGAGATAAATAACATTATTGGACTTAAAAAATGGTAAGCTTTGTTAAGTTCTAGTGGCTTACCGCGAGTTTGTGTCAAGGACCTTTACCGCTAAATTCGCAATGTTTCTTCAATTTTGTAAAATGGTATATGTGGTATGTATAATGGTATGCTTTTTTTATTCGACTGGATGGCAAACGAGCAAGTGGGTCTCCTGGTGGTAAGAGATTACCACCGCCCATAAACATCTGCAACAACAGGGGTATTGCAGATGCTTTGCCAACCTCGAGGCCTAAGATGGGATACCTCAAGTGCCTTCCATCCTCACCATCTTGATGATTGGCAGACTAGTACCGTGCGTTTAAAGCAAAACTTCTTTCCTCGCACGACGAAGATCTGGAATTAGCATACTGCGGCAACATTCCCGGAGTGTTACAACTTAGGGATCTTTAAAAACGAGCCTACCAAATCCTAAAAGGGTCGGCAACGCACCTGTGATTCCCCTCGTGTTGCGGGTGTCCATAGGCGACGGTGATCGCTCTCCATCAGGTGACCAGTCTCGTCTCCTCGTTTGCCCCCTTTTGCGGGCTATTGCCCGCGGCTCCGCCCGCGCGGTATTCGGTTATCGCGCGCTGTTCCCTCGGGAACTGTGCATATTTTTCCGGGATACAAAGTAGCCTAAGTCGCTCTCGGGCGGACCCATAAACTATCTCTATGCCAAAAATCGTCGATCCGTCGCTCCGTTACGGTATGGGAGACGGACAAACATACTTTCGCATTTTATATGTATATTATATATATATATATATATATATATATATAATGCGATATATATATATAATATTAGTATGGATATATATATAAAAAATTTTGTTCATGTAAGCTATTTTATTTTTATTTTAGAAGACGACCCGGAGACGACTACAAAAGGAAGGCAGCCTTGGAAACCATCTCGAGCAGACATTTGTGATGGGTTTGTAGTCGTATCAGAAGCTAACGTTACCGAAACTATTATAACCAAGAGGGAGAAATATCTCAAGATAGGTCGGACATTGCACCCGTTTATTATTAATGTTGGAAAGAATATACGAGTCGAAACAAGCGCAGTTTACGTTGTGGTAGACGACACAGTATACAAATTCAATTAACATATTGTACATGGAACATTTTACTAAAAGAAAACATTATTTTAATTTTAAGAAACAATTTAAACTGCATTCATAGATTTTTAAATATAATTATATGATTGAACCGGTAATCGAACCCTCTACACGAGAAAAAAAATTACCCTGTAGTTTTATCATGCCGATCGAAAGGCTTCATCATAAGGATTATTTTTTGCTACATAACATAGTGTCAGAAATAAAAGGAAGACTATGAATTTTAACATTTTTAATACAAAATTAATTAATTTAACAAATGGTCAAAATGAGTCCCATACTTAGTCGCACTCTTTTGATTATTTCACTCCCTGTCGATTTTTTGATCTTGTTGTGGTGGATATTTAGAATAATACGTCTAAGTTCTGTTTGTAGCTCGTGGACACTTTCATACTGGTTCTTGTAAACTAAATTTTAGGGTTAGATCTGGGGATCTCGGCGGCCATCTTTTTTGTCTCGTATTCATGATTTTCCTTTTATTTCTGACACTATGTTATTTAGCAAAAAATAATCCTTATGATGAAGCCTTTCGATCGGTATGATCAAAGCTACAGGGTATTTTTTTTTCTCGTGTAGCAGGTTCGATTTCCGATTCAACCATGTAATTATTTAAAAATCTATGAATGCATATTAAATTGTTTTTTAAATTAAAATAATGTCTTCTTTCAGTATGATGTTCCTTGTACAATATTTAAGGTACTTTCCCTCCATGTGGTATAGCCGTGGGATGCCCTGTATACTGGTTGATACTTGTATTGTGACAGATCTATACCATGGGGTATAAGACTGATAAGAAAATCATCTATATCTCACAAGGCAGTTGAACCTGGACTCGCCAGGAAGCATCAATATTATTATAATCAAGTCAGCATCATAAATATATGAGCACATTCCTATATGCTGTCCTTGGGAATGTGCTCTTATATTTATGATGCTGACTGTACATACAGCTTAAAATTCGGATCTATCATAAGTAGGACCCCGCACCCTACGTACCTGTGGTTAATCATAATCGTATTTGTCAAGTCAATGTAGTAGAGACAGCTACGGCTGCCGTCCGAATCCAAGAGATTCTTCACCCTTAGAGCTACCTTTTATTTCAAATTCAAATTCAAAATATTTATTGCGCTAAATGTTTCTAGACAACATTGTAATTTTAATTTTATATTACTGTAGTGGATGATAGCTAAAACTGTCTGCAAGAGGTTTATCACCCGCAAGTTGCAGGGTTTTAATATGGGTTTAATTAAAAGCATATTTATCATGTAAAGTATGTGAATAGTGATAAAGAAAACCTTTACTGAAGTTTGTTAATAAAAAAATAATAATACATTTTAGTTACTAGTATGGGATCGTGATTCCCTATTTGCAGGAATTTTGGAGAGAAATTAGACGTGACACCAGTGTAATAATTAACTTTTATTCAATCAGTCAACCTCCTTATATTCTATTTATAATGCATGAGATGTGTGACAAGTAAAAAGAAAAGCATGCCAAAAGCTGACATTAAAAATGTTACACTTAAAAGCGTTTATTCCTGCTGAGCTGGACTGGAGGACTGTAAGAATTGTTCTTAATATATAAGTTAGTATGTCTACTGCAATAATTATTCGTGATATTATTTCATGGTCATGCTTTAATTTAAGATGCAATATTACTTGGAAAAAAATAATCCTTCTGATTGAGCCTTTCGATCAGTGTAGTAAAATTATGGATGCGCTTTTATTTACCATTTGGCGGGTTGGATTCCCGGTTCAGACACACAATTATTAAAAAATCTTTGAATGCAGTTAAAATTGTTTTTAAAATCAAAATGAAGTCTCATTTCAGTAAAATAATCTTCAGTAAAATCTACAATATTTAAGATACTTTCCTTCCATGTGGCATAGCCGTGGGACACCCTGTAGACTACTTTCGTCATGTCCACAGAGGATACGCGTAACAACAAAAATCTCTATGACTCCACTAAACTAGTTACTTAGCGATTATTGTAGGAAAATAGTAATATATAGGTGAATATTATATTTGATAGCATTTAGATTTTTTAAGAAATGTTTAATGTGTAAGGCACCAATAAATTGAAAATATATATTTTTTCTAAAGTTTGTTTTATTATTTAAATTGTATTTATACGTAATTCATTATCATTGCTGTCTGTTTGTACAGGTGCTGTACTGGAGCAGGAAAGTACAAGTGCGGGTGCAGTGAAGCATATTCATAGTAATGTTCTGTAATGCTGTTGCACAGGTACCAGACAAAAGCAAGTACAGTTAAGTTTGTTGTGTCATTGTTTGTGTTTCTGTTCTTACAGGTGCTATGCCGGCGCGGAAAGTTAAGCATAGTGTATATACGTATCTACTGCTGTAACATAGGTACAAAGGGTCTACAGTGAAGCATGGTCTGTCAGTAATGGTTTGTGTTGCTGTTGCATATGTATCGTACTTTTGCTCCAGTTGAATCGTGGTGAAACATATTATAATCGCACCGAAAAATACAATCTAGGAAATTGATTCGCCTACCACCGTAGAACCCTGTCCCCTTAGTTAATACGACTCCTTATAGCGACAGGGTTTTCTGATGGTAGGCAAAACCATTTCCTTAACTGTATATCCATACAGTGCGGTTATAATAAGCTACACCATGCTTTACTGTGGTCGCATCTGTATAGTACCAGTGCTACAGCAGTACTAACGTATGCTGCAACATGCTGTTCAGTGCCCGCATCTGTATAGTACCAGTGCTACAGCAGTACAAACGTAAGCTGCAATATGCTGTTCTGTACCCGCACCTGTATAGTACCAGTACTACAGCTGTACAAACATATGCTGCAACATGCTGTTCTGTACCCGCACCTGTATAGTACCAGTACTACAGCAGTACAAACGTATGCTGCGATATGCTGTCAAGTGCCCGTTCCTGTATCGTACCTGTGCTACCGCAGTACGAACGTATGCTGCAACATGCTGTACTGTAGCGGCACCTGTACAGTACCAGTGCTACCGCAGTACAAACGTATGCTGCAACATGCTGTACTGTAGCGGCACCTGTATAGTACCAGTGCTACTGCAGTACAAACGTATGCTGCAACATGCTGTACTGTAGCGGCACCTGTACAGTACCAGTGCCACTACAGTACAGATGTATGCCGCAACATGCTGTACTGTAGCGGCACCTGTACAGTACCAGTGCTACTGCAGTACAAACGTATGCTGCAACATGCTGTACTGTAGCGGCACCTGTACAGTACCAGTGCTACCGCAGTACAAACGTATGCTGCAACATGCTGTACTGTAGCGGCACCTGTACAGTACCAGTGCCACTACAGTACAGATGTATGCCGCAACATGCTGTACTGAAGCGGCACCTGTACAGTACCAGTGCTACTGCAGTACAAACGTATGCTGCAACATGCTGTACTGTAGCGGCACCTGTACAGTACCAGTGCCACTACAGTACAGACGTATGCTGCAACATGCTGTAATGTAGCGGCTCCTTTTCAGTACCAGTGCTACCGCAGTACAAACGTATGCCGCAACATGCTGTAATGTAGCGGCATTTGTACAGTACCAGTGCTACCACAGTACAAACGTATGCCGCAACATGCTATAATGTAGCGGCATCTGTAAAGTACCAGTGCTACCGCAGTACAAACGTATGCCGCTACATGCTGTAATGTAGTGGCACCTGTACAGTACGAGTGCTACCGCAGTACAAACGTATGCCGCAACATGCTGTACTGTAGCGGCACCTGTACAGTACCAGTGCCACTACAGTACAGACGTATGCTGCAACATGTTGTAATGTAGCGGCTCCTGTTCAGTACTAGTGCTACCGCAGTACAAACGTATGCCGCAACATGCTGTATTGTAGCGGCATCTGTAAAGTACCAGTGCTACCGCAGTACAAACGTATGCCGCAACATGCTGTAATGTAGCGGCATCTGTAAAGTACCAGTGCTACCGCAGTACAAACGTATGCCGCAACATGCTGTAATGTAGCGGCATCTGTACAGTACCAGTGCTACCACAGTACAAACGTATGCCGCAACATGCTATAATGTAGCGGCATCTGTAAAGTACCAGTGCTACCGCAGTACAAACGTATGCCGCATCATGCTGTAATGTAGTGGCACCTGTACAGTACGAGTGCTACCGCAGTACAAACGTATGCGGTAACATGCTATAATGTAGCGACATCTGTACAGTACCAGTGCTACCACAGTACAAACGTATGCTGCATCATGCTATAATGTAGCGACATCTGTACAGTACCAGTGCTACCACAGTACAAACGTATGCCGCAACATGCTATAATGTAGCGGCATCTGTAAAGTACCAGTGCTACCGCAGTACAAACGTATGCCGCAACATGCTGTAATGTAGTGGCACCTGTACAGTACCAGTGCTACCGCAGTACAAACGTATGCAGTAACATGCTATAATGTAGCGGCATCTGTACAGTACCAGTGCTACCACAGTACAAACGTATGCTGCATCATGCTATAATGTAGCGGCATCTGTAAAGTACCAGTGCTACTGCAGTACCAATGTATACCGCTACATGCTATAATGTAGCGGCATCTGTAAATTACTTGTGGTACTGCAGTTCTGACGTATGCCGCAACATTATATAATGTAGCGGCATCGGTAAAGTACCAGTGCTAATGCAAAATCGACGTATGCCGCAACATGCCATACTGTAGCGGCTCCTTCACAGTACCAGTGCTTTAGCAGTACCAACGTATGCTGCTCCATGCTTTAGGCTTTACCCGCTCCTGTATAATAATGCAAAACAGCTTGAATTTGCATACTCATTATCTGTACGTAGCCGGATACGAACTACGTACGTAAGTAGCTGGGAAAGCCACTCGTAAGTAACGGGCCCGCTACATGACGCGCGTAATGGGGCCGACTACGTACTGACAACTACGTACGCGGCATGTAGCCGGCACAAAGCGTAATAGTGGAATCCTAGCTACGTATGGCACTGTTGAAAGTCACGTAATAAGTAGCTCGTTTTTTTCAGTGTATGAATGGCCTCTAATCCATACTAATATTATAAATGCGAAAGTGTGTTTGTATGTTTGTCCGTCTTTCACGCCGTAAGGGAGCGACGGATCGACGCGATTTTTGGCATAGAGATAGTTTATGGGCCCGAGAATGATATAGGCTACTTTTTATCCCGGCAAAATGCGCAGTTCCCGAGGGAACAGCGCGCGATAACCGAATACCACGCGGACGGAGCCGCGGGCAAAAGCTAGTAGGTATTAATAGGGCCGGGACGGTGAATTCCTTTTCAAAAATGACCTCGCGCGTCATTTGTTTTTGTGGTTCAACATAATTGCGTCTCAAATCGAACGTTGTCAATAGTTTTTTGTCCCCAAGGGAAATCCGGTGTCGTCGAGACTTCCTTGTGTTGCGTTACGGGTGTGTACTTTACGTAATATGTTACGAGATAACGTGAGAGGAGTTGTATTGCAGAGTGAGCTAGCATTTGCCCGCGTGGAATTCGGTTATCGCGCGCTGTTCCCTCGGGAACTGTGTTTTCTGTGAGCTTAGTGTGTTCTCCCGTTCACAAAATACGTCTTGCTTGATCGCGTTCGCGTTAAAATCTCAATTTGTATGGAAACAGGGACAGCGCCTCTAGCGGAAAGATTGCGCAACAACTTTTGTGAGTGTAGGTTTGCTACGTAAACTATTTCGTCCGCGTATCGTAACGAAAAAACGGGTGACGACGCCGCACCGTGGACATTGTGGCGGCTACGTATCAACGATCGAACGCTCGATTTAAGTCTTCGAATAGTAAACGAATGTTTTGTGAGAACGCCACACTAGAGGCACTGGGGTAAACTATCTCTATGTCAAAAAGCACGTCGATCCGTCGCTCCGTTTCGATATGAAAGACCAATAAACATGTAAACAAACACTTATATTAGTATGGATAGTGGACATTAAATAAACGAAATAGACCTAACCTAAACTAAACGTAAAAACCGGCCAAGTCCGAGTCGGATTCTAGCGTCGAGGGTTGCATTAGCAGAGCCTGTACGCAGTGTGCAGTGTCTGGTAACTTTATATGATACAGACCGATAGACATAAAAAGAAAATTTTAAGACTTGTCATATTGGTTGGATTGTTTATTATACAATCAAACAATAACGGCTCGACAGATTTGGATAAAATTTGACACACTTATAAGCTGAACTAGCTTTAGCCCGCGGCTCCGGTATTCGGTTATCGCGCGCTGTTCCCTCGGGAACTGTACGTTTTTCCGGGATAAAAAGTAGCCTGTTTCACTCTCGGGCCCATAAACTATCTCTTTGTCAAAAATCACGTCGATCCATCGCTCCGTTACGGCGTGAAAGACGGACAAACACACAAACATATAAATTTAAACACGTTTTCGCATTTATAATATTAGTATGGATAGAAAGAATCCGTCGCAGACGCAATAGCGGGCAGCTAGTATAATATTAATTATAAGACTCGTAAAGACATGTCTACTTGAATGTAAAGTTCTTACGGTCATAATCTTTACACTTAACCATAATTTATAGTAATTTCCTCAATTTGAATGTTCCTTTTTCCTTACGACCCGCACTAAAAGGATACAGCGTACTATAAATCGCTAAATCATACCTAAACCTGGATTGTAGTAAACATGCGCACGCGACACCGTTATGCGCATGACCCTGGAGTGTCCAGGGTTGCCATCCTCACCCCAGCCCAGGGATGGGGAAGTAGATTTAGAGATGGGCCATATACAATTATTACAAAATTCCGTCCTGTGGAGACGATCCTGGCTAGACTACCAGGATGTCACTACTGACTACTGGAAGTTGAAGTTAGTCAAATTTAACTTGCAATATTTGCTTACAGACAGACAACAGGACAGGTGAAACTAAATAAAAGCTTGTAAAAAATACAAAAATAAACGGAGAAAAGAACTTTCAAAAATATCGAAACGAGTTGAACTGTTTCCTGGTTTTGAACATGAAACTACCGTGAGACTCACTCATTTTAAATGATATTGTAACGGAAGGTTGAAGGGCTACAAAATAGGCCGAAACGTGTCGAGCTAAACTCGATTTAAGACGTGAGTTATCCGTTTCAATATCATTTATATGTTTCCCGTTTCATAATCGAATCGTGAGTTTGAACCGTATTATTTTGTAATTTCTAAATTCTCCGAATCAACTTTGAAAGTTGCCAACCCCTGTCAACCGTGAACTCAATTAGTGCGCCCGCGCATGTCGCGATGCGCGCCGACAACCCCGCGATAAAGACGTGACGGCTCTGATAATGGAGAAAATTTGAATATTATAACAACTCGCGGACATCCTTGGCGGGATGCTGAAACGACTGACGTAAACTGGTATTATACAGAATGCATGTATTTGTTTTATGTACTCACAGGCCTTTATCTGTGGCATAAGCCATGTCTAGCAGCTGAATAAAATATAATAATGATCTCAAAATCCTACTAATATTATAAATGCGAAAGTCGAAAGTGCGAAAGTATAATGTTTTCACGTCGAAACGGAGCGACGGATCGACGTGTTTTTTGGCATAGAGATAGTTTATGGGCCAGAGAGTGGAAAAATGCAGTTCCCGAGGGAACAGCGCGTAATAACTGAATTCCACGCGGGCGAAGCTACGGGCAAAAGCTAGTAAATTATAATATAAAATGTTCTGGTGCAAACGTTGTTCGTCGCGGTTCGACGGGGCAACGCAGCAAGCGTATTGGGCGCTTTAATGCCTGGTATGACGTGGGGCGGTTTATTTGTCTAACTGTAGAAAAAAGTAACTACCTACTTAGTTTATCACTTATGTTATGATCCTAGATGAGCCAACAGAAGCGGTTTTCTTAAAAATACCAACTTTCAAGTACCTAAAGGGAAATGTTAAACAGGAAGGTTTTTTTACGTTATATTTGAAACCACTAGTTGGATTTTATATAATTTCTTATTGTATGTATTTCATAGCTCAATTATTTATTTATTTATTAAAGGAGAACCAACAGCTAAAAATACAATATATGAAGTAGGAATAGCAACACAGAGCCAATTACAGGATCTCACAGATATTCTCACAGATTATTGAGGAAGATTAATGGTACGTCCTATGTCGGTGTGCAGTCGATCCGATTTCCATGTAATTTAAATGCCAGCCGAATCCACGGGACACAGCTAATACCTAATACTGATTTAAAAAAAAGTTGGATCGTTGGTGGGCTGTTTGCAGAAAATATAATGCTGTAAGATCACGGAAATGACAAAGTAACAGGGAAATGAGGAACAATTGCATTTTGCGGTGAGTCTGTTTTTATTCCTTCGTAGTGGCAGGGTTAGATAATTTCCGTAGGGGCGTGTCTACAACTTGAGGTTATTTAACCATGCTTTCTATGTCTAACAAAAAAAAATACGGATGGAATTTGATTGATAAATGTAACTTTATAGTATGGTTCATGATTTTATGATTTAAATTCGGGTTTTGTTCCACGTACCTTGATTTTAAATTAGTAATGATAGCGATAGTCTAAACCATTACGGTTAATAATTTTATAAACATTTTAAATTTTAGGCTATACTAGCTGTTGCCCGCGAGTTCGTTTTGGAGAATTCGTTTATCGCTATTCCGTGGGAGCAATACATTCTGCGATAAAAACTACCTATCCTATGTCCTTCCCCGGGCTTCTTCCCACAAGCGTGAAAGCAAAACAAACTTATATTCACATTCGCATTTGTTATATGGGTTAGGATTGATGAAGTGCCGATAAATCGCAATGAAAAAAGAAATAGTCTTTCCTGTGGAAACATTTTACCGACTTGATACTCGTACTTCAAATCAGATTCAGAATTATAATAATTCTTGCGAGGCCGGCTATGCACCAGCTGCCCTAATGGTGCTGTAGGTGTCCATGGACAGCAGTGATGACTTACTATCTGGGGAACAGCTGCTTTGTCGGATTTAATGTAAAAAAAGGTGCCGTGCATGCAGGTGTAAACACTAAACTGCATTGGCTATCTCTGTTCGCCTGATTATTGCTTTTAAGAATAAACAAAAGACACTTTATTTAAGCAAACTTTGTTTCTTAGTCTTTAGGAAGATAAGCCATTTATCTTAAGAATGCTCTAAAAATTGCTGATAGATGTTTCTTTTTTGCAGGTAAGTGCATCAGGCAGCGGAATGATAATTATCGTTTAATCTTCACGACGCATGGTTGTGAGTAATTTTAACATTTTACTGTGGAACAAAGGAGTTAGTGAGATAGCTAACTAAAGTTGAGGTATTGTCGGTTGTAGAAATGAGATGTTCCTTTGTTATTATATATATAAATGTAAAAGCAACTCTGTCTGTCTGTTACCTACTTCTTCATATTTAAACCGCTGAACCTATTTAAACGAAATTTGATGCGGACAGTTTACGATCTTGGGAAGGACAGATGATTGTTTTATACCCTACCTACATAGGATTAGTCTGATCAGTATGGTTGTCTTAAAAAAATGTAAACCTTGAAACTTTGTTCAGCATTTCCTGGTGACGGTCTCATGAACTATATAAGAAATAGCCAGATTTTATCAAAACACACATTCCTTAACATCAGCCCCACTTTTCAGCGTTACGGTCCGTCCGCGACTGAGAGCGATCGGAAGCGCGGCAAGCGTTTTCTTTGTTCACTATGTATCAGCACTTGTACCTATTCTGTGGTATCGAGTAGCAAAGAAAGAAAAACGTCCGTGACATTTATAAATAGAAAATAAATAATCACGAGATAATCATTTTTGGGGTTGCGTTGACGTAAGGTACCTATATAAGTAAAATCAGCTATTACCATTTGTATATATGTTGCTTTTGAGACATGTACAATGTGTAGGTAAATCTTCCAACTCTTCTATTATATAAAATTCTCATGTCAGTGTTTGTAACCAAATTTCTCCGAAACGGCTTGACGGATTTTTATGAAATTTTTTGTGTATATTTGGTAGGTCTGAGAATAGGTAAACTATTTTTTCATACTTTTAGTAGAAAAAATGTAAAAGGTCAATATGAATGAAAAGTTTCGTTGACATAAGGCAGTTGACGTATTTTTGAGAAAGATGAGCCCTCCTATATTTTGCACGCCGCTCTGGTGATAGCGTACAGTCGTGCCCGGCCCGATACTCTGTACCGGCCCAATTTAACAGATAACAATCAACATGGGGCAACCACGCGGACACAAGCATGATAAAAACCTTACACATGTTTTTACACGAGATGTGTTGGTATTACATTTTTTACGGTTGTATTTAGTGCATACCTAATTAGGACATGTATAACCTAACCTAAACCAACAAAGTTGGTAAACCCCGACTTTGTCATTTCAATGTTCAATATCTCAAAAACGGTTTAACCGATTTTGATTAAAACATGTCTAATAACCATATCGCTAGAAAACTTGCTTTCAATTAAAAGAAAACCGCATTCAAATCAGTCAACCCGTTTAAGAGCTACGAACGATGTCACAGACAGACAGACACATAGACACACAGACATACAGACACACATAGCGGTCAAACTTATAACACCCCTCTTTTTGTGTTGGAGGTTAAAAATTAAAATTTTTGATTGCCAAATTATCCCGTAGAATGTAAAGAATCTGTTTTGTAGGTTCAAAGATTGGCATGGGCTGGAAATTGACGAGTTAAAAATTGATTTCCAGTTCCAGTAAAGGCATTTTCGAGCCCACGAATGTAACATTGCGAAAATTATTAGGCTTAAATGACCTCAAACATTCTTTACATATTTACAGAAATTTAGAAATCCTTTAACACGTAACTTTTGCTTTCTGTAGGCGCGCGCGCATATTTGCACTCACCTTCTAAAACGTTGAGCAATCCGTTTAAATTTCGAACATTTTGCACGTAGAACATATCTATTTGGCGGCATAACAAATGTAATCCCACCAAAAACATTCTGTAAAAAACTAGCCAAGTCTCGATGGAGCTGCTTTATCTCTCTCTAAAAAGTAATGAAATCTAGACAAAGTCGTGCCAAGTCTAAGGTTCCTTACTGCGATTTCTTTATTATTATAGTTAATGTTGTGTGACTTGGCCGTTGACTTGTACCCACTCACGTATAATTGGTGAGGACACCTCGACTATTAATACGCGAGTGACCCTATTTTAATAATTAGCCAGTTTTTTCAATGGAGCGAAGCTGCAGGCTTTATCTAGTTAATTATAATGGGGCGTATAAAGTCAGCTAGTCAAGAGTGCAGCAATCGCCGCAATGGCTTAGCTAATTTTTGTGTTTCAGAAAAATAACTCTGCTACTTACTTAAGCAGTGTCTCACCATTATAATTTTGCTAGCGCAGATAAAAATGGTAGTTTATTAACAATGAACCTGCGCAAGTAACGCCTAAAGCCATCAAATGTTATGAAATTAGCACTTTACTCCTATGAATTTATACCACCAACTAAAAGTCACTTTAGTTATTTATGCATTTGGCCTACAACTTTATGATTTTCGCGCATACCTTAATATTCCGTGCGCGTGCGCCTAACGGTCCGCTAGGGTTGCCTATTGCGTTGCAATTTATGGGACAACACTATTTATGTGGACGCTTCGACGCTCAAACTGTTTATTCGTTGTAACAAGTATCTTGTAATTGTTTGGAACTGTACTGGATTTACGAGTATGTAGGTGGAGACGCGGGGATTCATTTAGTTTCATACATTCAGGTGTTTAGGACTATCCTGCGTAAATTATTAACGCGAAAGTTTGTAAGTTACCTTTATTACTAAAATTGATATTGGTAGTAACACATAGGCTATTTTTATTTAGATATTCAAACTGGTTTCGGATGTAACACAACCTTGTAAATTCAGCATCTCTAAAGCTAAGATAGACACACGAAATTTCCTTTTTTTCTCTAGGTTTCCGTATACCTCAAAAGGAAAAATGGAAACCTCGTCGGATCCCTCTGTTGTCCATTTGTTGAGACCCTTTTTCCCAGGAGCGCGTGGGGATCATGCTGAAATTAAAATTGAAATTGCTTAATAAAAAAATATATTTGTTTACACATAAAGAAGTTAGTAAGCGCTGAAATTACGTCGAGGTTTTTTAACAATAAACCGATATGCTACAACTATTGCGTAGATATAATATTATATAATACAAATGTGTAGATCTAACTAGAACACTGAGTACCTATATAAACATACAATATCATGCTAATTCATAAATAATTATAATAAAACTAGCTTTTGCCTGCGGCTTCGCCCGCATGGGATTCGGTTATCGCGCGCTATTTTACCCCTTTAGAGGGAAATTTTATCCATTTCACCTACACAGATAATTTTTAATTGTAATCGAGAACTTATACACCTATTTTCATACTTCTAAAGACAGAAATGAGAAAGTTGCATATAAGCTTCACCCCCCCATTTCACCCCCTTAGGGGATGAATATCTAAAAATTCTTTCTTAGTGCTCACTTACATCATAAAAAGAACCTCTGTACCAAATTTCAAGTTTCTAGGCCCAGCGGTTTGGGCTGTGCGTTGATATATAACCCAGTCAGGTTTGCCTTTTATATATATAGATAACCGTAACCGTAAAACCTATGCGTACTTCTGATTGTCCTATAAACTTTTTTTTCTTTAGCACACTAGATACTGTATTATGGTGTGCGGTCTTCCATACATTTTTTTACAAATACTGAATAAGAAGCCCAACTAAAGTGTCGGCCGATAGTCTGCGGTCTGCAGAGGCTCTTAAGCAGTGGTACCGGATCTAGGGGTAATTACCCCCGCGGGACTAAATCACCTATTCTCTGGGGGTATTAAAGAACCTAATATTAAGACCTAATCTCATTAAATACCTAGCTAGCCTGCGCTCAGTAAGTATCTACCGCACGTGGGCTCTCTTTCTATGTAGCTGTTATTTTTATTTATTCCATTAAATTTTAAGGGGGGCGAGAATCAGTTTTCCCAGAAGTTCAAATGGGTATCAATATCAAAAAGGAACCACTGCTTTTAGGAATTACTTCGTTGTATGGAGTGGCAGAGCTCTGGCTTTAGTGTCAACCCTGTATTTTTGTGTGATAACATCTCGCATCCTACGCAACGACGAAACCACCTGCCACTGAGATAACAGTGTATACGTGACGCGTTGGGTGTGGCTCAATGGTGGTTTGAAGAAATACCACCATGGTGGTTTGATGAAGGAACCATCGATTCGTATGTATAGGATTATGCTAATATATAACGTACGTGGTTCGGAATGAGTACCAGATCCCTCTTCGGAGCGGCAGTCTCTAAGGTAAGGATAGCCCTAATGATCGCCGACCTCCGATAGGAGAAGGCACCGGAAGAAGAAGAAGTTTGTACTCTGGTTAGAAGGGCCAATCAACTTTTTTACCGACACTAACCTGTCCGCGACATATTTCAAACAATTGCAGATTTTTGTAAGTAAACATGTTTTTTCTGTAATTTAATAGATATTGTATAATGAATACTTGCCATCCTACGTAAGTTCAACCTATTAAACCGTGAAATATCTTGTTGGAAGTACGATTTTTTGGTAACGCCAGAGACAATTTTGGTAACGCAAGAGACGCCCAAAGAGTCGATAAAATAATTAATTGGCCCATAAATATCTTAATCAACAAGTCCTAATCATCTTTATCTAGAACCGTTTGTTCTGCCAAATGAAATTTCACTACATGAAATAATTTCGCGAATTTATTTTTTCCATGAAACAAAGGTAGCCCAAAAAATTACACAAGCAGCTATTACCAAGCTAATCACTGTTTATACAATCAACCAGTATTTATTTTGTATTCATACATGTTATTACAACTTCCTCTTTGTAATACAGAAATTAATTCTCACCCGTTAGTTTGGACTTAATAAATTATAATTATGGCCATTTACCGCGGACCGCGAGGTTATTTATGAGTCAAGTAATTAGCAGTAATTCCATAAAGAGATTTAATTTTCTGCAATTAACTAGTTGAAACCTTCGATTTTGTTGGAGACGTTGTACCTAACTTTGCACTTTTCAAATTTTAAAACGTTAAGTAACTTCATTTCGGGCACGCATCTGAATATCGAATGTTAGAATATCGAATGGGTCATAATATCGAAAGGTTTATTTTCTTAAACCGAAAACTTTTCAGGATTGATTAAAACGGCATCGTAAAGAACCCGTTAGGTTAGGTTAGATTAGATTTATAACAATCTAAAAAAAATACAGTCTTAACAATACCTTTTCGATATTATGACCCATTCAATATTTTAATACATTCTATATTTTAACATTCGATATTCAGATACGTAAACCTTCATTTCTCTTAGGGTAATCCAACGTCATAAAGTATTTTGTAGCTGTGACACAGTACGTCAGTGTCCAGTATTTTCGTCAGACGGGTCCCATTTATGGTATAAAAACTCAGTGGGTCAACAAACAGGTCCCCTGACATTTACCATTAACAAGTGACGAATATTACGAAGAAACGAACCTGTTTCCAAATTGCGAAACGATTACTTCGATACCGTGAAGTACATAAAGACCGGAGATGCTTTTTGCTTATTTTCGCGCTACACTTTTCTGTCACTTAAGGATATAGGTAGTATGTGACACATAAACAAAAATAAATTTGGTGTGTTCCTAAAAAAAAACGCATGCCAGAACAAAACCATGTGCGAAACATGACGTTTTTCGTGACCTATAAATTTTCTGACTTTTCATTGTGTAATTCACAAGTCTACGACCATTGAGGACTTCCTCGTATCGGCAAGCACAGCGTAGGACGACCGATGAGATCAACGGATTATCTGGTTAAAGACACATATTGTCGGTGGATGAGGCCGCTTCCAACCGAAGCAACTGGAGGTCTATGTGGGATGCCTATATTCAAAAGTTGGTGGTCAAAGTGGTTGAGCGGAAACCTCACGTGTTCAAAAATTCATTTTGCAAATAGACTGCAGAAGACTGCTCTTTTTCGGAGCCACGAGCATTTTCGGAAAGACTCCCCTCAATCCTAATAGTTGTTCAACAAGATGAGATAAGAATGCTTTCATAGTTTTTTTAGGTCAGACCCTCGGCGCTAGTTTTGCCATACATACCATACGACAGCACATACACGAAACAAGGTATAGGCTCCGTTTCCATCAGAGATGTGCGAGGATGTGTTGCGAGGAATGTGTTTTTCATGAACCAATAGAAACGTTTCATTTACCTCGCCATCGTTGCCAAGACGAACTTCAAATAAAGCTTTTTTTTTATTCGACTGGAATGGCTGGTGGAGCTGGTCTGCTCCCGTCATAAGTGCTATATGTTCGATACCGTAGGCCGATTTAAGTTGATGTGTCGTTTGTCACATAACCTGACATTTTTTGACGTAGGTGGCTCGGATTGGTGTGATGTGGAGAGAATTTAATGTTTATTGTACAGTTTGTTATCATTGAGAGTTTCTTGCGATAAAAACCCGACAAGAGCGAGTCAAATTCACGCGAAACACAACAGTGCAAGCATTTTTGGATGTTTAATATGTATTTAAGTATGTATTTATCTATATAAGTATGTTTATCCGTTGCCTAGTATTCATAGTACAAGCTTTGCTTAGTTTGGGACTAGGGCAATTGGTGTCAAGTGTCTCATGATATTTATTTATTTATTGCTGCTTCACGGCAGGATTAGCGAGCAAGATGGCGGTAGCAATCCGGGCGGACCTTGCACAAGGTCCTACCACCTGCAGAATGGGTGTAGTAATAAAGTAAAATACCAAAGGCGGTGGTGGACAAAATAGAATTGAAAACTTTTGGACTACTCTACGGTTGACTGCATTAGTCACGGCCTAATATCTCTTATCTATTGTTCGTTATCTAAAGAGCTTAAAGCATTATCTTTGCGAAAGACAGTTGCCCACGACAGGTTCCGAGTGCCCCGCTTAGCCAAACATGGTGGGATATACATACATTCGGCGGCGACGCCTCGATGTTTGATGTTGAAAGATTTTGTAAATTGAGACGCTTATGGTTTTATCTCCGAATTGAGAGCATTAAGTCCAGGGTTACCAGTTCTTTAGATAACGACTTGCTGACCATCTGCATTAACCTGGGTATTATGACAAAATCGAGCGCTAATTCCGAACCGGTACAACTTCTTCGGGGATCTTCGGAAAACGAGTCTACTCAGTTTTCAAAGAGCCGGCAACGCATTTGTACTTAACTCAGCTTCAGTTATGGATGTCCATGGACGGCGATGATTGCTTTCCATCAGGCAAACTGCCCGTTTTCCGATTATCATATTTTAAAAAAACTTAACTTTATGTACACTGTTCTTCTTCATGCGCTTTCATCTTGATTTGACTTCATTAATATGTCAATTAATGTCCCTGAGTGACAGCGCTATGTTACTAGCTTTGCCATGCTGCTTTGCTCCCGTGAAAGATTAAGTAATGTTCCTATCTTGTAGGAATTTCGAAAAATCACTCCTTAGTGCACTGCTTTCTTATAGGAATGTATCTCTTGTTTAGCTGTGCGTTTGTGCATTATCAGTCAAATAACTCTTTTAACTTATAACTGGGCCAACCAACTTTTTTACCGACACTAATCTGTCCGCGACATTTTTCAAACAAAATGCCGATTTTTGTAAGTAAACATGTTTTTTCTGTAATTTAATAGATGATGTACATGAATACATGCCATCCTACGCAAGTTCAACCTATTAAACCGAGAAACATCTTGTTGGAAGTACGATTTTTTGGTAACGCCAGAGACAATTTTGGTAACGCAGGAGACGCTCAAAGTGTCGGTAAAATAGGTGATTGGCCCAACTACAAATATGTGCAGACGGTCCTAGTAAAACAAGTTTCCAATATAATTATCGACAAACCTGTTCCAAGCATATCTCTATCAAATTTAACCAGAGCTACGTCATTTAAATTCTCCAGGTTGAATGCAATGACGAAATGGAATCGCGACAACTTGTCAAGCTGTAGCTTACAGCTGCGCGAGCGCACTTTTCGCGCAACTTGTGCGCAAAGTGTATTCCACTTAGGTACAGCTTGCCTTACTAAAATAACAAACACGTTGTAAACATGCACTACAGTTTTTAAAAAACTTTAATTGAAATTGAACCCATTCGGAGTTTTTTCAGAGCGAGAAGGAGATAGAGAAAGAAAGAGGGGGGAAAAGGAGGGGAGAGAGAGGTGGGATCATAATAACAATAACGTACAATACAATAAAAATATTATTTAACGCTCACTACAAATCGATACAAAACATTTACATAGCGACCAAATGTAGGGTAGACAAATAGGTAGTCTTATCGCTTAAAAGTGATCTCTTCCAGACCTCCATTTAGATATAGAAACTAATACAAATAAGTACGTCAACCTGCGGTGGAAACAAAAACACTATTACCTTCCCTTTAAGATAAGTAGTATAAGATAAGTTCGGCTTTTATACATCTTATTATCCTGTATTCTGTTATTTTCATGTGTTTTCATGTACAATAGAGTTTTACAATACAATACAATTGTTAACACACACAAACAAAAGACTAGAACAACTTAATGTACGACACAGAATTAACTTTGTATTATTGTGTCGTCCTGCTATCTGCTCATTGTCTGCATTAAATCCATAATGTTTCTAGAACACCCGCTAAATTCCCAGCTTGACGGGCAATCCGGGTTTTTAGTAATTTACCGCAGTAAGCCTAATTTATGGACCTTAAGTGGAACACATCAGTTTGAGCCGTCATTTTTGGATTACCATCAATCAGCTGACTCACTGGTCAGGTGGCAGTGGTAACGAGGTCGCTGCGATGCGGTGGGTTGCAGTTTTATAATAATCGTCAACAATTTGGTCAAGTACTTGGGTCGTTGAACTGCCATTATGGAAACAAATGACGTTCGCTGATGGTTTACATAATTAGCTTAAATTTTGTAGGTTATCCAAAGTAAATATACCTACGGGAGGTTGGTGTGAATTACTTAGAACATAGACGGATTACCGAAAGGGCTGAAGGAAGTTGAGAGGATTATTGCGCAATTTTATTAGTTAAAATTTAGTTTCATTTCATTGCAATTTGCCCCTTAGTTAGTTGCTATTTTGTAGTAAAAATATGTTATTTTACTAGTTTGACTTGTTTCTAATTTTTTACTGCTCATAAACAATATTTAAACTTTACATCGCGATTGAAATGATATAGGTTTATTTTTCTAATGTCAAGTTTTAATTATAGACGCAGCCATAACTTTTTTTTTTTCTTGTTACAGGTAATTGTCTACAGACAGCCAAAGAAATCCAGTTATAACTGCGTGAGGGAAACAGTCGTTCCCAGCCAACACGTATTTCGTTAGACCCTAAATTAATTATGAAACGTTCGCGCCAAAAACTTTTTTCTTTTTAATTTACAAAAACACTGACCCACTCGGTTCGTAATGAGGTGCCGCTACCATATTTGTTTTCGAGGATCATAAATTTAAGTATCCGTGAGAAAGTTTATTTTGTGTTATCCGTGTAAATAAATATTATAGTATTAATAAGTATGTCCGAAATTTTACCATAATTTTTATTAAAATTAGAGGAAAGGTGGAATTGGCTTGTAATAAATTTTTGATGTTTTTTTTATTACATTCTGTTAACGTACGATTTTAAAAGTAACGTAAGTAAGTATTATAAATGTGTTTGTATGTTTGAATATTCGTCCGTCTTTCACGTCTAAACGGAGCGACGGATCGACGTGATTTTTGGCATAGAGATAGTTTATGGGCTCGGGACGGGAGTGACATAAGCTACAAAATGCACTGTTCCCGAGGGAACAGCGCGCGATAACCGAATTGCCGCTTGAACAATACTTTAACAGAAGCTAAAAAAACTCTATCATTTCCTCTCAATCCAGGTGTAAAGCAGAGTGTAAAACTTGAGCATTAAACCCATTTTCCCCTCGCCATGCCGGCTCGGGAGCTATATGAACGTCTTGGGTAAAATCACTCGTTTTATGCTCTTGTTGTACAATGTACTATTTTACTCATTGCAAATAATTCCGTTCAATGTATGGAAAAGGATAATGGACCCATACTTTTGTATGTTAATTTCCCCGTAATTCAAGACCGTAGGGTTGTATAAAGCATGAAGTTTCTTACTTTTAAGTCCTTTTGTTTTAATCAGTGGTATCGAAATGTCCGTGATCCGCGAGGTACAATGTAACTTCAAATCATGAATCATTTATCGTGACTTCGATCTTCAAATAACGGTGAATTTATACCATTACGTAAAGGCTTCCTAACGATATGTCCTATAGTCAAAAGCTTGCATTAGTTTAAAAACAGATTAAACTCTTTCCTGGAGTATCTAATAATGTAAGCTATTTTTTTGATTGTTTGGGTCATTTCGAGTAGAAAAAAACAATGTTACAATAAACTTACAAATAAACACTTTTTTGAAACCGCACCATAATAGAAGTTGCCGCAAATCCACTGTAGAGAATACAAAGAAAACGACCATTTCCGCGGTCAACGAGCGAAACATTTTATTTACTTTCACAATTAGATACATTTCATAACTTATTTCGTTCAAAACGTGACACTTTTTACACTGAAACGTTACACAATTGGCAACCCTAGGCGAGTTGCCAGCATCATTTTTAGAGTCCTGCTATTAGTAAGTTACCACAGTTTTTTAAATTAGTTCGAACTTTTTGACCCAAGACCTTTAGACATAATGCAAGTTGGAAAAATAAAGTTGCCGCACGGCAACATTTTTAACTTTTTCTATTCATCAGTCTTGAATCACAGTAATGAAATGAGAACTTACAAACATTCGCTGCTCTTCTTAGAAACTCGTAGGACACTCCGTAAATGCGCTCATGGCTTCCATAAGTGCTGTAATCTTTTTATGGACACATTCTCCATAAGGCAAGTAGCGTTCGCGGAGCATGCTTCTTGTTACTATTATAGACAAGAAACGTCAATTTTAAGGCAAGCCATTTGTCAATATTTAGATAAAAATCTGTGTTGTTTTAATTAAATATTAATTGCATACTTTTTATTCCAAGCTTGCCATTCTGGTAAGTGTGAATAGTATTCTCCGTGCATGTCTTGTGTACTAACTACTGAGCTATTTTTATGTTGCATCTCATCGTGTAGCCTCAAAAATGTGTCAAGTAAATGTTATTTAGCGAAAAAACATGTGAGCTCGGTAGTATTTTTAGATTGTTCTCAAGTTTTTCCTGTAGGTATTGCAATAATTGCATTAGACATATCTCCCTTCTGAGAAAACTCAAGGATCCGGCTCGATACTCGAAATAAACACAAGGGTAATACTAAGTAATAAATATTCAATAGGTATCTATCTATTGAGTCACCATTTCCAAATAAATGTGTCAGAAACAAACAGTGTGGCTACTACGAATTACTTGATGCATTTTAAAACTGGCAGTCTCGGTGTGTAAACAATGAAATAAAAGAAACATTTGAATTTAGAATAGTTCGAAAATGGCGCGCGAAATGGCTACAGTACAAACTTACCCGAGATGGTGGTCCAAATTGAAACTAAGATAAACATAAGCTGTCTTCATGTCTCGGGTATGATGACAGCGCCACTCCAGCCGGTAAATACAACTTTGTAAGCGATACACAGCATTTTGTTTGACGCGCGGCAAAAATCGGTGAGGCATGCGTTTGACTATATCCCTCAAGTTCTCAATATTCATAACGGTGTAGCCATTGTTTCCCGCCTTTAGAAACGTCACGTATACACCGGCGCCATCTTGAACTTGAAAGGGACGTGCTTTAACGTATCCAGAATTAATAGGACCCCGATGCTCGATGCGATGTTCGCATTTTTGCTTGGAGTCGAAAACAATGGAAGGTCTTTTTAGACTGGTAGTTTTCTTGACCCAAAGAAAATTATGAATGTATGCTGGTGAAGTGTTGTGCATTGAAATCGGTAGCGAGCGGTGTGGTAGCAGTGTCGCCACACATTTTAAATGTTAGGCATTGAGCTATGTGGGTCCAGCTGTCAGTTACACATTTAGGAATGCGCGTTGCGGTCGCAGCTACTCATGGTATTAGGTACCGACAACAGTAATGTATTCATACCGTTTCATATGCGAATACTATCCGGTTCAGTTACTTTTCTATTTAACTGGGCATTAAATTTTTACGACTCTATTGGAAACGTAATTTCAAAACATAATTTATATGACTCGGACATATTGAAAACGCTCTTTAAGCTTTATTAAAACTTTCAAAAACGGCCTCTTAACTTGATTTACGAACTAACACAATTGTAAACTGTTCCGAGGGAGTCGTAAATAACTCCTTTAACAATAAATTAACGGGTAAGATAAGGTCATAAAAAATGACCTCATAATGTATGTTATTATTTTTTTACCACTCTTGTACCACTGCTTACGGAGATCCTTTGAATACACGACCGAGTTACAAAGAGGCTAAAATTAGTGGTTCGGCTTCAAGATAAGGTGCCAATTTTAATTGGTAAGTTTATACTGTGGACTGAAAAAGCGGCTTTGGATATTAAAGTTAGCAGTCATTGAGTCATGTTGACATGAATCCAGTTTTGGATGATTAATGGATTGCTCTGAATAATACTCGTAAATATAGATTAAGCGGGCAGTTTTAGTTATTTTTCTTGTATTGGAATTTGACAGAATGGTTAGTGTTCTTGGTTAGATAGTGGTGTTTATTATTATGACATACTAACTGTTGCCCGCGGCTTTGACCCGGTTTCAATTTTTTTTTTGTTTAGCACATACCTTGCCATGGCAATAAGGAATAGATCAAAAAAATATCCAACTCGGTGCCGTCGTTCGGAAGTTATGCTATATATCATATAAATAGAAGAGAAGATAGAAGAAGATAACTGACAAAAGTAGCTAACTAAGTATACCTAAACAGTATTCCAGTGACGTCTCTTGACGACGTGTTTGCCTTGTAAAATAATGCTACCTAGGTATTAAGTTAGTTAATAATTGAACTTGTCAGTGTCAGAATTATTATCAAAATAAAACTAATCTATAAGTTAAAAAAAACTTGAAACCATGATTCTAAGACGCCAATGTAATAAAAAAATTGTTGGTCCTGAAAAAAAAAATTATAATAAGATATAGTGTATACCTACACCAGGAATTATAATCCATACCATACTAATAATATAATAAATGCGAACGTGTGTGCGTGTTTGTGTGTTGGTATGTTTGTCCGTCTTTCACGTCGAAGCAAAGCGACGGATCGACGTGATTTTTGGCATAGAGATAGTTTATGGGCCAGAGAGTGAAATAGGCTACTTTTTATCCCGGAAAAGGCACAGTTCCCGAAGGAACAGCGGGCGATAACCGAATTCCACGCGGGCGAAGCCGCGGTCAAAAGCTGTTATATTATAAATGCCACGACATACTTTTTGTTAATACCCAAACTTACCCACGTTTGCAATTGAAAGAATAAAACGAATCTAAACATACGTTACCAAGCCCTTATGTATATTAGTAACTAAGCTACTATTATATAACATTCTGCTAATCCGTCAAGTAGAAAGTAGTCGCGTCACGCCGCGCGAATTACACAACCTCTCACTTTACGATGCGGTTAATAAACTGAAAATATTATGTTTATTATAAAAGTTGACTTTCTGCCGGAACGCATCCATTTAAATAAGTGTTTGCAATCGTCTAAAGTCGTTAGTACAGTCAGCAACCAAGATATGAATACAACCAAAAGTAAAAGTGTATGTTCTCTTGCGATAAGGATTTATAAGAAACTAGCTTTTGCCCGCGGCTTCGGTTATCGCGCGCTGTCCCCTTGGGAACCGTGCCTTTATCCGGGAAAAAAGTAGCCTATGTCACTCTCGGGCCCATATACTATATCTCTATGCCAAAAATTAGGATTACGCGCGGGCAAAAGCTAGTACCTATATAAGTATGTTTATCCGTTGCCTACTATCCATAGTATCCATATCCATACTAATATTATAAATGCAAAAGTGTGTTTGTATGTTTGTGTGTTTGTCCGTCTTTCAGGCCGTAACGGAGCGACGGATCGACGTGAGTTTTGGCATAGAGATAGTTTATGGGCCCGAGAGTTAGATAGGCTACTTTTTATCTCGGA
Source organism: Choristoneura rosaceana (assembly GCA_037349165.1). Taxonomy (NCBI): domain Eukaryota; kingdom Metazoa; phylum Arthropoda; class Insecta; order Lepidoptera; family Tortricidae; genus Choristoneura; species Choristoneura rosaceana. Next base: position 1,955,402 of record JAZBNJ010000036.1, read on the forward strand.
AAAATGCACAGTTCCCGAGGGAACAGCGCGCGATAACTGAATAAATACCACGCGGGCGGAGCCGCGGGCAAAAGCTAGTATTTACATAAGCTTTGCTTAGTTTGGGACTACGTTAATTGGGGTCATTGTGCCATGATATTTATTTATTTCTGGAAAACAATTTGTGCATGTTCTCATCCTTCTATCAGTGACTGAGTATGCATTAAGCATGCATTTAATTATGATAACCCTTATCACATATGGCGCTATATGACGTGGCTGTTTGCAACTAATCCATAGCTCAAATGATAATACTACTAAAAAAGAAAAATAATGATATTGATAATATTCAATAAATTACACCAATTTTACCTTATTTTCTTTCTTTAGTGAATGCAGCAGTTTGAGATCTATCAAATATTTTAATAACTAGCTTTTTGTCCGCGGGTTCTCGCCCGCGTGGAATTCGGTTATCGCGCTGTTCCCTCGGGAGCTGTGCATTTTTCCGGGATAAAAAGTAGCCTATGACACTCTCGGACCCATGAATTGTCATGAAATGCCAAATATCACGTCGATCCGTCGCTCCGTTTCGACGTGAAAGACTTACAAACTTTCACACTTTTCAAAATACACATACTTTCGCATTTATAATATTAGTATGGAAAATAAATCTATGTATACCTACCACACATGGAATCAGACAGTATTTCTCAAGATAATGCGATACACCATCATCACAGGGTGCTGCGGCAACGCTCGACCACGCATTTGTCGCTTCGAAATGTGCCTACGACATTAATGCACGACCTGGCAATTCCTGTCTTCATAATTCCTTAAGAACACGGACTATCAGGTCGTACATTATTTTCATTCATTCCGAGTCCACAATTACAGGTTGTACATTAACCGAATCCGCATCCACAACGAGCAAAAAATATATACTTGGACAGATTTACTCCAAGAAAGAAAAAAAAAGGGCTTGGAAAGACAACGCAGTCTCGCGGTGATTAACAATTATAACTATTATAAGTCATAATTAAAAGCAAAAAGCGGGCCGAGAGCAATTTGTGGACAAAAAGCTGCGCTGGCGGCGATTAAAATACCCGCCCGCGCATGACTATTTTAAGCAATAACAGCCGTAACTATAACGACCCCCGACCAAATTAATGTACTATTTATACGAATACATGCTTATTATAGACCGGGATGATTCTGCTTTCAGTAGCATAGAGTCATCTTCATATATTTTACTATACTAGTGTTTAGATCCGTTGCCGTGAGAATATTGGGATAAAAATGGCATATTGTGTTATTCTGGAGATCCAGCTATCTACGTAACAAGGTTCGTTCTGTCGATCTGTTTTATCGTGAAGACGTAACAAAAATACACACCCGCACACACACAAACCCATTGGTAGGTACGTTCTTTCTTTCTTTCATACAAAGTCATAGTCATGTACATAATCACTTATAAACTACCAGCTTTTGTCCGCGGCTCCGCCCGCGTGGTATTCAGTTATCGCGCGCTGTTCACTCAGGAACTGTGCATTTTTCCGTGATAAAAAGTAGCCTATGTCACTCTCGGGCCCATAAACTATCTCTATGCCAAAAATCACGTCGATCCGTCGTTCCGTAAAAGACTGACAAACACACAAACATACAAACACACTTTCGCATTTATAACATTAGTATGGATCCATTAGCCCACACAGTTTTCACTTATTGATCACCTAGCAAAGATTGTTATACCTAAATGCGCCGACAACCCTGTGCACATTCCTCGGATGTCACCGTCAATTGCTTGATTCGTCGAATGTGTGATCGGCGCTGCGCGGGCGCAGTTTTTGCGGTTTGCGCAGGTGCGCCGGTCAGCTGTTGCGTAAAATCGATATTGGTTGGGAATTCGGAGGTCGTTGAACTTAGAAATGAAAATTAATTTTGGTGCAGGCTTTTATTTTGATTTATGCATAAATTCATCTATTGTAATCATGTATTGTATTTATGCATGTAGTCTTATGTAGTAATAATACTGGGAAGTATAATATCTATGTAGCGATCCGAGGGTCACCGACGGTGCTCGCTGAAAATGAGCGCTGGAGTGTTTTAACGCTTCAGCATTATGCTGAGCCAGTGTCCGATTTACAACCGCAATGACACATATTATCTTTCGTGTTGTCTATTTGTACTTAATACTATTGTTGCGTCTTGTGTTATGAATAAATGTATTTTTTTTCTTGGACGACTAGCAGAGATCCTATCAGGCGTAAATCCGCTTACACATTTTCCATGCTTTAGGTCCAGGGTCCTACCTTCCTACAACACGGGCTCAACGGATAGCGCTTATCATCTAAAAATCTAAAGTGACAAATTCCTTGTCCAAACAACCTGCGCTAGCCACGACACGTCATTGGCCTCTTTAGCACGAACAAAAGACACTCATGCGCAGCCACCGCGTCAAAAACAATTGACAATAATTTACCAACAGAACTCTAACGTTCTACGTTTAAAGCTGGCAGTTGACGTGTCGTGATTTCTATGGGCGAAAGTGCTTACAACAATGGCCTGGAAAGTGGTTTTCCACGGTGGAAAACTAAACCCAGTGAAAACGTATTGGCTTGTGAAGATGTTGGATTGTGCTTGTGATGTGTGGGATCATTTTTGCAGCGTGGAAAACGTTAGTAAGTTGGCACAGTGCAATAATATCAGCTACAGCGAAGCGTGCAAAAATATCTGACACGTCCCACCGTCCCTGGAAAATCTGGAAATAAAGTTGTATCAGATATTTATGAACATTTTATTGTGTCAGCTGTTGGTACTCGTGACTGTACAGTTAGTATGTGAGGGTTCGCTCCTGAAGATGATCGAGCATCTATCAAGCAAGAGATCCAAAGTAAAATCCGTCAGATCATAAAATTCCTAGGCATATCGTGAAAGGGCGCCATTTCATGAATTGGCTAAGGGACATCCGCCATGTCGTTCAAATCAAAACTCAACCGAAAAAACAAAACGTTTAACGATTTGCCTAGTGCCTAGATCATGAAACGCCGCCATATCGGTTCTGGCACTTCTATGAAATGGGGCTTTTCATGATATACCTAGGTATTTCGTGATCTGGCGGATTTTACGATCGGCCGCCGACATCAGTATTAGGTAACGCATTAATCACATCTCATAAAGTGGAATTTTCAAAAACCAAAAGACCAATTAATTCGTAATATTTCATAATAACTATCCTTCACTAAACTCGTATTAATTACTCACGTAATTAAACCATAACCCTAATCAGCGGCGCGGTTGGGTAACCGGCTGCGCGTACGCAGACCTGTCGCCGGTGGGCGTGACTTACTGAGCAAGGCTGAGTTTAGAAGTGATACTTGAAAACATACAAGTACACAGTCGATCATAGCTCTTTTTACAATTTTTTATTTAGTTTCACCTGTCCCGCTGTCTGTAGTAAAATCTTGTGAGTTAAATTCGAACAACTTCCAGTAGTCGGATTGACTTTAAATTTGGCATCCTTATGTAAATCACATGATAATACAATAAATATATGTCAAAAATCACAAAATACTAACACTAGAATAAGTTTAAAATGTTATTATCTTTTATCTTTTGTTTCGCTTGTTTGTTTACTAACACACTATGGATACTATGTTTGTCCGAAATAAAGAATTTGAATTTGAATAATCTCGTAGTGACATCTTGGTAGTCCAGCCAGGATCGTCTCCGCAGGACGGAGCTCTTCAACGGTTAATTAATAGCATCGACTTGAAATTTGGCATGCAAATGTAGTTTGTGTACAGTACAGCAAGTACAGTCAACAAAAAAGCTTTTAAGTATTTTTTTTATATTTTATGTACAAAATTCAGGTAAATCATAATTACGAGTATTTATTATTTATAAAAAGCGTAACCTAAGTTTCTTTTTCAATTTCTGTATAGGTAAGGGTGAAATAATTTCAAGAAGAAAATTTTAAAGACAATTTAATGTATATTCCATAATAATTTATCTGTTTGCATTTTGTATAGGTAGATCTATTTTGAATAGGGTTTTTACAGAAAAAAATATCCTCTCTTATAAAAGATAAGTGTAAGTACAAGATTTTTCTTGTTGACTATTTTATATTTACCACATTTCCCATTATGCAATCTGAAACCGTGTACGCTGACTGTCAGCGAAAGTGTCATGGCGGCGACTTTGATCCCGCGTTAACGCAGAGTAATTGCGTGGTTATAGAAACGCGCATTTATGACCATCTGCGCCGGCGCACTCGTTTACATTTGCCATTTTAAATTGATTTTATTCCATTTAAACTCGTTATTTAATAGGATTTTTTTCAAATTACTTTGCGACTCTTTTTTTCTCTAAAACTAATCAATGTGCTTCGCGACCATATGAGTGACAAATCAGCTACGATTGTGCGCTGTAGCACACGTTATCGTGATTATTTTCATGTAAGACCGACCTTCAAAGGCCTATTTTATTTTGAGCAATATATTTTGAAATGCGAACAGGGTGAAGACCAAAAAGTTGCACAGCGTTGAAGCTACGTTAGCACTTAGTTTTAATTTCTATTAACTTGTTTCACGTGTTATACGAAAATTATCCATACAAATGTATGATTAATTTTCATGTCACAATGGAAATTAAAAGTACGTGCTAACGCAGCTTTAACGCTGTGCAACTTTTTGGTCTTCACCATTATGCCGCTACTAAAAAAAAATCAATCAAATAATCAATAATTGTCTTTGTTTTGTTTTAATCGGTGTCCCATCTGTCACTTCCAAACAATATCAAATGTAACGCAAATAATATCATTAGCAAATACGCCAAAGTAAATTGCCAATACAGCTGTCAACTCGTGTTACACGGCGGTGACAACTTTGACAGTCGGAGGTCGAATGTCAGCGGTGTTGCTACAGAAATCTGACCACGCGAATATTTGAGACGCTGTGACGTAAATTTAGACATTAGATCGCTGATAGGTGTAAGGTTGTGGTACATGGATCTGTTAGTCAGGAAGGTCGTTGGGTGTCCAAGGGACGCAAGTAAAGTTACATGCTTACAAAACAGACGAAAAACATGCTACCAACGCAATGGTAGCATGCACATAAGTACATATTTTTGTACTCATTAGGAAAGGCATGCTCGTTTGCCTTCCAGTTGTATAAAAAAAAAAAAAAAAAAAAAAATGTTTTTTTTTATTCGACTGGAAGGCAAACGAGCAAGTGGGTCTCCTGGTGGTAAGAGATCACCACCGCCCATAAACATCTGCAACATCAGGGGTATATTGCAGATGCGTTGCCAACCTAGAGGCCTAACTTGGAATACTTCAAGTGCCAGTAATTTCACCGGCTGTCTTACTCTCCGCGTCGAAACACAACAGTGCAAGCACTACTGCTTCACGGCAGGATTAGCGAGCAAGATGGTGGTAGCAATCCGGGCGGACCTTGCACAAGGCCCTACCACCTGCAAAATTATTGTGCTTTTCTTGTTGTTCTTTTCTTTGACATACCGTCAGCATGTTTAGCTCAAGTACGTAAAAAGAATAACACATGAAACAAACGCTGTAGCAAAGTAAATTGCGACGCAAATTATTGTGTTCAGATATTACGGCCAATAAGTATGTAGGTACTCTATAAGCAATGGCACCTATTTACATAACGCCTGTCTTTGCTAACAATACGCTGAATAAGCAATTGCATGGGTTTAATAATAGACATTATGCAAATATTCAGTAAATAACTATCAGCGAAGGAATTGCAGAGACTCTTAGTAAGTATTCATTGGAAGTAAATAGAAACGAACGAGAAACGTAACGTGTAAAGTGATTGTTTCATTCAGTAGCAGCTTTATATCTATAAGTTTCACATCCCCATATATTCGTAAAAGAGGAATATCAACTCCTTGTAGCGGAAAGGAAGGTCTTGCGTAAGATCCTGGGACCTGTCAAGAGAGACGACGGCACGTGGAGGATCCGTAAAAACATCCAGGAGCTGGTGGCTGAACCCAACATCATCGGCGTAACAAAATCACACAGACTTCGCTGGTTCGGCCACCTACTACGAATGGGAGAGGACGGGCTGCCAAGAGAGCGTACGTGGGACGACCGACTGGTTGCCGCCCGCTTGGGCGACCTAGGTAACGCTGGGAGGACAATGTCCAGGCGGATCTGCGACGTCTTCAAGTCGATGACTGGCAAGAGGCTGTGCACGATCGGGACAGGTGGCATGCTCTCGTTTCGGATTAGTTAGTTTTTAGTTATATATTCGTATTCCACTTAAAATCTAACACACATCAATATCTAAGGCGTATTATAACCATGACTTAAAACCTGACAGACATTTTTTAAGGCATTACGAAACATTAATAATGATTATATATCATGGCATGGACATAATTTGGAAATCATTTGGCGATCCTACTGCAAAACGCGAATCTACTGTGTTAAAAATGTAGTTTGGTTTTACTTGTGTAAGTTATAAGAAAACATTGTAAATCTATTTTTCAGAAATAAATACTTCGTTTGAGTTTCTTACTGGATTATTTTGAACAGAGGTTCTTTCCGAACCGGGGGTAGATTTTTTTCTAACATTCATAAGTGCGTGTTCTGGCCTAGTAGTTATTTATAAAAAATAGAATAGAAAACGAAATATGAAAGGTAATGGTAGATGAACGACCACTGTAAGTGTTCGAAATATGTAAGATGTTCTAGCTTAAATTGATTACTACACATATACGTATTTTTTCTATGAAGTATTTTAATTCTAGGATAGTTTATCTGTACATAGTTTTAATTTAAAAGTAGTACGATATTTTGTCTTTGATACTTGAATGAAGAAGTCATTATGAATTGACCCCAAAAACATTGATACGCTAAATTGGCCGGCTAAAAACGGCATTGCCGTCAGTCTAAGGACGACTGTAAAATATAACAGCCTATCAAAAATTGAGCTTAAATGTGAACAAAATCGAGATCTGTCCGCGGTCGACGGCTCAATCGGATCGTCTGATCCGCTAAATGGGCTATCATTACCTGCGCGCGCACAATGCCCAGAATGATTTACAGGCGATAAAGATCGAGAGCGACGTTTTAATACTTAGCAAATTGACTTGGAAACATCTAAATTTAATATTGACTCAGCTCTGTCAATTTTGCTTGATTGACTAAATGAATATAGAAACTATTTTTATTAAGTACATGTATAGTTTTTTGTATGAACTACACACGAATATAAGCAGTAAATTTTAGCATGAAAATTCAATCTCCATATTTATGTCTTCTTGCTTTTCATCGTTTTTACAAAGTTTTGTCAAAAGCAGTTTATTTTGTAAGCGTAAAATCGAATTGACGTCATCGGGTCATCATACCTCAATTGTTTTGGCCAAACGATTTTCTTAGACGCGAAGTTTTTCAAAAATCATTAGAAAGTGAAATGTTCGTTAACAATTAACGAGTTTTAAAGGGTTTTCTCGTAAATCTTGATAATGAAATGCTTACTGACGCGATGTGTCCTCCGACGCAGTTCAGACCTTTTCGTTTCGAGTTAAAGTTCTGTTTAGTGCGCGGCGGCGTCGAAGATAAGTCATTGGAAAGTGAAATGGGAGCGCACCTGACGTTGCTTTCTTTACGTCGCGGCGTTCTTTTTGCCGTAGTGAGAGTGGTCTACATTTGATAATTGCCCCGGTAGCGGTTCTACCTCCCGGTGTTTCGACACTTGTCGGCCGAACGCGCCTGCCTGTGACTTCATTGTTGTTTGAACTGGATTTTAACAGCTTTATTTTTCCTTGAACCCAATCTTTTGACGTTTTTTCCTGGCCCAGCTCAACGCTCCCGTTTGTTGATTGCTTTTCGGTAGAATTTTCGTGTCAATTTTCTTGAGTTTTAGAAAAACGATACGGCGATACGGATTGATTTTTTCCGTTTGATATTTATCAGTTTTGAGCCGATCTTTCAACAATTGTGGATTCGTCGATCGGAAGCGATAGTAAATATATTTCTCGACTTTTATCGAGTGGAGTCGTGACTTCATCGACACGATTCGTTCTCGCTTTTTATTTCATATCTCATTGTCGTTGATAGAAAGTGTCACTTTTGTTGGTTTTTGCCTATTGTTCGACGTCCTTTGTTGAGTTTTGAATTGATTATACTTACATAGTTCTGATTCAATCCTTGTGAATTCTGTTTCACTTTCCTTGACAATTTTATCATTACTTTTATCAACAATCATACGTTTATTTTCTATTTATTTATCACTCAATCTTTTTTTGGCATCAAATGAATCATCCAAATAGATCAAGTTTCTCATATACTTTGCATCTGAAGATTTATCTTCATTCCTCATACTGTGTGTACAGATTACGGTATAAATCCTAAACTTTCACCAAGGATCCACGGGGCCCATGTGTAAGCATGATAAATCTATGAGCATGCGCCCGCACAGCTATCGGGGATCGATGAAAGTGCAAGTCGCCCAGTTCCCACGGCCCCGCTCCTGGGTTGGGAAATCGATTAATTCTATAATGAATCGATTGCCGATTTTGTCTGAAAGTATAGAAAATGGAAAGTAACATTTTGAACTTTTCAATAAGCTTAATAAAGGTATGCTACAGCAAGTTGGGGCATATCATTAACCTAGTATCACAAGTAAAGCGGTTTCGTTTTTTTTCGGTTTTTTAACCCCCGACGCAAAAAGAGGGGTGTTATAAATTTGACCGCTATGTGTGTCTGTGTGCTTGTCTGTATGGTACCGTAGTTCCTGAACGGGTGAACCGATTTGAATACGGTTTTTTTATTTGAAAGCAGGGTTTTTAGCGATGGTTCTTAGATATGTTTTATCAAAAGTGACAATGTCGAGAATATTCCGACTTTTGTTAGTTAGGTTAGTGAATTAATATATCTTTTGACTGCGTTGACTATGAAGTTTGATTTTGTCACTGCTTCGAGGTTATGAGTATCCCACGAGCCCCCACCCCACTTTCCGCCAATATTAAATGCGAAAGTTTGTATGTCTGTTTCTTTGTTACTGTATCACGCACGTCTAAACCACTGAACTGATTTAGATAAAATTCGGTATACAGGTAGTTTGAGCCCCAGAGAAGGGCATAGAATTTTTATCCCGGAAAATTGCGTAGTGTCCGGGGATAGCGGGCAACAACTAATCTTCATATTAAGGGGCTGTTTCACCATCCATTGATTAGTGTTAACTGACGGTCAAATGTAATGCCGTCTCAAAACAAATAGAGACGGCATCACATTTAACCGTCAGTTAACACTAATCAATGGATGGTGAAACAGCCCTTAAATCTACTAACTTACCTTAACTTCATAAATTTCTTCTAAATATAGATCCCCTTGTTCGTTCCGAACTATTTTCCCAACGTCACTTTTAATAGCTACCATTCAAAGGACTTTATTTATGATACGAAATGAATTATTGCTGTTTTTTTTGTAATCAAGCAAAGCTACTACAGTAGTGGAACTAATTAGGGACGGCATAAATAAGTTAGGGTTGATGAATGAAGCAATGCGTCATCTTAATGTTGGTTTATTGGTGTTGCCTGTTGACGTAATTTATTTTATTGGTCTGGCAATACTGTCTGTGGAAAGGGTGCAAGTTAGATGAGTTGTTACAACGACGGTTTAGTTATGTAAGTTAGGGGTAAAATTGACCTTAACGTTTTGCTTTTCATACCGGGTGTGGCCTGTCATATGAGAAAATAATTAAAACAGATCAAACTCCTCAAACTGAACAACATTAGTTTAACGACTTTTGAATTTTTTTTTTTTATTATACTTTAAAGTTTATTCGAAGAAGCAATGTAACGCAAAAAGCTTTATTTATAAACAAACAAATAATATATACAATAATTAACAGAAATAAATAAAAAAGCTTGATGTTTGTAGCGTGACAGACGACGTCAGTTGTGGTCTAGAATGGGGTACATTGAAGAATGTGCACAAAGAAGCGATTTTTGTAAATTCAACAACTACAAAATCGCTTGTCCCTTTCCCTCTGCACCGAACAGTAAAGGATAACAGTAAATCATCTCGCGCTGATCCCGCGGGTTTACGCCTGTCTGCCAAAGAATTTACGAGTCTAGAACTGTGGGCCCGATGTCATGGAGTAGCTACAACAGGATGTGCCTTTAGCTATTCATTAGTATTTCTTAAGGACTCGTCAAACCTTCCGACCTTGTTTGAAGGTTAGTTATCTATATTACATTATAGTTTACTTTATTACAGTTAAGTCTATCTGAATATGATGTATACCGACATGGGTATATTTTGACAATTTGTACTACATGTCGACTCTACAGTCCCCATTATGTCATAAATATTCATATGAACTAAAAGAATTTCTTTGCTTACCCGCGACCTAAAGAAATTCTTTCAGTTCATTGATATTGACCTCCACAAAGTAACGCCTGATTCAATAAAGTATTTAAATATTTATATTGCTAATCTTTCGCGGGAATTGCAAAGTTGTCCTGTTTTCTGTAATTTTTTGCTATATTTTGGTGCGCAATAAAGAGTTATTGTATTGTATTGTTGTCAAAAATTATTCATATTAATAACCTTTCAATGAACTCGTATATAGAGGATCGATTACGACTCCTAGCGAGTGCAGACGCCGTCCACCTAGTTGGAATGAAGATTTGCGAATTTTGCGATAGCTGGCAGAAGATGGCTGCCTACAAGATAAATGGCGCATTTTACGGAAGGCTTGTGTCGAGCAGTATCCAAAGATCCAGCTATCTGCATAACAAATCAGTGCAGCCATTTTAGCATGAAGTAGTAACAAACAAATGCGCACACATTCTCACAAACTTTCGCATTTACAATATTAGCAGTATTATTACGTCAATTATTCTTATCTTTTTCATTACATGTACTGTTTCCCATGATAATGTGGGCTATACAGCCAACTTATATTTTAGTCTTGTAGCTATTTTTATATTTCATTTGTTTTGTGTGACTTTCCGTAATTTCACTCTTCTGTGGCCCGGCGGAAGACCAGTGCTATTTTTCAACCCGCGATATGCTGAGCCGGGACCTTTTTATAGCGGAATAATTTCTTATTGTTATTTTTCCTAACCTTAATGTGTCATTGCTGTTATAAATAAATTATTTTCTTTCTTCTTTCTTTCTTAAATTTGATCAACATTAGAAGTCGCATGATACCATCTCCTGTAAAAACTGCTCTATGCTCAGTCATTAAACAGCTAACAGACGTTTATCTAAGTTTGGAACTAGTTTAAAAAAGGATAATGGTGCAGTTCGATGCCAGGGCGTAGGTGTAACTTATGGGTATAAATTAAAACCAAAATACTTTGAAACCGTGGTGGCCTAGTGGTTTGACCTATCGCCTCTCAAGCAGAGGGTCGTGCGTTCAAACCCCGGCTCGCACCTCTGAGTTTTTCGAAATTCATGTGCGGAATTACATTTGAAATTTACCACGAGCTTTGCGGTGAAGGAAAACATCGTGAACCTGCAAAAACCTGCGAAGCAATTCAATGGTGCGTGTGAAGTTCCCAACCCGCACTGGGCCCGCGTGGGAACTATGGCCCAAGCCCTCTCATTCTGAGAGGAGGCCTGTGCCCAGCAGTGGGACGGATATAGGCTGGGATGATGATGATGACTTTGAAACATTTGAAAATACTTACACTTTACCTGTGGCTTTTCAAGCGTAATCCATTAGATCCGGCAGTTGGATTGAAACTCCGGGATTCTACTAAAATTTCGCGGGATTTCAATCTTCATACAAATATGACATAAGCATGCAACCTTGCAAGCTACTTGCATGGAAATGTACGAGCTACAGGCATTTGTATTCCCAGCCTAATCCTTACATTAGATTATATTAGATTTTTATTTATATACATTGACTTTTCTAAAATTTTAGATAAGGAAGAAAATGTTTGCTTTTTATAACAAAAAAAAAAACTGTCACTGGTATTAACTTAGTAATAATGTTTTACAACCGGGGCTGGTCTTCCGCTGGGACCATAATTTAGTGTCATGGCTTTCAAATGTGACCCCGTGTGACCCTCGGTAATTTTATATTTTTTTTGTTCGCAGGCCAGTCGAAAGATATCAAAATGCGGATATCTCTTCGTGGCGCCTGGCTGGGACTTCTCCAACCCACTCTACAGAACAAAGGTACGTTACTTAAAAACATGGTCTCTCATCACTCATTTTTCTTGTGAACCCATATAAACCGGTAAAGAATGGAGAAGAGGCGCGAATGCAAAACGTAGTCGCGAACTCACATGTCGCGGGTGGGTCGTAGCCGCGTGAGTGTGGAGAGACTACAAAACTTTACTTTTTTAATTAAATTGATGGTCCTTCGAACCTGATATCAAAGTTATTCTAAACCTTTATCGCGCTGCATTTTTCAACAGTTTTTTTTTCAAAAATATACATCTCCGATTTCAAAAAAAGCTTATAAAGTGTCGATTCACGAATAAAATTGCTATCCTTTTTTTAACCAAAACCGCATTAGACCCTAATCGGTTTTTCGCGGAACCCCCATATTTATGGGCCCATAACGGCCGACATGCGCTTGCGCATATCGCAGCTATCAATAAAGGATCGATTATTTATCGCGCGGAGAATCCAACTTGATACAGGATGTCAAAAAAACCTTTAAAAGGATTTACAAATATGTACTTAATATAAAGTGATGCTGGAATTAAGATAAATTTATTTAAACCTAAACCTCAATTCATATTCAAATCATTTATTTCATGTAACAAAAGACACATAATATATTAGTAAATACACTTAAGAAGGTGTTAGTAACTTCTACACATACTTATACATTAAACAATAGTTGTTAGTTAAATTAAACGATTTTCAGAGCTATATCGGAGAACGGAAGAAAGACCCCTGGGCCAGAGCAAAATGATCTGGAGCAAAATGAGGCTGTTTTGACTATAGTTAGTTTTGATTGACTAAACTTACATAGTCGCCTAATCTACATACTCGTACCACTTTTGAAGTCAATCCGACCAATGGAAACAGCGTAATTCAACAACAAACAAGTAGCATCCCACTTATCCATACTAATATTATAAATGCGAAAATATGTTTGAATGTTTGTCCGTTTTTCACGCCATAACTGAGCGACGGATCGACGTGATTTTTGTCATAAAGATAGTTTATGGGCCCGAGAGTGACATAGGCTACTTTTTATCCCGAAAAAATGCGCAGTCCCAGAGGGAACAGCGAGCGATAACCGAATACCACGCGGGCGGAACCGCGGGCAAAAGCTAGTAAACTTATAAATACCAAATTTTGTAAGTCTGTTTGTTTGTTGGATGTTTACGTCTAAACCGTTCAACCGATTTAGTAGATTAAATTCGGTATACAGACAAGTTTTTATCCTGGATAATTGCATAGTTCTGCGGCTTATGATCAGCGCTGCAGCTCTGTTTATAAGGCTCCTTTTGGCATCACACTATTACTTACAGGACAACGTCTCTAATTGTTCTTTCTTCTCCTATTTATGTTTATAATGTGTTTTTGTTGTCAATAAATGTTGTGAGTTCGAGTTTGTGAGTTTATATCGATAAGTGAATTCTACGTGGATAGAGTCGCTGGCAATAGCGAGTATTTTAAATAAAGCATGTGAGAAGACGTTATTAAACGTATGTACTCATTTAATGACCACATCCTGTACTTGCATTATACCAATTTGACAGCTTATTACGTAGCGTCGGAAGCAATTACTGTCAATGTGTTAAATTATACGTAATGACACGCGATCTGTCAGGGTAATTAATATTAAGCTGACATCTACCGGCGACGCTGGAAAACGTTATGTTAAATTTTAAAGTGTCATAACTTGACGTTCGGTGATAAATCGATGCGAAAATCATTAGTCTTTTTATAGGGGAGGAACGGGAATTAATCGATAAAGCATTTCTTTGTGGTAATACGAAAGCAGTCACAGATTACATATGAGGTACAGTCCACCTGCATTAATATCTGCCATAGCGGAGCGTGCGAAAATATCTGACACGTCCAACCGATTTATGCACGCTTTGTAGTGTCAGATATTGCTGGTGACTGTACTACCGTAGCTAATTTAATACTAGAGTTTACCTTATTTAGTTAGATTAATTGAAATCGATCGATTATTTGATACGTTTGAGAAAACAGGGGAAAGAATGTGTTCAAATTCTAATTTATTTATTTTTTAAACTACCAGCGCTTTCGGAAAGACCATCGTTGCCAAGAAGAATGCGCGGCAAGAAACTTGGCAGAAAGTTTTTTTTTATAAAATAATTATTCAAATAGAATACATAAAAACTACAGTAGAAAATTAAAGAAAAAAAATACATGGAAAGAACAACATTAAGTACTTGAAAAGAAGAACAGTTCACAAACTTTTATTTACCTAATAGTAATAAAACAAAATTGGTTAAGTTAGGTATTGGTTTTTGTTGATCACATTGTTATCATTTTTGCAGATCCCTAAAATAAAATTTTGAATTGCAAAGATACGATAAGAAGCAGCGGGAGACGCGCCAAAAAGCGTCAAAAAATGGCACCCGCGCCTCCAAGGCGCGAATAACGCACTCATAAAGTAGCTCACGTGAAATAAAAGCACGTTTGAAAATCGATCGTAAAATAAGTATGTAAGAGTTAGAATTACAGTGGCTTCCGCGAGTTGTTTTTTTTTACTAAAAATTGGTACCTGCCAGGATATTATTAATCAAGCGGTTATCAATGCAGATGTCAAATATTTTTGTTTTTTTTTTGGAGTAATGTCATAGTCAATCAAATTATAAAGTGGCCAGTACTAAATTATAAATTTTGTTTCTTTTTTTATTTATTTGTTTGTCACGGCAGCCAGACTTGTCCTGAAGACTGAACTTAGTTCACCGAGGTCTTTCGATATTATGTCCTTTTAAATTTCCTTATTTGTTACCAAGAACCAAAGGATTTTGATAACAAAAAGGAAGTTTCCATTTAAATTAATTTAGACACTTTCGCAGTCAACGTTAATGCTTAGTTTCATTTATACTGCCAAGTTTTTTTTGTAAGATAGTAAAGATACCTCAATAGAATAATCGTTTTTTGTTTAGAACTAATGAACTGAAATAATTACTTTGGTCACCCGCAATATTATGATAGCTACGTTTATGCATCATCATCATCATCATCATCATGTCAGCCGAAAGACGTCCACTGCTGGACATAGGCCTCCCCCAAGGCTCTCCACTCAGACCGGTCTTGTCCTTTTCGCATCCACCGCGATCTCGCGATCTTAGCCAGGGATCTTACCATTTCTGCATAAACATAGCAATTATAAGGTCGGGGATGGGCAAAATAATTGTTTCAGTTCCTTGATATGGACCTCCGCAAAGTAACGCGAATAGTTCATTCGAAATCCCGGCTAATATAGGATTTAAAAAAAGTCACGGAACCCTAAAAAACGCTCTCGTACTCCATCTTGCTCCTTGTCATTCCAGCTAGCAAGCAGGTCCTTTCATAAAAAGAATTTTAAATTTTACCGTTAAAAAATTTGCAAACAAACAAAATTCAATGAAGCCAGGTAACTGTTCGTGTAATAAGAGGGCACGCTTCGATAATGCGTATGATATGCGCATGCGCAGACAGCGATTATCATAAACACGGGGTTGACATCCAGGCAAAGTCAAACCCGAAATCTTTGGGTATCGACTGAATACAGAGCGGTTGACTGATGTGTATTGAGTATACTAAGAAATAACCGTAGAACTTGACTCCCAAGATACAGGCTCTGCCTAGTGTGGACGTCACCGAATTAATGTTTAAAATTGTTTCTGGCATTTGGTGATAAATATTTTTATCATTTTTTTTTTCAAATGAAAAATAAAAGATGTGTAATTATCATTTCGAATAATATCTTTTAGTGATATAATTTAAAAGATCGATCCCTTGGGCTAGGTATGGGGAAATAGCGGCCCGCAGGCTAAGTCCGGCCCTCGACAAGATTTCCGTCATCTAAATTAATTGTCAACTCTGAGTGTGTTTTACGAGACACTTCAAGTAACTTGGAGCCTAATTTGGACGCTTTAATTAATGAACAGCCAAATTTAATCTGTCACACCGACCCAGCACATCAAAACAATACATTTATTGTAGACACCTATATGATATATTTTGGGTTTCGGTTTGTAGCATTCGAACATGGCGGATGAAGACAATATCTAACTTTGCTATTTCTGTTTCTTTGGCTAGTTGAAGTATAATTTTGATAGTGTTTTATGCGGCGATTAACCTTAACAGTGAACAGTGATCACAAAATTCTATACTGCTCTCGTGTCTGACATTTTTTAATGCGCAAGTTGTTTCCACGTGGTTTCTGGAATTTTACTATCAAGTTGCAAAAACTACAATCACCGTACAACGTTGCCTCTCGAAAGAGAATACTTTGACACTGGCGAAATTGTCCTATTTATTAGGACTGAAAGCTATATTTTAAAAAAGAAGAAGAAGAATATTTTGTTTGTTACTTGATTAGTACTAGTAATACTTGAATAGTATTAGCAGCCGACATACATCGCGTTGATGCCAGTTGATGAAGCTGAAGACCGAGGACGGCAGAGTGATTTCATCCAAACCTGAGCTGTTGGGGGAAGTTGAGAAGTTTTACGGGCAGCTATACACGACAACCCGCACACCCGTCGAAAATCTAGCTAAAGACCCGAGAGCTAGATTAACCCGACACTATACCGAAGACATCCCGGACGTCAGCCTGTACGAGATTAGTATGGCCCTCAAACAGCTCAAGAATGGCAAAGCCCCGGGTGACGACGGAATTACAGCCGAACTCCTGAAGGCGGGTGGTAAACCAGTTCTTAAGGGCCTTCAGACGCTGTTTAGTTCCGTCCTCCACCAAGGGAGAACGCCGAAAGCATGGAACAGAAGTGTGGTGGTGCTCTTCTTCAAGAAAGGTGACAAAACCTTGTTGAAGAACTATAGACCCATCTCACTTCTGAGCCATGTTTACAAGCTGTTTTCCAGGGTCATCACGAGTCGTCTCGCATGCAGGCTTGACGAGTTCCAGCCTCCCGAACAAGCCGGCTTCCGAAAAGGTTATAGTACCGTAGACCACATACATGCGTTGCGGCAGGTTATACAGAAGACCGAAGAGTATAACCTCCCCCTTTGCCTTGCATTTGTGGACTACGAGAAAGCCTTCGATTCGATCGAGACTTGGGCTGTGCTGCAGGCTCTTCAGCGGTGCCAAGTTGACTACCGGTATATCGAAGTGTTAAAGTGTTTGTACGGAAACGCCACTATGTCCGTCCGACTACAGGACCAGAGCACGAAGCCTATTCCTTTGCAGCGGGGAGTCAGACAAGGAGATGTCATCTCTCCGAAGCTGTTCACCGCTGCATTGGAGGATGCTTTTAAGGTTTTGGACTGGAAAGGACGAGGCATCAACATTAATGGCGAGTACCTCACTCACCTTCGATTCGCCGACGATATTGTAGTCATGGCTGAGACCATGGAGGACCTCAGTGCTATGCTCGCTGACCTCAGCAGAGTTTCCGACCGAGTTGGCCTGAGAATGAACATGGACAAGACGAAAGTCATGTCTAATGTTCATGTAGTGCCAACTCCCGTAATAGTCGGAGGCTCTGCGCTCGAAGTTGTTGACGACTATGTATACCTAGGACAGACGGTCCAGTTAGGTAGGTCCAACTTCGAGAAAGAGGTCACTCGTCGAATCCGACTCGGCTGGGCAGCGTTCGGGAAGCTTCGCAGTGTTTTTTCATCCAAATTACCGCAGTGTTTGAAGTCAAAAGTCTTTGACCAGTGTGTGTTGCCAGTGATGACGTATGGATCCGAGACGTGGGCGCTAACGATGGGCCTCATAAGGAAGCTCAAAGTCACTCAAAGGGCTATGGAGAGGGCAATGCTCGGGGTTTCTCTGCGGGATAGAATCAGAAATGATGATATCCGCAGTAGAACTAAGGTTACTGACATAGCCCGAAGGATCGCGAAACTGAAGTGGCAGTGGGCGGGGCACATTGCACGCAGGACTGATGGCCGATGGGGTCAGAAGGTTCTCGAATGGCGTCCGCGGACCGGGAAACGAGCTGTCGGTAGGCCTCCAACAAGATGGAGCGACGACCTGGCTAAGATCGCGGGATCGCGGTGGATGCGAAAAGCACAAGACCGGTCTAAGTGGAGAGCCTTAGGGGAGGCCTATGTCCAGCAGTGGACGTCTTTCGGCTGATATGATGATGATGATGATGATACATCGCGTTGTGCACCCGACTGCTTTCCTGCGGTTTTCCTGCAATCTGCGCTTGAGGGGTGGGGTGACTCGAACCGGTGCGGGGCGGAGCGTGGCCATTCTGTACGTTAGTACTATTATATATTCTATGATATAAACACAGCCTCACAGCTATGCCGATGGAATCAATTGACCAATTTCATCACGATGGAGCAACACTTAGTTTTATAATATTTGCAGTATTAGAGAATACAATGGCTGCCTTACCATTATGCAATGATGAACAGAACCCCTGGGCGTCAGCTGCAAATACAATTTGTTATAAATAACCTAACATTACGAATGTTTAACATTTAGCGATATTATCTCGTGCTAAAGTTTACCGGGCTCAATTTGTCTTTAATGTACAGTCAGCGAGTACAGTTTAAGAATAAATTCACTCTCGGAGTCCTCTTCATAGCCATGGGACGTCAATAAGCCAATTCAAATTCAAAATTATATATTTGTTAAACATAGGTTATGTCAATAGAAAAAAATGCCAAAATGTGCCAAAATGTTGAAAATGACCCTAGTCCTAAATTTAACAAATTTTTTAACAGAATACTTAGTATAAAAATTACTTGACATAATGTAAAAAACGAATTGTTAACAGAAAAGTAGGCCAGGTTAGGTGAGAACTGCGACCCCACGCAGAACTTAAGTACACCCTTACACCGCACAAGTTGTTACACCAAACAAGATTATGCGACATGAGTTTCGTATAAACGAATTCATGCGTCATGATTTTCGGCGATTTGATAATTATGCCAAATTATGTTATGAGAGACAAGATTTCATCCAAGCCTATATACGTATATACGTCCCAACGTCCCACTGCACACCCTTACACCGCACAAGGTGTTATGCCAAACAAGATTATGCGATATGAGTTTCGTACAGACGAGTTTATGCGTCATGATTTTCGGCGATTTCATAATTATGCCAAATTTTGTTATGCGATACGAGATTTCATCCAAGCCTATATACGTATATACGTCCCACTGCACACCCTTACACCGCACAAGGTGTTATGCCAAACAAGATTATGCGATATGAGTTTCGTACAGACGAGTTTATGCGTCATGATCATGATTTTCGGCGATTTGATATGCCAAATTATGTTATGAAGTACAAGATTTCATCCAAGCCTATATACGTCCCACTGCGCGGCACAGGCTTCCTGTCAGAATATGAGATTACGCCAACTAGAACTAGAACCCACTGACAGTTCACACGTGTCTTTGCGGAGTAGCTAGGTAAAAGGTAGTTGCCATCTTTAATTTTATGTAATTCGCAATACTGGTGTCATCTATTGGGCATTGGCGCGTCAAACACTGGGGCATTTACTTTGGTTCATTATAAAAATAATACATGCTTAGGCCGTAGAAGCCGCGCCGCGGTTGGCAAGTGGCACGGCGCTCGCGCACGACTGCCGATGGAAAGCCATTTCTTATGTTAGTTTACAACAATCACTATTTTTTTCTAACGTTCGTGCAAAATATAAGAAAATACAATATTGCTAACTAAAAACGATGCCGGGACTTTATGCGTTCTTACTTCTTCTAAGTCAGTTGAGGGTTGAGGATCCGTTACTAGTGAACCTTCGTGGCAACTTGGGAAATTACTGTGATGGTTTACTTATAGTGGTTTACCTTTGCTTTCCACACCGCAATGCTGGAATCAGCAGGGCTACCACGAAACTCGAAACTCGAAGTTCGTCTCGTACCGTCCCTCTCGCTCTCGTATTAAATAGTGTAAGTGTCAGAGAGACCGCACGACACGAACTTCGAGTTTCGTAGTAGCCCTGCAGGATTTCGTATTTGGCAATGGAGCGCTGCTGCCAAATCTTACATCACCTACCTGTGTGACTACTGACTACTTCTGGATTTGATTTTGGATTATTCAAGAGAAACCATTAGCTAAGACACCTGTCTTGTGCGTGTGCCACGATTGCCGCGAAGGTGTATGCTGCACTGAAATCCTGAATAGCTATTTTAATGAGAAAATAGTACGAAAACAACTGACGCGTGGTGTGTGCGATTAATAAGCCTCCGATGTCGGTTATGTTATACATACATATTATGGCATACTGTACGGAACCTACTCGCACTTGGCTATTTATTACTATAGGTGTCGTGAAACTTTGATGAATGAAAATTAAAAGGCGTTTAAAACCAAAATCTCGTAAACGCCTGAGCTGAAATATGAGTTAATGTTTGTTCCTACGCTTGTCACAAAAATTTGCACTTTACAGGTTAAAAAACCCTTCCCTTAGTTCTAAGTTATTCACCCATAATCTCCCATCAATAATCGTGAATGTAACTACAACTTATAATTTATCTTATTTGTCTATTACTAGAGGAAGATGGAAACGCAACCCACCGTAACAAAGCAGCGTAAGTCAGTTTTTTACAATTTCTGTTTTTTGTAAATCTCGATTAGATCACCTTTTTTTCGACGTCCTGTGGGCCTAAGTGCATTTTAATGGCGGCTTCCTTTGTTACGTTGTTTTTATTTAAATTCGGTTCCAAATCAAAGTTCAACACACGAAGCGAACTAGGCCAGTCTTTTTTATTTTAATATCGTTGTTAATTTGTAATCAAAAGTTAAGGATGTTTTAAAGAAACATATACCAGACAATATGTAATAAAAAGTGATAAATTATTTTTTTCTGTCCATCAACTTGTTAACAGTTTAATGCAAAAAGCTAAGTTCGTATTGTTTCGTGGTTTATTTTTAAGGATATTTCAAACTTCGGACTCAGAGCTTATTAAAACGTCATATTTTAATTCGAAATCCGTGTCCGAGAGATTAATTATTTTTGATGTTGATTCGATTTTACGCTGTTTGTTTTTGCCACTGCTTTTTGGTGAATTGGGAGTTACGTCGCTTCTTCGCGTTTCTTGGTGAACTTTATTGAAGGAAATGAAATTATATATTCTTACAGTAGTTTTCGTGTTATAATATTTAGAAAGGTTAATGATGCAAAATATAATAAAAACTAAAAAAAGGGGATACTGAACGGGATTTGAACCCGCATCTGCTAACAATAAGCGCCGAATGTGTTACCAAAGTAGTAACTAGCTTTTAGACTTACGGCCAGAATTTTTTTTTTTTTTACTTAAACTGACCCATAATTGACTTCTATTACAAATTAATTACAAAAATGAATGAAAATTACAAATTAGGCCAATGATGTCACTGACTGGTTCAGTAACAACCTATTCACTCTCGCCTTGAAGAGTGCTAGGTTGTATGTATGTATGTAAACTCTGTATTGTACAAATTTACCGACATTGAGATTGTTTGTATCTACAAACAAACAAACAAACAAACGATTCTGTTAAATAGTTCAAAATATTTAACCTCCTGGGTCCCGACATAAAATTTCTGTTTTTTTTTTTTTTTTTTGTATGTAATAGCAGACAAACGAGCAGACGGTTCACCTGATGTTATAAGTGATTACCGTCGCCCATAGACATCCGCAGCACCATCAGGACTGCAGATGCGTTGTTTACACAATTTCAACCCAAAATCAATCTAGTTCAATTTTTTTTTATGTCCTCAAGTGAGGACCGGGGGATCCAGGAGGTTAAAGCAACAAAGCAATGACAGTTAAAGCGTTTCAACCGCTAAAGAATCACCTTTAACTCAAAAACAATTCAGCGTTCAAATAAATCAAAAAGTTAACCTTTCTGTTAAATACAAATTCTCACAAACCACCCGATAAATTATAAAGCGAGAGGCGGAGTCACGACCGTTGGGTATTAAAATATGCTTGTTTCCGACTCCCGCGCATTGAGCAACTCTGCTTGTTTTAGGGCAGCTGTGCTCAGCTTGTGGCCCGCAGGCCCTGTGTGACCCGCTGAGCTTCTGTGAGTCTGCTTAGCTTAAAAATTATGTTGATTTTCAACCATTTTGACTGTCACAGCTGTTGATAATTATTGCCCGCGCAACTTTATTGCTACTATAAAAATTTCTGTGGCTATACCAATTTAGGAAGAGTTTATTTTTAGACCGCTTATAAACACTGGTGACCGTCCATCAATCATCGTATTTATTAAGTGAAAATTAAAAATATTACCAAAAACCAGGAACAATTTTAAACATTAATTCGGCGAGTCAAAACCATACAGGGGTGACGTTTTATATCAAACAAATACTGCCCCTTTATGGACTTAATAAGTTTACGTCAAATTAATGACATGTATCTACAGAGAGCTGTTGCAACTACTAGAAAAAGGATAGTTCCCTCTTTTTCCTAAAGAATGCCATTGTACAATTTAAAGTTTCGGGGGGTTGCAACAACTCTTTATTATATATTTTCATCTAAATGCGTCCGTACTTTAAAGACATAACGTCACATAAGTAGTGTGTGACAACGCTCTACGAAGCCGAAATTAGCCGAGTCTCTTTCCAAAGACCGATGTGCAATCTTTATGGCCGGGTCTACTTAATGCAAGTTCCTGCGGCGCCCGCGCACCGGACCCTGTTTAATCCGTATCGACTGTTTCACGGCCGTTGGCGCAGATGATTCTAGACGGAACATCGATCGCGTCATTCTTAACTCGCATGCAAGATTTTATAGCAGTAGGTACAGTCACCAGCACCAAATCTGACAGAACAAAGCGTGCATAAATATCGGATATGACTAGAATACGACTATATTGCTGGGGCCGGTAGGACGTGTTGATTGTTTTATGTTTTCCTTCTGTTTGTTTCGAAAATATACTCTACCTTTCTCTCTCCCTTTCTCTATCTCCCTTTCTCTCTCTATCTTTCTTTCTATATCAAAAATACGAAAAAAACTAATTTGGAAAAAAACATAAGTAACAAATTTGTAGTTGAAATAAAAAAATACAAAAATACTCCGAAAAAATCAATCATAATCTCTCTTTTTCTCTCTCTCTTTTACTTCGATCTCGTTCGCATTAGGTACTGCCTCGCAATGTGCAAGTTGCAGATTTACACTAAGCGTAAACCCAAGCAAATCCAACGTGGAACTAGTTTTAAAATCTCATTAAAAATACCCTGTAAGCTAAATTGCCTCGACAACATGAAAGTCAATCAACACAGGCTAGAAACCGGCATTATCGATTTCTAAGTTATTAAGTCTCCTTGTAAAATGATCAATTTGTGGAGTGCGCGCGCGGCGATCCGATGGTTTTCCCTTTCGGTTATTGGTGATTTATATCAAGTATCCAATCCTGGATTTGTCTGAGAAATCATCACGTTATAAGTAATTATAACTTGAATAGATAAGCCGATAATAGCTGGTTTCCGTCGTATTAATTTCAATAAATTTATTTTTTATTTATCTTCCTATTTGCCAATGAATATTTAGATATCAATGGCTTAAAGATAAAGCAGTGGTTTTTCAATAAAATAATATTTACAATCCATACTAATACACTCAGGGACAAATTTAGAAGAAAAGTGGAACATTTTTTTTTTTCCTGGTGAAGCATTAAGTATGCGTCTTGCATCAGGTATTCATGTCCGTTTGTATATTTTAAATAGTATAAAAAACAAGGAACCAATTCAACAAGTCGATTCCATAAAACGAGGTATTTTCAAAATTGCCA
Source organism: Choristoneura rosaceana (assembly GCA_037349165.1). NCBI lineage: Eukaryota > Metazoa > Arthropoda > Insecta > Lepidoptera > Tortricidae > Choristoneura > Choristoneura rosaceana. The sequence continues at coordinate 1,979,247 of JAZBNJ010000036.1, forward strand.
ACCCTTCTCAAACTTTTCCCACGTGGACTTAACGATACAGATAACTTTCTTATTTATAGGGTAAAAACTAACTTAATTATAGCGAATATGAGAGCGGGTATGAAATGGGGTTATCGAAACTGCTAAGTAAGTATGCGGTTCGAGTTGTCAGTGATCCTCTATAATCTTGTACAATGTATGTAGGAGTAACCAGTTGCGCGCAGAACAGTTCAGACGAGGCACTTTGAAGGAAAAACGCGCATTCGTAAAAAGTAAGGTAAGCGTCCGAGTGCTTGTCACGCATTAGCGGCATGGCATTAGCCCAGTAGACGTCACCCTGCTGTCATTGTTAATGACATAAGATTAAAGATGCTAACAACTGGCACAGTGGCGAGCACTCGTACGTTTGCGTTACGCCTTTGGTCTCATTTGCTCTTTTAATCCGGTGAAAGGGGTCAGTTATTTATATAGAAGTTCATCAAAAAGCTAGTTTTATCTGTGTCGGTCCGTCAAAGTGAGGAAAAATAAATGAAGGTTAATTTAACAATAGCTTAACAAACTGTGACGGATCAATTATAAGGTTAATTGTTTGGATTGAGAGCAAACGATATCATGACGTTATGATAATTAGGTTTTACCCCTGGCTTCACACGCGTTAACCACTAGGTTTAGCAGATGAATTGATAAAATTACATCCTGGATTTAATTTTCTTTGCATAAAAACACTCGCGTTGACGCTTGTCTCCAATCATAGCGGTTAAAAATTTAAGTTACTAGATAACGTGAGAAAAGTAAGCTATTCAAGTTTATTCCAGACTAGCTTTTGCCCGCGACTCCGCCCGCGTGGTATTCAGTTATCGCGCGCTGTTCCCTCAGGAACTGCATTTTTCCGGGATAAAAAGGAAAGGCGTGAAAGACGGACAAACATACAAACACACTTCCGCGTTTATAATATTAGAATGGATTTTTAGCTATATTTATGGTGAATTTCTTGTAGTCATATCACAATTAGTATTCGTAGAATTGTACTAATTTGAACGTATAACATTATAGTGCCATCAAACTTTACAAAAAGAAGAGAAGATGGCGAGATGACTTGGACGCATATCAAATAGAGTGGCAGGAGCACGCTCTCGATAGGGACGAGTGGCGTAAAGAAGGGGAGGCCTTTGCCCAGCAGTGGGAAACTTTAACAGGCTAACAAAAAAAAAAAACTTCACAAACGATTTCGAAGTCATTAAACACAATTTAACCGATCGAGATTTCTATTAGCTTGATCGCAACCTATTTAAGCGCTTTAATGCAAAAGTGTTGGAGCTGTTTTAACCTATCGCAATGGGCATGATGTTATTTTAATGTTGTCCTTTAATGTAAAAATAATATCAGCATTAGCGGGCGTCGCGAATCGGCGCCGGCGCACCCGTGTTGATTTACTCGGATTTATTATGTAGAGATGGATGAGAATGGAACATATCATATGGATATTAAATAGTCTACTCGTGACCACGGCCACGCGTGATAAGACCTGTTTGTGATATTTTGACTTTGAATGAAAATCACGAAAGTTTAAAACGTGATAGTAAAAATGTGTTTAAATAATTGTGATGTAAGTCATAAAATAACACTGTACCACTTAAAAAAAAACTCTTCGAGTTTTTTGCCGGGTTTATGTAATTCAGTAAAGTAGAATAAGGGGATTTTTTTTTACAACAGAGATTTTTCTGAACCGGTTGTAATTTTTTTTTTACATTTACAAGTGCTTTTTGTAGCCAAAATTTAATAAAGATATTGACATATATTACAATAGTTTAAATAGTCGTTACCTAAGTTTCTTAAATTTTGTAATTTTACTCGCAACCAAGTCTTTTTTTTTTCGGTAGAAACTTCTACAAAATATTAGATAAGTAACTTAAAAGATGGTTGAGCTCGGTAAAGTTTTCTCAAAGTGTGGTGTCTCCTCCTCTTCTTCTTCTTCTTTGCCCCATCCCACTTTAAGTGGGGTCGGCTCTCCTAATCTTGAGGTGCCAAGACATTCTGTCTTGGGTTGTCGGGTCGGGTTATTATTATTATTTTTCTCAAAGTGTGGTGTGACCAACAGAAATAAGAATAAATTATTATACATATAGAGATAACGAAAGAAATGGAATAAAACAAAAGAAACAATTGTTTTCCAATAATCACTCAACCGCGCACGTGTAGACTAGAAAATCTGCTGTCTCCCTCGCACACCAGCTTCAATACGCCATGCAAATTAAACATGTTCTGCTTTCTATTAACGTTTGAATAATACATGTGTATGCATGGGAAAATTACTATAGATAAAAAATATTCACACGTTAGCATTATATTTGTTCGAGGAAGATTCTTAGAATTAATGACCGCCTGCTTTTTGTGTGATGGTAACACTGACTTAACGCGTCATTAAAGAATAAGTACAATTACCTACAAAGTACTGAATACGAGTAGGCAATAGAGCTCAGGGAATTGAGGACTGGAGGGCAACCGGGGCCTCCACAAAGAGGGGCCCCCACAATACTGCCGCCTTAAGGAGAAAAACCATAAGTGACATTTTTTGCAAATTTTTCTTTTCACCAGCCTCGTACTCAGGAAAAAATACTGAGTACGAGGCTGATGAGAAGAAAATTTTGCAAAAAATGTCACTTATGGTTTTTCTCCTTAAGGCGGCAGAATAGAGCATTCTGATTTTTTTTCAAATTCATGCGAATAAATGCTAGTAAACAAAAAACTGTTCATCTATATTGGTTCACTTCAATCAGGCAATCAGTAAAATATCAAAATCTCAATCGCCCTCATTTTATTTGGAAAATAGTTTGAGCGACGGGGTGGGATGGAGGGCTCCATTCCTTTGTTGCCCCAAGGGCTCCAGACCTCTAAATCCGCCCCTGGCCAATGACAGTCCCCCGGGCCGTCTATCTATTCCCAGTAGTCCATAATGGATTTTTCCCGACCGCACGCGGATAGAACACCTGAAACAAAATTTAAAAACTTAAATCAAGAAAACAAAAGCAAAGACCTGTCTTTGATTTTTAAGCCGGACCAACCAAAAAATAGGCTATTTTACTTGCCTTTAACTAACAGCTTTTAAATTTGATAATGAAATTTCAGCGATCTTACATAATTTTAATTACTTAAAAACAATTACTCTGTAAACACATAAGTAATGTCATGAATGGCGGCAAGAAAGCGTGGCAAGACATGCGCCAGAGCAGCGTGACGCTGTCAGAGTAGAACGGGGTCCCTTTCTCGGGTTGCCATGCTGATTAAACGTCTGCATTTAATACGAGTATATTGGTAAGAGCGTTTATACTTTATACCTGCTGAGCTAGCAACGTTGCATTTTTGTTAGTTATGTCGATTATTCCATAAAATTTAATGAAAACTAAAAATGTGGTCTGATAGAACTCTTCATAAGTTACCTAATGTGTCTACTCCAATAATTATTTCTGATAGATTTTTACTTTATTTAAAAACGTTAAAGAACATTATTTGTTCGTGTGTAAAAAATATAAAAGTCTATCACAAATAATTATTGGACTAATGTCTGTAACTTATATAATTAAGAACAGTCCTATCAGACAACATTTTTAATTTTCATTCGATTTTTATGGAATAATCGAGAAAAACTAACAAAAATGTAACGTTGCCGCAGCAGGTGACGCTCTTATTAATGTTAATACATATGTACTATTATTACTATTATTCGATGTTGTTACAAAATGTTTTCCTTCTTAATGTATTTTAACCTTGGCTAGGTGTATCGAATATGTGTAAATATATATTTCTCTCTCCCTTTCTCTCAAATGATTCCTTTGACCAAATGCATTTTATTATGAAACTGTAAATGTTTCAGGATTTTTATTAAACTAACCTAACCTAAATTATACTCGATTGTCTATATTGAAAAAAATCCTGGATAGTTAGTTCACAGTCTCAGAATAAAATGCAATTGGCCAAATGGAACATTAGGGAAACGAAAAATATTTTTTGGTGTAATAATAATAATAAAGACCCCCATATTTTCTTTGTCCTTTTATCTACGGAGCCTTGCAACTTGCTAAAGGTATATCGCTATAAAACTCTGCAAAAAGCTCCCGCATTTGCGGTTCAGAAATCCGCGGCCGCGCATTATTTTATGTTTTCTCCGGCGCACGCGCAATGCGGAAGCGCCGACCGCAACCACTGACAGACAGACACACATAATTTGTATGTACATTAGCTTCCAGCTGCGGTGAGCCGTCTTTGTCGGAGAAAACAAATAATTTAGAACTGGAAGTGAATTGAATTTTGTTTCGAGGCTGACACTGATAAAAACTAGTGCCTGTATAAGTTGTAAGGGTTAACTTCGCTACCCACCGATAGATGGCGGTGTACGTCTTTTGTGTATAGGTAACGGAATGTCGCCTTAGAAAGGTAAAAGGCAGGAAAATGAATTATCTTTTCAATAGTTATATAACCCGCGTGAAGTTGTATTCGTAATACAGTTTGATTTTCATGCTGGGGCATTAGTTAGTTCGGAATCCGAATATCCATGATCCCGAATTTCGGATTCATGCATTTAATTTTTTTTTTGACCAATCTATGTATGGAAGCTACGAAGCTTCGATCGAAACGAACACTCACATAGACGCGCGCTCTACATGGCCTATAGATATAGAGCGCGCGTCTGTGTGAGTGTGTTCGTTTCGATCGATTTTTTCGTAGCTTCCATACTGCTTTAGCTTATATATACTCGTATACTGTGCTACAGTCTTCTCGTTCTGAAAGGTCAATTTTCAGGCTGAGACGATGACCAGAAGCAAAGTAAGCAAAAGCAGTGTTGTATCTATGGTCTATGGTGTACTGTTTTCCTTGAATTAATCATGACTTAATAAACTGCACCAATTATCTTTTCATCCGTCAATCTACGGACGTGTGGCTTTATGCCTCTTGTCAGCTCCTTTCGTGATCGGACGTCGTGAGATAGATAAGGATAGGTATATTAAAACACAAACCACTTACAACAAGAGACGGCAATGTCTGCTTTCTTTCCCAAATGACAGGCAATGAATCACATGGGGAAGAGTAGTGCGCGTGTTACACGTTGGTGTTTTTTTTTTTTTGTACTTTGGGTCTAAACTATAATTTCTGCGCATGGTGACAATCGCGAATGCCTATTAAAACTAACACGTGCCAACCCCTCCCCGTGCATCGCTCCGCTCTCCGCGATACTTTATTTTTGCTCTATGCATCAACTGTCACGCTATACAGAGGTACCTACGTGTAGCGGGTTGTCTCTGCACGACGCTCCAACGTGCCGCACTCAGACATCGTTAGTCAGCTGAGGGCCTCCGAAATTCAAAAATCGAAGTTCGTATCGCACCATCCCACTCACTCTCGTATTAAATAGTATAAGTATCAGAGGGATGGAACGACACGAACTTCGATTTTTGAATTTCGTAGTAGACTACCTCCGCTGGTAGTTGAAAACGGGGGTACCTATATTTAAATCGGTGGCATATCAATTATTTATTTTTATTTACACTACGCTAGTCAGATTTCTTCTCTTCTTCTTTGTCGGTCTTTTTATTGCTGAAGGTCTTGTCTAATCTAAAGTGATGACGGCTCCATGCGCTATGCTTCTTCATGTTTTTCTGTCTTCGGCAGCCTAGTGCTTTTGTATTGTTACGCTATGGTAAAGGTGACTCCTGTCACAGGTGCTATGTACTTAAATGCAATTAAATTGGGTATCTATGGTTTGTTCCGCGTTTGGTCACGCGTCCAAACTTTATTGTCAGCGAATGATCTAAATCAATAATCCAATTAAAATAATGCACAGCAAGCTATTGGATAACACTATAACTACAATAGGGATGTTGACGCCATTAAAAAATAATTCGAAGGCATGAAAAAAAACCTCCAGTAAAAAAACGCTTTGTTGTAGCCCTGAAAACCAGATTAATTATCGATTTATTTTTTTTTTATTTTTTTTTTATTCGACTGGAAGGCAAACGAGCAAGTGGGTCTCCTGGTGGTAAGAGATCACCACCGCCCATAAACATCTGCAACACCAGGGGTATTGCAGATGCGTTGCCAACCTAGAGGCCTAAGATGGAATACCTCAAGTGCCAGTAATTTCACCGGCTGTCTTACTCTCCACACCGAAACACAATAGTGCAAGCACTGCTGCTTCACGGCAGGATTAGCGAGCAAGATGGTGGTAGCAATCCGGGCGGACCTTGCACAAGGTCCTACCACCTGCATACCTGATTTACTATAAAATTAGATTTTTTGTTGCTTTAAAACAAATAAATAGTTAGTTTTAAGTAAACAGGCGCTTCTATGGGCGTGTACACGAAAAACAGGGTCGGTATTTCCATGTCAGTATCATCCGGGCCGGGAAAGAGTGTCACCCCATCTCTGGCGCAGAAGGCTCTTCCAATCCCGTCCGACGATCCGAAAATCCTTTTCGCCCTTTCGTTCTCGTTTTCACACACGCAATTTATATTGGCCATAGTTAATGTACAATTACTGGCACAATATTAAAGGCAACGATTATTCTCTTGGAGTCAATGTTTTCAAGATGGCGTCCCATTATCCCGACTAGGAAGAGGAAGAAACTCCCTCAATTACCACAAAGAAATGGAGTAGTTGGTCTTGCGGACAGACTGTCGGGAACATTGTGAAGCTCTCACCCTCTACTACGAAGTGCAAAATTCGAACTTCGAATCTTGCCGTCCCTCTCCGCTGATGCTTAAGTATATTATTTTATACGAGAGTAAGAGGGACGGTATAATACTTCGTAGTAGCCCCCAGTTTTGAACTCCTTACGCAGCTACGCGAAAAGAGTAGTGTTATAAGTTTGACGCCAATGTCAGTCTGGCTGTCTGTGGTATCGTAGCTCTCAAACCGATGGACCGATAATGATGCGGTTTTCTTACGTAAACGCGAGTTTCCTTGCATAAAACATATGTATCAATATAATATAACATTTCAAAATTTACCACGAGCTGTACAGTGAAGAAAACATCGTGAGGAAACCTGCGACGCAATTCAATGGTGTGTGAAGTTCCTAATCCGCAATGGCCCGCATGAGAAATACGGCCGAAGCCCTCTCATTTTGAGAGGAAGCATGTGCGCAGTGGACATACATAGGTGGAGATTACACCGTCTCTAATTGTTCTCTCTTCTCCTATTTATGTTTCTACTGTGTTCTTGCTGTGATATAATGTGTTTTTGTTGTCAATAAATGTTGTGAGTTTGAGATGCTGAAACTATGATGAGATTAGTGTGTCATCCGTTGGAGCTGTGTGTCCGCTCAGGCGCGCACGCACGCTGCGCCGGCGCACATAACACTAAATCGGCGCGGGCTTAGTGCGCCCGCGACACGCCCCGGGTTAATTGCCAGTACGAGACGTAGTCGAACCTGGTGGGCTGTGGAGGGTTGACAGGCGAATATCGCTAGATGTCGTTAGAAACGTTTGACATTAGTCTTGCTGAGATTGGCTTATTTAGTTATGTAACTAATGCAAACATGGCGCAAATGTCAGTTGTCAAACGGACCTCACGATACTAGTGTCAACTAACCTGTTTTTAAGCGACTGGATGACAAGCGAGCAAGTGGGTCTCCTGATGGTAAGAGATCACCACCGCCCATAAATATGCAAGACCAGGGGTATTGCAGATGCGTTGCCAACCTAGAGGCCTAAAAGATGGGATAGCTCAGGTGCCAGTAATTTCACCGGCTGTCTTACTCTCCACGCCGAAACACAACAGTGCAAGCACTGCTGTTCACCTAACCACACACACACAGAACCTAACCTGTCACAGAAACCCTCAGTGACCTTTGCCAAGGCAAAGAATATGCGTGTAAACATCCCCTATAGACTTCAGATACTTTTCACAGTTGCTACAATCCAGAGGCGCTACTACGAAACTCGCAAATTGAAGTTCGTATCGCACCGTCCCTTTCACTCGCGTATTAAATAACATAAGCGTCAGCGGGACGGCAACATACGAAGTTTGAGTTTTGCACTTCCTGGTATAGGGCCTGGGCCACACTGAAATTCGAAGTTCGTGTCATTTCGTCCTTGTCCTTCGACACAATCGAATTTAAAGTTCTTTCGGTGCGTAGATGGTTATAATCTTAATATATAAACATTAATCTGTATTTCCTTGGTCACGGCATCACGCGTAAACATCCGGACCGATTTCGCTGATTTTTTTTTGTTGTGTTTGTTATTGTCAGGGAAAGGTTTTTTTAAAAGAAGTAGAAAAAAAAAACTACACCAGGGGCGAAGCCGCGCACCAGCTAGTGCTTTCCATAAATGGTAAATGTCTAAGTGCGCAACGGCAATCCACATAGAACACGACACCCCTCGTCACCTTTATTGCCAATGACATAAAATTAAAGATGCCAAACTACTGACTGGAACAGTGGCGAGCACTCGCACATCTTGCACTACGTAACTGGGGTCATCGACCCTCTAATTGCATATAATTTTTACGTCTTGATCGAAATACCAAGAACATGTCTGGAGGCAGGAATGCAGAATTATGATCGTACACACAGATACGGCTGACTGACAACGCAATATTTCTAACGTCGTTTGAATTCAAAGTCAAAGTCAAAATATCTTTATTCAATTTAGGTATAAAAAGCACATTATGAATGTCAAAAAAATCTACCACCGGTTCGGAAAAACCTCTGTTGAAGAGAATCCGGTAAGAAACTCAACAAGGTAATTGTTGAACATACAAACTCACAATATTTATTGACAAGAAAAACACACTACCACATACAACATATAGGTAGTCATTCACGATGACGCGTGCTAGTTCTTATTACAAATGGCTAATTTTGACAAAATCACGCGTCTTGGTGGATGGCACTAATACACAAGCTTCTTGTTCTTAGACCTCTAGCTCACACAACACAAAGGACACACACACACACGCACGCGCACGCGCACGCCCCACGCGCACGCGCGCACACACACACACACACACACACACACACACACACACACACACACACAGAAACACAAAGGTTGAAGAGAATGTCTTCGAGCACAGCGAAGCATTTTGGGGTCGATTTTCACAGATCCGAATTGTTTGTCTTGGTCTGTTTCTGCTCTTTTAGACTTCAAATACCTGCCAAGTACTAGCAATTCCTGCGCTCCGACTTCTCGGCAGAAAAGATATTAATCACGCGTGCAAGTAAATAGAAAAATGCTTAAAAATGTTAGCGGAATGTTGTCTGCACCTATCACAGAATTTTTCAGAAAAGAAGACCCTCTATGCACCCTCTTGAGTTCAAATGTCATGATATTTATAAGACTAATTTTCGTTTCACGTTCTCAAATAAATGTTACTATTTTTTTCCGCAAACTTTGGAACTGAACTTTTGTTTGCCAAACGGGCTGCCTCTGTGTCTTAACGTTGTATCATAACCAGTTGTTAGCTTCATTTCTAACTAAATTGTTTGGATTGCTAACTGAAATCCTAAGCTATATATAAACCAAGTGCTACTCGTAACAAGTTGAGCCAAGGATTGTTAACTTAGGAGTTCTTGTGCTGGAATTTAATTGAGAATACTTGTAGATTTTCTGTACCGTAGTGGGCAAGGGAAGCTACTACGAAATGCGAAAATCGAAGTTCGTATCGCACCGTCCCTGTCACTCTCGTATTAAATAATATTAGCGTCAGCGGGATGGCACGACGGCAGTTTTGCACTTCGTAATATAGGGTCAGACCACAATTCAAAGAACGAAGAACAGTTGGGGAAGGAATCCTCAAGTGATCATGAATCGGAAGACGAAGCGTTGGCCTCCCATTACGAGATGTAGATGATATTGCCAGAATCACGGGCCGGTGGAGGCACGTGGCGAGTTGTCATTCTGGCGTTCTAAGGGGGAAGCCTTTGTCCAACAGCGTACTTCTTCTGGCTGATGAGTATGATAATTGACAGTGCCATATACCTAATATACTATAGAAAGAAAGAAAGAAAGATTTATTTTGGCTCCAAAAGTACCACCTAACACTCTAAAACTAGCACTAAAACTATATTACTTGGTGACACGACAGGATACCAAAAAGGGTCTCCACTCAGCATGTGTTGCCGCACATTATGTGCAGAAACGCTGGTTTTCTGTGGAGCCCAAAGAACTATAAGAACTAAAGCCAAGCTATAAGATCTAAAGTGCTAAAATTACCATAATCTGTTGTGAGTTTAGTAACAATAATTTGCATACACCCACACAACAGTAACAATGTAAGCCGAAGTAGTAAAATTACTAAATTATAACATCCCACTGAAATAAGGAAGCGTGTACATGGTTCTAACGGATTCCAATCCTGCAGCTTCCTCTATAAAAATGAGAAAGCCTTTAATATAATGAACATTAAACTGGTTCGAACCCAGGCTCGCTCCAATGTGATTTTTCAAATTCATGTGCGAATTAATTTGCCATGAACTTTATGGCGAAAGAAAACATATGATGTTGATGCGGACATTAGGCCCGCAGGCGAGCTACGGTCCAAGCCCTCTCAGTGTAAGAAGAGGCCTGTGCTCCACAGAGGGGCGTAATAAGTTGAGACGATGATAAAAGGGTTTAGTTGAATCTTGATTATCTCTGATTGAAATATGCCACCAGAGTTAAAGTCGCATAAGAACATGTCATGTAATGAAAGCGAGATTATGACATTCATTTACTTCAACTCTCGTGGCACTACCTATTCCATGATTACAATAGGGATGTTGACGCTATTAAAAATAATTTGAAGGCACGACTCCTTTAAAAAAACGCTTTATTTGAGCCCTGAAAACCATAATCTGGTAACGTTTATCTGTAAAATTAGATTTTTTGTTGTTTTAAACAAATAAATAGTTAGTTGATGGAGTTGCCGGATAGTGACGTCATAATTCGCTATTGCCATTGAAACTCTATGGGAGAATTGTGTTTTGACAGCTCATAAAAAGTACGTTAGTTGATTGGTGGTGTCAACATCCCTATTCGGATAGGTGGACAACAAAGAGATCCCATAGGGCATAGGGTTTTTTAGAGATGGGGTCTCTATGGAACGCTAAAAAGACCTTCTTTAGTTAGGCCGGGTTGTCATTCCGTTAACCAGTTTGTAACTCCCTTTACTGTTATATAACCGTTACAACTACGTGCTAACTGACGAATAATTAGAGTCCGTAGACGTTCGTTGCATTCTGGAGCAAGTCTTGTTTGCTTGTTATATAGTTATAAGGGTCATATGTAGAGTTGGCACGTGTCTCAAATCTGCCGGGACAGTCTCAATTTGGAGAGTACTCCGATGAAATAGTATTCGCAATCGTCATCATATGAGCAGTAGGATGTCCACTGTTGGACATAGGTCTCCCTATAAACCTCCAATTGCTATGGTTGTAAGCCTACATCCACCGTGAACCCGTAACTATAATATAAAAAATCCATTCCCGTTGTGAAAATTCAGAACACGACTACTCCTACCTACTATTACTATTTTCTCTGTGTACCTGTTTTCTGTATAAATTGTACAATAAAGAGTATTTGTATTGTATTGTATTGTACTCCCAAATAGTACAGTAGTTCCAAGTAATATTTGTGCGTTAATGTAGTGAAAAACAATACTGTTTTTAACAGTTTGTTGGCAACCCCATTTGAAGTATGTATAGAGATGTTACAACCCCCAGTTGTCAAGAAGATACAATGATAAAGGATTATTCGCTATATCTGTACGTATGTGTGTCTATATCTTGTACATATATGTATGCTTGTCAATCTACTCACGCAACGCAACCGTTACTAACTATACTACCTACTAAAGGAAACCTCACACGTACCGACCACTTTCCCCGCAGGAAGTTAGACTTTTACGACAACTCGTACGAAACTGATATATAATTGATGTTAACTAGTAATTAAATTACTATTACGAAGGATTACTTTAAAATGACGCGTTCCAGTTCTTGTCCTGGTCATTTCATTTTGCTAAAATAAGTAGAGACAATTTTATTTTTTTTATACGACTGGAAGGCAAACGAGCAAGTGGGTCTCCTGGTGGTAAGAGATCACCACCGCCCATAAACATCTGCAACACCAGGGGTATTGCAGATACGTTGCCAACCTAGAGGCCTAAGTTGGAATACCTCAAGTGCTAGCAATTTCACCGGCTGTCTTACTCTCCGCTTATTTTTAAGAAAACAAAAAATATGTATTTTCTCTGTGTATCTGTTTTTAACCCCCGACGCAAAAAAAGGGGTGTTATAAGTTTGACCGCTATGTGTGTCTGTGTGTCTGTGTGTCTGTGTGTCTGTCTGTCTGTGTGTCTGTCTGTGGCACCGTAGCTCTTAAGCGGGTGGACCGATTTGAATGCGGTTTTTTTTATTTGAAAGCTGGTTTTCTAGCGATGGTTCTTAGACATGTTTCATCAAAATCGGTTCAGCCGTTCCAAGATCATCAGCTCTTTTGTTCGCTGCGGTAGGAATCTTAGACGCATAATGGGTATTTACTTTACTTTCAAGCATATTTGGGACCTAAAACTTGAAACACCCATGTATGCTATGTAACTATGTAAGATTATGCAGTTCTCGGCCTGATGCTGCAGCCAGGATATTCAGAACACTGGTAGATACACTCTTGATAAAACCATAGCAGATATATCGTGTTTGGATTCGTTTCGATCAGTATTTAATTCTACATACAAAGCAAAAGTGGCAACAGGATGAGCTGATGCTGCAGCCAAGATATCCAGCACATTAATACACTATAAAAAATAATAGCACATATGTCGTGTTTGGATTCGTTTTGATCAGTAATTGATTCTACATACAATGCAGTGGTAGCAACACGACGAGCTGTTTAAAAAACATGAAATAAAAAAAAAACTAAAATTAAAAATTTTAAAAACCCCCGACAAAAAAAGCCGCCAAAAAACGACAACTAAAAAGTAAAAAATAATTATGCATTACCTAGCTGTTGCCCGCGACTTCATCTGCGAACAATTCGTTTATCCCTATCCCGCTGGGACTATGCTGATTTCCCGCAAAATTAGCCTAAGTTAATTTAGTATAAGTACCTAGTAATATTCTTTTTATATCTAAGCGTCGTCGATGTCGGGGGACCGCTAAGGTTAATACTTTAAAAAATACAACATATGTACTTTAGTTTCTGTTAACCTTAGCGGTCCCCCGACACCGACGACGCTTAGATATAAAAAGAATATTACTAGGTACTTATACTAAATTAACTTAGGCTAATTTTGCGGGAAATCATCTGTATATCGCTTACTATTTCTGGTGTACAATAAAGAGTCTTTGTATTGTATTGTATTGTAAAAGAAGAATAAAGCAGAACGAAAAGGAAAAATGGAAAAAAGAAATCCTTTCATCGGATTAGTTCGCCTTCGCAAATCTATATAATATTAAATAATAATCTAATTATAATCCGTTTTTAACCGACTTCAAAAAAAGGAGGAGGTTATCAATTCGGTTGTATTTTTTTTTTATGTTTGTTACCTCAGAACTCCGTCATTTATGAACCGATTTGAAAAATTTTTTTTGCGTTCGTCTAGGAATGCTTTCAATTAGGTCCCATAAGCACCAAATCAGGATCTGATGATTGGATCTTAAGGAAATCGAGGGAACTCTTCAAATGTTGTAGGGACACCTATGGTAATTTTGATATATTTAGCAGTAACTCGAGCATTTGCTCTTGAAAATCATCATTTGGTGAAGTGGAACTGATGATGAAGACCACAGTTGACCATCGGAGTTACTACTCAATAATAAGTATTTCATGGGTTTATTTAGTTTCATCTGTCCCATTGTCTGTCTGTCTGTAGTCAAATCTTGCAAGTTAAATTTGACCAACTTATAGTAGTCAGATTGACTAGAAATTTGGAATACTTATGTAAATCGCGGTGACAATACAATAGTCTAGTAGTGACATCCTGGTGTCCAGCCAGGATCGTCTTCGCAGGACGGAACTCTTCAACGGTTAATAAAATCGACTTGAAATTTGGTATGCAAATGTAGTTTGGGTGACAATACAAGTACAGTCAACAAAAAGTACAGTCAGCGAAAAGGTTTGTATTAAAAATATTTTTTTAGAGTTATGCAAACATACATACATACTCGTACATACAAATACATGCCTCTAATAAAACAGGCTCTGATAAACCACGTACATACGGTAATAAATAAAAAAAGCGCTAATGATCTCGTCTTAGAAAGAATTTCTCTATTAAGTAACGTTCGGTACGGTCGCTTTCGTGTTGCGCAAGCGCAGATATTAAAACGATCCGGCTGTCAACGCGGTTAAACGACAGGGTTCCGCGGACGTTCCAAAGTACGAGGGTTCCGCGTAGTATTAAAATTACAATTTATTGAATCAGGCGTTACTTTGCGAAAGTTCATATCAATGAACTAAAAGTAAGTAAGTTAGTTCATTATTAAAATTGCATTTGGAAAAAGCGTGGTAAGGCAGTGCCACGAGTTAAAGTTAATGATTAGGTACACACATAGCTACAAAACTGACGCAAGAACTGATTGTATATAAAGTATAACCTTACCAACAAAAAGTTGGAAAACCCCCGTCTTTGTCACTTCAAATTTCAATATCTCAAAAACGGCTGAACTGATTTTGATGCAACATGTCTAGTAACCATCGCTAAAAACCCTCCTTTCAAATAAAAAAAATCGCATTCAAATCGGTTCACCCGCTTAAGAGCTACGGCGCTACAAATAGACACACACAAACATACATAGCGGACAAACTTATAATACCCGTCTTTTTGCGTCGGGTCGGGGGTTAAAAAAGGAGAATGGATAAAATGAATGAGTAAATGTCGAAATTCGAAAATCGAAGCTCGTATCGTGCCGTCCCTCTCACTCTCGTGTTAAATAAGTGTCAGAGGAGCGGAACGACACGAACGATTTTCAAATTTGCGAGTAGCCCCGCTGTTCAGGAAATAGCTGTTTCTAAGCGACTTTTAGCTAGCATCAATCGTTATCTAATTTGACGACAATTGACAATCGACCGGCGCCCGCGCCGCTCTCACTTTTCCAATTACACGCCCGTCAAACTGCGTGTAAAGTTCATAGAATTTTTTAATTTTTTTTGATGTATTTGATTCCAACGGAACTTGTTATTACGAAATGAAACGGGGATATTTCACACATTAGTTTAGTAAGTCGAATAGTACATTATTGCTTAGGCCTGCAGGGCTACTACGAGACTCGAAACTCGCAGTTCGTATAGTACCGTCCCTCTCGCTCTCGTATTAAATAGTATAAGTGTCAGAGGGACCGCACGACACGAACTTCGAGTTTCGAGTTTCATAGGAGTCTGCCCTGTTTCACGAAAATAAAAGTTATAATTTGCAAGCGGTTGTTTTTGTATGCAATGCAATGCAGTGTTGCCAGATGAAATCTGAAAGAAGCAGTAGAAATTAAATAAAAAATCAGTAGATTCAGGAAAAAATCAGTAGACAGTGAAAGTCTTTCATTTTTTTAGTCACAAACATCGTCAGTATTTTCATGTAATAGTCAGTCGTACCAAAAGAAAATGGTTTCAACTTACCACTATCGTTTTTAGTATATATCCTGCTAGCTTTTGCCCGCGGCTCCGCCCGCGTGGTATTCGGTTATCGCGCGCTGTTCCCTCGGGAACTGTGCATTTTTCCGGGATAAAAAGTAGCCTATGTCACCCTCGGGCCCGTAAACTATCTCTATGCCAAAAATCACGTCGATCCGTCGCTCCGTTACGGCGTGAAAAACGGACAAACACACAAATACACACTTTCGCATTTATAATATTAGTATGGATTCCGCATGGACGGAGTCGCGTGTAACGGCTAGTACCTAAAATTTAGGTATTTTTTTTCTCACCCAACCAGTGTAGTGCAGGGATCGCTGGGTAGGGCTTTTAAAACCAGGGTTTGCTAAAACGATTTTTGTATTTATTGATTTGTTTGCAAAATATTCAACTTTAAAGTTCAAATTTTCTTTAAAATCGAGCCCCTCCCCCTCTAAAATCAAAACCGGTGGGTGGAAAAATTTGAAAGAATTCAGGATGGTATTAAGTATATCAGACTTACAAGGAAAACTATAATGGGGAAGTTTTATTGAGATTTATTAGTAGTTGTAAATGTAAATAGCAGCCTAAGGTATAGAATATACCAAATTCCATCTAGATCTAAGTGATGAAGTAACAAATAAACTAACAAACGAACTGATTTATAAACTTTTGCATCTATAGTTTAGTGGGATTTTAATTGTTATTTACTATTTTCTTTTCTACGTAAATTCTAGCAGAACATTGTTGTCATTTGTTGAAATACTTATTTAATCATTTTTAACGAACTTCGTGACATAAAACTGCACAGCACCACGTGCGCGAGCTCTGCGCCGGCGCACCGTCGAAATGGAAAGTAACGCCGGATGCTGCTTTCCAATACACGCCATTATTAGACTGATGAAATAATCGCTTAAATCAAACATGATGGATCGCTCCAATAGAACTACGCGAATACCTTGTTGTCGATCTTGTTAAGGTTTGTAATTACGATCGTGTTTCGGTGTAATTTATACAACTAAACTATACATGTGTATAGAATCCGGATACGGGCGATAGAATCCGGAATACGGAAATTCGTTGAAGAACTGAAGTCATCGACGTAGCTGTAAATTTATGCAAGTTGAAGTGGCTATGGGCGAAGAACTAAAGTCACCGACAGCTGTAAATTTATGCATGTTGAAGTGGCAATGGGCGAAGAACCAAAGTCACCCATAGCTGTAAATTTATGCAAGTTGAAGTGGCAATGGGCGAAGAACTAAAGTCACCGACATAGCTGTAAATTTATGCAAGTTGAAGTGTCAATGGGCGAAGAACTAAAGTCACCGACATAGCTGTAAATTTATGCATGTTGAAGTGGCAATGGGCGAAGAACCAAAGTCACCCATAGCTGTAAATTTATGCAAGTTGAAGTGGCAATGGGCGAAGAACTAAAGTCATCGACATAGCTGTAAATATATGCCAGCTGAAGTGGCAATGGGCGGGCCAGATAGAAGAACAGATAACCGTTGGGGAAGAAAAGTCCTCGAGTGGTGACCACGAACCGGAAGACGAAGCGTTGGCAAGCCTCCCACCAGGTGGACTGATAAAATAAGTTTGGTTTTTAAGATAAATTGCATTATATCAAATGAAAATTATATCAATTGTTGCATTTTATCAATTATATCCTTTGTTACGCACCGGGACTGACGACATCGTGAGAGTTGCGGGAAACCGGTGGATGCAAGTGGCGAGTTTTCGTTCATTGTGGCGTTCTAAGGGGGAGGCCTTTGTCCAGCAGTGGACGTCTTCCGGCTGATGATGATGATACATACGTATACTTGAAGGAAAATAAAGAATTGCTAGGGTAAAATACTGTCAACATACTGGCACAAATACCAAAATGGATGGCATAATGACATCTGCAGAATGAGATCTGCTGAGCAGAGGGTCGTGGGTTCAAATCCCGGCTCGCACCTCTGAGTTTTTCGAAATTCATGTGCGCAATTTACCACGAGCTTTGCGGTGAAGGAAAACATCGTGAGGAAACCTGCACAAACCTGCGAAGCAATTTAATGGTGCGTGTGAAGTTCCCAATCCGCACTGGGCCCGCGTGGGAACTATGGCCCAAGCCCTCTCATTCCGAGAGGAGGCCTGTGCCCAGCAGTGGGACGTATACAGGCTGAGATGATGATGATGATGATGAATGACATCTGCATGTATGTGTATGGCTAAGCTGGTTAGGTTATAATACATGTAAAATCTTTTCACGTCAAAGATTCGTTGACAGAACCAAAATGAAAGAACATCTGTGCACAATTGACTGAGTAATCGGCGAACGTACATAAAAATAAATACAAACATTGGAACGTAGAACCTCCTCCTTTTTTGAAGTCGGTTAAAAATTACCTCACCTAGTACTTCGCACCCAGCGAATAACGTAAATCGAATAAAGAAGGACTCTGACTTTAAATGAAAAATTATAACAATAAAGTTTCACACAAAAAATCATCCATAGTAACGCATCGGCCGTGGGCGATGATAATCAAGCTCCCTGCGCGCGCGCAGGTGCGGGGAAAGTCGCGTATTTGTCAACGGTGGCTAGTTTATGCGCCCAGTAATAGGGTAATTTGTATTAATCAATGTTTAAGGGACCGAGATTAGAAACCCAAGGGCCGGTTGTTTATGATTTGTGGCGATTTCTAGGCGGTCTTTTAGAAATGACGCGGTAGTACCTAATTTATGTATAGGTAATTGAAATAAATTTATTGATTTGAATCGAAGCTTAAGTGGGACGCGTAAGTGTAGTGTGGTGGTGGTGATAGATGGGTTTGTGTGATTTGAGTGTGTTTTTAAGGCGTGGAGATGGAGAAATTGCATGAACATTTTTTTTATTCAACTGGATGGCAAACGCATCTGCAATACCCCTGGTTTTGCAGATGTTTATGGGCGGTGGTGATCTTTTACCACCAGGAGACCCACTTGCTCGTTTGCCTTCCAGTCAAATAAAAAAAAAACGAGCAAGTGGGTCTTCTGTTGGTAAAAGATCACACCACCACCCATAGACCTGCAACACCAGGGGAATTGCAGATGCGTTGCCAACCTAGAGCTCTAAGATATTCACGGCAGGATTAGTTGAGCAAGATATAATATAAAAACAATATTACTTGTTTTTTGTGGTGAAGGATTTCTTTTTAATATGTAGACGACTGAAAAATATAAAACTGAACAATTTTTTGAGAAATCGGTAGTGTACTATTTGTAGCCAATATATGTATTTATATATTTTTTAACTAATTGTTTATGTTTTTCATTACAGGTAAGAAATAAGCTTGAATTTGCTGTCTTCAGCGGATGCTGTAAGTTACCATAAATCGCTTTTTATGATGTTTTAATTTTTCAATAATCTGCACGTTTATTTTTTTGATCATGCTTGCACGTAAGAACATAAATTACGAATTAGAGTTTATTGAATTTCTCTAGCATTTTTTATAAGAATATATAGTTATGTAATTTACTGAAATCACTATTTTTACAATATGTGCACAAACATACAAAACTTTTTAAAACTGTCATAAAAGTTTAACGATCAATACAGTCAATCAGAGTACCAATTTCCATCTTAACATCGATATTATTGGCATAGATACCCAAAAATAACTATGTCATAGTGAAAGACCGTCGTTTGCGCAGTCACGGCCGCGGCAGTGGAAGCAATTTGTAGGAAATTTTACTTTTATTGGTATTTGATTGGTCCACAATTATAGTGGATCCACGGTTCACACTTTAGTCATAGATTATGTGATGTAGACGCGGCAAAACTATGCGGGAAGTGAATGGTGGGTTATAATTGTACGTTAAAATGTGAGTTTGCGTAAGTATACTGAGCCAAGTACAAAAACAACGGTTCTGAAAAATCTCTAGGGAAGAACCCAGCGACAAATTCGACGCTGTAGAATGTGGCTACAGAGTCTCGAACACCGTATTTGAGTTGCTTGTCTGTCTGTTTTTGACCCGATACATTTTGGAATCCATTTTGTCAACGGACTTCTAGGCGGAGGTCTTAACCCTTATGTATTTAGCCTGTACGAACTATGGTTTGCTTCATCTTTCATAATGCGAACTGCTAAGGAATGGAATTCACTTTCGTTGTCTGAATTTCCGGATAAATACAATCTAGGGCTCTTCAAGGCTAGGGCTATTACTGTGAAGTTAAGATGGATTTTTGCATGAAAATATAAATGTGTCGCAGAGAGTTAGCTGCCTTGTACATGTGCTGCAGTAGCAAGGTTGTCAGTTCATTGACCTATCTATATTTAATTAATCTTTCTTTGTCCTCGCTCCCACGATCGTGGGTATCATCGAAGATCTTTTATACTTTTTCGCCAAATCATTGTTTTTAGAAGGTTTCCGAAAGTAAAAGTGTTAAATTCGATGCGCCCGCGCCGCGTAAAAGTGAAGCTAATAAATAACTGTTCTGCTACGATTGTCTATTGAACTTTTCACTTAATATTATTACGTAGTACTTTTTGTCTTTTGTTGGTTCAATGCTTTTAGTTAAATTTGTTAAAAAAAAGATATATCTCTGTTCTCTATTCTTATTCCCACAGCTAAATGAGCGAAATTGAACTTGAGATTATTAGTCAATTTTTAAAGTAAATTATTGCTAATCTAATAGAAGACTGGTGAATAAGCAAAACCATAGATATGCTGAGCTAGGACCTTTTATTACAGTATCTACTAGCTGTTGCCCGCGACTCCGTCCGCGTAGTAGTATGAAAAATAGATGTTGGCCGATTCTCAGACCTACTCAATATGCTTACAAAATTTCATGAGAATCGGTCAAGCCGTTTCGGAGGAGTACGGGAACGAACATTGTGACACGAGAATTTTATATATAAGATGTATTTTGACGACGATGATGAAACAAGTTCGTGTCGTGCGGTCCCTCTTACACTTATGCTATTTAATACGAGAACGAGAGGGACGGTACGATACGAACTTTGAGTTTCGAGTTTAGTTGTAGCTCTACAGTAGTGGAGAGGCATCACAAGAATGAGAACTAAGCTAAAGTAAGAATTAGAACGGATTCTACAAGCGACGAAACCGCAAAAGTGAGCTGGTTTTGATAACTAATTATATGATAATGCGGGCAGTATCATTACTAGTATATAATCCAGTAGCCTTATCAACTAACCTTGTTAGCGCTTTCAAATTTCAATTCGCAATCCAGTTCTGGCCAGCGCGCGCCCATCCATCATGGGACTCGAATAGATACGTAACTATTTATGAATTAGCTGAAGTGGCTCGGGGCTCCGATTATAATCTTGCTAAATGTGGTTATGGAAGTAAGTTATAGTGTTTAATTTTATTAAGGTAATAATTAACAACAATATAAAGTAAATTTTCAGTAAGCAATTTAACGACTTAAGAGAAGTTTCTAAGTAGTCTAAGTAGAGTATAAAATTAAATAGAAATATTAGGATCTCAAACTATGTATGTTGATACCAAATTTCACCACGATGGGTGGAGTACTTTAAACGTCAAAGCGTATCAAACACACAAAATGTTCACTTTCGTATTCAGTTAATATTATGTAGGTAGTAGAATTTACATTTAAAATGCAATCAAAAATTAAACGACAGTGCTTGATTGCCGCACGCTTAGTTTTTTCGGTTTATTTAAATAGTCACGTCCTTTATGTAAATCTAAATTATCTGCAAATCACTTCTAAACGTTGTCTATGCAGAAATCTTTTTTTCTTCAAATACTTACTCAGATTGCTGTCTGAAAAGTGGTATAATTTAAGACCCATGTTTAAATAATTCGACCATAACTCAGTAGTCAGATTAGATCTCAACAAAATTAAGATTTATCTCTAAGATAAATAGAGCTAACATCGGATAGAAAATAAAAGTGTGGTGCCCATGCGCACACTTCGTTCGATCTTCGTCTTAACATGACAAAGTTATTTATGTAGCCGGTGAAATGTAGAAACTAGCGTCATTAGTGTTTTCTTCAAGTGCAAAAGCTGTTGCAGCGCCACAGTTGTCGAATCAGATAACTTGGTAATCGGTAATCGAAAGTGGCTCTCGGCATTTTTGTCTCGTTTTCACAAATACTTTCATGTATATGGAAAAGCGAGAAAAAAATGGGAAATTGCGAAGCAAAAATGCTGGCCGGTTCTGCCGCGAAAGTGCCGGGAAAAAGTTTAAACATGGAACGTGTTCGAAACGTTTGCATTCGTGATTGGTGATTTTTCCTTTTATGCTACTGACTATTTGCAGATACGTTTTTGCATAAAAAGGCTTACATAGTCTGTAAAGTTTATGCATGCCTTCTTTTTTTACCAGCTTTCCCGCGACTTTAGAGTAATTGAAACTCCGAGGTTTTATAAAATTTCCACAAGAATTACCAAAAATTGTGTAAAACTTCATAGTGATTCACGTTCATTGATTGGTTGATTCATTGATTGAGGTTTCAGGGTTATGTCCCGAGTAGTCACGATCCTGTAGGAATATCATTTCCGATTTTCAACTTCTTCCTCCAAAATTTCATTCAAATCCGAAAAAAAAATATGACTAACAATAATTATGACAAACATTACATTATGACTTATAAGATTATGGCAGTCGAAAGGTTCCCTCGTAGACATAATATGAACGCACACACACTCACAAAAATGTTAACATTGATAATATTAGTAGAACTATGCGTTTCTAACCTCGTATTAGGATATCATAACATAGGTATCACGTATCACAATATCCATTACCACTCAAAAACCGGCCAAGAGCGTGTCGGACACACCCAAAATAGGGTTCCGTAGCCATTACAAAAAAATTAAGTAATATTTTTCTGAGGATTTCATATTTTATACGGAATATTCCAAGTTTAGGTATATTTTATGCCTTAGGCTGCTATTTACTCTTAAACTACTAATAATTCTCAAGAAAACTTAACCGTTACGGTTTTCCTTGTAAGTTGGATACACTTACTACCATCCTGAATTGCATTTAAAATACTTCACCAAATATTCACCTCTATCGTCCTTCAGTTTTTGTCGTCCATGTGTTTGTGTTATTACATGTCGGCCGACGCCCTGTTGATTGTTTGCGACACCGCCTTGCAATTGTTTTTGCTTTAATTTCTTCTTGCGCCAGCTGTGCTCGGCACGCAATCATGTAATAACCGAAATTGAGGCGTGTAACATTTTAAAGATTTTGCAAATATTTTTCTGAACTGACTCTATGAAAACGGAAACTTTATTTGACCGTTTACTTCACTTCATCATCATCATGTCAGCCGAAAGACGTCCACTGCTGGACATAGGCCTCCCCCAAGGCTCTCCACTCAGCCCGGTCTTGTGCTTTTCGCATCCACCGCGATCCCGCGATCTTAACCAGGTCGTCGCTCCATCTTGGTGGAGGCCTACCGACAGGTCGTCTCCCGGATTACTTCACTTACTATGACTTAACTAGAAATTTCATATCATCAGATTTATACGTACACATAACACGCCCGTATTTCCAAATGGTGTACTGCTTCGGAGCCACTTTAAGCAATTTTAGGCACAGAATAGATAATAGTACAAAGTTTGACAAAAAAGGTACAATAGTGATAGGTTGACAGGTGTCACCTACGGTATACCTTAACATAATATCCTTCGTCACCTCTTACGACATCCACGGAAGAAATGGAGAGGACCCATGTGGTGTCGGGTTAGAATTAATACATAATATGATATTTATATAGAAGAAGAAAGGGCCTTTCTTTCAGTTATGCAGTATACTCGACTTTAAGAACCTCTGTTGTATGTACATCGATTGTGTATATAATACTGCCAATGCAGTGTCGTAATTTTTTTACGCTGATCTGACACTGCTTTAATTCAGGTTTGAATAACTTTTGCTATCAAGCGGAGTAACGCAGGGTATGCAAAATAAAAACATTGTTCGCATATTACATTCAATAGTGTAACGATAGAATAGTGTATATAACATTTTAAACATTATTTTTTGGTGTATATAATATTTTTTATTTTTTTTAAGGGTGACTAATAAAAATGACCAAGTGCCGGTAGTTCGTGATACGAGTGCCGGTACTATTAAGTGCGGGTAGTTCGAAGAACTCTCGCTGCTAGGCGGACTTGACACCCCATACTTCAGTCTACTCGTGACCACGGCAACTGAAACGTTGCCGAAACGTCGGGGTAAATATTACTTGTAAAAAAATAGCGTGATAAGTCCCGTTTTCGTATTTTGACTAGAATGGTGTTTGTTAACTCGGTCTGACTGTACCACATGTTGAATAACACGTCGTTCTTTGCAACCAAGGGGCGACTTCGACCGGCGAGATTTACTGCTTATTCATAGTGGTTCCGGCCTCCCGGTGCGATTAGAGATCCGTTATCGCTTCGCCTATAACATCTGCATTTAGTGTGCGGGTACAGTTGGGATTGAATGAAGACTATGTGTTAAATAATTACATATATAAAATGTACATCTCCTTTTTAGGATAAACATATATTCAGAATGACAATCCAAGTCATCAACAGCTGTAACTAGGAAACCATTTAAATGAAATATGTGACACTATGGTTTCCTTTATCGTAATACTAGCCTTAGGGAGTGTAGTGGTGTGACCCAGGGCTTCTGAAGCAGATGATCGTAGGTTCAAATTTGGGATCGGATTTCTGTTTTTTCGAAATTCAGATTAACATGCGACAGATGTGTAGGTCTACGAGTTTTTCACGTCTCTCTTTTTTAGGGTTCCGTAACCAAAATGGCAGAAACGGAACCTTTATAGTTTCGCCATGTCTGTCTTTCTGTCCGTTCGTCCGCGGCTTTGCTCAGAGACTATCAATGCTGAAAGCTGTAATTTGTAATCAAACTTACAAGGAAAAGTATAGCGGTTCAGTTTCTTGAGAATTATTAATACTTTAAGAAGTAAATAGCAGCCTAAGGTATAAAATATACCTAAACTATACTATATATTCCGTACGAAATACGATATCCTTAGAGAAATTTGACTTAATTTTTTCATAATGGCTACGTAACCCTATCTCGGGCGTGTCCGACACGCTCTTAGCCGGTTTTTTTGCTACGTCAATGTCAGTCGTCAAGTTCGTGAATTTTACATTTTGACCTTTAACATTAACCGTGAGGTTATTTAAAGTATAAAAATAAACTTTTCTACAGTTAGCACCTCGAAAAATCTAATTCATTTGTCATTATGTAATGTCACTATATATAATGACTGAATTTCATTTCAAAAATCAATTCGCTGTCAAATTCAAACTATACACAAAAAGACATAAAAAACACAAAAAGAATTACAAAAAACTAATTAGAGATTTTTAAATTTGTCTTTAAAAAAATATACGTTGAAGCTTTAAGGTGAAGGTTCACCAACTCCTTGCCAACGCGAAATCTGCAATACTCACGGCGCCGGCGCATGGCAGCGCGTTTGTTGACACGCGCACGCGCACAGCATGCTTAATTACCCACCGTATTGTAACAGATCAGTCTTCATTAAATTCAAACCTTATGGGTATATGGATACAACTCAGTTTAAACTCGAAGTTAGTTATGACCTTGTAATGTGGTTTGGTTATTCGTCTGCGTGTTTCCAGGGAAATATCAAACAAGTGCTCATGTGTTGTGTAGGTATGCATACCTTTAGTTTAAAACAGTCTATATCAGTGAACTATAAACAGTTACATTGTTCACCCGTGACCGTAAGTTAGGTTAGCTACGATGAACGTGATAATGCAGCTTCTCCATCTCCACACTGTAAGAACACACTGATCACACAAACTCAAAAATTACCCTACTGCACTGACGCGTTTCAAACTCAACCAGAGTTCATGCTCTAGGCTGAAACTAACCAACTTGATTTTTTTTTTAAAGGAAATTCGCTTTCACATAAGGCCCTGTCCAGACGGAACGTTTTGCGTAGACACTCGCGCGGTCCCAAGGTACTGATACAGAGCTACATGTACACGTACACCCCGTCCCCCCTAGTATCTCGGGAACCGCGAGTGTCGTCGCGCGCTAAACACCCCGTCTGGACAGGGTCTAATAAAACCGCATCGCAATCGGGTCCATCCGTTTGGGATGATGATACCACAGACACACAACACAGCCAGCTACGTCAAACTGCCAAAGTTATAACGCCTTTTGCGTTGGTAGTTAAAAATACATAATTAACTCTCAACTACCTTGTCTTGCCATCGCAATCTTATACCATTAGTCAGATGTAGAGTTAGTCTAAATCAGTAGGTATTTCTCAGTCCAGCCTAAGGCCTAACTGATAATACCTCTCACTGAGGAACCTGTGCCTTCGCATAATAATAATTAATTATTACAAAGTAAATAATTTACAACTAGTAACTAAATACCGTAAGATCAAAATCTATGTTAATTTCGCACAGCTACCTTCTTCATAATCTCTCTTCAGATAACTACCCGTTCGTAGGGAATTATACAAAGTTACATTTGCCATCACGGATTTAGAACGATTAAATACTCATGCGTAGACTGAAGAAACTTCTTCGGGGTACGATAGCAATAGGGTTTGCAAACGGCATTTGTATGTTGGTATTCGATAGGTATCGAATATGATGTGTCGGTAAGCGGATAGTTGATTGTAATTAAAATGGTAAATTATGATGTTTACACTTGAGGTAGTTATATTAACTGCAGTGGCTAATGGCCTGCAGTTCCTGGCCATTTAGTTGGCCTTTCGAGAGGTTGTTTCGACAGGAATTATGTGTATTTATTTATTGATCGGTATAAATATAAATATAAAAATCCTACTGATGATATTTTTCGAAATGGCTGCGTGAGCTTTGTAATTAAGCTTGACTACAATAAATACTTTTAAAAATCATGCTACTTCAAATTTAATGTTATGCTAATAAGCGTGCGAAAATTCCTAACCTCTAACGTCACCTGTCAAATTATTCAAAATACGAATCCAATCGGTATGACACATCGTGGCGTTTCGTTCGTGCACCGTTGACACCGACCCGACCTTGGCCAATCCGGTGACCCCGCACGGGTCACGGCCCAAGGAGCGTGTTTGAATTTAGAATTGCGGACGCGTTTTGTTATTGTTTGGTTTATTTTTAATTTAAAATGGCTGTTAGTGGCGTGTATTTTTTAATTTCTTTGTGAAGCTTTGAAGTTCGATATTCTGTTTGTTTATTTAGGCTCTTTTAAATAAATTGTATGCTGCGAATTGAACAAGTTTCAAACCTTGCATAAACTTTTAAAAATAATTCGTCAACTTGTTCAATATTTAATGTATGCTTTTTATTAAAACCCAAAGTTCGGAGAGGCCTTTGTTTTTTTAAACTTGTTCTGTTAATTGACGTATGTCACAAATTATGGAAATACCGTATTATGTCTTTTTTAAGTTTCGAACACTATAATTGAGGAACTTCGTGCGTAGTAATTGCGCAAAAATGTTATTCTGAGCTTAAGTGACTTTACAAGAAATCATTAAAGTAAATGCAAAGTATAATCTTATTGAAAACAACTGCTGATTAAAGAGAGACATTGAAATATGGTTCCATTCCATGTTTGTGGTTCAATCAGTGTCATTATGTTAACTTTAGTTGGTTATTTTCTTCGAAATGTTTGAATGTATGCCACAAAACGGCACACAATATAGGAAATGTCTGTCGGAAATTCGCCATTAATCATGGAATCGAAAGATGCCTCTATCTGGTTGAGGTGGGAATGGAAAATTGTCAACCCAGTTTTTTATCTAATTCCATCTCAGCCAGATAATAAAATAAATGTGAAATAAAATCCATCGATCAGTCTGTTAGGACTTAGGACTTTATGCCTGAAAGGGTACTTAAGCTAGAAGTAGAATAAAGTCATGTATATATATTTATTACTGACTACTAGCTTATGCCCGCGACTTCGTGCGCGGACCTAGGTTATCGCGCGGTGGCGCCCTCTACCGGAATAAAAAGTATCCTATGTTGATCCTTGGGGCTTAAACTATCTCTATAACAAATTTATTGAAAATCGGTTCAGTGGTATTGATGTGAAAGCGTAACAGATAGACAGAGTTACTTTCGCATTTATAATACTCGTATTAGTAGGGATTAAAGGGGGCATGTGTACATTGAATATAGCCGTTCTGTTTTTAAAATTGAAATCTCTTTTTCTGGATTAAATATTCCAGATAAATACGGTCAGGTCAGGTAGCCCTAAAGGCCATAGCGAATAAGGCTGATACCAAACCAGTTAACTTACCGTCAAGAGTTAAAAGTCAATCGCAGACCAAAAAAAACTGGTTCTAGACGTTTTCTCTCAATCGGTGCAACCATATGACTGCGTCTGGCCTTATACTACGAAGACAAAAATTCGAACTTATAATCTTGCCCGCTCACTCTTTACTACTACTCTATACTAATATTAAAATAGAGAAAATATTAGCATTTTGTAACCAAGTTCGTTTATTTTCTCTATTTTAATATTAGTAGACCAAATAATGGTCCTTCGAACCGGATCGAAAGACCATTATTTGGTCTACTAATATTAAAATAGAGAAAATATTAGCATTTTGTAACCAAATACGTTTATTTTCAATTTGACATCATCCACGCAAATCATAGACAATATTAATCTTAAAAAAGGAACAAAAGACATAGAAAAACAAGGTTTTATATGCACAGTCGTGCACACACTCTTATTATTTAATACGAGAGTGAGAGGGACGGTATGATACCAACTTCGATTGTCGAATTTCGTTGTGGCCCCCTAGTGTATGTTATCTGCGGCAATTAAACGATTCCGGCGCGGGATCGTGCCGCGATGTGTGTCACGGACGATGCACTGCCTATTGTACAGACGGGCAGACAATTTGTAATACTAATGATACTGTGCCCTTAGTGTAAGTTTTCGGTTACAAAATACGTCTCGATCGCGTTCGCGTTAAAATCTCAATTTGTATGGAAACACGAGCATCGCAAAGGTTCCGCTAGAGGCGCTGTTCGTTGTTCCATATAAATTTAGATTTTAACGCGAACGCGATCGAGACGTATTTTGTAACCGAAAACTTACAACAAGGACACTGATTAAAGCAGCATTTCCACCAATAATGTGCGAGGATATGTTTTTCAATAACCAATAGAAACTCTACATTTACACATGCTCGCACGGCACATCTCTGGTGGAAACAGCGGAGCGGAGCGGGGCGAGGTAAATGAAGCGTTTCTATTGGCTAATGAAAAACATATTCCTCGCAACACTGCCTCGCCGCTCGCCGTATTTGTTTTTTTTCTTTCAAGTGTATTTAATTTTTAACAAAACTAGCCTTCATGTAGCTTTATAGCTTACATATGATTTTAATTTTTTTGTTTTACAGGGGCTGTTTCACCATCCATTGACTAGTGTTAACTTACGGTTAAATGTGGTGCCGTCTCTATTTGTTTCCTTCGAATAGACGGAGACGGCATCACATTTAACCGACAGTCAACACTAATCAATGGACGGTGAACCAGCCCCTTGGTGTCAATTTTACTGAAATAAAAATCTTTCTTTTTTTATTCTTTACTTGACGTAAAATTTCTTTTAAATTACAAAAAGTACGAGTAAGATTTATCAGATGAATTAATTAAGACTGGACTAAATAAATTTAATTTACTGGACTAATGAAAGCGATAAAGAAAACGTCGACTAAGTATTGTATTGAATTTATAGCACTTTGCTTTGCTTTGATGGTTCGTATTAGCTGTCAGCCTACTTTTTTTTTTTATTTGTCCCTTCCTATTTTCATATAAACTAAAGTAGTACATATTAATATAGGTCCTGTGTTGTCTAAAGCCGAGTTTAGACTTGCAAGAAAAATTGCAAGTTGCATTACATTGCGAGGCCGTAAAGCCAACGAGTTTGTAGTGGTCAATCGAGCGCTGCAATGTAATGCAACTTGCAAGATTTTTCTTGCAAGTCTAAACTCGGCCTAACGTGTTGACATTCGCGGTCGCATTCACC
This sequence comes from Choristoneura rosaceana, assembly GCA_037349165.1. Lineage (NCBI taxonomy): Eukaryota > Metazoa > Arthropoda > Insecta > Lepidoptera > Tortricidae > Choristoneura > Choristoneura rosaceana. The sequence continues at coordinate 2,008,801 of JAZBNJ010000036.1, forward strand.
ATCTCTTTCTAGCCTCGTCTTATAAAGTGAGACAGAAAGAAGTGGTGCAAACAGTTGTGATTCAAAGTGCGTTAGACAATATGGCCAAGGCACGGAACTGATTTATAAAATAGCGGTAAATACCGGTTTATTTCTGTTTAACTCCGAACTTTCATAAGAACGCGAACGTTTTTAAGAACTTAACTAGAACTTAAATAAACCGGTTTATTCCACGTATAAATAAACCAGTTTTTATTGTTCTAAACTGGTTAATCTGACAAGAACTTTATGGAAATGTTCCCTTAAAAACCGGTTTAAAAATAACGATTTCGCGAACGAAACCAAAATGAAAAGGTTTTGCGCCAAGTACATGATAGGTTTGGAAATTTAACCGGTATCCGAGCCTTGAATATGGCAGTTGTTTACAGCACTTGTGTTGCCACCTGTACCGACTCCCGCGCAGGCGGAATGCCTGGGAACCGTCAACTCGTGATTGCAACGTTTATTATGTTCGCTATTCATCACCAATCCACACTTCTGTGTCTATACTGTATACATTGTAATAACAACAAAACACCGGCAGTTTAAAAATGAACCTATTGGCTTATGTAATATGATTGGTTTTGTAAGTTGGTTTTGGTGTTATGATGAATTGGCATGAGTATTTGGACTTGTTATCAACCATTCAGGTATGTATAATTTTTGAGTTGTGAGTCCCGTATTTTCGGTCGTGTACTTTTGGTTTCATAGAATGTGTTTTGTTTATTTTATTTTGAGTCGCCGTGGGGCACAAACTGAAATTTGTAATATAACCGAATGTAGCAGAAATCACGTTACCCTAACTTATGTTAAGTATAATATAAAATAAATTTTCCCTGTAGATCCACTCCTAAAACAGTAACTGGCAACACTGGCTGTAGTAACAGTCGCGTGCGCACCATTGTCCCAAACCAAACCTGTTCAATCGTGACCGATCAAACGATAAATTAGTATGAAAAATATCCGATGGCCAAACAATTCATCGTATAATTGTTTTAGCCGATTATCGCGATGATCGAACAGACTCGGTTTCACTTCTCGATTCCATTTGTAATAGATCAGCGACTCTCTCTATTGTTTTTGAGTTATCTATGATTTAGTATGTTTACCGTTTTTGTATAGGATTATTAATAATGTGTACGCGGGTTTAGCTTTCGTATGAAACTTAAGAAGCATCCATTTGTTTCGTCAGATGAACACGAAATTGCTTTTTGAAAAATTTCGTGCATTTTTTCATGTCAAACACTTTTATAAAGATCTGAGTTCGTAAGAATATTTGTATTTTTTTTGAGGTCCATAGTTCTGTAAGGAACCTTTCCAGTTTCGCCATATCCATCCGTGAGTGTCAGGTATCGTTGATCCTATCCCAGAGGTTTTTTTTTTCAGAAAAAAATTAGGTTTGCAGAGAAAATTTTTGCGATTCTGCGATCCGTTTGAACAATTTTTTTTAACAATAATAATAATATACCTAATGGAATCTATACTATAAAGTACAATTCAATAGAATCTAACAATTTTCTACACATTTAACACACCCTAACGTGGGCACGCTTGATTATATATATCCCTGTTGTTGCAATTACATATCATCTAAAATGAATCAAAAAAGAATAATAGTCACATCACAAAGCCTTAGGCAGCCCGGTGTTCATATTAGTAGGCTAGAAGTGTCTACAGGATTGTTAGATTCTATTGAATTGGAGTATACATTCCTACATTTTAATGGTAGTGACACATGCATGTGTTGTACATGTCTCAACTCAGCATCACTCAATTCACTCGTCACTCAATTCAGCATATGTTGTAGTGGAGCGTTCCTCATTTTCCAGGTCGCAACCCGGTACCGGGCCATCAAAATAAAATACCGGGTTGCAAGTTTCCCGCCTTGTTTTAAAAATAATACCTACTATCGAATGACGCATCGTAAATATTCGTAAAATTATTAAATGGGTCACGAAGGGGCAATGTGAAAACTATCAGGGCATGACAGAACAGAACAATGTTTGGGAAACACTGCTGTAGTGGATTTTCCTCACATATAGAAATATATAGCCAGGAGGCTTTCTGGCTTTGTAGTTACAAATAGGCTAGACGACTAAAAAAAACTATTTAGTCCGTCAGGTGGATAATTTAAAAATATTGTGCACATATTCTTTTGTTTGACAAACAAAATATGACGAGGATACAGTGCTTAAAAGTTTCGAGTGACGTCACTATATGGTACGATTTTTACCTTAGGTATAATAACGTCACAAGCCCCCACTCTGGAAGTTTGATGATCTATTAGACCTTTGTGACATTTTTAATAATAGATAAAGCAAAAAATACGTGTCCCATATTTTTCTCTTTAGAATGATATATTTTTAACCCAGTCATCATCCCTATTCCAAGCTATTATTACAATAATAACTTAATATTATTAAAAACAACTCGCACGCATTTAAAATACCTCAGGTACAATTCACACCACTTATCAATATTACCATATTAACAGTCACTTTTACGTTAATTAATTTAATTGGCAATTAATTAACGTGGTAAGCGTAGATTTGTGACGTAAGATGCGCGTGTTTTGGCGCGGGCGTTGACCCTAGTGAAAGTTGGCTGCGCCCGCGGCGCCACGCCGGCTGAGGCCGCGCCCCCGCCCTCGTGTCGCGGCACTAAAAGTACTAAAACTGTCACCATAATCAGGAAAAATTAAACATTTATTTTAGATATTTATTTCTGACTAGCTTATGCCCGCGACTTCGTCTGCGCGACCTAGGTTATCGAGCGGTGGCGCCCTCTACCGGAATAAAAAGAATCCTATGTTGATCCTTGGGGCTTCAACCATCCCTATACCAAATTTCATCAAAATCGGTTCAGCGGTTTGACGTGAAAGCGTAACAGACAGACAGACAGACAGACAAGAGTTACTTTCGCATTTATAATATTATAATAGGGATAAGTATGAAAAAAATTCAGACTTGACTTATTTTTCTAAATTCTACAAATATTAAAATTTCTTAAGTTTTGTCGTAATTGGAAAAATAAGACTGGAAAAGCGTTTTAAAATTAGAAAAAAAATGTATCATAGCTATGTACCTACTCCAAAAATAATTCGGACTGGAAAACCACATTAATTTTGAAATCCATACTAATATTATAAATGCGTTTTAATATAAATGAGTTTTGTGACGTCTTTTTCATACACTCGGCATGGGTATCACAAAATTGAGTCATACATTAAATTTGTATAAAAAAATTAAATACATTTTAAAAGAAAAAGTACTCTTTTTTTTTTAAAACTCCCAGAAATTAGTGATTTACGATCTATACACAAGAACATATTATTATACTTATTACTATTAATTTATGAGATGGAAAATCTGCTTGGAATTTCGGTCATAGTATATATTTAATAGACTTAATAGACTAAGGGGCTGTTTCACCATCCATTGATTAGTGATAACTGACGGTTAAATGTTATTTCGTCTCTATTTGTTTTGTTCGAATAGACAGAGACGGCATCAAATTTTACCGTCAGTTAACACTAATCAATGGATGGTGAAACAGCCCCTTAATATTTAATAGATTTGATAGACACCTGTTGTATTTGAGGCGATGAATGCATTTATGACCTTGACTGACCTTGACTCAATTTGGCAGTACCCTCGTATTTGGCAGTACATTGCGAGCTCCACTACAGCTCATCTACTTCTAATGTTGACGTACACAAAACTAATTTATATCAGTAGAAGGTAATCTAATTAAACAATAGAAATGACTCAATCCAAGTCCCACACAATACCAGTCATTCATCACCTCGTGACGCAGAAGTGTTAATTTTTAGAGGTATTGTTGCGCAAGCGCAATGTAGCGCCATTTAACGCTACAATGTCTCTGGGGTCACAGTGTAGTTATTTACAGTATGACACGGATGAAAGTCGAGCCAATGAGTTGGATTTCTGACGTATTGTAGCATGTCTGAACAGACAACAATGAGGTGCTCATGAAATTTTTGAGCCTTGTATTGTGTATTTGGAAATTCATGACTATTTAAAAATGCATCTAAATTAATCAAAATCAAAATCATTTATGCAGTAAATAGGCCGCAATGGGCACTTTTACACGACATTTTTTAAACTACCAACGCTTTCGGAAAGACCATCATTACCAAGAACAATGCGTCGCAAGAAACTTGGCAGAAAGTCATTTTTTTTTCAAAATAAAATCATTACAAATAGAATACTTAAAAACTACAGAATACAATCAAAGAAAAAATTAAAAAAAATATATTATAATAAATTAAATACGATCAGCCTATTTGTGGTCCATAAAATTTTCAACAAGATCCTAATATATGAATATGTAGCTAAAGTGGAACTTTAAAGTTGACAGACACGACTTGTTGATATTATTATTCTGGTATGCAAATGATAATACCGCAGTAGACCACGTGGTATCTAAACCATGGTACCTTCAGCCAAATATGAAGCCAGCTTAACCAATACAATACAAGACATTTCAGCGTACACGACAAAAATAAACAATTCAGAAAATTTACAAAGTAAGCACCTTTTATGTTTATTTAAAACACCGTTTGCTAAGCCAATATGTTTATTTACACATCCTACAGATTTTCAGTCAGTTAGCCTCTTTTCAAGTAACATACAGTAACTTCTGTCGGTCAGTAAATAGTCATCGTTCTACACAAATCGGAGGCACTTCGTATCACAACTCACAAGTGCTTCGCGGGCCGAACAGTCGGCAGCTTGTGAATGCGTCAAGTAACACCACTGTTGTTATATGCACACTATGTACACATTAAACAAATGCGAGGCTTCGTTAATGTACTCGTAGATGTTATTTTAGATAAGTCGCATAAAACCACCTCTGACCCGGGAAATGGATCTTCATATTGACACAGAGTTTCGTAATTAATTGTACGAAGATTGTATGAAAGTTTCATTGAACTTTTGTGTAACTAATTGCTGAGCTAATGTTACGTATTGAATTATATAATAGTTTTTAAGTTTTAATTAGATAGTTTAAACTACTTTTTTCTCGTGTAAGTGTTAATACAGGTTAGATTGTTTCTGATTTATAAAAAAGGTATCCGCCTTTCTATTATGCGTGAATCTTTTGATAATGATCAATTTATAAAGTATGTCTGTTGCCTGCGACTAGGTTCTGCGAAAACTTTTATCTAAATCGATTCAGCGGTTTAGGTGTGAAGAGGTAATAGACAGACAGTACCTATTGATTGACTAGTATTGATGAATATGGATTTTCTAAAGTGTTGGCCAAAGGGAAATTCTCTCTTGAGGTAAATTATTATGAAAACTGCAATACAAAATTGTGTTGTAACTATTGTTTTCGTAGTGTCAGAGATTTTTATAATTTGACGTTCAATAAAATTGGAGGAATTCAGCAAAATTTCCACGGGGATTCCCAAAAATTATATCATGTTCCTTATTTTCGTTGTACGAAGACTTAATTATTTCGTATTCTCCTTATCAACTTGCATCAAAAAAGGGGTAACAGTACTGACGAATAAGTGTACCATTTTTTTTATTTTAATTAACTACCCTCAAATCGCGTTACGTTTATATTAACACTTAGGCATGCATGAATCCAAACCCTATAACAGTGTTGGCTTCTATGTCATCTGCAGAATTTTTTTTCTTGAAACAGAAAACTTTTACCTTAAAAAATACCCAAAATAATTTTCTAAACAAAGAAATACCCTAAATGCGTAAAAATAGGTACCCTAAGTTTAGGGTAAAATACCCCAAGGTGGGGACATTGCGCCGCCTCGCGCCTGCGCATCGCGAAATGCCAGGTCATGCATGTCTTCCGTCCTAGCTTACTGTGTGAACGTACTATTCTTAGCGCAGATTCACTTGCCATACAAATTTCATACAATTAAAAAAAAACAACTGAGCTTGATGTTTCCGTTATGAACAGTCAGCTACTTCGATTCCTGTGCCTTCGCGAACCTTATGGTTATAAATTGTTTTAACCGACTTCAAAAAAAGGAGGAGCTTCTATGTTCCAATGTTTGTATTTTATTTGTCTTTTAACCAAAGTACAACACAATACAATAACTCTTGTTATGTGTTGGTGTGCAATAAATGCACACCAACACATAGCAAGCAACACACTACACAAACACATAGCAAGTACAAAAAAAAAAACAAAATCATTTATTCCACGGGATTTTAGGTACAATAAGACCTTAAAAATAGCATAAGAATCACTAAAATCTACCACAAATCGCATGTGAAATTAGGGATGATCTATTTGTATGGCTGCCTGTGTCAGCTCCTGCCGGTAAAAGCGTATGGCATTTGAAAGCATTTGTGATGCTACTGAATAGGGCACAGGGAAATGGATGAATCGATTACAACATACAAATATCGAGTGAGAAATTATCGTTAGTGCAAGGTTTCACACGTTAGTGCAACATTTATTTATACATATTCGATAGAACATAAAAATACATTAGATGAAAAGAATTAAAAATAACATCGAACAGTATAAAGTGAGTGAAGATAGGTAAATGAAGTTTTTCTCTTGGTTCATGTCAACCAAACTCCTTGCATCCTCGCACATTAACGGTGGAAACACAGCCTAAGAGTTCCGTTAAATAGGGATGTTGACACCATCCATACTAATATTATAAATGCGAAAGTAACTCTGTCTGTCTGTCTGTCTGTCTGTCTGTCTGTCTGTCTGTCTGTCTGTTACGCTTTCACGCCAAAACCGCTGAACCGATTTGGATGAAATTTGGTACAGAGATAGAATAGACCTTGGGAAAGAACATAGGCTACTTTTTATCCCGATATTCCCACGGGATAGGGATAAAATCTCAAAATAAGAACCTCTGGGCTTAGAGTCATGAAATTTGGTATGTAGGTAGTTGGACGTATGGAATAACACATAGGTGACTTTTTGACCCGATATTCCCACGGGATAACTAGGGATAACATCTCGAAATAACAACCGCTGGGCTTAGAGCCATAAAATTTAGTATGTAGGTATCTGGACCTCTGGAATAACACGAAGGCTACTTTTTATCCTGATATTCCCACGGGATAGGGATAAAATTTCGAAATAAGAACCTCTGGGCTTAGAGTCATGAAATTTGGTATGTAGGTAGTTGGACGTATGGAATAACACATAGGTGACTTTTTGACCCAATATTCCCACGGGATAACTAGGGATAAGATCTCGAAATAACAACCGCTGGGCTTAGAGCCATAAAATTTAGTATGTAGGTAGCTGGACCTCTGGAATAACACGAAGGCTACTTTTTATCCTGATATTCTCACGGGATAGGGATAAAATTTCGAAATAAGAACCTCTGGACTTAGAGTCATGAAATTTGGTATATAGGTAGTTGGACGTATGGGATAACACATAGGTGACTTTTTGACCCAATATTCCCACGGGATAACTAGGGATAACATCTCAAAATAACAACCGCTGGGCTTAGAGCCATAAAATTTAGTATGTAGGTATCTGGACCTCTGGAATAACACGAAGGCTACTTTTTATCCTGATATTCCCACGGGATAGGGATAAAATTTCGAAATAAGAACCTCTGTGCTTAGAGTCATGAAATTTGGTATGTAGGTAGTTGGACGTATGGAATAACACATAGGTGACTTTTTGACCCAATATTCCCACGGGATAACTAGGGATAAGATCTCGAAATAACAACCGCTGGGCTTAGAACCATAAAATTTAGTATGTAGGTAGCTGGACCTCTGGAATAACACGAAGGCTACTTTTTATCCTGATATTACCAAAGGGATAGGGATAAAATTTCGAAATAAGAACCTCTGGACTTAGAGTCATGAAATTTGGTATATAGGTAGTTGGACGTATGGGATAACACATAGGTGACTTTTTGACCCAATATTCCCACGGGATAACTAGGGATAAGATCTCGAAATAACAACCGCTGGGCTTAGAGCCATAAAATTTAGTATATAGGTAGCTGGACCTCTGGAATAACACGAAAGCTACTTTTTATCCTGATATTCCCACGGGATAGAGATAAAATTTCGAAATAATAACCGCTGGGCTTAGAGTCATGCAATTTGATATGTAGGGAGCTGCACGTCTGAAATAATATATAAGCGACTTTTTGACCCGAAATTCCCACGGGATATCAAAGGATAAAATCTCGAAGTAACAACCACTGGGCTTAGAGCCATGAAATTTGGTGTGTAGGTAGCTGAACCTCTGGAATAACACATAGGCTATTTTTTACCCCGATATTCCCACGGGATAGGAATAAAATATTGAAATAATAACCGCTGGGCTAAAAGTCATGAAATTTGGTATGTAGGTAGCTGCACGTCTGGAATAACACATACGCTATTTTTTATTCCTATACTCCCACGGGATATTTCAATTGCCACTACCAGACCGATTAGTTTACGCGTGCGAAGCCGCGGGTAAAAGCTAGTTAAAAATAATTCGAAGGAACGACTCCAGTAAAAAAAAAACGCTTACCCCTGAAAACAAGATTAAGTTTCGATTTGCTGTAAAATTAGATTTTTTGTTGCTTTAAAACAAATAAATAGTTAGTTGATTGAGTTGGCCAACAAATAGCGACTTATGACGCCATAAGTCGCTATTGCCATTGAAACTCTATGGGAGAATTATGTTTTGACAGCTCATAAAAAGTACTACAGTTGATTGGTGGTGTCAACATCCCTATTTTTTTGTGGCACAGAACCCTAAAAATAAGTTTTTCGTGAACACTATTAAATTAGAAAACAATTTTCTTATCTATAGTAACGACGCGACCACGCCTTCCATTGTCACCGCCATTTTTCGTGCATGTGTGACCGATCACTTGTCAGCGTTCGACAAATCAAGATCAATTTTGATACGTTCCAAATTTGAATTCACTCTATCTCTATTACTCTTTAGTTAACCGTATACACGCGTCCCGCTCGCCGCGCGTGCATATACCCACCATTACTCTTGTTCTTTTTCATGTTAAGATAAGGGAAATAAGTTACGACACGCTATAAATTATGATAATGAATAAGGCGATATATTTCGCACCTATTAACATATATTTACATGCAGGTATAATTCGGCGCATTCAAAACAATACCTACAATATAACATTGATCATTTTGAAGGTTGAATCGTGCTTTTAATTTTGTTTGTTACCACATCTGATTTTACATGGCTGATTATGCTTAGTACTGTAGGACGATAGTTTAGTTCAGTTTAGTTTAGTTTATTCATTCAATACATCATTTCATTAGGTATAATTTACATAAATGTCAGTCATAAGAATTTGTATTGAATTCGACAAATGTAATAAGATAAATTGGGGGAGGCCTTTGTTTTTTTTTTAGGCAGTTAATAAGAAATAAATAACATACAGCCTTATTCATAAAAAATCCTTAATTGAGGTTTGATCGGTCTGTTAGTTAACAGACTGATTAAGCTTGTTTGACGTTTGTCAAGAAGTATGATTCATAAACGCTTGCTAACAGTCTGCTAGTTGATGAGCTGCTGATAGACTGATTAGACGCGTTATGTTGGCACTCTTGACAAATCAAAGACAAAAAATGGCCTTATCGAGAATTTAAAAAAAAAATGACAGCAGTGACGTTTGTTTTCCCGCCATTTTCGATCCGCGTGTTTTAGTAGACCTAAATTAAGTGCAAAAAGCCGTAACTATGTTAATCATCGTAATTTTATTTTTTTCATATTATTAGAAGATTTTTAAATACAAATGCCTGAAAATAAATTTTCCTGATTTTTTTTTAATCTTTGCGTAAACCTCCATAAAAATATCTTCGGTATGGTTTTTTTCTCTTGTCAAAGTCAGCTGTTCAAATTTGAGGCGGCCATTTTGTGACTTAGCAGAGAGATAAAGGAGGGTCTACGGTCCACTAACTTTAGCAGAGCCTTGATCGACTGATTAGCGCTAACAGACGTTTATGAATCACGTTTTTTAGCATCGGGACATCAAGGAGCCTTCAAGGAGGCTCTAACTTTTTATGAATAAGGCTGATATACTTTATTAAATAACACACAATACAAAATAATTAATAAATGAACTAAATACTACTAACTAACTTAAATAACATTTTTACATAATTAAAAAAGACCGCCTCGAATCGTTCCTGACGCAAAGGTGCCCAACACGCTTGCCGCGTTGCCGCGTTGGACGGCGATAGATAGCCTTTGCATCAAGAACGACTCGGAGCGAGAGTCTAATCCCCGGTCCCGCAGCCGGCGTCCTACCTCTTTGAAAAACAACTTAGCCTCCGAACACCAACAACCGGTCGTCTCCACCGCCAGCGCAACAAATATGTAGTTGGAGAGGGCTGAATATTTCTCGCGCTTCCTAAGGGCCGCTGATTCCGCAGCAGCTCCCGCGGTCCTCGTGGTTCGACCCAGGTGCGAGGCTGCAAATGTGCTGACGCAGGTAGCGTCCCAGAGAAGGCACTTTCCCTTCTGCCATGGCACCAAGGTCAGCCTCATGCCTTTTGCCATCTGACCGGCTAAGACCTGGTGGCTCCAGCACACACGGGACGTTAGCTGAAACCAGGGCCCTTCTTATTATGTCATTGAGCGCGTGATGACGCGGAAATCTTCCCACACATCGACAACAACTCAATGCATGGTGACCGTTGCTCTCAACCATAGTGCCGCAGATGCATATATGAGGTTCGCAAACATCCCAGCCCAGGCGAAGAGCCACAGCCACCCGCAAGGAGTCGTCATCGAGGAGTGTTCCAACGTGAGGAGAAGGAAGTGCATACGTGTGTGTGTGTGTGTGTGTGTTGGTATACTTGTACATTTATATTGGCTATGGCAACACTGTTATATTAATAAAAGAAGAATGATTCATATCCTCGTGTTTTAATATGGTAGCAGTCCGTGGTTTTAAGAGAAAAAAGAGACATTAAAACAATAAATTGTGCTTAAAAATTACGAGAAACAATGTGATAAATGGTGGCAAAAGAAAAGAGACATTAAAACAATAATTTGTGCATAAAAGTTCAGTAAGAAACAACGGTATAATGGCGGCGAAAAACAGTGATATAAATATTCCAATTTTTGACGGAGCTGACTACAGTAACTGGAAAATACGTATACTGAAATTTTTACAGTATAAAAAGTGTAAAGAAGTTGTAACGCGAGCTAAAACCAGTGCCGACGATGACAAATGGGACGACCTTGATATTCAGGCGACGAACTATATTTACAGCGCAATAACAAATAAACAGTTGGAATACATAAGTAACTTAGATTCAGCTTACGAGATTATCCAAAAGTTTGATGAGATGTACCTGAAAAAGTCGACAGCGTTACAAATTGTATGTCGACATAACCTCGAAACTGTCAAATTGAAAAATTATTCTGAAGTGTCCCTATTCTTCGACGATTTTGAAAGAGCTGTGAATGAATTAAAGCAGGCAGGTGCAGTTATTACGGAGCAAGAAAAACTAAACTATATGTTGAAATCGTTGCCACAGAGCTATAGTCATATCGGTGATTTGATAGATGTTCTGCCTGAGAGGGAGAGAACTGTTGATTATTTAAAAAGCAAAATCAAACTAAAAAATGCAGAGGAAAGATCGAATGAGGCATCAAACGACAGCTCAAATGTTTTTCGAGCAGAAGCCAGACCGTCATTTCAAAAAAAATTTCAATTGTTTTAATTGTGGAAAACCTGGCCACTTACAAAGGGATTGTCGTACCCGTACTGAGTATACACATAGAGGTCGAGGTCGTGGGTATTCTGGAAGTCGAAATCGTGGACATTCTGGAAGTAGAGGACGTGGAATGTATAATGCTAGAAGCTTTCACAGAGGACGAGGAAATTATCATAATGAGGAACAAAGAAATTATCATCATGAGCACATCGGGAATAGTTTTCACACTACTATCGCTAACAATACCACTACAAGTGAGAAGAAGGATACAAAGAAAGGTCAAATAGAATGGTTACTGGATAGTGGTTGTACTGACCATATTATTAATACTGATGAGTACTTCGAGAAATGTGAAATATTAAAAAAGACAGTTAAAGTTAAAGTTGGAGATGGAAGAACTTTGGAGGCAACAAAAGTAGGAAACATCAATGCCTATTTCCCGGTTAATGGACGCAGATCTGAGATAAAACTAACAAATGTTTTTTATGTGAAAGAAATGAAGGCCAATTTGCTTAGCTACTCAAGAATTACAGATAAAAATTCAATACAGTCAAAAGGAAGATTATCTAAAATATATAACATGTATGGAGATTTAATTGCTGTTGCTATCAAGGAAGAGAGACTGTATAAGATGAAAAGCTATATAAATGAAGATCAGGTGGAAGCTAACATAAGTAGTAAAAATCAGATGACTGTAAAGGAAAAACTACACCGTACTTTGGGACATATAAATTTTAATAATTTGGAAATCATGTGCAAAAATGAAACATTGGATGGACTGCCAAAAGAAATTGAATCTGATTATTTAAAGTGTGTGACATGTATTGAAAACAAAATGCATAACTTACCCTTCCATAATAACCGAAGAAGAGCAGAAGATATATTACAGATTGTTCATACAGATTTGAATGGCCCACATCAAACAGCAGGAGACCATGGGGAAAAATATTTTTTAAGTTTTATTGATGACTATAGCAAACTGGTAAAAGTTTATTGTATTCGAACAAAAGATGAAGTATATGATTGCTTTGTGCAGTATGTGAATGAAGTCCAAAATCTCACTGATAAGATGATAAAAGAATTACGCTGCGACAATGGTAAGGAGTACATAAATGCTAGAGTACTTCAGTTTGCGAAAGAGAAAGGAATAACTATAAAACCTTGTCCGGCATATGTCCATGAACTAAATGGGACCGCGGAAAGGTATAACAGAACTTTAATGGATATGGGAAGATGTCTGTTATCAGAAGCAAAAGTTGCAAGAAAATATTGGCCAGAAATAATTAAAACAGCAGCATATCTTAAAAATAGAACCTTGACTAATACTATTGAAAAGAAAACTCCGTATGAAATATTTTTCAGAAGGAAGCCCTCGGTTAAGTATCTGAAAATGTACGGCAGTAAAGTTCTAGTAAGAATTCCAGAAGAAAAAAGAATATCTAAATGGGATAAGAAAGCCGAAATGGGAATATTACTTGGTTATAGTGACACTGGATATAGAGTATTGGTTAACAACAAAGTAATCATAGCTAGACATTGTGATGTAATAGAAGAAGATGTGACATTGTGTGGATTTGAGGATGAAAAACATGAAAATTCGGAAGAAGAAAAGGATAGAAAAAAGAATACTACAGATTACCCGGATGAGACTAAATCAGATGAAGTGGAGAGTAATAATGACATAAAATTTGAAGAACACCAGGAAGTAGAGAAACGGATGAGACGACCACCACTCCGATTTGATGAAGAGTTTGGATACTACTGCATAACTGCAAACTACTGTGATGCTACAACTCCAGAAACCTTTCAGGAGGCGATTACCTGCAAGGATTCAAGTAAGTGGAAGGAAGCCATGGATCGAGAAATGGAGAGCTTAGTGACAAATAAGACATGGACATTAGTTGACAAGCCACCCAAGGACAAAAAGGTAATAGATGTGAAATGGGTCTACAAGAAGAAAAGTGAATATGAATACAAAGCAAGGTTAGTAGTTAGAGGTTTTCAACAAACTGATTGTGTTGATGATACTTACTCCCCTGTAGCAAAGATGCCCACCTTAAAATTATTATTGTCATATTGTTGTCAAAATTCTTTAGAGATCAATCAGATGGATGTAGAGACAGCGTTTCTTAATGGTAGAGTTATATCTGAAGTATATGTCAAACAGCCAATGGGCTATGAAGATGACACTGAAAGAGTTTATATGTTACATAAATCATTATACGGCTTAAAAGAAAGCCCACGCGCCTGGTATGAATGTTTCAACGAATTTCTGACTAGCCTAGATTTTAAAAGATCTAAATATGACTATTGTTTGTATTACAAAAAAGATAAGGATTTGGCTGTGTATATTTTGCTGTTTGTTGATGATCTTTTAATTTGCTGTAGAGACCAAAACATTATTGCTGACATAAAAAGTAAATTATCAGATAAATTTAAAATGAAAGATTTGGGCAAAGTTAAAAATTACATAGGTATAGACATTGAGTATAATTATGAGCAGGATAACATTTTAACTTTGAGTCAAGAACATTATATAGAGTCATTAGCAAAACGATATAAAATTGAAAATGCAAAACTGTACAAGACACCTATGGAAATAAATTTAAAGTTAGAAAAGGCTGAATTAAATGAAGATGTAAAGTTTAGAAATTTGATTGGAGCTTTGCTGTATATTAGTTCCGGAACAAGGTCAGACATTTCTTTTTGTGTAAACTATCTGAGTCGCTTTCAAAATTGTTGTGATGAGACTCATTATAAGTATGCCCTTAGAGTGCTAAAATATTTATATCTGACTAAAAACTTCAAATTAAAATATTACAAAAACAATTGCGCTGACATACTGGATTGCTTTGTTGATTCAGATTGGGCAGGAGACATAGTAGATAGAAAATCTACCACCGGCTATGTTATAAGACTTTTTGGAAATGTAATCTTGTGGAAATCTAAGAAACAGAATTGTATAACAAAATCCTCAACCTTTGCTGAGTACATAGCTCTTTCAGAAGCTGTTACAGAAATTAAATTTTTGATATGTTTGGTAAATGATGTATTCACACAAATTTGTAAACCAGTAAAAGTATATGAAGATAACTCTGGCGCTGTAGCTATAGCTAAATATGGAAATTTCACTAAAAATTCTAAACATATAGAGGTGCAATACCATTTCATTCATGAAAGTGTAAAGGAAAAAGTTATTGAAGTTGTAAAAATAGAGTCTGAAAATAACTGTGCTGACCTGTTAACTAAACCTTTGGGAAATATTAAATTTGTTCAGTTTAGACAAATGTTGAACATAAATATATAAAGTAATATGTGTAGACTAATTAAGTTAGCTTAGAGTCTTGTTACCAGACATTTAATTAACAAGAAGTTTTAATTTTTTTTTTTGTTTGTTGCAATATAAATGTAAGGAGGCGTGTTGGTATACTTGTACATTTATATTGGCTATGGCAACACTGTTATATTAATAAAAGAAGAATGATTCATATCCTCGTGTTTTAATAGTAACCAAGCCCCGGATTCCGGCCTGGATATGGCAACTAGCCTGGCTCTATCCACGCCTGCGGCCCTCTCCAATAGGCAATCGGAAATCCGCTTCACCCCCACCTCGTCCCACGAGCGCTGGAGGTGTACCGTTTCCGGCACTGATGAAATAGGGTTGAGAGAAGACCAAGCTGCTCGTGCATCGGAAGCATAAGGTATAGTAACTGCATCATCGTTTGAGGATAAAATTTGTGTTACGAGGTCGACAACGCCAGCTGACGACGCCAGGAAAGCCGGCAGACACACGTCTCTCACGCGCCTTATGCCTAGCCCCCCGTTCCGAATGGGGAGAGAAGCAAGGTCCCATTGATCCGCATTAAGTGAGACATTCAGCAAACACTCAACCGTCTCTTTCAACACAGAGTCAAACGAATCAATGTGTGTGATGCTAAGCCAAGTAGGAACCGTGCGCAAAAAATAGGTCAGCTTTGGTACAGCAAAGCATACACACAACAAAAGCAAAGCCACGTGCGCCGGCAGATTCTTCAGTTTTTCTCTGGCAGTCAGAAAAAGCTGCCTCCTCAACTCAAAGGCATCAGGGATAGCTGTAGGGAAAATAGGAGACCCCAATAGACTGAAATTTTGATTAGTTAACACTTTGAGGCCAGGGAGAAGACCATCAAATAAGTGAATGGAAGCTCGAGATGTGGTACTACAGGGGAAGAATTCACATTTATTTGTATTTATCTCTAGCCCTAGTTCTTGCAAACGTGGAAGGAGAGTGAGTAAGTCTTGTTGTACGGTCTCTGGCTTTCCCCCGAGAGTACCATCATCTAGGTACCAGATATTCAAAGGCGACTGAAGATCCGAAATAGTTTTATGTATGGCAAGACTAAATACTAAAGGGCCAAGAGGATCTCCTTGCTGCGCGCCAACCTGAGAAAGTATAGGGTATTCGTTAAAGAAAAGATTGGACGGGGACGAGTAAACTTGATAAAGGAAAGGATAGAGGGAAGGCACCGTCTCTTTGACTTCACGTAATAAAACGTCGCGTTCGATAGAATTAAATGCATTCTTAATATCTAGCTTAATGATAACGCAGTCCGCGTTCCTCTCGTCTAAAGAAAATGCTCTGGTCGCATGTATAGCGGCTTCGCAGCCTTGACGTGTACCAAAACCTAGCTGGTAAGGTTGCAGGTAAGAGGCCACTTCCTCCCTCACAGCGCGGCATCCAAGTTTAGCTGTTAAACGGCGAAATGTTCTACCAACAGCGATAGGTCTCAAACCTCCATCCTTCTTCGACAGCGCACACAAAGAAGCACCGTACACATAGGGACAAACCTCAACATTCAATTTGCCACTGAGCAAGAAGTTGCACAGTTTAGTCAGGCGTTCGAGTAATCGTACACCATTATCACCAGCTGATCCAGAAGTAAGCTCCTTTAAATGCACAGGCCGTATACCATCCAATCCAGCAGCAGAACCGCTATTAAAAGAGCTTATTGCTTGTGCAACGTCCTCCACTCTTACTTCATAAGCCGGAACTGAATTGTCCGGTTCAGGCGGAAATATAAGAGGCCGAGAAGGGGGCGGGTGCTTCGACTTCAAAGCAGCAAGAGTTTCAGGGTTCGACGGTGCTACACCATCACTTGACATAAGAACCCTGACGGCCCCCCTTAAGTCCCCCTCGAAAACTTTGGCCTGTATTATCCTGAGAACTGAAGAAGACCCGTGATGTGCCATTTCTGTTTGTTCTTGGGCCAAAGAATCAAGTGGTGTCCCAGTTGCGTCAATATTGCGTTTTACCTTAGTCGTGAGGTTACCTGAACCTGACCCTTCTGGTGCTCTAAGAGCTGAATACGCAAAAGAAAGCAAAGCGGTCCACTCGGCTGCACCATTGACATCAATACATCTATCGATGAGCTCTCCCAACTTGCACGCCGCAAGGCTTCGTGCCCCTTATTAGTTTAGTTTTTTAGTACTTGAACGAGCGAGGTTTGCTCGGCGTTGTTCGGCTCAGTAGGGTAAGCGTTCGAGGGCGAATATTCAGCGTTTTTACAGCGTTTTTTGTCATTAGTGTCTTCGCATGTGTTATTAAAAGAAATAATGCCCAGGGTTCATTTTTTTATGAAAATTAGAGACAATACCGTTGCTGAATTTAGCGTGATTTAAACTCTTGTTACTTGTCTTTCCGTTGTGTTATATAAACTAGAGATGAGTCGGACATGGGTTTCACAGAATACCAATATTCATTCGGCCAATGATTCGGCATAATTGATTCCTAAGTATAAACCAGAAATATGATTAATTTTTTGTTGAAATATTGCAATTTAATCATGCAAATCTTGACCAAAACAAAAAAAATGCTTAATTTCTCACAATAAAGACCTGATTGATTATGTTTGTGCAGGTTTCCTCAGGATATTTTCCTTCACCGGAATGCTCGTGGTAAATTTCAAATGTTATTTACACACATGAATTTCGAAGAACTCCGAGGTGCGAGCCGGGGTTTGAACCCACGATCCTCTGCTTCAAAGGCGATAGGTCCACTAGGCGGCCACGGCTTTTTCAAACCACTAGTTTAGTTTACCTTATACTTAGGTAAAAACTGGCGCCACTCAGCACACATTACAAACATTATAATTAAGAATATCTTATAAGTACACTGTTAAAAATTTCTGTAGTAATTTTACAAAGAAAGTGTTGGAAGTTTTTACGCACAACAATAAAGTAAAAATATAATTCCGTTTTGTAAATTTACAATACAATTTATTTCAACTCAATTTCGAAAAATTACAAAACATTTGTTGAAATTTACCAAACGACTATCGGAATTCGTTTAGCAAAATTACAATACAAACAATGTAATTTTGCCAAACAAATTCTGTTGAAAATGGTTTGCAATTTTAAAATGATGTGTTGTAAATTTACTACACAATTAATTTCAACTCATTATTGAAAAATTACAAAACATTTTGTTGAAATTTACCAAACGACTATCGGAAATTCGTTTAACAAAATTACAATACAAATAATGTAATTTTGCCAAACAAATTCTTTTGAAAATGGTTTGCAATTTCAAAATGATGTGTTGTAAATTTACAACTATAACGGGGTTGACGATGCGACGGAAACGACAAATATAATTATACGGTTTAATAGACAAACTTCACTTACAACAGAGTGGTTTTATAGTATTCACTCGGAGAACAGCAGGCGTTTCGAGCGAGACACCGTACTGCAATCAGAGTCGTACTACGTTCAGAATTATATTGGAAGGTGTTCAATAACTTGAATGCAGCCAACCAAGTATAATGCTGTCCCTAACAAAAGACAACAAACGTTAAGTAAGCCGCGGTAGTCACAATTCTAAGGTTACACATCGTTAGCGAGTTTATTTAGGGAGCAGCGCCATCTATCGGTGCACTCCCGTACTACACAACGTAATTAATTTCAACTCATTATAGAAAAATTACAAAACATTTGTTGAATGGTAGCGATCGCAGGTAACGTATCGCTCTGAAAATGATGATCTACAGCTTATTTAAAGACTTGGTTTGAAAATTCAATTTAAAGATTATAATACTAAAAATATTTATAGATTTTTAATGACTTCATAGTAATTTCAATACTAATATTTTTCTGTAATTTAAAAAAAAAATATATATTTTAGAGCAAATTGCAAACAGATTTCAAGAATTTTAGAAACTTTTGATTCAAAACTAATTAACGGTTTGAAAAATTACTTTTACGTATAAGAGAAATACACGTTTTAGTAGAATTACAATGTATAATGCAATTTCGAACTTGCGTTATAAAAATAGTAAAATTATACCTAGGTAAATCTTTAATAATTTCATCTTCTAAATTTTTTCATAATTTCACAAAATAAGTATTGTAAATCAAATTATAAACATTTTTTAAAAAATTTAAATTTTTTTGCTTGAAATTAATCAAAAATTTGAAAAAATTACAATACGTGTTAGAGAAGTAAAGACTTTGGGTAGAATTACAATACGTAATGCAATTTTCAAATTTGTGTTACAAAAATGATAAAATAGTTTGCAGATTCTTAATAATTTCATTCTAATTTGAGTTTCAACATATTTTCAAAATTTTATAAAAATAGTATAGTAAATCAAATTACAAACAATTTTTGTAAATTTTAAATCTTTTTGCCCGAAATTAATCAAAAGTTTAAAAAAATTACAATACGTGTCAGAAAAATAAAAACTTATGGTAGAATTATAATACGTATTGTAATTTTCAAATTTAAGTTACAAAAATAATAAAATTATTTGTAAATTCTTAATGATTTCATACTAATTTGTGTTTCAACTTTTTTCGTAATTTCATAAAAAAAGTATTGTAAATCAAAATACAAAGAGTTATTCTAATTTTCAAATCATTTTGTTCAGAATTAATCAACAGTTTTAGAAAATAACAATACGTGTTAGAAAAATAAAAACTTTCGATAGAATTATAATACGTATTGTAATTTTCAAATTTGTGTTACAAAAATAATAAAATTATTTGTAAATTCTTAATGACTTCATAGTAATTTGAGTTTCAACATTTATTCGTAATATCACAAAAAAAGTATTGTAAATCGGATTACAAACAATTTTGGTAAATTTACAACCTTTCATTAGAAATTCACCAACAGTTAGGAAAAATTACAATACGTGTAGGGTTATTGCATAAAGCTTCCAAAATTACAACTCATTATAGTAAGTTCCTTCACATGTTTTGTAATTTTACTCAAATTGTGTTATGTTTTGTATTAGTATACGTTGATTTGGAATTTTGCTGATATTTGTTTTGTAAAACAATTGTAATTTTACAAAAAATTTTAACAGTGTACCATGGTTGCAATAAATAAATAAATTCTTTATTGCACTTCACACAATTGGACAATTGGTGGTCTTACCGGTCAAAAGCGATCTCTTTCAGCCAGCCATTTAGCTTAAGGAACTTATATAATATTATGCGAGCTGGTTTGACCTATCGCCTCTCAAGCAGAGGGTCGTGGGTACAAATCCCGGCTCGCACCTCTGAGTTTTTCGAAATTCATGTGCGCAATTTACCACGAGCTTTGCGGTGAAGGAAAACATCGTGAGGAAACCTGCACAAACCTGCGAAGCAATTCAATGGTGCGTGTGAAGTTCCCAATCCGCACTGGGCTCGCGTGGGAACTATGGCCCAAGCCCTCTCATTCCGAGAGGAGGCCTGTGCCCAACAGTGGGACATATATAGGCTGAGATGATGATGCGAGATGCAATGATTAACGCGAGCGAAACTGTACGGGTTGTTTGTTGAACCTTAAGACCATTACACATTATCAGTGAAAAAATCAACTTCTCCATACATGAACTTGTCTAGAACCTGCGTAGGACACTTTCACTTTTCTAGGCAAGAATGCACCACCATTTCACCCGCTCATTAGCGGGCGTCTCGCTCGCACGCCCACTTTCACCGTAAGAGCGAGCGGGACGGAAGTGGGCTATCAGCGATCGGCATTCGACTCCGTGTTATGAGTTACGCGTTGACTTAGGCCCCCTAATATCATGGTGTAAAGCTTGGTGTACACTGCACAATGTTTTATTTATACTTATACATATTTTTAACTAAGTATCCAATAAATCCGACAGTTCAATTTAACGTTTCTTCTGCAAGTAAAGCAAAGAAAAGGGCTCTTTTACATGTCAATGTCACTATTTATACTAGATAGACGTGTGGACTGACGACTTCATGGGAGTTGCGGGAAACCTGTGGATGCAAGTGGCCAGTTTTCGTTCATTGTGGCGTTCTAAGGGGGAGGCCTTTGTCCAGCAGTGGACGTCTTTCGGCTGATGATGATGATGATGATGAGATGTCAGCGGTTTCGGAAAGACCATCATTGCCAAGAAGAACGCGCCGCGCGCCGCGACAAAACTTGGCTTTACATTTTAATTATTTATTTAGAATATAAAATATGCGTACTTGTAGAATATGAATAACTTACTTATCCAGAAATTGTCAAAAAAACTTTGAAAAAATTGTTTTCGCCTGTAACCTTCTCTGAATTTGTCTGTCGTATCACAATATTTTTTCCACAAAATTTATTTAGACTTTCATCTAAACATTTGTCTTTTATTTTTCAGGTAACACCAACACTCCCAGACTTCTAATGTAAGTAGGTTTAGCAAAATTACAGACGAGGCCGCAGGCAAAGCTAGCTCCAATAAATAAATTAAATTAATTAAATGTTGACGGTATCGGTTTCCGAGGGTTATACGATGGTGATGAGCGGAGCGAGTGCATAAACGGTAAAGTTAAAAGTGCTTTAAATTGCTAATTAATTAATTATAATTCAAAGGATTCGAAGGTTGTGATTTTACGAAAATATTATTATTCAAAGGTAGGCCAATACAAAAGCCCTGTCTGATTTATTGACTGCTTACTCTAAGCCCTGCCACAATACTTGGACCTGGAGAACTATAGTCCTTTGTAATGTGACGGAGCTGCAGTGTTGCCACCTCAGTTTTTTTTTTACCCTGACGGTACGCGAAATTACCCAAAATTAGGCACTTTTATTCATTTTTCCCTAAAAATTTTTAAAATTAAAACACCAAATAAATGCGATTTATTAATAAACTAATAGCTGAACTACCACACCGTTTAGAATTTTTTTTGGAATTTATCCATAACAGTTGTTCTATGTCAACTGCAGTATTTTTTTACTTGAAACCGTACATTTTATTCGAAAACTTTTACTCTAATCAAAAAATAACCTAATCGCGTAAAAATACTCTAAATTTAGGGTAAAATACCCTAAAGTGGAGACACTGCGGAGCTAGCATTTTTGCGAAGAAGTCCAAATCAAATATACTTGTATCAAATATACTCCTGGTAAGGAGTAAAGACCGATTTTGGGACACGGGACAGTAAAGGGATTCGTGAAAAAAGGCCAAGTCCAAGCTAGTTTTTCTTAAAACCGCTATCGCTCTTCCTGTAACCCCATTCTAACCCCGCTTAGTAATAAACCAACAGCGATGCTCATAATTTCATAAGCTTCTCTCCGAAAGCTCGAAACATGGAAACAACTGTTCTCAGTCTCCAATCGCGATCCAAAAGTGCTTAAGTGCCTTCACCTCGTTAGGGACATAAGCCCTTTCGTTACCCGATGGTACGATAGTTCAACTTTCAATTACCATCCAAAACAACGCAAGTCCCTTGAGTTTGTTAAGAACACATGCCCTTTTAGCTTTGTGTTCCGATAGTTATTTGTTTAAAGATTTATTACAAAGCGCGCTATGTCGACCTACTTGCGTAGATTGTATGGAATTGATATAAGGGAGTATTTGTTACTTAGTGGTTGAGGACAGGTATTTACGATTGTTCCTGTTCATAGTTTCTAATGTTTATTTTATCTGTTTGTTTAGTGTTTACTTTATGCTAGCTGTTGCCAGCAACGTCTGTGTCCCGCGGGAACTTTATACTTTCCCAAGATAAAGGGCGTTATTAATCAAATTTAAGGATAGGTAGTGCATCTTTCTACCAGTAGTTCCGGATATTTCCCCCTGCCATCATCATGAGCCGGAGACGTTTATAAATGTTTTCTTCCTTTCTTTTCTTTCTTTTTACACAAAGGCCTTCCACTTAGAATTTTTTTTTTTATTCGACTGGAAGGCAAACGAGCAAGTGGGTCTCCTGGTGGTAAGAGATCACCACTGCCCATAAACATCTGCAACACCAGGGTTATTGCAGATGCGTTGCCAACCTAGAGGCCTAAGATGGAATACCTCAAGTGCCAGTAATTTCACCGGCTGTCTTACTCTCCACGCCGAAACACAACAGCGCAAGCACTGCTGCTTCACGGCAGGATTAGCGAGCAAGAATGCTACAATTAACGACAACTTGCCACTTGCATGTGCTGGTTGGAAACTGTCACGATTTCGTCGGTCCACCTAGTTTTATGCCTTGATGCTAAGCACAGGATATAGATTACACTAGATAACGCATCTGTATGAAAACCAACCATGTCACTTTTTTATATCTACTGTGACGTCTCAAGAGCGAATTAGCGATGTGAATTCCCCGATGTCCGCGCTAAATCGATTCAAATGCGCTGCCCGCCCGCGCGTGGGGCTCGAGTCAGTCGCTAGTCATGATTAGTCAGTTAGTTATGGGCCAGAGAGTGACACAAGCTAATTTTTATCCCGGAAAAATGCACTGTTCCCGAGGGAACAGCGCGCGATAACCGAATTCCACGCGGGTGAAGCTGCGGGAAAAAGCTAGTTACCTATATATAAGTATGTATGTTATTTTATCGTGTTAATTTTAAGCGGCGATATTTGTAAACATCACAACTATGAATAGAACCCATCTTCATTCAATTAACCTTAACATTAACACCAACCCGCGGAACCCTGAAGCCGATTAGAGGCAATTAGCGCAAATTGAGTGCAATTCATCTAATTACATGCGCGGGCGCAGCCTTGCCGCGTCATTGCCTTTGCAGTTGAATGGAGATTTTGGAATTATACCCGTATTTAGAAATTCAAAAGGCATTATTCAAGTTGTAAGCCGTGGTGGCCTAATGGTTTGACCTATGGCCTCGAAAGCAGAGGATCGTGGGTTCGAACCCGGGTCCGCATCTTTGATTTTTTGAAATTCGCAAAATTCAATTTCAAGTTGCATTTAAATTTTGCCACGATCTTAACTGTGAAGGGAAACATCTTGAGAAACCTGTAGAAACCTGCGAAGTAATTAAATGATGTGTGCTAAGTTCCCAGTGCGTACTGTGAGCGTGTGGGAACTTGACTTTAGTGGTTAGAGAACTTGACGACGAAGCTTGAGGTAGCAGCCTAAGGTATAAAATATACCTAAACTTGGAATATTCCGTACAAAACACAAAATCCTTACAAAAATATTACTTAATTTTTTCGTAATGGCTACAGAACCCTATTTCGGGGGTGTCCGACACGCTCTTGGCCGGTTTTTGTTTTTATACGCTCCAATAAGATGATGATGTACTAATATTTGTTTCATAATCTTTTTAGTTATTTTAATTCAATACCACATTCTTGATAAAAATATTCATTTCATTTGCTCATAAAAATTAAACCGTCAAGACTTTGTTTATGGCCACACTAATTTAACTTTGCCAGCGGCTAAAATCGGAACTAATGAAGCCACATATTAAATACGTCTCAAATGTTGATGACAGCGCCACAATTAGCCGCCATTGTAAGTTTGCGCTTCTGAATGGCATTCACAAAGACTCCTTTCAATTGGAATAAATTCTAAAACCAATTTGCATAGGTACGCTCAATCGTATTTCATACTAATTTTTGCCCGTGATTTCGTCCATGAGGAAGTAAAGTACCAAATTAAAGTTGAATAAAAGGTTAACTTGACGCATAATATTATTAAATGCAACATCTCTGAAGACGATAGAAGCAGGGTGGCTGTTTCTAACGTCTTCAGAGATAGGTAGGTACATATATTTCACACGAAAATACAAGCCGAAACATGGATGCACAGAAAAACCAGACATAGACCAGCGCTGGGAATCGAACCCAGGTCCTCAGCATACTGTGCTGCCATGCAGCCATCCATGCGTGCATGTGCATCCATGTTTCGGCTTGTGTTTTCGTGTGAAATATATAGACTTTCACGGGATGACCGTAAAAAAAAACAAATATTTGGAGTTGAAATAAAAAATACAAAAAGACTCCAAATAGTAATCTTGTCTTCAGAGATGTTGAAAAATTGAATTGGGCCTTTATTAGACGAAATTGTCTAAAAGTTCGATATATCTAAAACGGCTGAACCGATTGTGAATATCCCTAGAGACCCTGATTTCAAATAAAAAAAAACCGCATTCAAATCGGTCCACCCGTTTAAGAGCTACGGTACCACAGACATACAGACAGACGCACATAACGGACAAACTTATAACACCACTCTTTTTGCGTCGGGGTTAACAAACAGCCTTTCACATTAATAATATCAGTATTATTTGCAATCTCAAAAAAAACCTCTTAGGATCGATTTTTGGCAAACATTCAAAGGCTGTTATTACAAGCGATTCTTATCGATTATTCGATTGTTGGCATTCGCAGCTGCGTACCGATTGTCCGTATCGTATTAATGGATGCTTTTGTAAGCTTAATAACATCCTTGAGCAATTCAATAATCAAAGGTACGTTTGGAACTTTTTTTTAAGACAACGTATGAACCTGTATGATAAAATTTAGGGCGGCCTTTTGCGTATTGCTTCTTAAATCGTATTGAATGCTTTTCGGGCCGTATTCATTATGTTTTGGGGATCCGTTGCTCTAACAAAGAACCCTTGGCCGCAGTTTAGCTTGGAGGCTTCTAACTAGCTAAAAGATTGTAATCTTTCATGCTTAGGTATATTATCATGCGAACAAAATGAATACGGCCCGCATTGCATGCAATATGATTTGAGAAACAAGAAGAATAGTAAGGCTGTGCTTGACTTGGCGAATGCACTGCCATGCCCCCTGATTAAATGCAATGTTTTAACCGCCGACGCAAAAAGATTTTTTTTTTGAGAGCAGGAGCGGTGTTATGTATTACCTATATAACTTTGACGCCAATGTCCGGGGTTTTTCAACTTGAACAAAAATATTTTTTAGAGTACTCTTTGACATTGTTAAGTGGGGGTGATTTTTTGCCGACTGAACCCTTATACTGCGCATGACCCGACACTTGGCCCGTTTTTTACATCTCAGAATCAAATAACTTCAAATCTATAGATAAACATTGCAACCGTTTCCAACCTCAAACAGTCCCACGCGCTGTTTCCAAATCGATTATCCTAAAGCCAAAGCAAATTGGACTATTTTACTTCCACATAAGGTTATACTGATTGCAGATTTGTCGTGGATCAATAATCAATATGGATCTATCTATAATTAACGCCTCACCTTGCTCTAGTTAGAGTACTGTGACAGGTTGCTGCAGCTCTGTGATTGGTTGTTATCTCTGAAATTGAGCTCAGCCTTTGTCAAGGTGAAGGAAGACTGATATTGAAACATCAATCAGCTTATTTATCATCATCCCAGCCTATATACGTCCCACTGCTGGGCACAGGCTTACTCTCAGAATGAGAGGGCTTGGGCCATAGTTCCCACGCGGGCCAAGTACGGATTAAGTAATTCACACGCACCATTGAACTGCTTCGCAGGTTTTTTACAGGTTTCCTCGCGATGTTTTCCTTCACCGCAAAGCTCGTGGTAAATTTCAAATCTAATTCCGCGAATGAATTTCGAAAAACTCAAGAGGTGCGAGCCGAGGTTTGAACCCACGACCCTCTCTGCATGAGAGGTGATAGGTCAAACCACTAGGCCACCAACGCTTCATAATCTGCCTATTAACTACAGAAATAATATTAAGAGTAATAGAAATGTCCCCTTTTGTATATTCTTCCAGAACTGAGGTTGTAATTTTTTCGGCTCCCCTGTTTTTGTTGTGTTGTGTTTTTCTATTTTCACAGAATTTACTTTATCGTGAGTGAAGTTTTTTCTTTTTTGGAGCACAATCTTTTCAATTAACTGTTTTTTTTAAGAAACTTTTTAGAATGCACACTTCAGGAAAAGTATATTGTATGTCAGTCAAAATATTTAATCACGTGCCCGTAGAACTTAAGAGTATTTCTCAAAAAGTTGTCCCGTCAAGCTAAATTGACAAGAAATCTTTTTGACAAGAAATTATTAACACTAAGGACGAAATCATAAAACATAAACTGCATAAAACATCCAAAACTTCTTGACGTTAGCAAAACGTCACGAAATCTTGTGAGGAAAAAATCGTAATTTTGTAACTACATCGAAACTTTCCTTTGGATTCAACAATAGGTAAAGATTATCTGACTTTTTATGAAGATTATCTGTATTTAATACAACTTTATTTTTAACACAGTAAGTTCGCTATTTGAGGTAAGGGATCGCCAATGCGGATTGGAATTATTTCCAAATATCCCTGGCCATGATATTATTTATAATCATTAACTTTATAATACGCCTAATCTTGTACCTACAGATCGCTCTTTTATCCGTCGTCAATGCTGAAAATGTTGTTATTTGAAATTTCAACCAGTAATCTATGTTTGCCTCAAATATCTGCTAAGTAACTCTCTCTACTTACAAATATTTTAGCTCTTTAAAACCTTAGCGTGCTGCGACTACATCACATTTTGTTATTGCAGATTATGCAGATCTTATAGCGGTGTCTGTTTCTGCTACGGATTTCCTCATTTCTGATTCCATTCGTGTGAATGCCAGGACACTATCACCAGAATCAGTCGTATGTACAGCCTTCGTCTCTGTTCCCTCATTCAGTATGTTAAATTAATTTCCTATTGTAGCTTGTGTTCTCACGTCACATTCACTAATCAACATTTTAAATTAAGGTCGTCCAACAAAAGCAGTTGGATTGTTTTCATCAAAAATGTCCTTAACTGGATTTATCTCTTCTCATTCGTTTATGAAATGTGTATTGTTGAATAAATTGTTTTTACTTCCTGTATTCGCTTATTTATAGTCATCTATTATGTGTACTAAAATATTTAACATTGCGTTGTTTAATTTCATACAGATCAATTCAAAAGAACTGACACGAATGAATTGAATGACTGAATGATAATGTCTATGTGTGAATCACAATATCATTAAACACAGGTTGACTTAGTGATAATCGCGTTTTCAGATAACCAAACTCATTTTATATGACTACATTATTTTTAACTTTCTTAACGATGTCTACTGTCTCCTTTATCTCAGTATTTAATCATTATTATTCATTTTCATCTTGCTCAATTTCAATTTGATTACATTTAACCTAAAGATTAAAAGGTTATTTTACGATCCTTTCCACAATCTTTAATTCCAAGCACGTGTATCCGAATCTTTTAATTAAGTGTCGGATTGTCAGATGCTATCGGTGTATCTAATGAGAGCAGAATCTGGTTTTAGTTATTTTAATAGGCGTATTTGGGAGCATTTCTTGAAGGCCGTACTTAATTAGAACGTTAATGATGGCTGCTTTTGGGAGCAAGATGTTTTCCCATACAGAGCTGAGATGTATAGATGTTTCATTGTTTATCGTTTTAAGTATTAGAAGGAAGCTTTTCTTCAACGACTTGCGATCGTTCATAAATATACCTACATATGTCTACATTAGATATCTTGTAACGTTGTAACCGTTCTGTGTATACCTACGTCTATAATAAAGAACCAAACTGTGTGTCTGTTTGTTTTAACGACCGGATGGCTAAGTGGTTAGAGAACCTGACTACAAAGCTGGAGGTCCCGGGTTCGAATCCCGGCCGGGGCAGATATTTGTATGAATAATACGAATGTTTGTTCTCGGGTCTTGGATGTTTAATATGTATTTATCTATATAAGTATGTTTATTCATTGCCTAGTGTCCATAGTACAAGCTTTGCTTAGTTTGGGACTAGGTCAATTGGTGCCAAGTGTGTGTCCCATGCCATGATATTTATTTATTTATTATTTCAGAAAGTACAGAAAAAATATGATTGAAAAATTCTTTCGTAAATATAAAACCTTATCCCTGATTAAAATTGCCATTTTTTTATCCCGGAAAGTGCAAACTCCCACGGGAATAGACCAAGTCGCGGGCAAAAGCTGATCAATAAAAGTAAAACCATCACTTTCGTTTTTGACGTATCTCCAGCGCTCGTTTGTTTTTGTCCACCATTTACTCCACGCTCTATTGCTTTGTTCTTTGCGTATTCCCGGCCAACTAATACCCTGGAGCGACATTCGACAGTTCCGTCGAAATTTTCGCTCTCGACTTTCGCTAAATACCTATTGTTGATAATCTTATCGCACGAGCCCAGCATTACTGACGTACATCACGCTCCTCCCGAGGGCAAACTGCCGCCACACCAAGCAGAACTCAACGAATTCGTCGTTGAAAGTTTAAAATCGACTGCGCGGTTTTGCAGTATCGCTTTCTTTTCATAATTAGACAATTGAATGTCGCGCGTGCTCGGCGGGAATTCACGCGCGTTCTTTGTTTGAAATATGATTTTGAATTCCGATCGATACCTTCTTAAAGATATGTGGCCAGTATTTATTATTTAAAAAAGTTATTAGTTATACACTGCCAGTGCTATAATTTTAAAACAAAATTTGGGTTACTTTAAATTAATGTATGTTCCTGTGTGCCTGCATCTGATTTTTAATTGCAACGCGTGGGACATGCAGGTTGTAGGTGCGTCTGCGTTTTACCATTATAATTCGAGCTCCATTCATAAACCCGATGTATCTGTTTAGAATCCTGACCTACTTCAGAAATTACCATAAATCCATTCATTCATACCATCCAGTTAAATCATCGCGTAGGCCTACTGGCTGCGTGGGCGCATCGAACCTTGAGTTAAAATTTCGAACGCTCCTTAATTGGCGTCATCTTGCTTTTGGTTAGGCATTTTTATTCATGAATTCCCCGTACCGCTTGTACGGGTTCAAACTTTGTTCTAAGTCTTTATAAGGAGGTTTTTTTGCCTCGCGCAGGCGCACGCGTCCTGTTTTAGAGTTCCAAGTGAGCAATTAACATTATTTCGTGGTTGGTTGGGTTTTAAATCTTTTAAGGACTAAGGAGCTGGTCTTTTTGTGGTCGGGTCGAGACAAAATGATTATTGGCCGCTTTGTGACTGTATTGGTCATGTGCCTGCGCAAAGCGGGGCTAAGATGCTAATTAGTCTTTTAACTTCTTGTACAGTGCCTCACAGTACTTTATGTGCGGTATGTTGTATTGTGCCTCTATAGGGAGGACAATCTGACAATGAGAGACAAAACATGTTAGAAATCTAAGGGTTTAGGAAATACGTTGGATGGCATTCTCCCGCAAAACCACAAGCCATTATCTATTTTCAATGCGAAAGTGTGTGAGCACCTTCACCCTAAAAACGCTGGACGGATTTGGATGTAATTTGGTATATGTAGATCTATAAGTACTGAAAGAAAGAAAGAAGAACTGTAAGTAAATCTGTGATAATTGGGTATTCTGGGAATTTTGAACATGAAAGTACCGTGAGACACACTCATATTAATGTGTTTCGTGTCGTGTGTGTCTGTGTGTGTAGTGTTATTGTGTTTCGACGGGTGGTCGCGAGAGCAGAGCGGTGGCGCGCAGTGCGCGTGTTGCGGCAGCCGCCGAGTCGCTTTGCTCCTAGGAAGAAGGGCTACGAATTAACCCGAAACATGTCGAGCTAAACTCGATTTAAGACGTGAGTTATCCGTTACAATGTCATTAAATATTTTGGGAATTTAGTAAAATCAATTCAGCTGTTCGTTCTAATGGTATACGCGTGCATGGGCGCGTCATATGGTTAAGGTTGCATTTCCACCGATAATGTATGAAGATGTGTCGCGTTGCGAGGAATGTGTTTTTCATTATCAATAGAAACACTTCATTTACCTCGCCTCGCACAGCACTTCTCTGGTGGAAAAAAAAAAACAGCTGAGCGGAGCGAGGCGAGGCAAATGAAGCGTTTCTATTGGTTCATGAAAATCCTTGCAAATCTCTGGTGGGAACGGAGCTTAAGTTATTGCATTGACAGAGTACTCAAGACTTTCATCGACGATATCCGAGCTTCACTGCTTCGGCGCAAGCGCAGGTCTGAACCAACACCCTGATCCCTATACATTGCTGGACGATTGCGACCATAAATCAAGCGGTTAGGGTTGGCACTAGAGCATTATTAAAACGAGCGAAGAAAAAAAAACAGTAATACCAGGACATTACAATCATTTATTCATTTACATTACAGTTTATATTTGCATGTTGCTTGCTGTGCATCTATTTATTTAGATTTGTTTTTTACCTTCCTTTTTTTTGTTAATTGTTTTGTATTTATGTTTGTGGCAATAAAGCATTTTTCTTATTCTTATTCTTACCTACCTATGTGTATTGTATTCGTATGTATGGTTAGTTTTATGTATTTTTGATTTTGCTCTAATTTTCTGTAAATTACTCCACTTGTTAAAGCCTATTTCTTACTTCTTTCTGTTCTAAAAGTTACCTGGAAGTGATCACTCTGTAGTTATAGAAAATTTATATATGTAAGATAACTGTGTTTTCTATACTTACCATGTTTTGGTGCTCGATAAAGAGTCATTGTTTTGTATACATAAATTTTCTTGTAATTTTCTTTGTGTACCTGTTTTCTGTATCGCTTACTATTTCTGAGTACAATAAAGAGTATTTGTATTGTATTGTACGTAAATGATTTTGGAGCATTTAGGCTAAATTCCATATTCGCGGTTATAGCTTTTCAGTTCGAATTACATTTCTATTTTACTATTAGTTCATTAGTGTTATAGTTAAACGGAACCTTAACATTAAATTACTATAGTTAAAAAAACAATAGTACGTTTCATAGAAAAAGATTGACAACCCTAAAGGACAGCGACAACTCATACCCAACCGCGCGTATTCCGTGTTCAGGAACAGATTTCAAATCGTAAACTCCATCGCTGCCCAGCTCACTCGTTCCGCGAATGACAAGGAAAGCTGTAACAGCTTTGGAGTTAATTTCGAACACTGCTCAGAATAGGTAGTGTTTGATTTAGAGAAATGGAAAGGCGTGGTGCAATTGTTTTCGCTTGAAAATTTACTGGGCCCAGATAAACTATATTTGGAAACGAAAGCGGTGGTTTGGTTAAGTAGAGGTGAGTATTTACTGGAATAGGTTTTGGCTTGGACGCGTGAGTACGCGTTCCCGCCCGCGATTCTTTTAGCGTACGAGTATTTAGGAGTACGTTGGCTGACAACGTTCCGCTAACTTGAAAACAAGGATTTACGCACATTTTAATTGAAAAATTTATAAAAATTGCTGACAGTCATATGCCTGTGTAAAGTATGAAGGGAAGTTTTTAGTCTGTATTTAATCCATACTAATATTATAAATGCGAAAGTGTGTTTGTATGTTTGTCCGTCTTTCACGCCGTAACGGAGGGACGGATAGACGTGATTTTTGGCATAGAGATAGTTTATGAACCCGACAGTTACATACGCTACTTTTTGTCCCGGAAAAATGCACAGTTCCCGAGGGAACAGCGCGCGATAACCGAATGCCACGCGGGCGGAGCCGCGGGCAAAAGCTAGTATAAGATAAAATTAAAAATATAATAAAGTGTAAATACTGAACTGTCACGTGGAATTCGGTTCGATAATATTCGTAGAGCTACTAAAACTAGTACGGAGTATACCCAATCACGGGAGCGCATTTACGGGAATAATTTTGTTTATTAGTACTCGTAGATACTCGTGGACCTAGTCTTTGGATCTAGTCTTTTTGTGGACGCGTACCTACTCGCAAGACTCAGTCCGCGTTTTGCCTAGTACGTCTCACCTCTACGACAGTCGAAAGGAAACTCTAAGGGTGACGATACAATAAGGGTTTCTGCGAGTTGCTAGTTGGCGCTAGTGTCGTGAGATCCCTGACAACTTTGACATTTGTGTCACTTTGTGATTGATTAATAACTAAATGAGCCAATCACAAGCGAGACTGGTTGTCTTGACCACTCTTTGAAACTACCCTGCTGTGTATGTTTAACAACAGCGCAACTATTTACCGCATTCCGATCTCAAAGATCAGCCAAATCAGCGCTGCGTCGGCGCACCTTAATCAATTACGTGGCGCTTGCGCTGTCAAATAACACGCACACATTGCCCAATCGCTACGCTAGTTTTCGGTGGGCAAACTTTTGTTTATTGACTAAATCATTTGTATTACTAAAAACAAGTTTTTTTTTTCTATTAGCAGTTGCATTTTGATGCATTTTCCATCAATGGGTAATCGTCGCTGTCAAAATCTTACTCTTGACACGTATATCTAACACAACTAAAGGTAACTAAAGTGAATTTAGTAACGATTAAACTTTTTCTTGAATCATTCAAAACCCGAAATCCTCTCCACGCACTTGCTTCGAATTTTGAGTTGAACTCTATTAATATAACAAACTAGCTTTTGCCCGCGGCTCCGCCCGCGTGGTATTCGGTTATGTGAAAAAATATTTTCCCGCTTTTCTTTTTAAAATTTTCCTGAATTTTCTTTGCTATAAACCTCACGGAGCCCGAGACCTTTCCAACGAATGCAAAACCTTTGAAATCTTTTCTTGCGTTCTGGAGTTATAGCGTCAGGAAGGAAAACCCGACTTATTTTTATATAGTAGAGAAGAAGAAGATAAGAGCGTTGACAGGTAGCTCTAGTTGCGAAAAGCAAGTGAGTGGTTAACTTGTCTAGGTTTTTAATAAAAAATATCGTTCTATTGAATGTAGAAAAAGCAAATTCCAGCCAGTACCGGCCTTGGCGCACACCCTCGGGCGTACTTTCACTGCGCCCGCGCTGCCCTGCTCGCATCCCGTCGCCGGATCTTTTACTTGCTAGATATGTGTTGCAGATTTCTGTCAAAACTTCATGGTTCTTTTTTGAGATTATTTTTTTATCTCCGTCCAAATTTTAATATTTCAGTATCGTAAGTAACAATTTTTCATTGGATACTTATTCATTTTAAGTGTCCTTACCCAAAGGGTTTTCCATCACAGATCACAGGACTGTAACTCAAGAACCGTAAAAGATAAACAGGTGAAAGGACCATGGGAAAAAATGCCCCCATCGACCATCAGATTATGTATGTATAAACCAAAGCTCCGAAGCGGTAACGTTTTGTGTTTTTTTTTTATTCGACTGGATGGCAAACGAGCAATGTGCTTTGCCTGTCTCATTTATGAATACAGGCGTGATGTTTGTGTCTGTTTATAAACCAATAGCCAACCGACACCAGACGATACCGAATAATAACTTAGAAACTTGAGGCATTTTCTTATTATTTTGATTTTATCACTTTTATAAGAACCACAATTAACTTCATTAACTACTTGACGCGCAATCATCAGGAACCATTCGAGCTATCCTTAAGAATGATTGAACCACGAAGCGGCGCCCGCGCATGGCAATTAAACTCACGTAAACAGACTTTATGCTCCCATCAACGCCCGCTCCCGGGCGATGTGGGAGAAATAAAATTCTTGGATTTAATTATTACATAGGTAGAAACGGGTAAGCGCACAATTATTATGTACTAGCTGTTGCCCGCAGTTTCGCTCCCGTTGTATTTTTTCTGTATATTCTTCTATAAAAACCTTCTCTTGACAGTATATATATGTATAAGCTAAAGCAGTATGGAAGCTACGAAGCTGCGATCGAAACGAACACACTCACACAGACGCACGCTCTACACGGCCTCTAAGGGGGTCTCGCGGTACTACAGTACTGCGTGTAATCCTTAGTAAATTTGTCGTTGTTCTATAATTGCATAGGTAGACACTTCATGGAGTATTAGACATGAAGAACAAAAAAACATAAACAACTTTTCTCTAAGAACGATTGTGTCAGAAATGACATCGTCATTGTTTATTATTATTTCGCAAGATCTGCATCTGAAATATTTCAATATATTTCAGTTTCGCTCTGCGGATATTTTTTAGTAAACGATTCAATAGATGTATCTTTCACATTAAGTTTGCACTGTGTTTATTCCGATTGAATACAACTACTAAAACAGAATAATGTCAAACAGCGAAATCTGTGACGAAGAGACAGAGCTAATCCCAGTATTCCAACAAGACAACTTTGACGAGGACTCAGTGGATCCACCTCCGGAAGAATGGAGCTCTTTGCTCGTGGTCAACGAGGAAAACCCCAAGCTCCTTCAGTACGAAGAGGGCACTTTTCACCCTGGCAGCGGAGAAATATGCACTAAATACATAGCCATGTCTGCCAGTTCAGTCCTCCGCCATGTATACTACTGCTACCCTGGTCTTACTGACCCTGGCATCAACGAGGCTCTATTCCAACCCATCCCTAAAGTAATCTACCCCGAAGACGGCCAGGAGTTATACCTCGCTAAGTGTAAGGAAATAAATACGCATCCTATCAGCTCTTTCTACAGACAACTCTTAGGAAAATCTGTTGATTTAGGATACTATGGCGTCGATGAAAAAAACTTCCTAGCTATAGCAGCGGCGCTGAAGTTCAATAGATTTGTAACTCGTTTGAACTTAACGGAGAATTTTATGAAAGTCGACGCTTGCTATCATTTAGGAGATATGCTCAGTACGAATTGTACTCTTGTTGAGTTGGATTTAAGCGGTTGCCAAATAGGACACCAAGGCGCCAAGCACTTATTTGTAAGTCTTCATCTGAATAGCACTCTGGTAAAGTTGAATATTTCTGGAAATAAACTTGAAGACAAAGGCGTTGAATACTTCGCTGACCTCATTTTCAAAGGCACTGGTATTCGCGAAGTTAACATAAGTCGCAATAATGTTAGTGGAGTAGGAGTGATGGCTCTCGTGCAGGTATTTGAAACGTTCAATAAATTGACGCATTTAGACTTCTCATGGAACAATATAAAATCAGCAAACGCCGTCTGCAATCTATGCTCCCAGTTATCGCAAAATCTGGCGTTTAAAGAATTGAAGTTTTCATGGAACGCTCTGGAAGGCGAAAACGTCGGTAAAGGCATTAAGCAGCTTATGAGGAGTCCATCTATCGAACTGATAGATTTAAGCAACAATAAACTATGTGGTAAAGCCACCATAGCCACGATTGGTGAGAACTTAGACAAGGCTAAAGCTTTGAGAACTTTAAACTTGTCTTCAAACCCTTTAAGTCCTGATGATGCCGTAGATATTCTAAACTGTATGAAAAAAAGGACAGTGAAGTTGCGGAATCTCCTGTTGGACAACGTATTAGTGAACCACAAGTTTACAAATCTTCGGGACCAGATACTTAGTTTGGACTTTCGAAAGAATGCCGTCATCACATGTGGTTATATTAGGACTCAATTTATACCGACTGAAATCGACATGAAAAATTTGTTGCTAAGTCGAGCGGAGGCAATTTGTAAAACAGTGAAACGTCAGAAACCAAATATTGCTGTTATTATTTTGCAATTGTGCAAGGATTATGGGGGGTTTATGGGGGTAAAAGACTTTGCGCAGGAGACACGCAGACAGGGTGCGTCGTTGGACGAAGCGCTGGTCGACCAGTTGGGACGCCTCTTCCCAGGCCCCAAAGATGAAAAAATCGCTTACCTCAGTCTCGATGGATTAAAAGAATACGTAAAACGTAAGTGGCCTGACGCCAAACTTCCCCCCACTCCACCTCCTACAATTCCTGAACCCGAACCAGCGCCCAAGGGCAAGGCAAAGTGATCAAACATTTGTAGTTATTGTTGTTTTATACGTTAACTTTTTTGTGTAATAATTTTATTCCTACGTCCATTTACTTAGTATCTATCTACGTTTGCTTATATTTATTTGTTACTTTTACGTATAACTCATTTAATTTTAACTTTTAATACATTCGTTTTATTGCTACTTTTTTTTTCATCATGTTCTCATCATATGATCTGGTTCTACAGTGATAGGGACCAGTGATTTACCTCGCAAATAAGAGTTCGTGATCTGTGTCCACTGTGGCACGACACTGAGCTGTTATTTGTGTTTACAAAGTTGTTTATCATGCATTGGTCGTGGTTCCTCATAACAGAATGTCTGTTTCCATTGTCGTGTCATGCACGATATGATACTGCCACAATAACTAAGCAAATATGACTACGTAGTAGCAGAGACGTGAGGAATCCGACCAATTACGTATAACAAATACACGAAATGTCTATGCCATAGACTTTTATGGACTATGGCCACTGTTACAATATACTTATTTTAGGTATCTAACAGTTATGATTAAATTTGCTAGATCGTCGATTATACTGCATTGCCTGTGCCACGTATCTGACAAAATTTTACAGGAGAACATGAAAAGTGTTTGTGTTTGATAAATAAATTAATTAATTTCGCGGGATTGCAGTATTTTTGTGGGATTTTGAGGGTTGATGACGAACAATAGGTCCAGCTCGGTTTTATTTGTGAGAAAACGCGTTTTTGAGTTTAGTCCAAGAGATCGTTGGCACTTATAAATTATTTGACATTTTACGAGCACATGATAGCTCAGGGCAATACTGGTCAACTTTGCCCAGCGTTGGGACGGCAAAGGCATGATTAACGGTGGCCCTGAGCGTTCGGAGCCGTGCGCGGGCGCAGTGGCGTGCATCACGCAACCCGTCCACATTATTATTATTTATTAGTTTCCAATATTCCGCTGCTAAGATACTAGTAATATGTTAAACAACGTTCGAGATTATAGCATAATATGTTCGACTTCCTAACTACTTGAGTACATGACACGTCAATGAACTTTGCCGTTTATAATTTAGCCGAGTTATAGATCTGTTCACTCTCGAAGAAGCGCCCCTCACACACAGCTAATTATCAATGTACAGTACGAGTAAACATCGTACTCACACGTTGTCTTAGTGTGCGTGACTGACGGTACTGATACTAAAAAATGCCAACGTCGAGCTACTGGAGCTACGCACACTCGCACACATTGTTTTCAGCGGACAACGGACAGTTCAGTTAGAAAACGAAAAGAGAATAACAACTTTTTACCTCAAGCGCATAGACCTTGAAAATATAGAACTTCTCCGTCCGTCTTTGTGTAAAGAACTAAAGAGAGAAAGAGATGAAAACCTGCAAACTGTGAAAGCTCTTTTAATGTTTATTACTTTGATTTACTTCATATATTGCTATTCAGCCTTTTAGCGTAAAATATTTTAATTCAACGATTTATGTTTGTTTCAGGTAACTTTCTCAACTATAACCATAAAATGGCGCCTAGAAAGTAGGCAATTAATCATGGATCATAAAGCGTACGTACTTACACTCTAGGCTCTAGTCTAGAATCTAATAGTAACTAAGATTTACGTGCTAAATAAATAAATAGAAAGGATTGCGATTCGTGCAAGATCACGTCAGAAAAGTTATGGCTAGTTCTACGTAGCCGTGGTGGCCGAGTGGTTTGACCTATGGCCTCTCAAGCAGAGGATCGTGGGTTCAAACCCCGGCGCGCACCTATGAATTTTTCGAAATTCGTGTGCGGAATTATATTTGAAATTTACCACGAGCTTTACGGTGAAGGAAAACATCGTGAGGACTGCACAACCCTGCAAAGCAATTCAATGGTGTGTGTGAAGTTCCCAATCCGCGCAGCCGTGGAACGTATATAGGCTGGGATGATGATGATGAGTTCTACGTGCGTTTCAACCGCTATTCAGTTTCCTGTCGCTTATACCAAAGAAATGAGTCAAAAGGACTTAATAATACTACTAGCTGCTGCCCGCGACTTCGTCCGCGTGGAAGTATAGAAATAGTTGTCTTACATTCACAGACCTACCGAATATATACAAAAAAACATAATAACCTAACCATATATTTTTTTTAATACAAGCTTTCTTTGCTGACTGTACTTTTACCCGGGGTCATGATTCAGTTTGTTCGGCTGTACATGTAGCAATTTTCATTTTTAAGTGAGTAGAATTAAAGTAAAGTTTGAAGTAAACAAAAAATAAATTGCAAGTAGGTACACTAAACGAAAAAAAGAAACTGAAAACTCTTCTAAGAGCCTTATGTCCCTAGTGAGGGATAACAGGATCACGTCATCATCATCATCATACAAAACGAAGTAATTAAAAAGCTTTTAAAAAGCATTAACGACATCATTCGACTCTAAGACTATCAAGCCCGACATAATATACAGGGCGTCCCACGGCGATGCCACATGGAGGGAAAGTACCTTAAATATCATAGATAGGATGTTTTGCTGAAAGAAGGCTTTATTTTATTTTTTAAAGTTAGTAAAACTGCATTCAAAGATTTTTGAATAATTACATGGTTTGACTGGGAATCGAACCCGCTCCACTAGAAAAAAAAAACAACCTGTAGTTTTCTCATACCGATCGAAAGGGTTTATTATAAGGATTATTTTTTGCTAAATAACCTAGTGCCGGAAATAAACGGAACACCATAAATTTTAACATTTTTAATAAAAAAAATCAATTTGTCAAATGCTCAAAATGAGTTCCATTCTGTTCAATACAAAGACGCACTCTTTTGACTATTTCACTTCCTGTCGATTTTTTGATCATTTTGTGGTGGATATTTAAAATAATACGTCTAAGTTCTGCTTGAAGCTCGTGGACACTTTCATACTGTTCATTAGTAGGTACTAAAATTACGTTTGGTATAATGTCAGTTGTGTGGCCTTACGGAAATGTCATTTTCCGAACAAAATTTCACATCAAATGTTAAAATGTATGGTGTTCCGTTTATTTCTGGCACTAGGTTATTTATCAAAAAATAATCCTTATAATAAACCCTTTCGATCGGTATGAGAAAACTACAGGGTGTTTTTTTTTTCTAGTGGAGCGGGTTCGATTCCCAGTCAAACCATGTAATTATTCAAAAATCTTTGAATGCAGTTTTACTAACTTTTAAAAATAAAATAAAGCCTTCTTTCAGCAAAACATCCTATCTATGATATTTAAGGTACTTTCCCTCCATGTGGCATCGCCGTGGGACGCCCTGTATAGTCAGTTACACAGCATTACAATTAATTATTTGATAGAAAACAACAAATTTAATGATACATTTAATTGCTCTAATGATTTAGAGCGCTCTGTCTCCGATTTTAATTATAAAATTAATTGAAACAACATTTATCGATTTACGGGTAGAAATTAACTGTTGCAATGCTGACGTTTAAAGTTTACTTTGATTTAAATTGGATTTGAAGTTTTAAAGTTTATTAGGTACAGAGGGTGAGATTTGCTGTCTCGATATCCTTAAATTAGTAATCAAGATCACTTTATCAAAATGAATTTATTATCATTCAACTTTTTGAACCGACTTCAAAAAAGGAGGAGGTTGTCATTCGGTTGTATTTTTTGGTCACCTCAGAACTCAGTTATTGGTAATTTTACACAGACAGACACCATCAAAGCATAGGATTTGTGTAATATCTGGAAAAGCTGATGTACCTGTTATTCCTTTTAGAAATGGCATTGGTTTTAGGGACACGCTGTATATGGTGTAGTTAATACCGTCATAAAGTTGGATTCACACTTGCATTAAGGGCCGTTTCACACCAGCGGGTCGCAGGCCATAGGCCAAGCGCTTTCCTGCCCTGTATCCATGGCCTAGTGCAACAGTGGTTTACTGTGGGTTTCCGAGAAGATATCGCTTGCAAACACGCAAGTTGCCGTGCTAATTAGAAATGGTTAGAGGGAGTTCAAAAGTCATTCAATATATTGCTTGAGATGAGGGCGTTCGACCATTGCTTTAGAAAGAGAGAAAAAGAGAGACACCGAATAGTATAAATCGGGCTCCGGACCCCACTCAGAATAATGTCAGCAAGCCATGACGTTGTTAAGTTGAGGGACCCATTTAAAACAACACATTTTCATAAAAAAACATACTAGTTGTTTGTATGAACTTGTTACTTTTATCATTATTTGTAATATTTCTTGGTAGGTATAGAAAAAAAAATCAAGGTTGTTCGCTGACTACGTATGTGTTTTTTTTTTGTTGACTGTTGGCTGGTGGGGACACCTATTAAGTATCTGTACTAAGTTTAAAGTCGATATCATGCACTTTTTTTGTGGGAATTTTACTAATAGATACGGCATTATTGTATTGTCACCGGATTTAGTAGAGAAACAACATTCTACAAAATAATGGGAATTTTAGTACTGCTGCTTAATCTCTATTGTGGTCTATTTGTGGTGTGCAATAAAGAATATTTGTATTGTATTGTTTTGTAAGTATTCAATCGCTGTGTAACCAAAAATTAGGAAAATTTACTACCTTGTTAACTTCTAATCTAACCTCAAAAAACGCATCGTAAACAAAAGCTGGTTGAAATTAGCTGCTCACATACGACGTTTCCTCTTTTAATGAGTAATAAAACTGCTTTATCTATCTGGGTATCTAACTTTTAACCTAAATGAAAAAGCCCGGCTATTTCCCAAGCTTTCTTACATTTCGCGCCATAAATTTGTCAATAGAAAGTGTCAAAGTGCCGCCACTGTGGGCGTCCATTAAAGTATTTACAAACTTATCTGGCGCGGTGTCTAAAGCACGAACTAATGTAGTTTCGTACTAAGTTATTTCCTATCGTTTGATGACAGCGCCGCAGTCGACGGCAAAAATAAGTTTGTGCCACTATTGATATTCCTACTGCACTGCGTTCCGTTCCGCGCATAGACAATGTTTGGACTTTTACTTTTTAGCTATTTGCACTTTTTAATACTGGCCGGTAGGTGGATCAAGTGTAGCCATTTATGACTTGTTTTCAAACTTGTGTCAGAAGTAGTCCGAACTAATTTAAAAAGATATTCACGGGTGTAAAATTAAATTCTGTTACATCTGTAATTTACAATGGAAGTATATTATGTATAATGTACCACTTTATGAAACAGCCTGTTACATAAACTCAAAAATTGATTATTTAATGTCATTAACCCTGTCCGAAATCGAAAACCGTACATAAATCAGTCAAAAATAAGGTGTTTAATAAGAAACACTTTATTTTTACGAGTCTTGTGTACAGAGTAATTCAATTTCTTATCCGATTAAATTTTATATCCACCCAATAAGGGTTGCATGGGTAATTTGCTGGAATGCCTCGGGAGGCGCTTATTTTTTTAAATTACACAAGGAAGCGATGGCAAGTTGAGATTGTTTTAAGGTAACCATATTTAACTCATAAGAACTTGTACCTAGCAGTTGAGTCATCTGGCACTTTAGTCAAGATAACCGTTATAGCTTATAACATACATAAATAAAGGGCGATGAATTTCTTGCGTCTGAACTCCGAATTGTTTCCAGTACGTTCAAAAATTCGCAATATTCTAGTAATTGGAAATAAACCTGATTAGGTGACGCCTCTGTCTGTGTCAGACACATCACTATGCAATCAGTCTATCTTGTCGTGGTATTCTTGTCATTCTAACACGGCTTCGATCAAAACTATAAGTAACTCTTCTTCTTTTCTACAAGTTCCTAAAAGTTTTTCTTTTTTTGGGGATGACTACATAGTGATCCCTATAATTATCACAAAACCAATTTCAAACTCGATGCTCCTACGGCGCTCTCCTTTACTCTTTCACTTTTTAAACGTTAGTCATCAACAGCTTTTTTCGATAGTTACAATGGAACAGAATCCATTTCATTTCCGGCCTGTTCGCCGGCCGGTAATGATGGGATGGTAATGAGCAATAAGC
Source organism: Choristoneura rosaceana (assembly GCA_037349165.1). Classification (NCBI taxonomy): domain Eukaryota; kingdom Metazoa; phylum Arthropoda; class Insecta; order Lepidoptera; family Tortricidae; genus Choristoneura; species Choristoneura rosaceana. The sequence goes on from JAZBNJ010000036.1 coordinate 2,051,228, forward strand.
GGCCTCGTTGCGGGATCATCACTCATAATTTGGAATATACGGAGACTAGTTGCGTGAGTTCACGTTACAAAATAAAGTTATTTTCAAACAATTCGTCGTCTCGGTTTAAACTTTTGGTTTGATTCCTCAATTCGGTTTTGTCAAATGACTTGGCAAAGCTTTAAATCTTAATGCAAATGTAGATTCTTCATAGACACTACATAATAGGCAGATCAAATATTACCATAACAAAACATAAGATTAGCAACCATAATTCTTAATAACTTAGCAAAACTGCCCGCCGTTTCCCAGAGCCCGCCGAACGCGGGTGCTCGCGGCCGCACGAAACGCAAGCGTTCGTGTTCTTTCTCAAATCATCGTTTCTGTGCCACCTGCTAATATCAGCTGATCTGTTTGACCCGTGGAGAATGCTTGGTCTTGTTGCTTTGCCACCGGCGGCGATACTTATTAGAGAGGATGCCTTACATGGCGCGGCGAACTAGCCTTTAATAGGTTACGATCCAGCGAACGTCACTGATTAGGCCGGCAATTTAGCGAACCATTTTATAGCTGCCCTAAGCATGCAATGAAATAATGAGGCCAGCCGTTCATTGAATGTTTAGTTGGAGGTTCCTTGCAACGTTATTGTGGAAATACACGAATTATTTAAAAATAAAATTTTAATACAAGCTTTTGGCCAACTTTACTTGCATTGACTTTACTTATCTGTATTGTCAGCTTCAAAAGTAGCTGCATACTTTTGTACTTTGTCGTTTTACAGCAAAGTACCGTACTTAATATTAATAGCATAAAAATTTGACAAATGTGTTAAAACGAGAGAGTAAAACAGTGGTTTACTACTTTTGATGCTAAATGTACCACCGAGTCAAAACAATGGAGTGGATGGAATTCGAATTGCAAGTTTTTTTTTTTTTTTTTTTTTTTTTTCTTTATTGAGGAAAACAAACAGCAATACAATCATACATGAAGCTAGTATACATACAGGTAATTCATGAGCCAGACACACCAAACAAACACTACAAATTTTATAGAAACTGGTAGAACAACTCCAAATCCATACTTATCCATACTAATATTATCAATGCAACAGTGTGTTTGTATGTTTGTGTGTTTGTATGTTTGTCCCTCTTTCACGCCGTAACGGAGCTACGGATCGATATGATTTTTGGCATAGGGATAGTTTATGAGCCCAAGAGTGAAATAGGCTACTTTTTATCCCGGAAAAATGCACAATTCTCGAGGGAACAGCGCGCCATAACCGAATACCACGCGGGCGGAGCCGCGGGCAAAAGCTAGTTAATATCATAAAAATTTGACAAATGTGTTACAACGACCGAGTAAAAAAGTGGTTTGCTACTTTTGATGCTAAATGTACCACTGAGTCAAACCAATAGATGAATGAAATTCGAATTGCAGTTTTTGACCCAAACAAACACTACAAATTATATTTATTATTGTATTTGTTATTGTATATTTTTTTGTTTTCATGTTTTTTTGCCCTGTTATTTTTTAAGTGCGAAGCGTGAATAAAAATATTTCTATTTCTATTTTTATTTCTACAAATTCTATAAAAACTGGTAGAAACAGCTCCAATTAATCTCTTATATTTTCACTACCTCCTTGATCAATACAGGTCGGCGGTTCGTGTGCGCAAGATAAAAATACTTTAAACCCGATATTGCTTTTGCTTACTAAGAGTATTCAGCGTAATTGTTCAACCGGAGATAGCGAAAGGCACTTCCTTAACGTAATATAAACATTTAAGACAGCTTCTGACAGGATCCACCGTGAAGAAGGTTCCACTTCGTTATGGTCTATGATCTATAGATCACTCCAATCCTTACCTCGTTAGGCGTCGGTAAATAAACAAGCGAGGCAACAATACGCTAATCATATTTCTTGCTCGTCAGTCATACATTTGCATGCGCGAGCGCTGAACTTGGCAGCGTAAGGCTCGATGTCCACTTGCCGCTATGTTTGTCTTATGCTGGCACTTCACTTGGCATATTCGCAGAAATATTTGCGTGTGTGAAAGTGATGCACTATATCGTTGCTAGCGTGAGTGATGGAGATATCATTAACATAATGCGAATACGCAATACCAAGTGAAGTGCCACCACAATCCTACAGTAATTTAAAATTTAAGAAGTATTTTGATGCCATCGAGAAATAAATCAAAGTTTCCATTGCAATTAAATGTTGCAGCTTTAAAGTGTACTAGTACCTATGACAACTGTTAAAAATGAAAAAAAAAGCGCAGTGTCCTAAAAATAGTAACAATAAAAAAGTTGTACGATTTTTTTCACGTTTTCTAGAATTACCGAAGCACTGACGACATGCTTTAATTCTCGATATTCGCAACGTTGTCGCCAATAGACTACAATATAACCACCACCACGACCAGATGGCCTAGTGGTTAGAGAACCTGACTGCGAAGCTTGAAGTCCCGGGTTGGATTCCCGTGTCGGGGCAGATATTTGTAAGAAAAATACGAATGTTTGTTCTCGGGTCTTGGGTGTTTAATATGTATTTAAGTATGTATCTATCTATATAATTATATTTATCCGTTTTTAGTACCTATAACACAAGCTTTCCTAAGCTTACTTTGAGACTAGGTCAATTGTTGTGAATTGTCCCGTGATATTTATTTATAAAAAAAAAACTAGCTTATTCAACAAAAACACAAGCGGCGCACGCGCACCTTACAGTGAGCGCACGCCTTTACGCGGCCCACAGCGGCCGATAATTGCGAATCCCCGTGATGGATGGGAGACGGTGAAAAATATCTCAATTCATTACTAGCGCTACAGCGGCCGACGCTAACAAATCATCGCTTTTAAGCAATGCTGTGGTTTACGACCTACTGGTGCTTGGGTCAAGTGAAACATTTGTTTTATCGCAGATCAAGGCTGTCTGTCGATATCGCGGAATATGCTCTTACCCCACAACACACTAGACTTTTGTAGTACCTATACGTACAGTCAAGTGTAAAAATATGAACTTATTCAAAGTTTCAAAAATAAATACCACAGAATCTTATTCCGACGCAATAGGTTGTGTTTCGGTGTGGAGAGTAAGACAGCCGGTGAAATTACTGGCACTTGAGGTATTCCAACTTAGGCCTCTAGGTTGGCAACGCATCTGCAATACCCCTGGTGTTGCAGATGTTTATGGGCGATGGTGATCTCTTACCACCAGGAGACCCACTTGTTCGTTTGCCTTCCAGTGGAATATAAAAAGAAAAAAAAAAGCCGTATACAGAAACATATTTTCGAGTGGTTCGAATAGATACTTATTTTTGCACTTGACTGTACTGTGACTGTACTAAGCATTGAAAAGAATTAATTCGTCATAATGTACTTAATTGTATACTGTAAAATTCACACCTCAGCGTAGAAATTTAATGATGTAAGCGGAAGTTCCCTATCCCTATCCGCTCTGATTCCGTGTGCACTAGGTAGGTACTAAATGAACTAAAAGACCGAACTAGTAAATTTGCACAATTACTACAACAACACAAAACCTCTACCCGACAGTTTGCTGATCGTACTATTCTCGTGCTGTCTCTGTAACTCGTCCCTGTCTCCCTTGCCGTTCATGACGAGAAAACAAAGAGAGTGAAAGTATCAAAAGACTATACTGAACCAGGAACCTTTGGCCTGATGTCGTCAGGTGATACAGGTTGAAGAGTTAAGTCATTGTAAAAAAAACATTGACATGACCCCCAGTCGTTGTGTTAAACTAATATTAAACTTCGAGTGTAATATAAATAATCGAATAGTTAATTTTGCAAGAAGTCGTGAGCGACCTTGCGCATGCGCGTGGGAATGGGAAGTATTGTTACTATGTCGGTAGGGTCAAGATTCTACCCTTTTTGGACGCAGTATGATAATAAAGGTTCGTCAAACAATTACATAACACAACCAGTTGTTTTATGGAAAATCCACACATCAAAAAAATCGTGAGATACTAATAGGGATGTTGACACCACCAATCAACTGACGTACTTTTTATGAGCTGTCAAAACACAATTCTCCCATAGAGTTTCAATGGCAATAGCGAATTATGACGTCATTATCCGGCAACTCAATCAACTAACTATTTATTTGTTTTCAAGCAACAAAAATCTAATTTTACAGTAAATCGAAAATTAATCTGGTTTTTCAGGGCTAAAATAAAGCGTTTTTTTACTGGAGTTGTGCCTTCGAATTATTTTTTAACGGCGTCATCATCCCTATTATCCATAGACAAATTTGATGTTTCGACTCAGTAGTATATGCCTCAATTGAAATTTTCAAAAGTGTCTGAGGATAAAAAATATCATAGGCATTTTTGATGATGATGGCTGGACTATAGCCCAACAACTTCGTGCGCGACCGTCCCTAGGAATGGGACGCGGTGGCGGGGGCGAGGTAGCAAGTCATGTCAGCGCGTGATTACACCCGTAGATCAATTTGCCGAAGATATATCTAAAGATAAGTAGTAGCTATTTATGGGACCTAGAAGTAAGAGCACGAAATAAATGCTTAATTTAAAGTTTCTTTATCAAAAGAAGAAAATAGAATAGAAACACGATTAAAATTGTTTTTATTTTATGACAGTCACAACTGCGAAGTTTTTGAGTGAAAGGTCACAATTAAAAACTTTCCATAAATTCTCTATCTTTTAAGAAGGTTTTCCATATGAGTAAACATTATCAGGTAATGGGGGGCAGGTTGATGCAAGTGGCGAGTTCTTCATTGTGGCATTCTAAGAGGGAGATGTTTGTTCACCAATGGACATCTTCTAGCTAACGACAATACCCCACATGTCCATGTAGTTACCCTAGATCCGCACTGACGTATCATAAATAATGTCTCTTCGAAACAAGAGCAGGTTAATGCTCACAATAAAAATAGCTTAAAGCAGGTGTTACATCCAAAAATATACTAACATAAACTACTGTCATATCATATCAATCGTAAAAACCACAATGTACCTCACATCACCCCTTAAAACCCTTACCCTAAGGTTCATTTTCCTATGTTTGGCATGCGTATGCGGTGCCATACTTGCGCGCGCAGCTGACATTTCGGCACCTGCGCTAGCGCAAGGCGCATCACTAAACGGGTGTAATTAAATTGAATTCTGTTGTACGCGGTTATATAGCATTGCGAATTTGTACGATCGTAAATAGGAGGGTAATGGGGAGAAGAACGAGTAAAAATTCCTATTTCAGGACAAATTAAAAGTCTTTTCGGTTGTCATGAAGGCGTTATTTTTTTAATTAATATACGGAACTATAATGTTACATAGGTTCTATGCTTGGGGAGCACTATCTGTCATCTGGTAATAAGTAGCTTTGTCATAGTTTTATATTTATATGTTGCTGTTTATCCCACTGCCAATATTTATTTTACACGTAGATATCCCTTAAGGGGATAAAGTCCGCCTTTGTACAAGTATCTCAAAGTTTATCAATTGTATTGTATGTATAATAAATAAATAATAATGTATGTAGTTTTAGTTACTTTTATTTTGATTTATACTGTGTTATGTTTTATTAATGAATAATGGATTATTTAAATAGGTAAAAAAATACTACTACAATTTTCACAAATCATCATCTGATATATGCTACGTCTATGTTCTGTCTTTATTGTATTTTGTTTCTTTTATTTAGTACAATAAAGAGTTTCCATTTATGCATACATACATACTATTCTACATACATACATAAATACATTGTATCTAAAGTTACTACCGATTAAAACGTTTCGCAATAAGTATTCGCCAATAAATAACTCAGCAAAGATGGACCAAGCAAAATAGAAACGACACATTATTCAAAACAGCTGCGAATCTGCATAATTTGATGAGTTCCATCTAAGAGTAATTAAAAGCGTCGCGATAAATCATCGCGGAGGAAAGTGAATGAGCGATAAATACGACGCGTTTCCCTCCCTTGCGCGGGCGCAGCGCGTGGCTAGTACAATGTTGCCAGGTTACCCTTGCGCTTTTACTGATTTCCAATAGATATTGTTACTGTCAATCTCTATTGAGTATCCAGCCTCATTTTCATTGAGCATATTGAAAGTTTTTTTTTATAGAAAAACCCCTAAAGTTATTCGGTTTATAAAAATGAAACATAGTTATTTGAAGATGTCACGGTTTCTATTTGTATTGACATTGATCGATTGAATAGTTAATAGGAGCCGATATTTTAAATTAAAATATATGAAAATATCTTTGTAAATTACGTATCGGTGTTATGAACAAAACTACGTCTCAGGATGTTAATAGTCTTCTAAACTATTCACCTTTAAAATTCAACACAACTTTCCTCCACTTTCGAATAAGTAGTATTTATTTAGTTTGCCCTCTGTGCAGTAGTATAAAATCGCTTTTCCTTTAGAGATTAATCTGGTTAAGCGACTGCATACCTAAGTGTGTTTATCCACTAATAATGGTCGTTTATTTTCATGGGTTAAGTAAATACTAGTGGAAACGGGTAGCTTTGACCTTCCTTTTATTTAGCTTCGATTCGAAGTATGAGTACGACACCTACTATAACAGTAAAAACAAGAACACGGGTAAAACTCCATCCGTGCGACTAATCTGCATCATTCGAACATTTTCTATCCATTCAAAGACGCCTATCACACCATTGTATGTACTTACTAGCGTAACGTCAGATTGAAGACATGTTTCACCCATGCAAAGTTGACATAGCTATAAAATTGCCGCAGTAAATAACATTTATTGTCATATCTTAAATGCACCAAACTATTGCTAAAATTGAGTTTAGAGAATAAAGGTTGATACTTGTGACCATGGCTGTGGCAATGTCGGAATGGTCGGAACGTCGAAGTAATTTTGAAAATAATTTGGTCACAGTAAAGTTCCAGTTGTAATAATAATTATGAGTGGAACTGGAAAAAGAAATCTTCCAAAGATTAACAAGAAACCGCGGATGATAACTTTGGAATTTGGAATATCTTATTTGACATTTCACACAATTTCAGTGTAAAACTACAAAAGTTTACATCAATTACATTGTCAATTGTGTTATTTGTTGTTTTTATTGTCAATAAATATTGTGAGTTTGAGTTTGAGTTTGAAAATCGTCTTTTAATTGTAAAATAGCTTAGATTCACCCTGTGGTTCCATGAAGAACAATTTATTTACGAACTGGCAACACCGCTCATAAAACTTGTATGCAAATTCAGTAATGGACAGCGTTTGGGCGGCGCCCGCGCCGCGCGGATGCCCGTGCGCACTCCTTTTGCGGTTTAGTTAATTTATAATCCTATCAATTCGAATCAGACGCTGCATAATTACGGCATAGTGTGGAAGAGCTTTTTATGTAAAACTATATTAAAGTAAAATTCTAACTGCAGTACTTAGGTACTGAACATTACTAGAATTAAGTACGAGTACATATTTAATTAATAGCCTCTGCTTTCGTGAGGAAATTGATTTTATCAAGCTAGGCTTATAATTTTAGTTGAAAAGCAGTTTTAGCTTCATTAATTATACCTTATTAGCTGAGATTATTTTTTAAGAAGTGTAGATGCTTACGCAAACGCAACTCCATTAATTTGTTTATAAATAATAGAATATGGTTAAAAAATCAAAACATTGTTAACTGTGTAAATAAGCAGTCATAATTTTACGTTTTTTTTTTTGAAGGCCTCGTGATTTGACCCACGCACGTCCACTCTAGTAGAGGATCGTGACTTCAAATCCCTCACATCTCTGAGTTTTCGAAATTCATGTACGAAATCACATTCAAAATTTTCCTTTTTCGAAGCAATTCAATGGTATGTGTGAAGTTCCCAATCCGCATTGGGTCCGCTTGGGAACTTCGGCCCAAGCCTCATTACATAGCTGGTATGATCATGAAATATATGTTCTTGTGGATACGCATCTGAATATCGAATGATAAAATATCGAATGGGTCATTATATCGAAAGGTTTATTTTCTGAAACCGACAACTTTTCAGGATTGATTAAAACAACATCCTATATAGAACCCGTTAGGTTAGGTTAGATTTATAACAATCTAAAAAAAACAGTCTTAGCAGAAATACCTTTTCGATATTATTAGAACACCATAAAATAACTGACAACAGGCTTGTGTCCACTACCGGTTTAGCACAGGGTGTAAACTCCTGCGCATGACTAATCCTAAGCGATTAGAATTGCCTCCAATACCTCCGAGAATGCCATTAGGCATTGCCTGATAGGAGTTGATAGCCCTCTACTGTGAGTTAGTCTTTGATGGGATTTAATAATTACCGACTACTAATTTCGCGGTTAGACGTAAATGATAGATAATTTTTAATTAATGTTGTTCTTAATGGCTTTGATAGCTTCTGAGCTATCTTTCGATGAGCTTGAGAGATGGGAATACGATTGCGTAGATTATTATGTATTAGTGTATGCTTCCATTATTTCCACTGGTGTTTTTTTTCTTCGACTGATGCTAAGAGATCGCCACCGCCCATAAACATCTGCAAAACCAGGGGTATTGCAGATGCGTTGCCAACCTAGAGGCCTAAGATGGGATACCTCAAGTGCCAGTGATTTCACCGGCTGTCTGACTCTCCACGCCGAAACACGACATTGCAAGCACTGCTGCTTCACGGCAGGATTAGCGAGCAAGATGGTGGTAGCAATCCAGGCGGACCTTGCACAAGGTCCTACCACCTGCACCTGGAAAATGAGCCATGACATGTGTGTTGTTATCGCTATCGTAGATAAATCTTTCTTTATCAGTTTTATTCATCATCATCATCATCATCATCTCAGCCGTAGGACGTCCACTGTAGGACATAGGCCTCCCCCATAGACCTCCAGTTGCTTCGGTTGGCAGCGGCCTGCATCCACCGTGAACCCGCGGCTTTACCCGCCCATTGCCACTTCAACGAGCTAATTCGCTTGGCTATGTCGGTGACCCTTGTTCTTCTACGTATCTCCTCATTTCTGATTCGATCCCGTAGAGAAACCCCAAGCATAGCTCTCTCCATAGCTCGCTGAGTAACTCTGAGCCTATTCATAAGGCCTACAGTAAAGCACCATGTCTCGGATCCATATGTCATCACTGGCAACACACATTGGTTAAAGACTTTCGTTTTAAGGCACCAGGCAGGTTGAGGATCAGTTTTATTACAATGGTGTTTATTTACAGTAAAAAATATTCAATCGAGACTTGAGCATAGATTAAATAGTGTATTTTAGAAATATAGATCGTTACAACGACAAGTGTGTACGAGCTTAAGAGCCCTCGCCCACGGCGACTTTTTGTAGCGATGCAGTCGCGCGTTTTGTAAATGCTCTACAGCATCGCTACTAACGCGCGTTAGTCGTATTGGCAACGCGCTACTAACGCGATACAGCATCGCGACTGTATCGAGGCAAACGCGCGATGGTTTCGCACGACATCGTGGAGAGAATAGAGGGAGGGTGTGAAGGGAGGCAGTTTGAAGCGCGACGGTGGCGCGTTTGCATCACGACTGAATCGTGGTTATTTGGGCGAGGTTACAAGGCTAGCGACAGAGGGTACAGCATCGCTACTGCATCGCTACAAAAAGTCGCCGTGGGCGAGCGGCCTAAGATAACTTTCATCTAAACGATAGATATGTGTGTAGAGTGAAGCAACATTGTATCAAACAAATACTAAATTACCAATTAGCTCTAAATCATGGCAACATTCGTAACGTTTGTGTCTAATATCGACCACTGATTCTATCAACCTCGTATCTATTCAAACCGCGTTGTTACACAACCAACACTGCAAAGTACAACGTAAGGTTGTTATTGGAACTACATTGTTCTGTAAAATGCGAGGTTGAGGAGGCGTTCGATGTGTTGTGGGATAAGGCCCAATCTCCCCCCATTACGGGTGATTGCGTATCGGCGCGCGCGCACAAAGGCGCCGCCTAATCCCGGATGGGACAGGATCGCCCCACGTCCCGCGGGATAGGGTAATCTCCATCTTTTATGGGTAACTGTTATTGCTCGCCGTTCACCTATATTGTTTTCGTTGGGAACATGGAGGAAAGATTTTGATGTTTGATGTAATGTAACTTATTCCGGTTTAAGTTGATACGTATCTAATGCCTAATAGTGAATAATTTAAAAAATTACCAGTGAATGCAAGTTGCGAGTTGTCGTCAGTTGTGGAGTCCTTGGGGGGGGGGGGGGGGGGCTTTGTTCAACAGTGGACTTCTGACTAATCTTGATGATGATGATGATGATGTGACAAACTTTAATGAAAGTGTCCCTGTTTTTATTTATTTTTTATTTGTGACCATGATTATCGTGAACCTTGCGGTGCGTTTGATGATTTCTACTTTCTTAATTATTCATTGTATAGTTATTATTTTAACCCCGGCTCCTTTAAGAGTCCTGGAAACATTATAAAAACCCTACCCAATTTATTCACCCATTTGAGTCCTAAGTACTGAGGCATTCCTACACGCGGCCACGTATGTATTCCTGAACTGCGCAAAACGAACAAAAATAATTACGCAACGACTCAAACCGGGAATATCCTTTTCTGAACGTAGCTTCGGGTGTTTTTTTATCACGTACTGCGGTCGGCTGGACTAGGCAGATCGGGTTGCCTGTCCAAGCCTTTTGTAGGGTTCCGTGGCTTAAAAAAACAACTAGCCGAAACCGAAAATTTGTTTTTGATTTCGGCCATCTTCGACCAAAAGTTTCCATTACGGCCGCTTTTCCATTGGCCATAAATCAGCAAAAATTTCGCTCGAGCAGAAAAGCATGTGCTTTTGAACTGTCACGCGCCAATTGGCATATTTGCAAAGCTTTGACCAATCAGAAACCGTCTTTCGACAAAAGCTTCTACAAATTTGACACGGAATTCTTTTCACAGGATCCAATCGCGCTTATCTATCACTTTTTTTAAATCTGCGGTGGACGAAGGAAGTCTATATTATGACGTCGGGTCGTTACAAGCGACGGATGGCTGCGGTCGCGATATGGATTACAGTTCCCATGTGTCGTCGGTCGTTGGATGTTCCTTTTTTACACGGTCACACGAGGGTACCTATTATACGTGGTCCTTCTGAGAATGTTACCGCGACTCGTTAGCTCACAGTTTAACGTAAATTGCTGAGATGATGTTGCTCTGAAGTAAGTACTTAAATGTGCACTTTGTATGCAGCAGAAAAGTTCAAAGATAACGGGTCATATACAAAAGTAAAGCTGAATGCTATTCACATGAATATTATCCTTTTTTTGTTTAACGATAGGTATAATAAATTCGCAAGAGTTATTATTTTAATCTCAAGATTATTAGCAACAATAACTAACATCGAGTAAAATGCACTCAAATCTTCAAAATAAAACACTATGGGACTCTTTCACCACCCATTGATTAGTATTAAGTGGCGGTTAAATGTGATGCTATCTCCGTCTATTCGAACGAAACAAATAGAGACGGCATAACATTTAACCGTCAGTTAAGACTAATCAATGGATGGCGAAACAGCCCTTAAGTCTTACGATCTTTCTTCACGGAACAATATTACCCTAAACTGTCAAGAACTTTTCTAAATAAGAATAAGAACTCACTCTGCAGATGAGGCATTATTTCCTGAGACTATTTTTGAGCAACTACTTAATCAAAGAACGACCTTCGGTACTAATGCTCGAATATAAAATGGAATAAATTTATTACCAACTAGTTTCTCTTGCGGATGATTAAGAAATTGGCCAGGTCTGTATCCTAATGGCATTTCGAAAAAACCCTTTTAAGTGCACTTCTTTACTTAATTCTCATCAAAGAATATATCTGAAGAAAACCTAGAAGACACGGTCTAGCCAGATCTCCTAAAATTTGGAGGTGTCTTTAGCCAGATCAGACTGTGTGGAAAACGAATGTGGAGGGGCTGATTGAGGAGGACTATGATTTTTTAGATAAGAGAGTCAAATTCTTCAATCCACATAGGTACATCATTCACCACATACATTACATACTGTCTCTATCTTCATGAACTTAGGTATCTTCTCATAAAGTAAGCTGACCCCCCTGACTACGATAACTGTTCACCCCACAAAACACATCGGCTCCTAAACGATCGACTTATCATCGGTCGATAATGATCGGCTGCGTGCGGCGCGTGCGCAGTGGTCACGCATCGCCACCGATCTTGATCGTGAACTGTCGCTGCTATTTGTTTCTTTATGTAACTGATTTGGATCATGAAGATTGAGCATATCATGGCTACCATATGTAGGCCCGTATTTCGCTGAAGACCGATGGCAGCCATTTTGAGTACCAGAAAGCCACCACATTTCAACTAGCAATAGTTCAACAACAATATAATGTATACACTTTGGTTCGTCTTTGTTGTTTTAGCACTAAAACCAGTTTGAAAAGAATCTTTTTAAAACAGAGATGGAAAAATTGCAGCACGCATGCAAAATCTGCCATGTGATTACGATTAAATTAAATTAAACCTACGAGCACTTAAGTCGTAAAATTAGAGTGAATCTTTCTCTCAAACAAATTTCCACGTAATCGCGTCATTGACTTGATACAACATAATCCTCGGTCATTGAATACGATCTAATTAAATCGGAAGCTTCGTCTCAAAGAGCAATAAGGGCACAACCATACTGAACTTAAGTCTCCTCACGACATAATAACCGATTCACGACAGAATCTCTCATTAACTGCATCATAATTTCATGCTCCAATTCTATAATACATGTACCATCAAATGGACGAACAATCCTGCACTCTACCACCCAGAATCAAATGTCACTGAGCGTAGTGATAAAGAGCTTGTTCTAAAGTATACTAAAATGTAGAGGTTTACCATTTGCCTCAATTACTAAGACAATCGACGCACGATTCCCTCGCGACGCGAGGTGATGTCAACTACGAGTACTCTGATGAAATTGTTTACGTCGAATGAACTGAATTACGGAACAATTTCAATGACATTGTCATGATGTTAAGTAAATGTGCGAGAGGTGCAAAATAAACAGGACAACACGTCACAAGGTTTTGTTAATTTTTTTTTGTGTCTTGTTTTGTTATGTTATTTGTGTACTTTACTTTTTTTTGTTGTGTTGTTTGTGTACGTACGGTCAAGGACAATTCATGAGGCATCACGAAATCATGTTATTGCAAGTTAAATAACAGCTGGAAAAAATCATCAAAGCAAATAAGCTCATATAGCTAAGGTGGTTTTAGAAAACAACAGGGAAAATTCTTTTCATCTTTTTTTTATTTAAATTAAACTAGTATTTTTTAAGAATCATCATTTTCAAAACATGTACATGTCTTGACCAGCGTTCCGCAATACAATTACGCGTGCAGCGGAATGCGCACCGGCACTGCGCAAGCGCACGTAAGCACCAATTACCTGACAACTTTAGTAAATTTTTTCACATTTTTACCAAAATCTCGACATGCTTCAACATTATGTAATGAGACAAAGTGAAAATATTTTTTGAAAACCTGACTGGTGCCCTTACAGTAGGTACATTCCGTAATTAAGGAAAATTTCCTAGTGTTTAAAAATGGTAAGTCTAAATAGACAATTGCTAATGACATAAAATGTCAAATGAGTGTCCCGTACTCTGAAGTCTACCTTGAACATTGAAACGTGTAACTTCGCCAATCTTCGGTCTATCACCATTCACCAACTTCGCTAGGGCCCAGACCTTCCGTTGTATCTATCTTCGTAGTCTTGTCTGGTCAGTAAAATTGTTTTCGAGTCATGTAAATTTGACCTTTTACTTTAAGGATCCGCTGTTTGATTATATCATATATTATCGTTCTATTTTTGTATCTTCGGGGATCAGTTTAAACTCATGACCTCCGGATCTAATGGACATTCCTGCGGGCCCGGTCTCTTCCCAAATGCGTGACCGATGATAATGAGGGTTAGTGATAGCCGTGATGTAATGATAGGGTTGAGAGCACGAATCCTTCGAGAGCAAGATCTGTATCTCTTACACTTTTCTTTTTTATAATTTCGGTATTTTGCTCCTTAGGTACTTTTTAATGTGCATGATGATTACTATCTCGATCAGTGAGATCTTCAGTATTAACATTAATTATTTTATTGTTTTTTTAATTATTGTTAGGCTTTTTGTTTGGACACGATTGTATTCCAGATAACACTGTTCTTGCTTATTTTTATAATCATTTCACTAGTGAAATCCTCCTCTTACAATGATAGGCTTTAAACATATACATATCGGCAGATGTGCCTCCTGAGTTCAAGACTTTTTGAAAGAGACATGTGGAAAGTTAAAAATATTAACAATTACATTTATGTATTTAATTTACTTCCATTCAGCATTTCTCAGTAAAAAACATCTGTAGATGAAAAAAAAGTAGAGTCCAAAATATCTATCCCAATCTTTCTAATCCCACGGTGTATCATAAACCAATCTAAAATAGCTTTTGAACAATCCATCCAAACTTCATTCCCCCTAGTTATACCATAACTTTCTTAATACTCATTTCAATTTCAAGGGCGCATCCTGGACCAATTTAAGGAAGGGTCTCGCCCAGGAGCGTGTCCAAACTGGTCCCATCACGTTTTTGTCCCGGTTCGTGTGTTTTTTCCATTTTTTTACCACTAATCACTGTCCAGCGCTGATAATCGTAGAACTTTAAAAAGGGACAAAGTGGATTTATATCAACAAAGATTAGGATGGACAAATTATGGGAAAAGTGGAGTTTGAGAAGCCGGGATTACCTGGGGTGAAGAATACATTTAACGCTTCGAATAAGATTTTGTTTTTTCAACATATTAGACCAGAGATATATTTAACATATTGTTTGCCGTCTTTCTGGGATCTTGGTAAGGCAACCGTCAAGTTTTAGATTTTTGCGATGTTTTACATGCAAATCTACTTTGATACTATGACACGATTAATAAATAACACCAGATTGCTCGTCATTATAATCGTCCAAAATGTTTCGGATCGATTCGAGACCCTTAATCATGAAGTGCGTTACGAATCTCAGCTTTTATTGCATCGCGATCCAATGACCTACTATACAGTGCTTTTTATTAATTATTTCTGTTACTAACTTAAATGAAGGTAAGAAAGCACGAAGGAAAAAAATAATTCGTGACATTAAGAAAACATGGAAGATATCAATCAAGTCACCATATATATGGTCCCAAATCTGCGCAATGACGACATTATGGCAGTTACGGCCAACGCTGATCTTCCTTTGGCAATATTTGGTCTTTCATTTTCAGCATATTTTCGACAGAATGGCTCTCATTCAATGGGGAGAGATTTAGATTCAAACTTTTGTTCAATGGTTGCAATATTTTGTAATCTACCTTTTGTTTGTAGTCAGTTACGTCATAAGAACTTTAATTTCAGTCCTAATTAGACACGGCTGACAACTTCGACAAGTCAGAACGAATTCTTGACGCCATGATAGACGTGAAGGATAATAAAAGCGATTATTCATCGCGACATGTTTGTTATAGTTATAATTACTGCGCACGCGCGACGGATACTGATGTATAGTACCCCCTTATTTTCCTCTCACAAGACTAAAGGTAATTGAAATTGATGTACTTACCAAAAGCCTTGTTTAAAAATGTTATAAGATAAAAGTTAAGGAAGGAGATTACAAATTGAATAATTTTTCATCCCTTTTTGGGTTCAGTGCGCATTATTTTTGGGAAAACCTTGCAACATAAAAATGGTGGATACGTTCTGCCTTAGTGTTTTGATAGTAAATTAAACGACTTTATATAGACCTTGTTTGGTTAAATTTTCCGAGTAAATAATTTTTTTTATTATTAACTATACCTACTTTCTTTGTCGTCTCTACATTTACTCGTATACTTGCTTCTACAATTCTTTCTGCGTTTGTTTTAACTTCAAATTGCTGTGTCTAGTTTTGAGTATTATGATCTTCTACGGTATAAACCTGAATCCCGAGGCAAACTACGGAATCCTCGATATACTAATTTAGAATCACACCAACCACTTTTTACCGCATATCTCGTATGGTTGGTTATATTCCTATCTCGGTTGATTGATGGCCTTGGTCCGCGGGCCCCTCTTTAATGGACTTCTGACGTTGATTTAATAAAAACCCTTCATTACAGCATCAAAGCCAGGGTCAGGACCAGACAAATCTCGCCGAGACATTAAATTTGATACTCCATAATTATTCCGTGCCACGTAAGATCACGATGATACCCAAGCAATTAGTACACACTAATGCAACACATTAGAAATTAGAAAGCACTCTCTCGTTATAATGTAAACGAGGAAATGATACTCTGAAATTTTTGACCGAGTACAAAAAACGTAATCGCTTATATGGACCGCTGTTCCATTATTCTGAGACATGTCCAAAAATGTCAACAGATGCAATTAGAAGGATTCACGATCAGCAATCGCTTGCGATACGTACAATGAGAATAACGAAGCGGCCATTTTGAAAATATTACACTGCAAATACGGTTCCTGCACGCACTCTGCAAGCGATGCGCCCATAAAGGGATCTTCCTTTTTCTCGTCATGCCCCTGTTGGATGGATTCGGCAGTTCTTAAAAACATTTTATTTTATTGCTTTTTTTGGCTTCTGAAATACGGACCTTCGCACTTTGCCCAGTCATTGGGGGGCAATTTGAATAAGGTTTTCGTCGCGTAGTCTTTTTAACATGACGGGCGATTGTCGAGCGACCGGATTCTGAGAAACTTTGTCTAATTAAACGAATTGCGCTTTAAAGATGTTCTTTTTACGAAAATATTTGGACAGGCCGGCCGGTCGTTGGCACACGTGCCCGTCCGTTGTTGCCGAGTCCATTATTTGGTAAATACATAACGTTGTTAGAACTAACAATGCGGCTTGTTTCTTTAAACGACGAGTCGCTTACAAGCGAGCCTCAGTTGTTTTTGGACAGAAAAAATTGGGCAAACATAAATAAATATCACGACGTAATCCTTTTAGCTTTATTCGTTGGTTCTTCATCGTCTTCGTCCGCGTCTGCATCAGTGATGGTTTTAAATTTAGGGTTCAACGGCACTGTCAGAGTAATGTCCTCAGTTTTTTCGTCAAGTTCATTGTCTAGCGGGGTGATTACTCTTCATTGTATCACGGGGTCATTACTGGCCCCGGGTATTTTATCTCTAATTGCTCAGAAATTGCTTTCTATTATAATAAAATTGGTTATCTTGAATGTAAGACCATTTCATTTTTCATAGGTCACGTAAGATTTATGTTTATCATCTTCGTCACATACATATGTTATCTTTATTACAGTTGGATCCTAATATTTATTTATATTTGGAGAGTTATTCAGAATAATTCTGCAAACAATTTAACCCTACACATCTCAAGAAATGTCTTACACAAATCCTTTAACTAACTGAATTGGTTAATTAGGCATTAGGATTGCTTCTGCTCAAGTGCTCACGTCCAGAACCTAATGCCGTCGCCGCTACGCTACGCTGTTTATTTAAGTACTTCTTTTGAACTTAAGTTTCTTCTGCTTAGATTCTGACACTGACAGCGGAGCAAGACCCACGAATGCTTGACGCATCTCATGCGCAGACCAGCCGACCGACCTTTACCCTCTAATTGCACCGGTTGTAACCTGGCATCAACAAAAGAATAAACTTTTAAATCAATCACGCTGCGCGGACTTGGGCTGTCTGTTAGTTTTGGCACGTTGCGCAAGCACGATTGTCTTGTCGGCGCGGGCGCATTTTGACAAATGATCCGCCATATTGCACGTTACGAATGCGCGGCAACATCAAATTAATAGTTTGCGGTTATTTTTTTATTGGCTTGATGTAATAAGTAATTGTTGCGTGGGATAAATAATGGGGCTTTGTTTTGAGCTGCTCTATATTTTTGTGTTGGTGAATTGTTTTCTTTTGAATCAAGGGCGTGTCGTGATACAGAGAGTATGGCGCTCATCAGATGATTGTCAGAGATAAATGTCACTCTCTGGTTAGAAACGTTACCCAATTTTAGATGTGGCTACTTAATAAAGGTAATCTGGGAAGAAAACATATTTTTGTCAAATTTTGACCAATATCCTATCAATTAGCTAGACCGCGTTTGTTGAGTCCATCATCATCAGGCGAAAGACGTCCGCTGAACAAAGTCCTCCCTTCTAGAACGCCATAATGAGCATCAATTCGCCACTTGTACCAATTCTCGCGATATCGTCAGTCCACCTGGTGAGAGGCCTGCCAACGCTTCATTTTTTGGTTTGTGGTCGCCACTCGAAGATATTTCTCCATTTTCTCCCTCAACGGTTATCTTTTCATCAAGCGATATGGCCAGCCCATTGCAACGTCGACCTGCATATGCAAGAATAAGAAAATTCTTCTAGCTATGTCGATGACTTTAGTTTTTTTGGCGAATTTAGACTAATGAACTAATAGAATTTCTTTGCTCACCCGCGACCTTGAGATAGCTAAGTCTATGCAAATTATGCGTGTTCATGCAGTTCCTCCACCTCCACACTGAAAGAACACACACAAATCACACAAACCCATCTATCACCACCACCACAATACACTGACGCGTTTCGAACTCAACCAGAGCTCATCTTCAGAGTGACACAACCTTACACCATGCTACCAGTTGTTAGACAACAACTGATGATGTTTGCCAACCTTGCTTGCTTTGCCATCCAGTCGAATAAATAAAAAAAAATCCTTGGGGTAGACTTATGTCCAGTTTTGGACGTTTCTCCGACAATTAAGACAATAATAATGATACTAATGATGATGAATGCAACATAGCCATACTTGAACAATGTTGCATATATGCATAGATTTGTATCTGTCCCTGCCAATACGTTGTCCCCTGCTATTTGAATGAAAGGAAACAATTACGTACTTCCTTTGATTCAGCCAATTAGAATAATGCATAAATTTGCAACTCATTACTTGGTGGCCATTCAGTGTTTTACGTCGAAGTTTAAATCGCCGCTTAGTGTTCTCAACATTTACATAATATACAACAAATTTCGTTCCTATACCAATCAACAATATACCATCGTCTACTTCACAGATTACTGAATGACTGAGAAGAGATATTGAATCTATTTACAATCCCATACACCTGTGAATCCAAATTCGTCCGCAAGAACGACTTTTTTCGCGACGGGCGTATATCGACTCCTATTTAATAGAAATGACTATATTTGTTGCATTTTTATTGCTAACGACAAGCTTAGCGAAAGAGTTATAAAAAAGAATCTCAATTATCATAGGCAATTTGAGCTTCTTTTTATCTAAAACTACACCCGTGCGAAACCGGGACGCGTTGCTAGTTACACGTATGAATAAAAAGTGAAGAAATAACTATAATCTACCCTAAAACTACAAAGCTGCGAAACCGGGGGCGAATCGCTAGTACCATTTATAAACCTTCCGTGAAAACATAACTATTTGATGATGATAACCACATCAAAATCCGTTGCGAAGGTAAAAAGATCTAAGCGTAACATACATAGGAACAGATGGCGAGATTTGACTTCATTTTGTACAGTCTATAAGAGATTATTAAGTCCCATTTTAATAGAAGTCGCACTCGTCACATTATCGCCGTATCTGGTATTCGTCTTCAGACTCGAGCTAACCTTATACACATAAATACGTAATGATGTAATGAAATACACCACCCATCTTCCAGCGGACCGTTCGGGCCATCTTACGCATGTGTAACATCGGGTTACCTCAAACTGGCCTCCAAAATAAGACTCACGTCTAAATCGTAACAAACCAAAAACTAATCCAGCATACAATCAATCATTCGCACATGTCGAGATTGACATTTGCGCGTTTTCGTCACGAGCACGCCGTGACGAAAGCTTGTTCCTGGACAACGAACATAGCTCTCGTGATCGCCAAATGATAGATAATAAGCTACAACGTCCGTTGTGTAATGTGGTTCAGGTGGAAGATAGGGCGAGGCAGTGCGTAGCTAGCTAACCAAAGGCCCTAGGGTAAAGAATAAACTAAGGCCTCAACTCTACTAAACTATAAAAAACGTTTGTTCTGTATTCGTCGTGTTCTGAATTCGACCAACTCCAGATTTTGTCAATTATAGTTTTTAAGTCAGAGTCCAACCAAGGGGCTCTGGGGCACTGCCCCGTCTAGCCCTCGGGTAACTACGCCACTTTGGCGAGGTTTTTACAAGGCGGAGCTTGTTTTAGATATCATTTGGCACGCTGTTTCAACGCTAGTCAAATATCCTAATAGGAGCGTAACGGTCAGCGCAATTTTCAAGGGCTGGAATGAATGGATTGAACGAGTGAATGAAGGTATCTGTGTGTTACCTAATTGAATGAATGAAAATGCCTGCATCTGTCAATTTCCTACAAAAATGTCTCAGTGACATTACTTTCGTTCAATCCATTCGTGCTAACTCCTCTGAATCGACATAAACATGGAGACGCAAATAAACTTAGAACAGCTCGTGTTATCTCTCTCTCTTCAAGTTCCTCTCTACTAGTGAAGGTTTGCAGTCCGCGCCGAATATCTAATTAGGTCTTACGCCTGTTTGAAAAGCTCTGCGTCACTCTTGAATCCCGTCCATTCCCGTATATTCTGTAGCCACTATTTCTTCTTACGACTAAGCATGTATCATAGTCAAATTTAACGTTTTGTTTTAACGTATCCCGGAGATAATATGTCTAAACCGTGAATCCATATTCTTGACGCCAACAACAACTAAATAAAATGTCTAAATTGATTATTACGAGTACTTATATTATAATATAACATGGCAATACAAATTGTTTTTATTGAACACCATAAATCAGTAAATTAAGTACTATGAGTACTAATGAGTAGTAGATAACAGATAACTGTCTAAAGTGTAATTAGAAAAAATATACGGCCATTAGCATTTTAGAATGGATGGAGGATAACAATTAATTAACACTGCAGTCCTCACCATTTAGATGCTTGGCAATGCGATTTTCCAAAACGTTTCAAAACAAACAGTTTTGCTCGTTTGCCCAAGCCCCTACACCATAAATAAAAAAAACTCGCAAACACACATAACCACTTTCGAGTGTTTACTGCTCGTAACTCGAACTGGTTGGTCTACAGCGTTTCAAAACTTAAACGGTAGTTCAGAACTATAAAACCACCGCTGCTTTTCTTACGCTTTTTAAACGACAGCTGTATTTTGAAGATGATAGTGACAACAGATCGACATACCGATAAGAAATAACTGACTAAATAGCCGGCAATAGAAACAAGCGATAGTACCTATGGCACAACTATCAAACAAGGCAATTTAAACTTTAAACTTATGGATGGAAGTCTCAAAAAGATGGTTATATCCAACTGCATAGACCACAGAACTTATAAGATGAATAGAAATGTCATGTGAGCTAAAAAGCACGAGGCGCGTGTATTGTCTAAAAGTCATTAAAAAAAACATCATGGGATAGTAATTGTCATCTATTGACCTAGTCCAAAAATAGACAAAGCTTAGTTAGCTTAGCTACTAGGCAACTGATAGATACATACATACATATTAAATGTCCCATACTCAGGATTAGTGGGGAACAATCATCCATATTATTCATATTTACAAATATCTGCTCGTGCCTGACTTAGTTTATTGCAAAGACTGTGGATCAAAAAACATGTATGAATACCGTTTTTACTAAAAACTCTGAAAACAAAACACTTTCTGAGCATCAATAGCAAGAGAAGCTTAAAAGCGGCTAAGTAGGTTACATTGCTCTTGGAAAAAAAAACACATTTCTGTTCATATTTTAGTTCTATGGCATAGACGATGTCGCGCGTTTTCTCGCATGCGTTACAGTGTGTCGCAATTAAAAAAACTGCGCGGTAATTACATCAGTGGTGTCGAAAGCTGGCTTCGTAAACGATCTGTCTATGGTATGTCCGCGGGGGCAACGACCGGACCTCCGTGACTTGATTAATTAGGTGCTGCGCGGGATGCGTGGATCTCGAAAGTACCTCACGCCTGCGATTGTTTTAGGACGTGGAATGTGCTGATATTTGTACCCAATTGCGGCGAAGTCTTGATTTAAAAACGTCAAGTTTTTCAATTACACGAAAGGCGCCTCTAATCACTGTCGGTCAAGGATTTTTTTTAAAGTGGCCATCTCGCTCATAATTGCATGCTGTCACGCTCACGCATCTGCCCGTGCACCGTTATTCAAATCGATTCGCCGGAGGGTGAAAACAAAACTTTAAAATAAGTTGAAAGTGGAAGCGGAAATTCCTTCGATTAAATTAAAAAAAAAAAAATGTACAGGCTGTTCTTATTCCGCTATCTTAATACAAGTCCTGAGGCCGTATTGCCTAATGTTTTAGACACTCGTGATCGCAATCAAATGACATATTTCGCATACAAAAGCTGTCATTTTATTGCGATCGCGAGTGTCAGCAGCGTTAGGCAATATAAGGCCTCTGGTCTGGTTACGTTTGTTTTCACTGAACCCGTACAATGCCCAAAAACGGTGTAAACACCAAAACGATCGCCACCGAATAGCACCACCCGCTCCTGTAAATAGAGTAAAAATTCCAACAAGATAATGAAGACATTACGACACCCTCGCATCGGATACCAATCGATTCCAGATTCCAGCAGTAACAGACGATTCTATCTTTAAAAAGTACACCGGTTCACACGATCTCACATTTGGAACCATAATTAACTCTGATCGATGTCATGGCAGCTAGGGTTGTCACTAAATGCATCCTACCGAGCTGAAAATGATTGCAACAATGCTAAGCGTTTTCGCTTGTCATTATATGATCCGAACAGCCGAGGAGTGGACTTCCCTGCTTGCGCCTGTGTTCCTTGTTCGCTGCAATCAACGAGGCTACTACGAAATTCGAAAATCGAAGTTCGTATCGTACCGTCCTTCTCACTCTCGTATTAAATAATATAAGCGGTAGCGGGACGGCAAGATGCCAAGCTCGAATTTTGCACTTCGTAGTAAACGGCCTGGCCGTCTTCAAATCTAGGGAGAATGGGAACTATGTAAACTTGATTTATTTAAGTAGTCCAACCTCTTCGGTTACTATCAGGCGTCATTGCGATCAAACGTAAGACTATTTGAGTTAAAAAAAAAGGCTTATGCTGAGAGGATTCTTCACATTCAATCCCTACCCGTCTCTTACCTATCTCCCCAATTAAATACTCAATGGTGAACGTAAGTAGAAAAGGTTAATCATGAGGGTTTCTAAGTTCTACGTATAAGGTCAAGGCCAAATTCCATGTTCCAATTTTAAGTTCGAGACCATATTCAATGTTCCAATTTTAAGTTCAAAGCCGTATTCCATTTTTCAATATGGTATTTAACGATTGTTTGTTTAAATTAAATTAAAGCCTGTCAATGTCTTTTGTGAAAAAAAAATGCAGCTGCTTTGACATTAACAGAGTTTTAAAGGTTTCAAATTCAAGATTAGACTGAGATGTGACGTCACAAGCATGTAGCGCCATTGCAACTATAATGGAGAGACATTTTCCGCCCTTAATCTTGCTTTTGTGCGGCATCATTATCTTCGAACACGTTCGAGCACATTTGCATTGTTTTTGTTTATTTATATATTGTGTTCGGGTTAATTTGATTAATTTATTTAAGTTGTGATCTTAATTGCGAATTCAAATCATGAAATTTTTAAACTTTTTAAATGGACACCCCTATTCCTTTAGTTGCAACAATGTAACGCGCACCTCGGCGTCGAGTTGACAAATCGCCTCGCCCGCCCGATAATCGATACACGCTCGAATCGATGCGATGCGAATCATCGGTGACACGAGTCGTATAATCGATGCTTTAGTCGAATCGGGTGTGACGACGCGTGAACAACGTAGAGCTGTAGACTCATTGCCGTGCGATTATAGACTCGGGTTTGAACGTCAATCGCAACATCGTTTGATTGCGAATCTCTTCGCTTCCCCTAAGTAATTTCATCATCATCATGTCAGCCGAAAGACGTCCACTGCTGGACATAGGCCTCCCCCAAGGCTCTCCACTCAGACCGGTCTTGTGCTTTTCGCATCCACCGCGATCCCGCGAACTTAGCCAGGTCGTCGCTCCATCTTGTTGGAGGCCTAAGTAATAAAAAAAAAAAAAATATATATTCTAAATTATTTATTTGATACAGTGGCAGTACAATTCCACTGCTAGCGATTATGATTAGTGACTTACTTAAGTGTCCTACACTAGGCACCGCTTCGCAAGATGACACTATAATAGTTTGCCAAGTAAGTAATTGTTGGGCGCTAGAAAATCAACAAAAAAAAGTGGTGATATCTGCTAAAAAAAGTCTTTGTCTTAATAATTTCGTTTTCGGCTGGAACTAAAGTTTTTTTTTTACATAAAATTGATCCATGATTAAGTTCTATCTCACGTGATGAAAAAAGTGCTATTAACTCTAGCATTAATTCAGACGGCGGGAGTATAGTAAAGATGAAGTGAACAGCTTCGTGAGGGCCATTGGAATCATCACAACCATACTATACTTCTTGCTGTGTTTTGGTTTTGACTTAACCAGGGTTTATTCTGAGCAATACAACCGTTCATCATCATACCATTATATGTAAGCAAAGTAAATGCTTATACTTCATTATTAGGACCTTAATCTAACACCTGATTCAATACATCAAATAAAAATCGGTGAACTCACTAACGAAGTCTTAGAAAGTCAAGTGGAATGCCAACAGCTATGAGCTGACCACTCCTTGGGTCACATCCCAGATGTTATCACCGCAACATTCGCATTACGTGCGTTGCGCAAGCGCGTTTGTTCTATCCGACGATTACGCTAAATCGATTCGGAAACAACGCTTAGAATCGGCACCCTGCGTCGCCAAAGAGCGTTCGCAACAACAGCGGTAATAGTGGTAAACATAATTTAATTTTCATAGCCTGGTACCAACTGAGCCCGCCATCTTCGGAATGATTTTGGGCCCTGCGGCCCTGTTACGAACAACTTGCTTCATACGCTTGGCATTGCCAAGGCAGGTCCAAGCAGAGATGTCAAGATGATTTGAACAAGGAACTGAGCGAATGGATGGATGTAGCTCTGGATAGGGAGATGTGGAGTAGTGTGGAGGCCAAAATATTTTTAAAGAAAAATAGGTTGTATATGTAGATGACTTCCTTGAACGGTAATTTGGCATTTTTTGGTGGAATAACCACCATATCTGTAAAATTTCAACTATCTATGAAAAAGATACACAGGAATTCAACAGATAATGATAGCTCAGTATAAGTAAATGTGTGAATGTGAAGATAATTTACTTATGTCAAGAGGTAGAAGCATCATGACCTTGTTACAAGCAAGATTTATACGGCGTCGTTTGTTAGGTTCGTGATTTCATTGAACAATATGTTTAATGCGTGCTATTTTGCAATACTCTGAATGTCAATGTCAAATACCGCAAGACAGACAACAAACTATGAGTTATGTATCACAATAAAGGCATGACTTCTCAAACACACATTTACACATCAAAGTGTTTCAGTATCTATGTTATCGACCCGAGTTTCTGGGATAAGTGGACTGCCACTTATCGCAAAATAATATTTTATTTCACGAGAATTTATTTAACAGCAATGTTCTTATGTAATTAAATAAGTCGCGCGTTCTTTTATCGGCATCAAGTCTTATTTTATAATTAAAAAAAACTTATTTTATATTAAAAAAAGACTGTTCAAATCAATCTTTTTCTGCAAACCGTCACGGCATATTATTTAAGCCCGGCTTAATTTAGTTTTAACTTCAGAATACAGTTAAAGTGAACCAAGTTCAAGTTGCCAAAATAAATCACTTGTGAGACGGCGTGATGAATGCCACCCGGCGTCAATTCATACGTGTGCTTTTTGTTAAAGTTCAATGAACGCAGGAACCGTCTCCCTTTAGAAAAAGCAAGCGTTTGGTACGGACAAAAATTGTAGATACAGACGACACTACTACATTTGCGAGCTTTCTTTGTGTGACACACGAACGTACTGTCTACGATGATGCGTACATTGACACTTTTTGTATTACGTAGCGTACCTACATTACTTGTGTTACTGACATCCCATAATTGTAGAATTGACAGTTGACACTGCGCTGCTGCTGAGCGGTTATGTTTATCTGCAAGAATCTATGTTACTAAATAAAGAGGAACACTTTGAATTGGCTGTCTCTTATTTCGCATAACATGAATTGTCATAATATGAATTCGCATAACAAATAATTCATGCGTGTAATTAGAATAAAACATTGTTAACTACAACTTTGACTATTATAAAATGAATTCACATAAGCGAATAATCCAAATCCAACAAAGAGAGTTGATGTACAGTAAAGAGTTTTTTACAATACAATACAATAATATGAGTCAGGACTATATCGACTCGGTTATGTTCAGAAGGCTATGGTGGGAGCGAAGCTCTCGAGATGTACGAAATATTACAAAACTTGCATGTCTCTGCACGGTTTAATTACCGGAAGGCCAACTTGTAGCACTATGTAACATCCTATCATTACTTATTTGATATAAATCACTTTCACTAGTGGTAGCGTGAAGAAATCATGTTAATTAAAAATAGCGTGAACGTAGACAATAGCGCATAACTTGAAATAACTCGATGAGATAATAAATAGTAAACTTTTGTTTTCTGCCGACTCTCCCACAAGCCGACCCGGCCTCCGTGTCATTGCGTTGAAGATAATTATTTTAATACGAGCAAGAATAACAACACTTTCACTTGGATTTTTCACTGCGGTCGCAGGTTGCGTAGTTTTTGCAACACTCAAACAATGCGGCAGACAATAGGTTGCCACAGACAAATAAACTTGTCGAATCCCTGAGACAAATAAACGCACACATTGCGAAAAAGACGCACTATTTTCTAAACACGTAAAAGAATTACGCAATAAAAATCATGTTCTTTAATGGCACGATTCTCATCAATTATGGTTTTCAGATGATCTAATAAGATTATCGAACCTGTACAAATAAATCTGTATCATTGCTACTAATTGGTACATTTATGTTGCCACCGAAAAAAATCGACAGAGGCACCGGCGGAAGCGTCCGTATACTTATACATCCGAGATAAAGAGCCGTAGAATTCTATCGCGATACGATTTCGGAACGCACTTTGAAACGGCGCGAAATTCTCGCTTGATCTGATTGGTCGATATCGGCACGTGCGTTCAGAACATCCGCTCTGGATTATTCGTTGTATTTAACTGAACGGAATTTGTGGTATTTTATCTAGGTAATAAATTAAGAGATGACGTTCCGCTACGATCTACTTTCTAGTTTCGAAACGGTGTTTAAATCAACATTCTGCGATTCAGTGAAATAAGCGTGCATTTATTGCAATAAAATTGTGGATTGTTTTAAACTTAGCTCACAAATTTTTAAGATAAACAAGAAAGTCTTGAATTGTAGTTTCAATTATGTTTAAAATACTTCACTACACACAGCACAAAAACAAGCGCTGGGCCAAAGAAAAGGGCTCAAAAACCAACTTACTCCGGTAGCACATTGATAAGAATCTCGCGTCTCGATTGGAAAAAATATTTACCAATTTATTGTTTCGTTCCGCCATCCATGCAGTCGTTATCGAGCATCGGCGCTTGCGCCGGCCCAGCCGGTTCCGTGACAACGGGGAAACATTGATTTGTATTGACTGGCTGTTATAATTATTAATTGAATCCTTTTTATTTCTCAGCTATGAATTTGTCTTGTGAATAAGCAGATTAGTAGAAATTCATTTTACTGTTTATTGACCCTACAAAAGTGTTAAATAGTAATTTAACCACAATCAAACCACTGTTACAACCCCGGTATAAACCCACCGTCTGTTTACCACGATTTGTTAAAAAATAAAAAACATAACCCTCCTTTGGGCAGTCGGGTAATCACGGGTTCTTCAATTTATCTGCTAATGACACAATAGAAACAATAATAAAAAATAAAAAAACCCCAAACGCATTCCAGAACTAAATTCATAATAATTTGTAAACAAAACCGCAATGATGATCGCCCCGTCCACCCGTTCGACAAGAACAGTGTGCCTCGTACGGTTGGTTCCCTAACTTATGTATCCAGTTTTTAATACTAGTAACCACGAAACTCAGTCCGCGCGGTAATATTTTAAACGCCCGTTATGACTTTTGCGATAATATAGCGGCAGCCGCTGTCCCAGATCGTTATCATAATACTGGTCAACTCTCCGCCAATATTAATCGCTCATCACAGCGCACTCAGCACCCAACCTTATTGCACAGCCCGGGTCCAACAGCCTGGCTAATAGACCTTATCCAGGCCTTGTATCGGCCCCGCCCAGTATCGGGCCATTAGCTCGATGACCGACTTTCTCTGTGAATAGCGATTGCTGACAGTCCTAGGGAACTACGAAGACACAGAGGTGAACCTTGTCTTCCTTATCCCGGGTTATCTAGTCAAACGAAAATATTTACTACCGCCACCTCTGGTTAGTTTGTAATTTAAATGCTTCACGGTTAATTGCATAAGACATATTTTCTACAGGATGTACTGCGATTACCTGTGCTTGATTCTCGCTCATTTCACTATACTTATGTCAATCACTATAATGAATGTACGCTATCACTGCAACCCAGGCCACACAAGGCGTTAACGCGCTTGAAACTCCACACGAGTTTATTTATCCATCAAATTCGACCTAATTTCAATACGATTTTGGCCTTTGTTTCGGCCTATTAAAACCGAAACCAAAACAAAAAAAATAAAAATTATTGAGACAGTGAAAATACAGAGATTACCTACATTTGTTGGCTTTAAGCATTTCATAAATTAGTTACGTAACATGAGTTTTTAACAAAACTGTTTCACTGTACATGATTTCTAGCATATGTCCGTATCACCTACACTAGGCATGGGCCTGTCTCAAAAGTTTATTCAAACACTATCTATCACATTCGTACTGGCTTAATAATGAAAGTGAACGACTGTATATGTTATATTCCTTAGTTGTTTTCACAACAGAACACGTAATCTAATCCATACTAATATTATAAATGCGAAAGTGTGTTTGTTTGTCCGTCTTTTACACCGTAACGAAGCAACGGATCGACGTGATTTTTGGCATAAATATAGTTTATTGGCCCGAGAGTGACATAGAATACTTTTTATCCCGGAAAATGCACAGTTCCCGAGGGAACTGCGCGCGATAACCGGCGGAGCGGGAGTTTTATATATTCTCCACCACCTGTAACTTAGCCAGCCACTATCATACCTAGCTCGTTGACGCTGCAGTAGCATTTTCCATGCGCCCGCGCATACTTGCACCATTATCTGATCTGAGACAATTGCATGTTTCACACGTCCTCCATTACAGGTATTACAGTAGAATTAGTTCTTATTCGTCATAATTATTGTGCTTAGTTATGAAAATCTTATGATTTGTTCTCATCGTTGCTTTACGCTCACGTGCAACGTTTTTAGGGTCCCGTGCTGCAATAAGAACCCTTACTTAGGTATTTACTGCAATGGTTCAGCGGTCCGAAATGGATCTTGCTCCGACACCAGTGTCTACCATTTTTTTCACCCCCGACGCAAAAAAGAGGGGTGTTTTTGTGACGTTTGATGTTTGAAGTTTGACGTGAATGTCTGTTTGTCTCTTAAACGGATGGACCGATTTTGATGCGATTTTTTTGACGTCAAGGCGAGTTTCTATGTGGTGGTTCCTAACTAAGTTTTATTAATAAATAATAATAATCAATTTCTTTATTCAGGAATTTTTAACCCATACAATTTGAAGTTAAAGTTGTTTTAAAATCGGTTTAGCCATTTTTGAAATATTGAACTTAAAAATTACTATGTAGGGCTTTTAAATTTTTCTAAGTTATTCATTTAAGGATTAGAAAGAAATATATGAATGTGAAGAAAATTCTAAAAGGTAACAGAATGACCGTGTTGGTATGATGTCCAGGAAATCCGACTAAAGAACTAAAGTCATCAACATTAGCTCACGGGATAAGCAAACTGAAGTGGCCGGCCATATCAGCCGAAGAACCGATAACCGCTGGAGTAAACGAGTTCTTGACTGGAGACCGCGAATAGGCAAGCATGGCGTGGGACGCCCTCAGACTAGTTGCAGCGATGATCTTCGCAAGGTGGCTGGCAAAAACTGGATGAGTGGCCGCGAAGATCGTGCTCAGTGCGTGCAATTGGAGAGGCCTGTGTCCAGTAGTGGACTAAGATATGCTGATGATGATGACGATAATCCAGGAAATATGAATTCACCATCTGTAAGCTTCACTAAGTAGGTATTCATATTTCCTGAACTACATGCAGTTGAGAAGGAGGCTGGCTCAATTGGTCTCGACTGGGAAGAGCTGGAAGAAGCCGCGCAAGATCGAGCCAAATGGAAAACTCTTCTACGAGCCCTATGTCCCTAATGAGGGATAACAGGATCACATCATCATCATCATCTGCATAGTAAAGATTCCAGTAGCTTCTATAAATACCAAGTGACTAACATTTTTTCCAAACAACACAGTGCCAGTGGGCGATTTATGCAGAACAGATCATAAGCTCTAATCTGAAATCTCGCATACATTTGCGTACGAACGAGGTAAAACAATGCAACTGACACTCATTATGCGTCTGCTGTGCTGATTATTATAATCACTCGCTAACGTGCTGTGCTGTTGTTTACTATGGTTCTTGGTACTTTATGATTATGTAGGTGAAGTGGATTTGATACAAATAGAGCAGACCAGATCTTAACTGCTTCGGCTTACCTTAGTTGTATTTATCATGCCTTGATAAGGCAAAAGGCAGCATCTCAAATAAAATAAAAACACTTGGATTATTTATTTATACCATCTGATGCAGATGTCTTAAGCTACATAATGGTGTAGCGTTGCACATAGGTAGGCGATTGAGCTTGGCTCGGATTCCTTTTCTTTCCCCCACGAGCGTTTTGCGAGAGACAAAACCACGCTAGACTGATTGTTTGCCCCAAATACCCCCAAAAAGCAAGGTTCATCGAAATCCTCCAAAGGATAAACATACAAAGTTAATTCGTCTGCCAATAATTCGTTTATAGCTATCCCGCCGTTACTATGCCGTTTTTAATGATGAAAACTGAAAGATATTCTTCCCAGGCTCTCAACTATCTCCGTATCAATTTTCATCTCAATCGGTAATTTTTAATTATTTTACTTCGCTGCTGGAGTTTAAGTTCCAATGACCATTGTCTCGTTATTCTATTGTGTTATTTCGTAACAGAAGTATAAGTAACTTTCAATAGCTAGGTACGAACCTAGTTTTTTATACATGCCACAGATGTGGTGTGGTAATGGTACGCCGGCCAAACTTTGACTGTGGGATTCGAAATCAAATTGGTTCAAACGATCAATAGAATGTTTATGCCAAACAGTCCGGTCATAAAAGCTGGCAGCCGCAGGTGGAGTAGATATAGCCAGTCTTAAGGCTAGACCACGGTTCAATGCCGCATAACAAGGTACCATCATTAAATTAAAAGTTTAAAGCACCTCAACCTTCACTTACTAATTTAATCATCCAACATTCAAATATTGCGTGTAATTGCGCCACTTTGCAATGCGTTGGGAAACAGTTGGGCATCGGCTCGGTTTTGCCTAATTGTTGACAATTAAACGTTTCTGTTCTCACGGGTTGCTCTTCTTACGCCTAGTTTAGAAATCGGGACTGTTTGTTTTGAACATGAAACTACCGTGAGACTCATATTAAATGATATTGTAACGGATAACTCACGTCTTAAATCGAGTTTAGCTTTTTCGGGCTATTTCGTAGCCCTTCTTCAAAGGAGCACGCGATCCGGCGGATGCCGCAACACGCGCACTACGCACCACCGCTCTGCTCGCGCGACTGTCCGACGAAACTAACACAGGCGCACAACTACCCTCATTTTAAACCCACTACCCTTGTTTTTTTTTCTCCTTTGAAGAAGGCCTACGAAACCAAAATGAAAAGGTTTTACGCCAAGTACATGATAACGGTTTGGAAATTTAACCGGTATCCGACCCTTGGAGCAGGGAAAGACTCACTGCAATATGCTACTTGAGCATTGTTCCTGTAAGAACACGACGCTAACAACAATAGGAGCATACCTATTTAGGATAAATTACCCAATACTTGTTAGTGTTCAATCGTGCCCATTGTCACGTACGTACCAGGTCCCGGTATCGCGATCTGCGCAGGAGTGGCCCGGCTAATTATGTCGATGCCTGTGCTGGCATTTGGCACGAGAAGACATAATCAACATACAGTAAGCGCTGTTATTGCTGGCATTTTGGGCTGCAGCGATACTGATCTGCTGTTCTTTATGGCTCGGACATGCATTAGATAGTAAATAGGTCTCGATTACCACCTGCTAGCGTGACCCCTTAACCAGTATATAACCACCGGGTCGCCTAGTAATTTTAACTCAGTTTTTTTTTATAAAACCTCACACACTCATGAACATCACAGCTAATTACAAAATTCACTTGTAGTTTTCTCTTGGCTGTTACATATTTTTATTTAAACCACAAAAAATTAAAATCATTTATTCAGTAAATAGGCCGCAATGAGCACTTTTACACGTCATTTTTTAAACTACCAGCGCTTTCAGAAAGACCATCATTGCCAAGAAGAGTGCGCCGCAAGAAACTTGGCAGAAAGTCATAACTAGGACACAATGGGGCTAAAATAGAATCCAGTAACTCATTCATCATTCTTGTGATGGATACATCATTATACGCCAATCTAAGAATAACCACACAAGTCAACATTTCTCAATATGTCCTCGAAACACTTATTTTCAAAATTAATTTCACATAATACCGAACCACAATCCTCCAAGTACGCACAACACGTATTAGAGATTAATACTGCTATCTGTGAACTAACAATATCAGTTAGACCCTAATAGGTTAATTGGAGGACCATTAATTGTGAACCACTCCAACGTTTACTTCCGAAACGGCATATGTACGGTTCTAACTTCAATTACATACGCTCTTTCTGAAATTAGTGGGTGCATTGTAGGTGCCTGGCTCGACACGACTCGAGATAGTCATCTCTCTCGCTCCGAGTGTCATTTAGCCGCATTTACCTTGTACTGCGCGTAAACCATTGTCTCCAATGAGCTAGTAATTATTACGTTTTGTGTTTTCAAGGATTGTAGGGTAAGACGACAAATGTTTGACACTTGATAACGAGACTTTAAAGGAAAATTATCTATTAAACACATTTTTTTTAATTATACTTCTACCGATTGACGAGGTTTTTTCTTTAATTTGTGACACCTATATTATTTGCCATCTGGTGATTCTGCCAGTTCTGCCACATAAAGTAGCCAGTTTTTTACAAGCTTTTATTTAGTTTCACCTGTCCCGTTGTCTGTCTGTCTGTCTGGAATCAAATCTTGCAAATTAAATTCGACCAACTTCCGTAGTTGGGTTGACTTGAAATTTGGTGTACTCGTACTTATGTAAATTGCGTGACAATACAATAATCTGGTAATGACATCCTGGTAGCCCGGGCAGGATTGTCTACACAGGATGGAACTCTTCAATGGTAAATGGCATCGACTTGTCGTATGCAAATGTAGTTTGGGTGACAATACAAATACAGTCAACAAAAAACACAGTCAGAAAAAAAAAGTTTGTAATAGGTAAAAAATGTCTATCACAACACAATTTTTTTTTCGGAACTCCTATGGGTTTTTTCCAAAATTTCGGAATACCTATCAGTTCAATTGCTACACCTAATTAATAGTTAACGCGTGCGAAGCCGCAAGTGAAGGCTAGTATAGTAAATACTAATTGACATTTCTTTTGTTACAGAGATGGCAGCGGAGGTGGTTCGTCTTGTACGACGATGGCGAACTCACATATTCGTTGGATGAACACGTAAGCAGTTTTAATATTTGCCTAATTAATACGCCAAATCATTGTGGGAATTAACTATATATTGACTGACCGGGTATTTAATAAATTAATAACGTACTATTAACCAAATATGTAGTATTTTGGTCTACCACCCTAAAGGCTAAAGTTGATAATCGTTTGCCAATAAACGTGCCAATAGACGTGTCTGTCAATTTGAAAGTTTGACTTTAGCGACATATTCATAAATTACTAATAGGGCCAATCACAAGCAAGACTTACGTCAAACGGACCTCACGACACTAGCGCCATCTACTGATATTTTGCCTGCCTAAAAACTCTAATGGTCAAAAAAAGCTTCTAGAAAAATTTCTCGTGTAATTTTAACTGTAAAACGTACAGGAACTTGTGTAGCACTAGGTTTTTTTTAACTGTCCACACTGACACTTTAATCTAAGTGATAACTTCGCGTTTCTTTAGAAATAAAATAAGTCTTATATGTCTTTCTTTCCGTAATCTATGGCTGGGTACAAATTCTAGCGCGTCGAGCCTTACTGGGCGCATTGAATAGTACATCTGCCGGTAATTGAGTCGTTAGAAGAGTCCGCGTACACAGGCGTTCGCCCTAATACGTTGAGATTCTTTTTTCAAAGTATGTGGAAAACTGAAGCTGATATTTTAAGTTGTTATTTAGTTTCAAATTTATTTTGTCTTTTGTTAGTGTTTCAAATCATTAACCATGTGTTAAGTTTTATTAAAGATTGAATTCTTTCACTCATTTTCAGCTGGAAGACGTCCACTGTTTCTTTTTTTTTTTTTTTTTTGTTGGACTATGGCCTCCCGCTTAGAACGCCATAATGAGTGACAACTGGCTTCTTGCATCTAAAACCTGTGATATTGGATGATTTTATGCAATAGTGTGTTAATTCCCATTAATTCTGCAGTACAATGTCAACTGTAAAAAATATTTTCTAATTCTAATTCTAATTCTTCTTTAAAATATGGCTTCTGTCCTAATTAATAAGACAATTTCGCCAGTGTCTATGTATTCTCCTTCGAGAGGCAACGTTGTACGGTGATTGTAGTTTCTGTAACTTGATAGTAAAATTCCAGAAACCACGTGGAAACAACTTGCGCATTAAAAATGTCAGACACGAGAGCAGTATAGAATTTTGTGATCACTGTTCACTGTTAAGGTTAATCGCCGCATAAAACACTATCAAAATTATACTTCAACCAGCCAAAGAAACAGAAATAGCAGAATTACAGTCCACATCCGCCATGTTCGAATGCCACAAATCGAATCAAAATATTTTCTAAAGGTTGACATCGTATTGCAGAATGGGGATGTTGACACCACCAATCAACTGACGTACTTATTATGAGCTGTCAAAAGATAAATCTATAATATTAGATCAAATCCATCCAGATTTTTGGCATAGAGATAGTTTATGGGCCCGAGAGTGACATAGGCTACTTTTTATCCCGGAAAAATGCACAGTTCCCGAGGGAACAGCGCGCGATAACCGAATACCGCGCGGGCAGAGCCGCGGTCAAAAGCTAGTTATATTATAATTATATAGTTTAGAATATTTGCGGGTACTTACAGATGAACGTACACATACTTTTGGTTTCGCTGTAGTCTTATAAAAAGCATACTTTGTTGCTCATGGGCAATCTCAATAAATTAACAAGAGCCTGTCGCGTAATTAATTTAACTTTGGATCGAACACTGAACCACTTTCAAGGCGATCCGAAAGAGATACCTGTTTTTACCAAAACAGGTCACATTCAAGGAAATTCGAAAATAAAAATTTCAGCAAAAACTGACCTTTATTAAAGTTGTCCTTCATTTTGAAACCGAGACTTGTTCTTGATAATTTTCTACACATTTAATGAGGTGTCAAAAACCTTTACACTAGCAATTTTGTTGTTATTTTATTGTCCTACCCATCATAAAAAGATACGTCAAAAAGATTGCTGGCCTTTCTGCTATAAAAAAGATGAAGTATTATGTCATCAACATAAAAGCCTTAAGTAGTTGCTCAGTAATTATCGGAGACTACAATACCTAAAACTCTGGGTGAAATAAAGTAAAATAACTTCGGAACCCACTCGAGTAACCAACTATTTCGCCACCTCCGATCACTATCAAATCATAAACATTTTTCCCCTCACTTATAAATTCATAATAATTGGCATCGTAAGTATATCGAGTGGACATGAATTTTAATACTTTCCCTATATAGGTGTCACTGCCGCAAAAACCAGGCGGACTCCGAAGACGCTAGCATGGACACTCTGTCCGAAGCACTGAACAAGTTTATATGTGACACTTGGTTTTGTAAGAGCTGCTAAGTTACTATGCTAGGGCGACCGTTGGACAGGAAGAGTTCAGCTATTTACACAGAATTGTAGAGCACAAAAAATAGATGGCGTTACTATCTCGCGGATCTACTGCTATGTTGGTGCTAGGTCTATCGCTGATGTAACTTGTTTCTGTCATAGAAAAGGGGTGTTTAAGGCTGCTTCCACCAGAGATATGCGAGGATACGTTGCGAGGAATTGTTATTAGCTAATAAAAGCGCTCCGTTGACCTAACCTCGCCCAGCCCTGTGTTAATGGAAACAGCTCTGCGGAGCGACGTTTTTGTTTATATAAAACAGGCTATGAATAAATAAATAAATCACACTTGCGATTTGCGGGCGTTCGCTGCGATCGCATAACGATTACGCCGCGACGACGCAGCGAGTTCGTGGCGTCTAGAACTACGGGGCTACTACAAAATTCGAAAACCGAAGTTGGTGTCGTTCCGCCTTCTGACATTTATAATATTTAATACGAGAGTGAGATTGACGGTACGATACGAACTTCGATTTTCAAATTTCAGAGTAGGCCCCCTGGCCGCCATCAGAATTTTCCCGCGTGTACGCGGCGAATTCGTTCCGCGCTCGCGACGAAATCGTTATTTTTTAATCGTTAATTTCGCTGACAGCGTACTCACTGTGCGCTCACATCGCTTTTAACTCGCCCGCAAATCGCAAGTGTGACAAGGCCCTAACAATCGTGAGAAGCGACAATGTCCCTGCCTATTTAAGAGGTGCGCCCGCGCATGGTAACGAGGCGAGTGTGAAAGGTGCCCTATAAATTAGTACCTCACTTATGCGCCCTGGTGTGATGTCCTCCTTACCTCATAAGGTTCGACAGTACAATGCTCGCTGTTGTATATATATATATATATATTTTTTGATATGAGGGTTTGCGTTTTGAAAGTTGGGAGTTTTGAAAGATATAGATAGAGTAGAAGTGTCGGTATGCAGATATGATGTTTTGGAAATGATCATTTATCTAAATAAGTCGTAACTGTTGCTAATTGACATAAAATAGTTTTTCAGACTTCTCTTTCAGAAAAGTAACTTTTCCTCTCTGCCGACAGG
The DNA here is from genome assembly GCA_037349165.1 of Choristoneura rosaceana. Lineage (NCBI taxonomy): Eukaryota > Metazoa > Arthropoda > Insecta > Lepidoptera > Tortricidae > Choristoneura > Choristoneura rosaceana. Next base: position 2,088,547 of record JAZBNJ010000036.1, read on the forward strand.
GAGCAAAGTGCAACTTTTCTGTTCAAGGCTTTTCTAAGTGTTTTTTTGCAAATGCCATGTTTTGAAGTTGATAATTGTAAAGCTACGCCATTTTCTATGCTGGTTGTTCTTTAATAAATAATAAATAATTTTTAGATTTTTTTTTCAAGTTTCTTAATGCTCTGTGTGAAAAGTTGTATGAGCCACTCGGGAGCAAAATTATTTTCATCTTGGGCTTTAACACTTGAATCCCTCATTACGCTCAGAATTCTACATTAGAATCCCTCGCTACGCTCAGAATTCCATTGCAGAATGCTTCGCTACATTCTGGATTTAATGTACGCCCTCGCCGTAAATACATCATTTTGCTCCCTTGTGACACAAATAACTAGTTCAGCTTAGTAGTTGCGCGTGATGGTATAGTATTATATAATACAGCGGTAGTCCGTTCGTCGTGTCGTGCGGTCCCTCTCTTATACTATTTAATACGAGAGCGAGAGGAACGGTACGATACGAACTTAGAGTTTCGAGTTTCGTAGTAGCCCTGCTGCCGTCACGTTAACTACCTCACTCAACATAGTCCATACTAATATTATAAATGCGAAAGTGTGTTTGTGTAATTGTATGTTTGTCCGTCTTTCACGCTGTAACGGAACGACGGATCGACACGATTTTTGGCATAGAGATAATTTATGAGTCCAAGAGTAACATATGCTACTTTTTATCCCGGAAAAATGCATAATTCCCGAGGGAACAGCGCGCGATAACCGAATTCCACGCGGGCGGAGCCGCGGGCAAAAGCTAGTTTTTATTATAAATATGAAACCTTACTTACTGTATATTATAAACAAGAAATCATATTACTATTGCGCAACACGCCGCCCCGACGAAACTACTAGAAAAACTTGTATGACGAGATATCTGAGAGTGAAAATGTGATACTCGACCTCTAGTAACAAATGGCTGGAGATAAACGGACAGACGACAAAAATACATCTCCTGCGTGTACGCTGACAGTATCCGACAATATTAATCTGTTGTTAATCCTACTTAATAATCTATGTGTATGACGAAACAGCCCTCCTTTAACTTTTAAATCGTGCCGTTAAAAAAGGACGACAAGCTAATGGCAAATAACCCTTCTTCGGGCAGTCGGGTAACAACACGCACGTTACGGTTTGTATCCGGCTGCTGGACAGGACATAGGCCTCTCCCATGGCACGCCACTGAGCACGATCCTCGGCCACTCTCATCCAGCTCTTGCCAGCCACCCTGCGAAAATCGTCGCACCACCGAGTCTGATGACGTCCTACGCTACGTTTGCCGATCCATGGTCTCCACTCAAGAACCCGTGTTACCAACCCAACCCAACGGTTATCGGTTCTTCGGGTTATATAACCGGCCCATTGCCACTTCAGCGTGCTAATGCGGTGGGCTATGTCGATAATTTTAGTTCTCTGTCGGATCACTTCGTTACGAATTCGATCTTTCAGAGAAACTCCGAAACAAACAATTAATAAATTTAAAATAAAAAAGTTAAATTACACTTCTGAACCATGGATTCAATTCATAGGTGTCCCCCATAGACCTCCAGTTGTTTCGGTTGGACACCGCCTGCATCCACTAAGAGCCTGCTGGTTTCAGGTCATCCGTCTCTTGGTAGGGGTAACTTTAGTAAAGAGCCGTAATTTCTATTTAACTGTCAGACCTAATTTACTCAAGCAGAACCGCGGGTAATGGCTAGTGTATCATAAAACGAAGTGTACAGATAGTTAAAATAATTATATGCCTGTCATAGACGTAATGAGCGCGGACCTATTCTGATTTCTTTTTATTTCGCATCGCAGGAGTCGGAGAAACTTGATTATTATTCAACAACAATTGATAGCTAGTGGCTTGTGTTCTCGTTAGAATTTGAGTTTAAATTTCAATAAACACTGCAGTTTTTAAGTATTGTGACTTACTTTCGAAGGGAAGATTAGGGTTAAGTATACCTCATTTTGTGTTAAACTTTCAACCGAGATAATAATGAATGCCCCCTTTACTGAACGTTCCTCTCATCCACTCAGTTTGACGGGTAAAGATTCCTTAAAGGATAGGTTCGCCTTTGCACACATATTTCGGCCAGGCTTTTTTTTTATTCAACTGGATGGCAAATCTGAAATGCAATTTCGCACATCAGTTTCGAAAAACAAAGAGCGAGCCCGGATTTGAACGCGACACACATTTTAAATGGTGAACCCTACGTGCAGAAATATATACCTTTAAGTAAAAAGAATACCTCAAACTCTTTGGATTCGATGAAGCAATACGCACTTGTCACAAACAAAATGGTAGAGACGTATAAAAGCCGGTTGAAATGAGGCCGTAATCAAGGTCCAGCATTGAGTTATCACCACTTAGAGAGCTCATAACACCTACAGCAACTACCGGGGCCGCTGAAGGCGCATGCATATGCAAAGGGTCATAAATTAATGTGAGAGCATGGTAATGAGAAATGCGGAACCGCACAGGACCGGTGTGGGTGCATCCAGCCTTCGGATTATGATATATTGTGTTGATAGGACTTATTAACAGAGAGCTGCGTGTTCTCGATTCTATCTTGTCCATGGATGACTGCTTTCCAAGCACTATGCATTGATATCTTGAAATTCACGCGCCTGTCGGACTGATTAATACTTGCCAGTGTAATAAATCACACAATATTGAAAAATACAAATTGTTTCGTTGCACTCTGTCTGTCTCTATCAATAATACTATTGGATAAGGTCCTTACCAAGACATAGACTTAAAAAAAGATCACATGCCATTGTCAAAATTTACGGAGAAGGTTTGAGCCACATCTTTCGTATGCCTTCCCTGAACGATCCCACAGTGGGAGATTGCCTGATGGAGGTTGGTAATCTATTCCACAGCCTGGTATATTGTACTGTGAAGGATTTAAGAGGTAGGACAGGCCAAAAAGAGAACATTACAGCCTTTTAAACAAGTCAGTAAAATTACTGTCACATGCTGACATGGTAATTCGAACGCAATCAATGCTTTCGAAAACAAAATGGACACAGAAATTGAATACGTTTTCGGACGGAAACGTCGTTTTGTTTAAATAAGCAGTTTGGTGTAATATAGGTTTGAAATATGCAGATTGGCTACAGATCGGCGAGACAGGTAAATTGCTTGCCAGGGTAAGGTTTCGAGGCGAATTGGCGCAATTCAGTTCAAAAGAGCTTTGAAGTGAATCGTTTAGATTAGCAGGAGCCGTATTTTAATAACGTAAAATTATATTGTATTGGTTTAATGTTACATTCACGGAAACCGTCAGCTTGTACCTGAATAACATCATTTCTTGTTTGAGGACTGAATATCAAAGGCGGGTTTTAGTGTCACGCGTACCGTCAGTACGGATCGCTCCGCACAGGCTGATCTATATGAGCTTCCTGGGAGCGTTTTAGAGTAATACGGAGGGGTCCGTACGGACGACCGTCCACGCGGATAGGAAGCTCATATAGATCAGCCGGTGCGGAGCGATCCGTACTGACGGTACGCGTGACACTAAAACCCGCCAAAGTGCTTAGGGATGCTGACTATGTAGCTTGAATTCCCGGATTCGATCTCCAATCGGGGGAAATATTTATTTGTATGAAAAATACAAATATTTTTGTTTTCGAGTCTTGGATTTTTAATATGTATTTAAATACCTATGTATTTATAAGCATGTTTATCCTTTGTCTAGTACCTTTACCTCCTGCACATACAACAAAATATGACATCGAAATTTAAAACTTAACGTCTCATAGATAAAGCTGAAATAATTGTTTTGTAAATTTGAATGATTTTTTGATCTAACATTTATGTAAATTATAATAATTTATTGAATCAGGCGTTACTTTGCGGAGGTCCATATCAATGAACTAAAATAATTTCTTTGCTCACCCGCGACCTTAAGATAGCTAAGTCTATGCAAATTATGCGTGTTCATGCAGTTCCTCCACCTTCACACTGTACGAACACACACAAACTACACAAACCCATCTATCACCACCACCACAACTCACTGACGCGTTTCGAACTCAACCAGAGCTCATCCTCAGAGTGACACAACCGTACACCATGCTACCAGTTGTTAGACTTACAAACCACCACCACTGTTTTAATTTGTCAAACAAAACAAAAAACTACCCGGAAATATTAATAAATTTTAAATGTGATACAAAACTACCTTGATTTTTTAATTTTATTTATTTATTGTCAAGGCATGTTTAATAACTACCGTTGCTAAAATTAGACCCAAGCCGTAGCAAGGGAGATGACACTAAATTTATTTGCTCATTAATAATAGACCCCATACTATTGTACCTAATTATCTCCATACATTCTAACACATCAAGACGAAACCCCTTGTCACAGTAATGTAACACTTCATACGAATCTGAGTCCGATATAGAATGATTTAATTCCAACAGATGCTTGGCAAAATTGGATCTATCAGGATGCCCGTTCCTATATGCCGATACATGCTCCTTAAACCTAGTATTAAAACTGCGCCCGGTCTGACCTACATATACTTTACTGCAGTCATTACAAGTGAGCTTGTATACACCCGATTTAGTTCCTTTATCCATCTTCTCTTTGTGGTTACAAAGTTTAGAGTACAAAGAGTTGTTAGTTTTAAAGGCTACATTAACATTGTTAGATTTTAAAATGTCATAAATTCTATCAGACAAACGACCAATATATGAAATACTACACCTGTATTTGTTAGAAGACTGAGGAGGCAACCCGGCGTGAAGCATGCTATTCACTATCCGTGCTTGCTTCCTCCTAACCAAACCATCTACCATCGATTTCGTATAGCCATTTGACGTTGCTATCTGATAAATAGTATTTAACTCTGAATCAAAATTTACCCTAGAAAGAGGTACAGTTAATAATCTATGTACATAACAATGAAAGGCTGCTAACTTATGCTGCCACGGATGATTAGATGATGCTGGTATCACAGCATCTGTGTATGTGGTTTTACGATAAATTTTAAATTGTTGTTTATTGTTTGATCTCGTAATTGTTAAATCTAAAAAATTAAGCGATAAATTTTCTTCTATTTCTTTTTTAAATTTTATTTTTACATGTTTGTTATTGATATTATCCACAAATAAATCAAGTTGCCTCCTACTTCCCCTCCAACACAGAATTAAATCATCAACATACCTATAATAATACACAATATTATTATTTCCTACAATATACTGATTTTCAATGTAATCCATAAAAATGTCTGCCATTAATGGACTCAAAGGTGACCCCATTGCTAAACCATCACTTTGTAAATAATAATGTCCATTAAACCGGAAATAATTTTGCTTCATGCATAATGTTACCAAATTAATTAATTCACAAACCTCCCCCGGATGTAAACGCTTCCTTTCCAAATGGTTTTTAAGAATAACCAATGTCTCACTATATGGTACATTAGTAAATAAACTATCTACATCTAAAGAAAGCAATGTTGCGTTGGGCGGTATGCTGATATCTTTAATTTTACTAACTAAATCCGAACTGTTTTTCAAACTGTATAATGGGTTAAAAGAAGATTTTACACGAATAACACTATTTAATTTCCTTGCCAATTTATATGCTGGAGCACTCACGTATGAGACAACTGGACGAACTGAGCTCTCTGAGGATGAGCTCTGGTTGAGTTCGAAACGCGTCAGTGAGTTGTGGTGGTGGTGATAGATGGGTTTGTGTAGTTTGTGTGTGTTCGTACAGTGTGGAGGTGGAGGAACTGCATGAACACGCATAATTTGCATAGACTTAGCTATCTTAAGGTCGCGGGTGAGCAAAGAAATTATTTTAGTTCGTAAATTATAATGTAATGATGTATGAATAAAATAAACTAACCTAAACTACAGAGAAAATAACACTTTATTCCTTCTTCAAAAGATATGTTGAGAATACGGAATGTTGAGAAGCCGAGTTCCATTCCTGGACCATCGCTTTATCTGATTTTTTCAGTGTTTTCAGTGTTGATTCTAGTTATGATCGTGTATCTTCTCGCGTCCAAACTAGTTTTCATACCTACTCGTGAGTGCTATTACAACTACATAAGATGCAATACTCAATACTCAATATTTTATTGCTTTTCCACAATGTATGGTTACAGATGTTACAAGGAAATTATGTGATCATCATGGACCCTGTTGGGCATTTATAAGTACCTACAAGAGGGCAATAGGCTAAAATTGGACAAATTTTTGGTCCCACCCTCATCTAGCCTATCTGACAGCTCTAACAAATTGCATCTTAATCCGCTGCATTTCAAACCCTAAGGCTACGTTTACCTCCCATGGGAGCCCGATTAGGCGGCAGTGCTAATAGTGAAGCCCTATATTTATTGGCTTTGCGAGCCCTTACAACGTTCATCGTCGCTGACCCGTGCATTCGCCACTGACACCTAATTAAATAGAGCTGTAATTACAATGGCCCTTCATACCTTGACGAGTTCGTGTGTGTGTGTGACAATCTGTAGAACCCTGTACCAGGAAGTTTGCTGCCTTAAGCTGTGTTTCCACCAAAGATGTGCGAGGATATGTAGCGAGAAATGTGTTTTTCATGAATAGAAACGCTTCATTTCTTCAAACAGCTGAGCATAGCGAGGCGAGGTAAATGCAGGGTTTCTATTGGTTCACGAAAAACATATTCCTTACAACACATCCTCGCACATCTAGATAAAAAATATATCATGGGACACTTGACACCAATTGACCTAGTGCCAAACTAAGCAAAGCTTGTACTATGGGTACTAGGCAACGGATAAACATACTTATATAGATAAATAAATACTTAAATACAAATTAAACATCCAAGACCCGAGAACAAACATTCGTATTATTCATACAAAATATCTGCCCCGGCCGGGATTCGAACCCGATCTCTGGGATCTCTGGTAGAAACGGAGCCTTAACACTTAAATTGACAGTGTGTACCAGAATGCATACAATTCAAGACTACATTATTTTTGAATAAATAAATAAATTAATAATTATTATAAATAAATTTCGGCCGAAACCGTAGTACCTTATAATAATCTACTTTATATATTTTTAAACCATTTTATTGCATCCATTTTAACTTTTGTAAATTGCGTTCGCGTTCATAGAAGCAATTATTCGACAAATTGATAGTTTGGTGCCTCTAAAGCGTCGTACAGCCTCTAAGTCTAAAGCCTCCAGTGACACCAAATGGATAGCGCCTGCGCGGGCGCATTAATTACCCACTTAATCTTAATTCGGCGCAATCGCCGCTTGTTTATGATCGATACTATCGCGCTCTGCAATCATAATTGTTGCTCTAGTTAACATTGTGTAAGATTATTGATATGAGTTTTATTGAAAAATTTAATGATAATTGGTTGGTCATTTCGTTTAACAGTTTTAACTGTTTCATGCAGTTCACGGTTAGTTACATTTATTTATTGGATATATTTTCTAGGGCAGTGGTTTCTAAAATATTTGTGGATTTGGCCCCAGAAAATTGTACCGAGGATCGTGGGTTCAAACCCCCGCTCGCACCTCTGAGTTTGTCGGAATTCATACGCGAAATTACATTTGTTTGTTTGTTTAAACTCTTTATTGTACAAAAAGGAAATAGGTACAAAAATAACACACAAAAGAGAGTGCTAAGTACAAAGGCATTTGATATTGACCACAAGCTTTACGGTGAAGGAAAACATCGTGAGGAAACCTGCACAACCTGCGAAGCAATTCAATGGTGTGTGTGAAGTTCCCAATCCGCACTGGGCGAAGGAACTATGGCCCCAGCCCTCTCATTCCAATAGGAAGCTTGTGCCCAGCAGTGGGACGTATATAGGCTGAAACGATGATGATTATGAGGATCCTCAGTCAAGTTTTTTTTAAACATCCAAGTGTACAGACTTTCGACCCCCTTCAGCTTTATTATATGTTAGACTAGCTTTTGCCCGCGGCTCCGCCCGCGTGGTATTCGGTTATCGCGCGCTGTTCCCTCGGGAACTGTGCATTTTTCCGGGATAAAAAGTAGCCTATGTCACTCTCGGACCCATAAACTGTCTCTATGCCAAAAATCACGTCGATCAGTTTCTCCGTTACGGCGTGAAAGACGGACAAACACACTTTCGCATTTATAATATTAGCATGGATGGATAAGATTTTCTTTCTTACTGAAACCTGCAGTTACCTAAGCGTCCGTCCGCGGCGGCGTCCCGCGCGGAATGCGACCGCTTGTGCAAGATGCTCACCTGCTGCGCGCGCGCCGCTTCCTCGTGCGCTGATATTTAGGCATGCGTCTATGTGCACCTGTCTTTTGGCAATTGGTACCGTCACAGATAAAGATTACACTAGATTACGCAAATGCATCAATTTCGCGTCTCCGAACACCGACCAGTCGGGGTTGGCCCCATACAAAGACTGACCACTGACTAATCATGACTAGTGACTGACTCGAGTCCCAAGGTGCGGGCGGACGGCGCATTTGAATCCATTTTGCGCGGACATCAGGGAATTCACATCGCTAATTCGCTCTTGAGACGTCACAGTAGATACTTAAAAAAAAAGTGACACGGTGGTTTTCATACAGATTGACGTGTTTGCGTTATCTAGTGTAATGTATATCTGTGGGTACCGTACTCTAACCACTTCTCCTCTAACCACTTGGCCATCTGGTTGTCACGTTAAGTGACATTATTTTCGTTTAATCCAATCGTACCAGCTCCTGTGAATCGATTTGTAAGTAATCTAAGTCCACGTTCTCAAGAGATACTTCGTAACGTATTTCCGTAGACAAAAACAAACAATACTCTTTCTCAACATATTCAACTGCTAATAACGTCAATAAATTCTATATCTAGACGTAGTCTTTGATCGCGTATCTCCTGAACTATGCCCTGTGAGGTAACGATCGATCGCGTTGATTGTGCCGGGTTCCGTCGGAAAATTGCTACAAAAATTTCGACACAATCGTCGTGACTTTTACCCCACACGTCTTGCAATATGCAGGCAAATTGTACACTAAGGTGTGCGCTGGTTATCTAGCAAAGTATTGGAATGCTTCACTAGGTAGCTGCCTGGTGTGATTTAAACACTACTTAATAATAGAAAAATACTAATGTTATCGTTTTTTTAACCCCCGACGCAAAAATAGGGGGTGTTATAAGTTTGACTGCTATGTGTGTCTGTGTGTCTGTCTGTGGCACCGTAGCTCTTAAACGGGTGGACCGATTTGAATGCGGTTTTTTTTATTTGAAATCAGGTTTTCTAGCAATGGTTCTTAGACATGTTTCATCAAGATCGGTTCAGCCGTTTTTGACATATTTAACTTTGAAGTGACAAAGTCGGGGGTTTTCCAACTTTTTGTTGGTTGTTATTATTGGTTTCTGTTTGTCTGGCATGGCTGGTTACCAAACGTATGGACCGATTTGAATGCGTTTTTTTGCATGAAAGTGAATAAGTATCCTTGCAAGTGATTCCTAGCTATGTTTCATTATAATCGGTTTAGCCGTTTCTAAGATATTGGACTTTAAAATTACCATGTCGGGGATTCGACTTTTCTAAGTTATAAGTTATTTAGCAATAATGTCATTAATTGTTTCTTTAGTTAGAGGATGAATGATCCATTGTTCGCGGAACAAAACCCGAATGTAAATCATAAAATATACCACGTTTTTTCTTACCGATTTCTTTTTAATATTGGAATCTTCATAAAAAGTTGCAGAATAAAAGCAGCTCAGTTACGCCAGTAGAATCAAACCTCATAGTAAGTCCCATGATCAGAGATACCCCGTATTTTTAACTTATTACTGGGTAAAACCCTGGATAGCCCCCAGGGCAGCATTAGTCATTTGATGAATCGATTTGCTGACGTAGAGATTTTATTGATAAGAGGTTATGTTATCTTTTTTTGTATTTTTTTAACAGAACTTCCTTCTAAAAGCATACATCGTTTCTTGTTATAACCGCAAACTAAAAGAGTTATTAGTAAAGGCCCTAATAAAGATACTTTCATGTATTTTATTTAAAAAAAAGTTACGCCTTTTTTCGCAAAATAAATTACCTCGCTCGCAGTGTACGACTTTGTTTTATTCGAATTATATCACTTTACTTATGTGACAAGTGTACACATTGTTCTCGTGTCAAATTATTACACAATACATTGATGCTCCAAAAAATTTATTAACATCTGGTTAGCTTGTTGTACATATCATTCTAAACCATTTCGTGACTTAACTAACTTTCGTACTTTTTTAATATCTTTTTGTTCTACGCTACTTTGTCACGAATAAATGATTTCGATTCTATTCTAAAATCAATGTCAGGATATTCCATGGTCCTTCGAACCGGACATTTTTATTTAGTAAAAAACTTAGAACTAAAAATCTCTGCAAATGTGTTCGTTAAGCCTTATTAAGGCTAAAGCTAGACTAAGTGGCAGGCAATTAGAGCAGCGACAGGCTTGCGCAAGCGCATCCTGCTTCGCGCCGTCCTATGTCGTAAGGAATTACGCAAATTTGTATGATTGAGAGTGAATTTCTTGAGATGTGGTTGAAAGAAATTATGTTATATCTGATATCTAGTTGGTTTTCCAAGGATCAGTGGCAATAAAATGCTAATTCAATACATAGGGGCTGTTTCTACACATTTAACACACCCTAACGTGGGCACGCTTGATTATATATCTCCCTGTTGTTGCAATTATCATCTAAAAGGAATCAATAAACAATAATAGTCACATCAGAAAACCTTAGGCAGCACGGTGTTCATATTAGTAGGTTGGAAGTGTCTACAGGATTGTCAGATTCTATTGAATTGGAGTATATAATGTCTACTCGCATGTCAGTAAATAACTAAAATGACCTCAAACTGCATACATTTTGCTTAAGAAAGAGGCTCTACTAGTATAACCTCGGTACGCGGGTCCAACTAGCACTTGACCGATTTTTTATCATTACTATAGTTAACGTTCAATGCGCTATACGTTCTATTTGTCTTGAAATATTTACTTTAATTATTCATCAGGCAATAAACAGCTATTTAAAATTTCAAAAATAGAATCCAATAAAATTTCTATGTGGCAACTGTAAAATCAAAACCATTTGCGCAACTGGCAACATTCAATTTGAAAATATAAGTCATTCGATTCCGTCCGCGTTCGAACGAATAACCGTTAAAATGGCGATAACCGTTTACGTAATACTCGTCGTAACATAGTTATATGTTGGGATTAATGTGTAATATAGAGTTTATGGCTCCGTTGATATTGGACTGTTGCAATATATAACATGAGGTGTGAATTATGATTATAGTTTGCAATATTATAGGCTTAGAACTTATTATAGGTGTCATTCGAAGTTGCGCAGAGTAAGTTGATTTCACTTTTTAATAGTATATTGAGACGTAAATTGATGCTGAAAATGTTAATCAAAAATCTTTAGGTATCGGAAAATAAACTTTCTTTTAAATGACTTTGCTTATATTTCATCATGTCAGCCGAAAGACGTCCACTGCTGGACATAGGCCTCCCCCAAGGCTTCTCCACTCTATATATTTACATTGTTTGAAAAAATCTCTTTGAGCGAAAGAAACATTCATTCGATATAAAGAATAATAAATTTAAAGGAAAGCACAATAAAAATGATGATCACCAAATAATATAAAGTGGGTATCGCTCAGCGTAATTTTTTTGTTATTTTGTGTTTATTTTAATGTCCATTATATTCAACGTATATTATGTCAGTCAAATTTAAATACTCTTATGGTTTTGGCTGCGCATTATCTTTCTGTCTGTCTGTCAATAAATAAACGTATAAATAAAAGTTTAGTCCTAAAATGGTCCTAAAGAAGTAAATTCCTTCTTATCAATATTAAGACCGGTTTATAATTGCAAGAAAAATCGTGCAAGTTGAAAAACCAGGTTTTTCTGTGCATCTATATTTCAGTTTGTATTTTCGATATGGGTTTTACGGAATGACCATAAAAGTAACAAAATTTTAAGTTGAAATAAATACTTAGGTACAAAAAGACTCCCTAAATCAATCTTAATTTGATTGCTTACTAGCGACATCTCTTGTTCGGGTGAGGTTAGTTCCGATGGCGTGCTGAAAGTTTCTCGATACAGCATAGATGTCGCTAGTGTCGCTGCTTAAGTGACTAAATAAGAGACAAACAGGCCGATATATGTGTTGCATAGGAGAAATTCGTGTCTGTACCACTGTCTAGCGGTATAGCACGTGGCACGAAATGCCGAGGACCTGGGTTCGATTCCCAGCGCTGGTCTTATTTTTCTGGTTTATCTATGCATCTATATTTCAGTTTGCATTTTCGATACATGCAAGTTGCTTTACGAGGCCGTAAAGCCAACGAGTTTGTAGTGGTCACTCGACCTTTGCAATGTAATGCAACTTGCACTATTTTTCTTGCAGATCTAAACTCGGCTTTACATTGCAGTTTTTAATTTTCGTAAAGAGATTCTAGAATATGTATTCGCGCTATTTAAACTGTGAAGTCGTGGTGGCCTAGTGGTTTGACCTATCGCCTCTCAAGCAGAGGGTCGTGGGTTCAAATCCCGGCTCGCACCTCTGAGTTTTTCGAAATTCATGTGCGGAATTACATTTGAAATTAACCACGAGCTTTGCGGTGAAGGAAAACATCGTGAGGAAAACTGCACAACCTGCGAAGCAATTCAATGGTGCGTGTGAAGTTCCCATTCCGCACTGGGCCCGCGTGGTAACTATGGCCCAAGCCTCTCATTCTGAGAGGAGGCCTGTACCCAGCAGTGGGACTTATATAGGCTGGGATGATGATGATGAAACTGTTAAACAGCACGGTCCATCAGACCGCTGACCAATCAGATCGGAACGGACACCCGTGAGACGGCCCGCTGCGCCGGCGCAGCGCTGCTAACCGACTTAGCATGCGTGCTATTGGTTGAATATTTACTGGATTCAATAGTCGGGAAGTTCGGGAACTTTTTAGCATAAATCCGACATACAATATCAATGAATCATTAATAGTAATGTTTGATCAATCAATCTTAATCTTCAACAAATAATAATAATTAATTTCACTATGACTTCTATGATAAAAGAATGACTGATAGAGATCCCTTAAAGGGATAAGTTCACCTTTGTATGTACGACGTGATAATTTTTTGAATACAATCGATTCGAATGACCATAGATTTGTGTTAGGTTGTGTTAGGTCCAGTTGTGACGCCAGTACCAAATTAAGTTATTTTATACTAAATTTATTTAAAAAAAATGATAGGTATTTTATCAAAAATAGGTCGAGCAATATTATAAGCACGGATTATCAGACCGTGCATTATTCGAGCGTGCATTACTACACTTATGCTATTTCGGCACGGGGTGATAATGCACGGCATGATAATCCGTGTACATAAGCACGGATTATCATTCCATGTATGTAGGTATCCTTAAAAACTAAAATACTACAATTTCCTGGGGCCCATTTAAATACTCGTACCTTCGTTTAAACAAAATCGAGATAAAAATCGTTTAAATGTATTACAGTCATTTATAACTCAATACTGCGTAAATCACTTTCCCGACACGTGAGTTGCGGGAGGTCATGCGTTTGCTAAATTAGTATACTTTCACAAACTTTTTAAAACACGATGACAACTAATAAAAAAGTGTGAGTACCTACACGGGTCGATTTAATATTGTTTTTAATGCATAAAATTACACGCACATGCATATGTATTTGTGTCAATTTTCGCTGTGTGTATAATATGTCCACAGTGGATAGCTGTACTTAAAATCCATGATTCGTGCCTATAAATAAAAATAAAATAAAAAAAAGCATTTATTTATCCCTGTCTCTTCTGCACATTATATAGAGTAGTGTCAGTGTTGTTAGTGTACGATTCTTAATACCTAGTGTTAGTATGATTTAGTGTGATAGTTTCGTGCAAAGACGCATAAAAAGTAATAGATACCTACCTACCTTTAAACAATATAGTTATAGTATTATGTATAGGAAACATGAGCATCACCACTTTGGCGAATCTATAAATAATATTTTTTAATTTAGTATAATGATAATAGAGCGGCAAAGAATTTTGTATCCCCAGACCCAGATATTAGACAATTTGAAGTTAACTTTCATACTAAAATTATTTAAACTTTCATCTAAAATAGTCATCGACAACCGTAAGCGTCCGCGCCGGAGTATAGTCAGTTAAGTCTCCTGAAGAGTCGGAGTGTGCATACTTATTCTCTTTTACTATGCCCATACGGTGTGGACATAGCGATATGTTTTTTCTCTTGCAAATTAACCCAGAACGTGCTATTTACATACAAATGCCGGTATACATGTCTTCGTTGCCGCTGGCTCTAATGATAGCTGCCTGCGCGACGGGCGAAGTGCCGTAAGTCATGAACAAGAGTCTTCTGGACATTTTTGTATTTAGACCTAGAATAAGAATACAATGATACCACTAGCTAGCTAGCTATTGCCCGCGGCTTCGCCCGCGTGGGATTCGGTTATCGTGCACTGTTCGCTCGGGAACTTGTAGACTTGTAGAGTCTGTTTCCGGGAAAATGCTCGCACAGTTCGCAAGGGAACAGCGCGCGATAACCGAATACCACGCGGGCGGAGCCGCGGGCAAAAACTAGTAATATTATAAATGCGAAAGTTTGTGTGTTTGTTACTTCATCACGTTTAAACCGCTCTACCGATTTAGATGAAATTCGATATATAAATAGTTTGAGCCCCGGGTCCTGCCCGGGTAGTTTTTATCCCGGAAAATTGAATAATTCCAGCGGGATAGAAATAATCGAATTCTACACGTCCGGAGTCGCGGGTAAAGGCTACTAAATCAGCAGGGCTACTCCGAAACTCGAAACTCGAAGTTCGTATAGCACCGTCCCTTACTCTCGCGTACTAAATGACATAAGCGATAGCGGGACGGCAACATACGAAGTTCGAGTTTTGCACTTCGAGGTATAGGGCCCGAAGGGCTACTCCGAAACACAACGTTCGAAGTTCGTGTCGTGCGATCCCTCTCGCTCTCGTATTAAATAGTATAAGTGTGAGAGGGACCGCACGACACGAACTTCGAACGTTGTGTTTCGGAGTAGCCCTTCAGACGTCTCCGCCATGTCTCACAACTTACGCTGCGCCCGCGCAGGCCCCAGGACCCGCCTTATGCCGTTTCCATGGCAACGCTTTTCAGATCACACGCCGATGCAAATCACTATTTATTACCAGCATCAGTTATTTTGCGGAGCGCAGCCCGTTCTGTGTCCAACAGTTACATGCTATTATACAACCGGTCATCTTAAACTCTAAGTGGGTTTAGGACTTGCATCTAAAAGGCAGTGTTGTAAATTGTTTTTTGTAATTTATTTCGACTTTTATGACGCTGTAAATAGGTAATTTGTGAGGTGATTAACCAAGGGATTTCTAATGCTGAGGTGCCCTTTAAGGATGTGACCGTAATATGTTTGCATCAGTGGTGCCTACATCGGATATCCTGTTTAAAACATAGTTCTAAGTAGTGATGTAACGAATGTCATTTTTTGAACATTTGTTATTCGGTTATCGCGCGCTGTTCCCTCGGAAATGTGCATTTTTCCGGGAAAAAAAGTAGCCTATGTAACTCTCAGGCCCATAGACTAACTCTATGCCAAAAATCACGTCGATCCGTCGCTCCGTTACGGCGTGAAAGACGGACAAACACACAAACATACAAACACACTTTCGCATTTATAATATTAATATGGAGCTTTAACTAATTTACTTCTTAAATCAATTATGTCGCTTAATCATTTTGTCTTGCTGTATTTATTTGCTTTTTGGTCGTTATTTTGGTAGACTTGTTTGAGATGCATTCCGACCTTTACCACACCGTCGCAGTAAAACCCCGGCGCCATTGTAATGCATTTTTCAAGTCCACGAACTAACGCAATTCCGTATTTTACTCCATAAAAACCTGGTTCACTTAGTTGCGACACCGAAAATGACAGTTTACGAAGAAATAAGGTCGAATATCGTGCCAAAATAAGCATCAATTACATTTTATCTGATCAAATTGATGACGGTAATAACTTTTAATTACTTTCGAGATTGTTATCTAGTTTTGTTTACTCTTCCACCGGCTGTTTAACGAGGTGTTGTGGCCACTTGTGGTCGGACCGGACGTTATATTAGTGATTTATTTGGGAGCAAACTACTAGCTTTAGATGTCATAAAAGCTGAAATTAATTAATACTTACTACGTACAATTGTAGCCAAACCTATATTATAAACTAGCTATTGCCCGTGGCTCCGCCCGCGTGGTATTCGGTTATCGCGCGCCGTTCCCTCGGGAACTGTGCATTTTTCCGGGATACAAAGTAGCCTATGTCACTCTCGGCCCCATAAACTATCTCCATGCCAAAAATCACGTCGCTCCGTCGCTCCGTTACGGCGTGAAAGACGGACAAACACATAAACATACAAACACACAAACACACTTTCGCATTTAGAATATTAGTAAGTATGGATGCGAATGTGATGTGAAGGCAACTACGTAATTTTGAGTCCAGAGTGGAGCGAGCGTTTCTAGATCCTGAGCGCAGCGAGGGATTTATGTACGCTGCTCGAGGAAAAAATGTTTTACTGCCGAGAGATATACTCTGCTCTTTATCTCTCCCTTTGAGGATATAATTCTACATATATATTTATAATTTCTCCCGGAATTTTTCTAGTAATAAAGTATTACATTTTTTTGCGTCAGCATTTTCAGTTCAGTGCAGTTTCAACTTATACCTGCCAGTATCTTTATTCATACAATATTAGAGTTTTTTCTCTTTGTAGTACTGTTGTGGAATATCAATAATTCATGTTCTGAATTTAAATGTCATTTTTGCCATGTGTGAAAGTCTCTTGGAGATAAGGCCTACTTTACTTGCACTTATTGGCGAACCAATCATCGGTTTTCGGATGGGTGGGATATTTTTACTGTTACAAGCTATATTTCAGCTCATTATAGGCCATTTTTATTTCCAAGAATGTACAAACTCTCGCGGAACGCAAATGTATCATTTGGAATACATTTCTTTGATATCTATTCTTTTGGTATCTATATGTCAATTTGCATTATTGCTTAACTTATTTTTATCTTTGTACACACACTACTTAGAAGTAAAACTACCGTGAGAAGAAGTCGAAGTATGTCTGACATGTTTCGAACCAATCCACGATTCATTTTCAAGGTGAGCTCGAACTAACAACCATGACGGCCAACCGTGAAACTTTGCATTAATAATCATTCATACTGAAATGATGTATTACATAAAATCGACTCATACGCTAAACAAAACTGTTTAACACCTTTCGGTGATAACAAAACATTCATCGAAAGTGCAAACTGACGGGCAGACAAAGAGTTTTAAAAAGCGTAATTATAGAAAGTGACAGTGAAAATGACGAATATTGACATTGCATCACAATACAACAATAAACTTCAAACAGCCAGACGAACGTGCATTGCCGTGCACAATCTAATGATCAATATAACGCATAGCTAAACCGTGATATAATGTAATTAATCAATTGAATTGATTACCTCATGGGTTAATAGCACTTAACTAGAGGTTAGCACGATACTGCTTGGGAGGTTAATAAAGAAAACATTCTGTGAAATATGTAAGTACAGTCACAAAATATTTGAAAGAAAGAAAGAAAACATTTATTCGTGACAAACATGAGAACAATGGATAAAAAAAGAAAAAAAAGATGTAGTTATAATATAGTTATTATATTTGAACTATTGTATAAAATTGTCAGAAGCGATACAGTTAGCTGGTTATCACGTTGAAGTTATTAATGGGGTGGTTAACACTTGAATCCCTCATTACACTTAGGATTCTACTTTTGAATCCCTCGCTACGCTCAGGATTCTATTGTAGAATCCTTCGCTACATTCTGGATTCAATGTACACGCCCTCGCCGTAAATACACCATTTTGCTCCCTCGCTGTCACAAGACACAAAAATAACTATTTAAATTTACAGAAAAATAAATAGCAAACCAGACCAAATAGTTGGTAATGGTCGAACGGTCGTTGCTTTTTGCGTGCCCTTCCCTTAAAAGCAATGGACTTTAAGTTTTTTAAGTTCTCAAGCAAAACGACTTTAGTTTTAAAGATAACGTTATCACGTGTGGGTGGTCTCTAAAAGCATGTAAATAAGTCTATAAGCACTGAGCTTAAATGGGTTAATCGACTTAGAGCGGGATTATTGACGTCACTAGACCTTTGTAACTCTTTGTGTGTTGGCGTAAATTGGTTTGGAGGTTCGAGATATTATTTCCAACCCCGTTGGAATATCGTAATAATAAATAATAAATAAATAAATAAATATCACGGGACAATTCACACCAATTGACCTAGTCCCAAAGTTAGCTTAGCAAAGCTTGTGTTATGGGTACTAAGCAACGGATAAACATAATTTTCTCAAACATGCTCGGAAATGTATGCGTTAATGTCACGAAATAGATCCATGAAGTTTCTCATTTATGGCTCCCTGCCGCCTCCCTACATAACTTCATGGCCTAGTCCATGAAGTATGTATGAAAATCCATTATTGTCCGCTGCTCTAACTTTTTAAATTTGCTTACTAACATTAAACTGACAAGGAAAAAAATTACAGACAGCCAACCACCACTACTCTGTAAGCATTTGCTAATGATAATAGATAGATGAATGGATGGATGGATGAATGGATGCATGGATGGATGGATGGTTGGTTGGTTGGTTGGTTGGTTGGTCGGTCGGTCGGTCGGTCGGCTGGTCGGTCGGTCGGTCGGTCGGTTGGTCGGTCGGTCGGTTGATCGGTCGGTCGGTTGGTCGGTCGTTCGGTCGGTTGGTCGGTCGCTCGGTTGGTCGGTCGGTCGGTTGATCGATAGATCGGTCGATTGGTCGGTTGGTCGGTGTATTGGTCGGTCGGTCTGTCGGTTGGTCGGTTGGTCGGTTGGTCGGTCGGTCGGTTGGTCGATCGATCGGTCGGTCGGATTGACGGTCGGCCGGTTGGTCGGTGAATTGGTTGGTCGGTCGGTTGGTCGGTTGGTCGGTTAGTCGGTCGGTCAGATTGACGGTTGGTCGGTTGGTCGGTGGATTGCTCGGTCGGTCGGTCGGTCGGTCGGTTAGTCGGTCGGTCGGTCAGATTGACGGTCGGCCGGTTGGTCGGTGGATTGGTCGGTCGGTCGATCAGTTGGTGGGTCGGTGGATTGGTCGGTCGGTCAGTCGGTCGATCGGACGATTGGTCGGTCAGTTTTACGGTCGGTCAGTTGTTCGGTGGATTGGTCGGTCGGTCGGTCGGTCGGTCGGTCGGTCGGTTGGTCGGTCGGTCGGTCGGTCGGATTGACGGTCGGTCGGTGGATTGGTCGGTCGGTTGGTCGGTTAGTCGGTCGGTCGTTAGGTTGGTCGGTCGGTCGGTCGGTTGGTCGGTCGGTCGGTTGGTCGGTCGGGTGGTTGAATGAAATATTTCCTCACATTGTTTGAGAAAAGCACTATACAAGCCTCGGCCCAGAACAGGGATTGCTGGACTCGTTTTATCCGGCCTCGTCTACGACTCGGCCGTCTATCGCGAACTCGTCCATCAATCCCTTACTTCATGGCCTCTGCAGTAATGTACTATATATAGATAGATACATACTTAAATACATATTAAACACCCAATCTGCCAAAATCTGCCAAAATCTGCCCCGACACGGGAATCGAACCCGGGACCTCAAGCTTCGTAGTCAGGGTCCCTAACCACTAGGCCATCTGGTCGTCTAAAATAGCATATTCGTAGCATATTCGTTCATATAAAAGTAGCATATTCGTTTTCCTCAAAATCTGCATATCAAATTTTATTCAAATCTGTATAGCGTATTTAGTGGTAAAAGATCTAAATTTTCACCAGTCAATCAGTAAAGTCTTGTCACGGCCCCTTACTTGTCCTCTTCTATATTAAGATTAATAGATTATTCGTATCTTGATCTTGATGTGTGTAAGCTGGGGTGGCCAAGTGGTTTGACCTATCGCTTCTCAAGCAGAGGGTCGTGGGTTCAAACCCCGGCTCGCACCTCTGAGTTTTTCGACATTCATGTGCGGAATTACATTTGAAATTTAGCACGAGGTTTGCGGTGAAGGAAAACATCGTGAGGAAAGGTGCACAAACCTGCGAAGCAATTCAATGGTCAAAAAATGAGAGGAGGCCTGTGACCAGCAGTGGGACGTATTATAAGCTGGGATGATGATGATGATCTTGATGTGCTCTTTATCGGTGCTAAAACTACCGAGTGGTTAGTCACCTCTTCAAAAGTGTGTTCCACTTGGCACCAGCATCCTGCTCGCTCAATTGCGACCGCGAGCTGTAAATCAGAGGACGACAACGCCCCTGGACCAACCGGAGATAGGCTGTGGGGCAATTCGAAGGGTCGAGCGAGAATAATACTCTAGATATTTAAATACTAGCTTTTGTCCGCGGCTCCGCTCGCGTGGTATTCGGTTATCACGCGCTATTCCCTCGGGAACTGCATTTTTCTGGGATAATAAGTAACCTATGTCACTCTCGGGCTCATAAACTATCTCTATGCCAAAAATCACGTCGATTTGTCGCTCCGTTACGGCGTGAAAGACGGAGAAACATACAAACATACAAACACACTTTCTTTTGAATTATACTATAGATATTTAAATATATTGACCCGTCTTCCGTGATATTGATCCGTCTTAAATCGAGTTCAGCTCGACATGTTTCGGGCTAATCCGTAGCCCTTCTTCCTCGAAGCAACGTGTGTTGCAGCAGCCGCCGAGTCGACTACATACAACCTAAGTCTGAGCATGAACAGTTTGCCACCTCTAAAGGGTTGAGTTAGAACGTTTTTAAAACGCTCTCAGCTTATCACTTAAAGGTTTCAAGCCCTGAGTGACAGCAACCATATCTGCGACTAAGACAAATATTACTTGCCACTTAGTAGAACCTGGTTACGGCTTGTGCTTTAGTTAAGTCATTTGTATCAATATTATTGATTGGCTTAAAAATATCGTCGGCGCGCGCGCAGAAACGTTTCATTATTTTTAACAGTACCTAAAGAGACAGGAGCGTGGATTCTATTCTCCTCCTTTTGCCACACTTTGTATGTTTGTAGTTTTTTTTGTGACAGTAAAGGATGCCTTTCTTTTTTTCGTTAGGCAGCCCGGAAATTTGGGAAAAGGGAAACATCGTAAGGAAATCTGTATAGATTTGCGAAGAAATGTGTGTGAAGTTCCCAATTCGGACTGGGCCCGTGAGTTATGCTCCAAGTTATGTTTGTAGTTTTTTTGTGACAATAAAGGATGTCTTTCTTATTTTCGTTAGGCAGCCCGGAAATTTGGGAAAAGGGAAACATCGTAAGGAAATCTGCATAGATTTGCGAAGAAATGTGTGTGAAGTTCCCAATTCGGACTGGGCCCGTGAGTTATGCTCCAAGTTATGTTTGTAGTTTTTTTTGTGACAATAAAGGATGTCTTTCTTATTTTCGTTAGGCAGCCCGGAAATTTGGAAAAAGGGAAACATCGTAAGGAAATCTGCATAGATTTGCGAAGAAATGTGTGTGAAGTTCCCAATTCGGACTGGGCCCGTGAGTTATGCTCCAAAGTTATGCTCCTTCCTCATTGTAAGAGTAGACCTGTGCCCAGCTGTGGGACGTCACGCTTTGATGATGTTAATATAATTTTGCAAACCGGTTAGTTTAACCGTTGTAATCAAACTTAACCCAAAAACCTTAGTAAAACGAGCTAATCGCCCGTTTGTTATGTGAACGGAACCTTAAGGGCCGACACAGTTATCAACGTAAGCCGATTAGGCGATCAGCTGATAGCCCGGCCCTTACCAGGGCTGCCAACTTTTAAAAACTTAAAACACCTATAAATTAACCTAAAACATATAACTCGTGTGTTAAGTTACGTTTCCACCGGACATCTGCGAGGATGTATTGCAAAGAATGAAAGATGTTGGCGCCACTGTTTTCACCGAGCCCTCTCGTCTATGAAGAAGTAACGTCACATCCTATTACTGATAATGCTGCCATCTACCGGGAAAATAGTGCGACGTTATGTTGACAGCAGTGGCCGTTATGTAACCATTGGAGGGAGAAGACCGCGAAAACAACATTATATAAACGTCATTTCCGCGGCTCGGGTGAACCCGCGGCTTCAGGTCATCCCGTCCATCACGTTATGCGAAACCTATTCGTGGTTACATCAGCAGTCTTTTATAATAGTACATTATTGTAGAGGGCGGGAAGTAGGGGGTGGCCGGCCAAGCAGATATAAATATAATAATATAATAATAAATAAAATCGTTTATTTCAGATCACAAAGAATCCATAGTTTTGTTAGCTTACAATGTCATCTTATAACTATGTTAGTAATGAATTTAAATAATGATGATAATAATAATAATCTTTATTTATCTTTCATAAAATACAATTTCAATTCCAATTCAATGATGATAATAATTTAAAAAAATATAGATATATAAATAAGTTATAGATATAGCCGCCGCGACAGCAGCCAGCGCGACACGCGCGCACGCAACAGGGCGACCAGACTATCGTCCCGCCATGCTTGATTTCTTGTTTTTTTTTATTTTATTTCATGTCATATTTGAGAAAAGCACTATACAAGCCTCGACCGGAACTTGAGGTTACCGGCCTTGAATCCCTATCCGTCTATATATGCTTGGCCGGCAACCCCCTACTTCCCTTCCCTGCCTCCACTGTACCTAATGTAGGTATTTGCTAACGCACGGGCGCTCGTGTTTCCATTCACCATTTTTCTACCCTCACCCTATACCGTATGACAGAAGGAATGGTGAAAAACCCGGACTAGATACAAATGAATGATAAAATTTTAAAATAAAATCGTTTAAGCTCTTTGACAGCCCTGTTGTCATAAGCTCGGAAACACCAACTGGTCAATAGCATGTCATGTCTGATTGCCAGTGACAGCCGAAGTGAGTTGACAAGAACATGGTTGGAACATGTTGTCCTAGTATTTGCTTCTAGTACAACTGTTTCATTCCACCTGGCTGGAGTGAGGATTTGAGGCTGCTGGTGATACTGGTGAAGCTGGTAGAAGGGTCGAAGACAGGGGGCGTTGCTGCTCGTTAGGGGCCTATCTATCTCCACCAGTGGACTAATTAGCCTACCCAACGAAGACCAAAAACTGCCTCTCAGGGGAAAAAATAATTTTGGCATAGTTGTAGGGAATGGTGTTTTAAACCACATACTAAAAGTACTGATGGGTGGCAGTATGTCCATCTTCTTCCCGCCACATCTCGTGAAATATTGATCTCAGAGAATAAATGTATAGAATCTTTTTTGCACAGAATTTTATGTAAGTAGATTACTTATGTCTGAGAACATTTTTTGCTGTGGGCCAGCGTTTATGAGTTATTTACGAAAAACTAAAAAATGGGACCTTTACACAGAACATAACTAAAAACCATATCTAAGAACCATCGCTAGAAAACCGATTTCAAATAAAAAACCGCATTCAAATAGGTCCACCCCTTTAAGAGCAACGGTGCCACAGACAGACACACGCAAACACACATAGCAGTCAATTTATAACAACCTTCTTTTTGCGTCGAGGGTTAAAAAAAAAAGTAAGAACAGCAAAAGCTTAATTAATGAAATTAATTTGCAGATATGCACATGCATACAAATAGCGTAATTTCGACCTGGCAACCATATCATCACATCACAGGCATACTTTTAGGCCGCGAAATGCATCATTAATCATTTTTTCCTACAAAACCTTATTAAGCCCATTAAGAGCATCAAACAAAGCCGTGGAGCGTGGCGCTGCGCCCGCGCAGGAAGCGTCGCGGTGACAACAATGCCCTATTGTGGCCCGCCGGATGCGCCCTGTTTCGATTGCCCATTAACTTGGTTAAATGATGCATAAGTCTCTTTTAGACACAACTCATACACACGTGACGATTGCTCAAAATTGTGAGATAACACCTTGTTCCCCGCACAGTCTAGTGCAAAAATGTCTGTGGCACACATTTTTGAAGGGTGAGGTAAATCCGTATTTTTGTTCTCGACTGTACATAACCAACACTGGAAGGGGTACGTATCTGAGGGTCATAATATCGAAAAAGTATTTGTCTTAAGATTATTTTTTTTAGATTTTTATAAATCTAACCTAACCTAAGGGGTTCTATACTATACGTTAATCCTGAGAAGTTTACGGTTTCAGAAAATAAACCTTTCAATGACCCATTCGATATTTTAATATATTCGATATTTTAACATTCGATATTCATATGCGTTCCCACTGGAAGGGGCCAGATATTTCCTACTTTAAAGATATTTCGATAAAGTAATTCAATACTTAACTGTCAGTTTCGAAATTTAGTTTCCGGAAAATAGGTACAATGATGAGCGAAGTATTAGGTTTAAGTATGTATTGGAAACTAGCTATTGCCCGCGACTTCGTCCTTGTAGAATTCGTTTATCGCTATCCCGCGGAAACTATGCAATTTTCCGGGATAAAACTATTCTATGTTCTTCACCAGGACTCAAACTATGTATATCGAATTTCATCTAAATCGGTTCAAAGGTTTAGACGTGAAAAAAGTAACAAACAAACCAAGAGACCTACAAAATTTGCATTTGTAATATTAGGGATAGTGTGTTTCAAGCCGTAATAAGATTAATTAGGCTTTTAGGCTATTGTGTAGATAGGTGTCACATCCGATGCGTTTGCTGACGTTCGCCGAATGTGTGGACCCAATTAAACGGTAATGGATACAACCTTTTGTATTTCAATATAAAGGAAAAATCGTAAATATAAACTTACTGACTTAAATTTGGAAGTAAAATGACCTTTCTAAAATGGAAACACTTTCAGAAACACTTCTGGAGATAACGTCAAAGTTTCTCTTTATATTCACAAATGCAGACATTTTAGAGAAAATAATGCAATTGGCAGTATTTTCATAACATTCACATGAGGACAATTGCTTTATTTAAACAAAAACGAGTGAAAGCAATCGCGAATATGAAAATGTATCGACAAATAAATCGAACGGCGGCCATACTGCAATCATCGCCCATATATAATCGGAATCGATTACAAATATCGATTTTAA
Organism: Choristoneura rosaceana; assembly: GCA_037349165.1. Taxonomy (NCBI): domain Eukaryota; kingdom Metazoa; phylum Arthropoda; class Insecta; order Lepidoptera; family Tortricidae; genus Choristoneura; species Choristoneura rosaceana. The sequence goes on from JAZBNJ010000036.1 coordinate 2,113,697, forward strand.
TTTATCCGTTTTCGTTTTCGACATCCGAGATGTTTATCGTCGGTATGATAAACGCCTGTCTAAATAATAAGTTTGTGCATTTTTATCATTTTAAATTGACTGTTTTAATCAATGCGTGTTATGTTCACTTTGTAGTGTCTAGAATCGAGCTTTTTTTTGCCTCAATAACTTACTTGCTTAATTAAATTACTTCCTTAATTCCTTTAACGGTTTTTCTTCATAATATTAGTATATAAAATACGATTACCTCGAAGGAATTACTTCACATTTCTCTAGCTTCTTTTGTAGTGCTGCCAACGTTGCCGCTTCCTCCAGAAATCATTGTTATCTGACATTAGTCCCTGTAATATTGTAGAAAGTCTGACATAGTTGTTTTTAGATCATTCTGAGTTAGGCGGTAAACAAAATAGCAATCGATTCACCGCAGCCCGTTCGGAATCGTTCCCCTAGGCGTACCGCTATTTGATACAAAAACCATCGATACTAGCAATATAGTAGTAATAGTAATGTAAACAAAGCCGCAGGTAGGAAATGTTACTCTGGCAGCCGGTGGTACAAGTTTCAGGAATATTTTTATGTTAGGGAACCTTTTAATGTTCCAAAGTCAAATATTAAAGAATAGATTGATTTATTTGGTGTTAAAAAAGTTTGTACATGAAACCTTAATCTAAATACAACAGTAGTTGATAAAGCACCAAAGTGGATGCCACTCAGCAAATGCCGATATTTGTGTTGCATTTTTGACAAATTCGTCCATTCATCAGCGAGCGATCTTGGTTCTAAATTGGGCGGTTAGTTTAACTGGCGCATTATCGTAGGTAATTGTAACTTCTATTTAAAGTCATATTTCAATTTAGGCCATACCAAGCAATTGTAAATGTCATAAAAATGTACCACCAGTTCGGAAAATCCTCTGGGGGCTACTGCGAAATTTGAAAATCGAATTTCATTCGTATCGTACCATCCTTCTCACTCTCGTATTAAGTAATATAATCGTCAGCGGGACGGCAAGATACGAGGTTCGAATTTTGCACTTCGTAGTATCATGTAGTATAAGGCCTGTTGAGAAGAACCCGACAAGAAACACATCGAAGTATATCTTATTTACAACAGATTTGCAATGTTATTTAATGACTTCCATCCCAAGTATTTAACACAACTAAATATTTAATACCTAAATCCTAAATATTGTTCATTGATATGGACCTCCGCAAAGTAAAATAATTCAACTGAAAATTACAACTGAATACGTTTTTAACACAGTAGATTCACTATTTGAATTTGAAGCTTCGCCAATGCGTATCCTTGCGTGAAAAATTATCTAACTGCTGATGAACACCGCATTTAAATCCGTTGCTAAGTAAGGAGCTAAGCGTGGAACCGGCGGGAAGTGATTTTAATTTTATAGTAAAGATAAAGTTCACAACGCTTCCGCTTCTAACTTAGCCTGTTGGACTTAATAGACCATTCCGTCACAGAGAGCGACTGCGGCCGCGGCCCGATTATCAATCGATTTTTCTCGCCAATGTTAATGCAATGTTGGCATTTCCTTCATCCACTGCATCGATATTCATATTCGCTTTGATCTCAATCTGCGGTAACAGGTTCTGTGTTAACCCGATCATATCAAACAGAGTAATGCAAATTAGAACGAGAAATTTATTTAATTATAAAATTACTAGCTTTTGCCCGCGGCTCCGCCCGCCTGGTATTCGGTTATCGCGCGCTGTTCCTTCGGGAATTGTACATTTTTCCGGGATAAAAAGTAGCTTATGTCACTCTCGGGCCCATAAACTATCTCTATGCCAAAAATCACGTCGATCCGTCGCTCCGTTACTGCGTGAAAGACGGACAAACGTACAAACACACAAACATACAAACACACTTTCGCATTTATAATATTAGTATAGTATATATAGTATAGTATAGTATGGATTAAGTGACCAAGCTTTGTTGAGGCTGAAACTTGAGGATTCATGTAGATAACACAGAATAAATAATTGTTCTCTCCTGAAAACTCTCGCGTAGCGATTTTCATTCAAATCGCTAGAGCCGGTTTCCCCGAAATAAAGCCAAGAATTGCTCATATAAAGCTATTTTCCAGAATCAAGGTCGAAAGTCGACTAGGAAATGTTAACAATCGCCTACGTTGCCATCAAAACAACACTTCAAAGTTAATCTGTTCCAAAAATGGTACAGATGTAACAATTATGGTAATATAATGGCCGGTTTCAGTTTTTTTTTTTAAAGATAAGTTGAAGATAAGGGGAAAAGTGGAGCGGCATTGAGGCGTGTGTCACATGCGTGCCACATACGGGACAAATGGCGCCACGCCTACCTCAGGGCTGCTGCTGGCTGGAAAGTGCTTTTAGATTTGTTTGTCCACATCTTTGCTTACCATCAGAGGGGCTGCGAAATTCGAAAATCGAAGTTCGTGTCGTGCCGCCCCCCTGTCACTAATATCATTTAATACGAGAATGACGGACGATACGCGTATTAGATTTTCGAATCCTAATCCAGCCGTGAAGCAGCAGTGCTTGCACTGTTGTGTTTCGGAGTGGAGAGTGAGACAGTCGGTGAAATTACTGGCACTTGAGGTATCTCACCTTTAGGTCTCTAGGTTGGCAACGCTGTTTATGTTTATGGGCGGTGGTGATCTTTTATCATCAGGAGACCTTGCTCGTTTGCCATCTTGTCAAATCCATACTAATGTTATAAATGCGAAAGTGTGTTTGTGTGTTTGTCCGTCTTTCGCGTCGAAACGGAGCGATGGATCGACGTGTTATTTTTATGTTGAGATAGTTGTTAGTCCGGAGGGTGACATAAGCAACTTTTTGTCTCTTTCTAACCCCCCACCCCCCTAAAATAGGGGGTGGAAGTTTGTATGGAGCTTTCCGCCAGTTTTTAAGGTAGAAAGCTAAACATTGGTATGCGGACTCTTTGATACTAACGAAAAATACGTAATAACGAAAAAAAAGCCGTGAGAAAAAGCTAGTAAAAGAATAAAATTAAAAAAAAAACCGTTAGACGCGCCAGCCCTGCGCGCATGCAAATCTCACTATGACAGACACGACCGAGCTTATTAACACTGAACACACGCGGACACATGGATTAGCCCACTAGTGGAGCGAGGGGCCCAATTATAGGGCTTGAGATTGAAGGGTTATAGAATAAGCTAGATCTTTGAGGTCAGGCTATGCGGATATATCTCAGGATGTGTCGCAGTATCACTGACGTTTCTATACATTAGAAGTACGTATCTACGAGTAGAATTTTCTTTGGCCTAATTTGTTTATAGCAAAGATAATGTCAGTTACATGTCTCAATGAATGGATGTTAGTTAAATGTATTTGAATATATTTTCACTTCTCATGCTCGTAAAGTTCATGCTGGGTCTAAGCGAAATAAAATGACTTTTTATTCTCTAGTGCATGAATTAAAATGTTCGTTTAAGACCAAGGCAAACAGCCACAAACAAAGAAGAAGCGTTGCTGCACATGCTACACACAACACATGAGTGGAAGCTCTTTTTGGTGACCTTTCGTTTCACCGCTTAATTTAGTCATATTTTTAGTTTTAGTTTTACTGATGGAACCACGATAAATCTATCTTTCTCTTCCTAACTTCGCATAAAGCTAAGCTCAGTCGTCGCGTGCGGTCCATAGCCCAGGATCACCGGCTCTTGGCGATTAACTGACGATCGATATAACGGATTGGGGACCCGATCGATCCCGAGTTCATATCGATAATCGGATTTTCCCTGATCATTGCCTTCGGACTGTTATGTCAAGGATCAAAGAGTGGGTGGTTTGACAAGCTTTTATTTAGTTTCACCTGTCTCGGTGTCTACGTGTCTGTTGGTAATCACATTTTACTGGTCGAATTTGACCCACTCCTAGTGATGTGGTAGAATTTCGTTACGTAGACGACATTGCGGCAACAGTCCTAAAAAAGTTTGAGTTACTTATGTCAAAATATTTTTCTGTTTTATTTTGATCAGTAAAGCTGTAGTGGCCTAGTGGTTTGAATCATGGCCTCTCAAGCAGAGGATCGTGGGTTCGATCTGGGGCTCGCACCTATCTTTGTGAAGGTATCATAATTGTGTTTTCCTTACACCTACATCAATTTTGCAACGGCTTATTCTCGACCAAACTCTTAAGGCGATTTAACCTACGTTTAAGTTCCGTTTGAAAACAACGATTAACCTTTTATTTTTAATCTACATGCCCAACTAAACCCATAGCCCACCCAAATGACAGTAAATCCAAAGCCAACGGTTCCCAACGCTGGGGACATAAACATCCCATCAGCATCGACACAACGGTTCGCGACTCCGTGACAAATTCGTAATGTCTGGTTCAAACTTAACCATTATCTTAGAGCTTCCTCTGCCCCCCGGCCTTTATGAACTTCAGAGAGTAATCAGGACTTTGTAGGGATGATCAGGGGTCAAGATGCAGTGGTTAGGATTCGTAAAAGGTGGAAGGCTAATTGTTTTGTGCGCCGCCGCAGATTTATGACGTCACGGAGTCTGATAGCTTCCGCGTCGTGTTTTCATTTACTTCGTTTGAGGGATTTTGCTATTCTATTTGTTTTTTTAAGTTATTGTGCGAAATAATTTATTGATTTAGATGAAATTCAGTAGGTACACAGATAGTTTCGAGTCCCGGGGAAGGACCTAGGATAGTTTTTATCCCGGAAAATTGCATAATTCCAGCGGGATAGCGGTAAAAGAATTCTACGCATTTATAATATTAGTATGGATAAATAACAATAAAACACAACAATACAACTGTTATTGCCAATTAAGGACAAACGCTCAACAGATAACAATCAATTAGAATCAACATTTAAACACAACTGTACACATAAAATCCAGTAAACCGCATTTAATTTGCCAACAATAACGTAAACTAGGCAATTGTCACAATTTGCAATTCCTAACTAACTGAAAACGGCGTTAGTTAATCGCAATAACAGTTATAAACCGGCCGTTATAAATAACCTTTGTATTTGCATGCGCGGGCGCACGGCCTTATAACTCATTTAGACTCTCGCGCAAATCCCGAGAGGAGACGTGGGGCAAGCCGTGTTTTGTGATGTAGGAAAGTAACTGTCAAAAAAAGGGTAAAGCGTTTAGTAGGTCGACTATGACACGTCCTTCCGTCCGTCCGTCGTTAGATAGACCTTTTGAAAAAGATTTTATTCTGTTATTGAATTTTTAACCCCCGACACAAAAAGAGGGGCGTTATAAGTTTGAGCGCTATGTATGTCTGTCTGTGGCATCGTAGCTCCTTAATGGATGGACCGATTTGAATACGGTTTTTTTTTTTATTTGAAAGCAGGGTTTCTAGCGATGGTTCTGGTTCTGGATCAGTCCTGTTTGATATATTGAACTTTGAAGTGACTAAGTCTTTTTTTACTGTTTTCTGTTTGACGTTTTCAATATCATTTCATTCGTAGTGAATTTTATTAATTTTGTATGCTATTTATTTTTTGTCTCTGAGATTTTAAACTTCTTTTTATTGTTTACTAGCTTTTGCCTGCGGCTCCCCCCGCGTGCTATTCGGTTATCGCGCGCTGTTCCCTTGGGAACTGTACATTTTTCTGGGATAAAAAGTACATAGGCATGTCACTCTCGGGACCATAATATCTCTATGCCAAAAATCACGACGATCCGTCGCTCCGTTACGGCGTGAAAGAGCAACAAACAAACAAACTCACTTTCCCCTTTAATAGTAAGGATTTATAGTGTTAATTGTGTATTGAGGGAATAAATAAACTAGCTATGCAAGGCGAGAGTCTGTACGAGCCATTATGAACTGCGACCGGTTGCAATATGTAGGCACAGATGTAGGTATGTTCGCGTAAGTATACTAGTCGGATAGCAGATGAGTCGGCAGCTTCGACGCAACTTTGATGCTGAATCGGGACGAGATAAGGAAGTTGTTTATGCGACGATTAATCGATATAAATAATAATAAATCCCGTAAACGGTCCCCTGCATTACAGACTAGGCATTGGCTATATCGACATCAAGAGGAATCAAGCGACCTGTCTATTTTAACGCAGACCAATAATATAGGGATGTTGACACTACCAATCAACTGATGTACTTTTTATGAGCTGTCAAAACACAACTCTCCCGTAGAATTTCAATTGCAATAGCGACTTATGACGTCATTATCCGCCAACTCAATCAACTATTTATTTGTTTTAAAGCAACAAAAAATCTAATGTTACAGTAAATCGAGAATTAATCTGGTTTTCAGGGCTAAAATAAAGCTTTTTTTTACTGGAGTTGTGCTTTCGAATTATTTTTTAATGGCGTCAACATCCCTATTTGATATTATTGTGTTGTCAAAGCAACGTCGTGCTTTCCCTTTCTTTATTAAACGAAATGTAATTGCTGTCGCATTTGGCTTCTGAAAGTTGCAGCTTTTTGACATCTGATCTATTGGCATTTATCATCGATGTATCTTCAACTAAACAGATGATTACGTCTGCAGTGAATGACTTGACAAACCGTGGTTTAGTCTTAACGAAACTTAGACATGGGCTAATACGAAACGTAATGCTGAGACGGAATAACTATTTAACAGTAACGGATTTGATTCACTAGTTGTAGAGTCGGTAGTGTTTGATTGCTTGAATAGTACGGTTAGGAATGTTCCCATTCATCGGCCATCTTGTATGGCTCCTAAAAGTTACGAGCGACAGACGCAACGGTCCCCACGTTTGTAAACACATGAATCATCCATGAAATTAGTCGAGGAAAGTTTCGAATGACATGGAAAATTCATCTCGTTTTTATGGTGTTGTTTTGTTAATAAGACACTTCCGGAATATCATGATTTAAGAGAAGTCTTTTCGTTCCATTCTCCATATAAACGTAGTCCCGGTCTCATTTGAAAACTAGGCAACAGAAATAGATGAAATTTTGTAAGTATGGACTAGACTTAATTATCTATGCCTGTGGTTTTTCAGATTTTCATATAAATTAGTAATATCAGAATTACAGGAGCTCAAGTCGACAAACAAAAGATGTCAACTTTGCACGAGAATTACAGACTATTAAAACATTTAAACAAAAGTCGAAATAACCACAGGCATAGAATATATAATGAAGATCTTGATTGTAAAATATCATTGATTTCTGTGCTATACTTTTCGTATAATATGAGGACAACGAAACCCAAAATTCAACCGCCCAAATCTTTTTGGAAACTTGCAAATCTGTAGTTTAGTGTGGTTTTCCCGTAATTTTTCCGTCATTTTCTCTTAATAAGTCCCACTGCACTGTTTAAAGAAAACTCTCCAAGAATAACATATTAATCCGTAAACAAAAACATTGACGGAATGTTACCGTATTCCTTGAGATTTTCGAACGCGCCCGTGTGACAATACCTTAATCGCGTCGCGTACGATGAATACTTGCGTCAAATTAGACCTTTTTCGGAGGCGAAAGTGCTGTTATAAATCCGATTGTCTCATTGTTCTTGCGTTAGATATCTTTCGTATCGGTCCGTTTGTTTGTTTCGGCGATAACATCTCACCTAGCCCATTAAGCACCTGGTCGCGTACGTTTGTCTGCGTGTGCACATAACTTTATAACTAAGGAATGATTTCCACTAAATTGATCATGGGAAAACTTTCAGAAAGTCAAAGTCAAAATCTCTTTTTTCAATTTAGGCTATAACAAGCACTGATAGCGTCAAAAATCTACTACCGGTTCGGAAAAAACCTGTTGAGAAGAATACGGCAAGAAACTGAACGAGGTATTTTTTTAAACAGATGCACAATATATATAAATGATATCTATATACTATACATATATACTTTCTGTATATGTATATGTATACAGAAAGTAAGACGAAAGTACATTTGTTAACTGTTATAACAAATACATAGACGAAACGATGGATGAAGAGAGAATGAGTCATTGCGGTTACGAATTGGGTACTGGCTCAGCATAATGCTGAAGCGTTTATAACACGCCCTATCGCTGATTTTTCAGCCAGCACTGTCGGTGATACTCAGACCGCTTTGCAGATATATTAAAACCTAATATTTTAAATACGGAAGTTTGTAAATCTGTTTGTTCCTCATCACGTCTAAACCTTTGAACCAATCTAGATAAAATTCGGTACACACATAGTTTGAGTCCCTGGGAAGGACATGTAGATTTTATTTCGGAAAATTTTAAAATTCCCGCGTAATAACGATAAACTAATTTTACGCAGACGGGGTCGCGGGCAACAGGCTAGTAGTAACTAAAGTACATTTGAATAGATAATTTGTAGATTATGAACTTTATTATGATTGTACGTATATGTGTAAACTCTTTATTGCACATAAAAATAAAATGCAAAGTAATACAAATACACATAAAGGAGAGCAAAGGCGTACTTGTCCCTAAAAAGGGATCTCGTTCAGCTAACCTAGTTAAGAGAAGACAATTTACTAAGTACTTAAGGTGACGCATTGCTAAACAATTAATCGAAAACAGAGCGTTTGTACCCCGCAACCCGCTCACACCCCTCTAATTTTTACGCGGCCTGCGTGTCACAGTCGACCGTATGTTACACTGACAGCGCCTAGACAGCGCGCTAAAACAGACAGAGACGTCTTAGAGTTGCCCTTACAACTTTTTTTTACTTTTTTGCAAATAGTTGGTATATTGGTTGGTTGGTTGGTAATAGTTGGTAATGCTTACAAGTATTTCTAACCAACTTCAAAAAAAAAGGTGGAGGTTATCAATTCGGTTGTATTTTCTTTTTTTATGTTTGTTACCTCAGAACTCCATTATTTATGAACCGATTTTTAAAAATTTTTTTTAGTTCGTCTAGGAATGCTCTCAATAAGGTCTCATAAGCACCAAATCAGGATCCGATGACTAGATTCTAAGGAAATCGAGGGAAGTATTCAAATATTGTAGGGACACCAATGGTAATTTCGATATATTTAGTAGTAACTTGTGCATTTGCTCTTGAAAATCATCATTTCATGAAATGGAACTGATGATGAAGACCACATTTGACCAACCGAGCTACTACTCAATAAGAAAAACTTCACGGGTTGGACTTCAATTACTTTAACACAGTTGCTAAGCAATTTAAATTCATCGTAATGCATATAGTAAATTTTATTAACTTGCAGTGTTTGTACGTATGTTGGTGTAAAATCTTGCAAGTGAATTTTTACTCACTTCTAGTGGTCTGATTGACGTGAAATTTGGGATAGGTAATATGTCGGGTGGATGACAGTGCAAGTACTTTTGTAACACAGTCAGCAAAATAGATTGTATTACAAATTAAATTTATAGATTTCGCCTGCCACCATTATATTGTCCATTTGATAGTAAGTAGATTGAGACCCATTAGACATAAGAAATCTCAGGGCCGTAAATGTAGGGAAGTACTGCAGAGCGAAAAGTAAATAATACAAACATACTGTTTTACAGGTAATTTTTTATATTTATCTTTTTTAATATTAATATTTTACTTATTTACACTTTACTCAGTTATTTATTTACCAATTTACATAATTTATATTTTAAGTTTCACTTATTTATATTTAAAAAAATATTATTTAAACAAACATTATTAACAGATCACACAAGCATTTATAGCCGTTTGTTAAATTTATTTATTTAACGATTTACATAAGCAGGGCCATCTAATCAAACCTGATGGTACTACTTTCCTTTTAGATCTACGACGAGATCTGCGAATGGCTGTATTTAATCAATAAGTTCTATAAGCAACCCAAAGAGGGCGTTGTTAAACTAGTATACAAGATTGTCTCTTAGAAATAAAATACTTTTTTTTCGCCATCACCGCCGGCAACGGTCGGCACCAAAAAATGAATCTGTATTTTATTATTCCCAGAATTAATTATTAATTATTATTATTTATTATTAATTACCCAAATTTAACACCGTTATTATTCGGAAACTGGCATAACATAATTTGAGTTGTCAACGTTAGCTATACACCGGAAACTCAGATTGCAATCATACTTTATTTTCAGAAACTAATTTCATTATAGATAATCTGCAATCCTCAAACACTTATGCTGAGAAAGTTTTACAAGTTCCATTATAAAATGATTAAAAACAATTATTTGCTGCTCCAAATCTTGATTTTTGGTCTCAATCTGCAACAAACGTTTATTTTACTCTAGATATTATAGGGGTCAACTTTTATTTAAGGTTCAACTGTATAATTTGAGTACAAAACAATACAAATATTCGTAACACCACAGATCAGTACGGTCAGCATCACAGTAAAAAAGGCAAACTAGAAAAAAAGCGGCCTATCTTTAAAACGAACCTTTTTAGAACCTAAGTACAATACAATACTCTTAACTCTTTATTGTAAACCAAAGTATAAGTACATTAGTTCACTGGCTTTAAGTTAACACAAAACTTACTGAATCTTGAGATACGTATTCTAATACTATGTCGAGAGATAAGTTATTTTTCTCACATTCTTTTTCTATCTGAATTTAAAAAAAAAACATTTTTACAAGTTTCAATCCATAAAATAAGAACTTTATTTTTCAGCTCACGTAAAAATTGTCAATAAAAAAAATACTTACTGTAGCTGTAGACCTACATGGTTTCTTCAAGGAGGTCCTTATTATTTTTATCTGCAGTCCTAAAATAAATTTTCTTATTTATAAACTTGAATTTGTTATTAATTATACTATATAACTATGTAGGTAGATAGGCGTTTTCAAAAAAACGTAAGTATACCTTTTCTTTCAAAATGGATTTAATTTTTTCATATAAATTTTATAACTCAGTTTTGTGACGCCCATACCGAGTGTATGGTAAATTATGCATAAATTTGATTTAGATTTAAGTATATTCTTGTTTTGATTTAAATTATTATTATTGAATTGAACTCTAATTTGACATTTTCAATTCTATTTTTTTTATTTTATTTGGCTGACAATTTATTGTAATAATATTTATTTTTTGTATACTTTTGACGATCCTTTTCTGAATTTCTTATAATTAACTGACATGTATTTATAATGTATTTTTTCAAAAGGTAATAAATAAATCTATCTATCTAATCTATAAAAAAACGTAACAAAACTGACATTTGCTTCTGATTCTGAGTAGGAAAAACGATATTTTTTCCTAAATTGAAAAAAAAGAATGAGTACACTTTTTTTGTGAAAACGCCCAGGTACATTTTGTAACTGCATACATTGATGAATTTTCTCGTTTTCTAGAGATAAAAACTAAAATGAAAAGATTTTAACTTAAAACATTGCTGAGGAGTTGGATATTCAAAATAAGTTTAAATTATCTAATAGAAACTCTTCCATAAGACACAGTTGTAACAATAATTACTTATAAACAATTATGTAATAAGATTACATTATTTTATATTCTAATAGAGACTGTATCCTGCAGACAAACTGCAAACAGTTTTGCAGGGCTATGTACAAAAAAAAGTATGTAAGATTGATGACAAATAAATAATTTCATTCGTTCATTCAAGTAAATACCTAGATCTTTAAAATTAATACGGATACATACCCTTGCATAAAATCGATTGACATTGTTTCATTTCCACCTAAATCTGAAGACAGCTCCATGACTTTATTTTCAGAACTTTGTTCTAACGATAATTTAACTTCCTGAAAGATAACAATGTACTTTATTATTTGTGAACTGCTTATTGAAATGTGAATAGTTTTCTAAGTATAGTCAATGGCTTTTTGTAAAAACACTGAATTGCAGTAATAATAAGTTAATGTTTCCGCGTACTTAGGTACTTGCAGTTCATTATTGGTTCAGTACGTGTATACTTTAGAGTATTTTTAACTATTAAGTACCTACCTACTTACCTATCTAAAAAGTAGGTTAGTACATAGGTATCACACAATATTATAAAACTAGAATCAAATAGGGATTATTACTGCAATGTTCTGCCGTCAGAATGCAGCACTAACACGAACCGTAATCGAATGCCTTTTAAAAGTCCGTAGGATGCCAAATATCACATTATATCAATAAAATTATTGGAAATAGGTATAGCTCTATCGTTATTATTATTATTATTATTCCCCTTGATGGTAGCTCTATCGTTACTTTCGATGTAAATAGCATATTATTTTGCTAGTGTGTCATATGTCATGACATGAACCGTCATGGCGACAAACAAGAACTGAAGTTGTCATGGCGGTTTGTTTACGGTTTGTGCCAGTGAACTGTAGAAATATAATGATTACTCACCTTTTCTGAGTCATAATCTTACATTGATCAATTAAACAAGCTTTCTTTTTTCCTTTTGGAAAATCCGACACTTATTTCCCATTTTTTGCTCGGTATTATTTTATATGCGATCGATGGTGCGTGGCAGTTCAACTAGCATAGGTCCGTCGCTGACAACGCCGGCGGCGGACTGAGGCTTGCGCTGAGGGGGGACTGATTTCATACAAAATACGAGCGCGCACTAGCTTATAATAAAATATCGTAAGCGACAAAACAGTTTTTCTTGTTTCAACTACAAATTACAATTAATAAAAAAAATATCCAACGATCATGTTGAAGTATGGGTTAAAACTAATTTAATATGAAAATTTGGAATCTTAATTTGATCTAGGTTGCCTGTAACAAGCAAATCTCTGCCATACAAGAGGTATCTTTGATATTTTTTTCTATGCTATAAAGTTTTACTAATCGTGTTTCGGCAACCATCAAAATGAAGTCATTGAAATGAAGAATCAGGTTTTCAAATATCACTTCGATATGTTTTGTAATTGCTGAGAAAACTCTATTTCCCTGGGACCAAAATTCCCAATTCGTCGTCTTAATTTACTTTTTAGTTTTTATATCCTTACTGGCTTATGCCCGCGACTTCGTCTGAAAGGATATAGGTTATCGCGCGGTGGCGCCTTCTACCGCAATAAAAGGTATCCTATGTTGATCCTTGGGGTTCAAACTACCTATACCAAATTTCATCAAAATCGGTTCAGTGGTTTAGACGTGAAAGCGTAACAGACAGACAGAGTTACTTTCGCATTTATAATATTAAGTAGGGATTTTAATTAATTTTGGATTGTTACCTGAAATTATGACTTTCAAGCTTATAGATGATCAATTCATATTTGCTGGGCAAGAATCTTATCCAAGCCTATCTTGCTCCATGTGACTGCGTACGGGTGCGGAATCCCGTTGCAGGGCGGCGCGGGCGCAGGTCTATTTTCGAGACGGCGACGGTCGTCAACCGCACTGTTTCGAAGTCCGCAATGCGCCGGCGCAAGCGAGAGACGAATGGCTGCAAATCGTCTGGGATACACGGAAAAAAGGATGTCTTAGATCAAGACAATACAATCTTGGTCAAGACAATATTTCGTTTATAGCTGGCCGCCATATTGTATTGCATGTAGACAAATATTGTCCTGGGTTAAAACTATTATCTTACGAAAGTAATTACTTGGATTTAAACAACATTCCTGAGACTATGAATATTCTTGGTCAAAGAATTCCTTTTTTTCCGTACGGGCGATGAAAATCTACAACACATTGGTGATTCACACATACGTGAGCTGGTCTGTCGCGATAGCTTTTCGTAATTGTTTTAATTCCACTAAAACGTACAAGTAAAAAAAAGATCAACTGTTCTGTGACGCAAAATGTCGAGTTATCTGAAAGAGTGCCAAGTTAAACACTGTTAAATCCAATTCATTAAATAATTCCATGTAAATTAATAAACAAGTCAGAATACAGCGTACATACAAATGGACATACACTTAAGGTGTGGTAACGTCTTTCCGAACTAGAAACTAAAGATCGGTTTTCTTTTTCTTCCTTATTTGAATCTTCAGGTAAACGAAGTTAACCGATGTGTCCCGCGCAACATTATTCTGCTTGTACTGTCTCCTGTACTGTATAGTCAAGTTTTCGGTCAGCGCCTCTAGCGGAACGATTACGATGTTCGTGTTTCCATACAAATTGAGATTTTAACGAACGCGATCGAGGCGTATTTTGTAACCGGAAACTTATAATAAGGGCACTGGTGTTTACTTACCCGTTTGCACTTGTTGACCCGTTTGGTGGTAATTACCACCATCACTTATCACTTGCGCCAGCGCAGACACATTTGCATACCGCTAGGATAACCACCGGGTCAGGCGCATGATAAATACCACGTCTTCGGACCAAGGTCAAGGAGGAACCGATTAATAGGATTGGATTGAATTAGTTGTAGGAGTTGAGCGTTGCGAGGGTGTTAATGTACGCAGAGTAACTGTCATACTGGAATAGCTACGTAACAATTATGCTTCCGTTATTTATTTATTTTTATTCGACTGGATGGAAAACGAGCAAGTTTGTTTCCTGATGGTAAGAGATCACCGCCCATAAAAATCTGCAACACCAAGAGTATTGTAGATGCGTTGCCAATAATTTCACCGGCTGTCTTACTCTCCACGCCGAAACACAACAGTGCCTACTGCTTCACGGCAGGATTAGCGAGCAAGATGGTGGTAGCAATCCGGGCGGATCTTGCAAAAGCTGCAAACAAAAATAGGAGAAAAAAAAGAGCATTACGACTGCCCTCCTAAGCCAAAAGGCGCTATCTAAAAAAACATTCTGGAGTTATAAATAAGTACCAACTGAATGAGAGCTATGCTTGGGGTTTCTCTACGGGATCGAATCAGAAATGAGGAGATACGTAGAAGAACAAGGGTCACCGACATAGCCAAACGAATTAGCTCGTTGAAGTGGCAATGGGCAGGCCATATAGCACGGAGAGCAGATGGCCGTTGGGGCCGAAAAGTTCTCGAGTGGAGGCCGCGGATCGGCAAGCGCAGCGTGGGACGTCCACCAACGAGATGGACGGATGACCTGGTTAAAGCCGCGGGTTCACGGTGGATGCAGGCCGCTGCCAACCGAAGCAACTGGAGGTCTATGGGGGAGGCCTATGTCCAACAGTAGACGTCCTACGACTGAGATGATGATGATGATGATGACCTACTGAATAAATATTGTTTGGTTCATGATGACATTCTGCATCACATGGTATAAAAACTCAAAACTATTTTTTTGAGGTATCACCTTTGAGCTTACTTATAATGTTTCTCTTTTCAAATCAATTTCAATATGCAGCTTCTTCGAAAAAAAAAAACAGAACTCCAATCGAAGCAAAAACTGCCAGTTACTAAATACTTCAGTATGCTAGTACACCCTTTACATATAGCTTCCGTCTAACCGATGACGTGGCGACTGATAACGACAACCATCGCTTAATCTCACTTCTAACCATCTAACTACCGAGAAAAAACCGACCACCATTGAAATTCCAACTCTAACAGTACAGTAAATGGTAGTAATTAAACAGCGGGGATTAATCTAAAGGCTCACTTAATTGCTAGTGTTAATGAAGTGTTAACTAATAGTGCTTGTCAGTATGAGGTATGGTTGAGTGTATTGGTACAAGTCCCGTGTGGAAATGCGCGCTTTAATCCCGCAACAGGAGGTATTAGTCCGTTTCTGACTTGTAAATTATAAACGAGATTTCAAGCTAGTATTTATTGTTAGTGAAACTGATTATTAATTTATTAGTATTGCAACATTGTATGTAGGTATATGTTTGAAAATGCAGTGATTATTCATTTGGGCGGTAAAAGATTCTTCATCACTTTTGCTCTGAAAGAACTGCATTTAACTTAAAATCCGTGTTGTAAATTCGATTTACGTCTAGGATGTAAGTCAATTTAAAAATCGAATGGTGCTCTTTTGTATTCACGAACTGTGAAACAAGGAGATTGTAATGCGTATACTTACCTGCAAACCTTCATGCTGGCATAATGCTGCTGGCCAGTGCTGGCTGAATGTGCCAAAGCCAAAGTCCGCGAGGTCATTAAAAAAACAAAAGACGGTTTGGCGCGACAAATTTTCTTCCGCTCGGTTACAAATTGCGTTTATATTTATAACGGTTTTTCTTTATTTCCTCGCATTTGTGATGATTTATCAATCTACTTATTATTGTTTTATTTGCGTTTTGCTTTTTACCAGTTTTCTGATCGTAGATTGAGTTTACGCTGATCTTTAGAGATTATAAGTTTGTAATCTATTTAACACAACAGTTGCGAAATTACGATCACCAGGTACACACTCACACACACACGAACAGGACACAGAGCCTCGAACACCGTACGAAGCGGTTCGCATCATCTTTCATAATGCAAACCGTTAAGGAGCTCCCATCATTTGTGTGCCCGGATAGATAAAACCTAGGCTCTTCAAGGCTAGAATGAATAGGCTGTTAGCCTGTTACTGATCAAGTAAACACCTTTGGCCTCATCTGTACTTTTCATCTGGTGAGATAAAGGTCAAACGGGATTCACGGGTCAGTTTCGACTGTTGCTTGAAAA
This sequence comes from Choristoneura rosaceana, assembly GCA_037349165.1. Classification (NCBI taxonomy): domain Eukaryota; kingdom Metazoa; phylum Arthropoda; class Insecta; order Lepidoptera; family Tortricidae; genus Choristoneura; species Choristoneura rosaceana. Next base: position 2,130,098 of record JAZBNJ010000036.1, read on the forward strand.
GCCCACCTCTAAAAACCCCTGGTCCACGATCAATAGGCTAGACGACTAAAAAAAACTGTTTAGTCCGTCCGGTGGATAATTTAGAAATATTGTGCACATATTGTGCTCATTGATAAACAAAAAATGACGAGGATACAGTGCTTAGAAGTTTCAAGCGATGTCACTATATGGAAGAATTTTTACCTTACAGTGACGTCACAAACCCCCTTTCCGGAAGTTTGATGATAACCTTTGTCGATTTTTAAATAAATAGATAAACCAAAAAATACGTGTCCCATATTTTTCCATAATCTAACTGTCGGACTAAATCCATACTTACAATGCGAAAGTGTGTTTGTATGTTTGTCCGTCTTTCACGTCGTAACGGAGCGATGGATCGACGTAGTTTTTGGCATAGAGATAGTTAAATGGGTCCGAGTGTGACATAGGCTACTTTTTATACCAGAAAAATGGAACAGCGCGCGATAACCGAATACCACGCGGGCGGAGCCGCGGGTAAAAGCTAGTAGAATAATATATTTTTAACCCGGTCGTCGTCCCTATTACTGATTCTGTCTTTTCTTCCACAGCCAGACACAGTGCCGCAAGCCAGCATCGACATGACGACAGTCCTGGAGGTGAGCGAGGCGGATTCCGTCACGGGCCACCAGCACAGTCTGGCGGTGACGGCTCCGGAGCGGGTCACCTTCGTCAAAGGCACGTGCCGCGAGGAGGCACGCTGGTGGGCTGACGTGCTGAGTGTCTACCCTCGGAGCAAGGTAAGACTATTCATCAGCCTATAGCAGCCGATTGCACATGCATTGCAATGAGCGAGCACCCATGAGGCTGACATGATCACCTGGTGTTCAAAGTCAAAAAAAAAAGAAAAAAAAACCTAACCAACAAAAAGTTGGAAAACCCCGCCAAATTTGTAAATTGCAAAATTGCAAATTTGTTGGCTTTAGCTTCAAAGTTCAATATCTCAAAAACGGCTAAAGGGATTTTGATGAAACTTGTTTAATAACTATCCCTGGAAAACCTGACCAAATAAAAAAACGCATTCAAATCGGTCCACCCGTTTAAGAGCTACGGTGCCACAGACAGACACACACTTACACACACACATAGACACAAATAGGACACTCTTTTTGCGTCGGGGGTTAAAAAAGCTTGCATTAAAAATGAAAATCAACGCGAAACCACAAAACGATCTAATATCATTTAATGCCATTCCTGTTTTACTAAGCCTGTACGTATGCCCTTACCAGTACAAGGAAGATAAGACTGATTCTGTATTTAGATGGTGTAATAAAGCAATTTCTTTGAATAACCTACCACTTATGTTCTGGAGTTCTTAAAGGTTGGATTAAGGCTCGCCGCGGAATGCAAGCTTTATTGTTCTTAATTGGTATCATTATGATGACTTAATCTACAATTAATTACGAGGTTTCATTTTTAATTAGACTGTTAAGTTAATACGCCCGATTAGCCGGTCAGAAATGTCGGACTTTCGGTCGACGTTAAATTATGGTAGATATACTGAACGGCAAAAAATCTATAAATGGCTCCCGTGCCATTGTACTCAAAAGGCTGACAGAATAAAATTCTAATGCTAATTCTAAAAAATATACAATCATTTGAAACTTTATGTCAATAAAGAAAAGTTGACATTTGCTTAGAATAAAGTAGTTTCAGTACACTAAACCTTAGGAGGCTGGCAATTACGGGAGGCAAAGACCTGTCAGTAGCACTTCGCACCTCCCTCCCCGTCTATAATTACCGTTCCAAGGCTGTGGTCAGTGCCAGCAATTTCACCACGGCCCTGCACACATTACAGGCACTAAGGAAGCGCCAAAACACCGTGTTTACATATGTAATGCTCGTGTATACGTGCCTTGACTCAAATGAGTCTGCGCAAGGGCAACAACATCTATGTACCATTTTGTACAACGGCGAAGCATCCATTTCTATGGATGCCCTATTACCACCGGTTTGGCCAATATTCGCACACCTAGATCAAAAGCGTATCAACTGAAAATGATACACCATTTTAAATTAAATCTTTCAGGAAGTTAATAAAGCCTAAATTAAAATGTTGTATTATTCCAAGTTGATACGCTTTTGATCTAAGTAGGTGTGATATTGTTATCTTGTTCTGAGAGGAGGCCTGTGCCCAGCAATGGGACGTATATAGGCTGGGATGGTGACGATGATAACAACAAGAACAAGATGTAGGCGAACGTTGCCACGCCACTGATCTGTAGTAATTTTACCCTTTTTCTAATACTAAAAAAAACGAAGTATAGACGTCTCCGTCGGCTTACTGTAGGAAAACGTGTTATACTGTGGCAATCTGCGCGTTAGCATAAAAGTGTAAAGCTATTATTACCATTTGGGAAAATTCAGACTATCGTAAATCCTAACTAAAATATAAGAATAAATGTCATCATCATCACATTAGCCGTAGTTCAGTGTGTTCTAGTTTCTGTATAATTTACAATAACAATACACTACAAAAGTGGTGTATTATAAGAACTACTGAACTGAAGAACTACTGGTACTGAAGAGTAAGATTATGTTTTGTCTGTGTTAATTTATCAGTTCAACTGAACCGTAAAAAAGGTAGAGCGTGATTGTATTACTCTCCTTGAATCAAATCAATTTGTTTAACTATTTCCGCTCAAATCTCTGCTATCCTATACTTTCTTTGAGTGTATACTTGTCCAAGGATAAGACCTGTTCCTATTAGCTAACAGTAAGGAAACATCAACGTCATAAAATCAAAGATAAGCTGACTGCATCATCTCTAATGGCTGCTTGAGTCAGTAACCTTCCACGGAGATATATTTCGCAGATAGCGTAAGTCTCAACGTGTTTGCAGTTCATCTAGTAAGTGGTCATTTCTATCTACCGTTTGTACCTTGAGTTTATCTCTCCGATTTGAACAAAATGTGGGAGGTAGACTCAGTCCTTAATTCTGAGTAGGAAAAACGGGGTCTCCAGATGTGTCCCCAAAATGCTGTATGGATGGTTTAGTAGATTGATAACCAAGGGTGGAAAGTGACCCATTTCACCGAGATATTTCTGGCGCTCGAACGAAGTGAGAGCGCCAATAGTTCGAGGGGAAATGGGTTATTTCACCCGAGTTAGACACTCTACTTTTCATTTCGACTGTGAGGAAACTAAAATACTACAAAAAAACGAGAATAATAATAAATTGAATTTACTTATACCTATCCAACCTCCAGCGGTACCTTTTCGACTGGCCACTTGCCATGGCCGACTATAAAAAAAAACGAGTTGGTCACGACGTGCATCTAGATGGCCATGCCGAAACGTGAAAAAAAAAACTCATTGACGTAACTCAATTATCTTCGATGTCGTGGCTAGTATAAATAAATGTACAAAATGATATAAGTTATAATTACGATATAAATTAATAAGATATAAATAAATTAAATTTATTTATATCCAACCTCCAACCTTTTCATACATTGCCTTACTCTTTGCATACTGGCCACTTGCCGCGGCCGACTAGACTGTAATCGAGTTGGCCACGATATGACCAAAGAGCTTATAATTATACAAAACTGGAGGTTGCACGCCGAACCAAGAAGTTTGACTTTTATTACGGATGTTCGGCGTTCAACCTCCAGTGTTGTATATAATGTTCTTGGTCACGACTTACATCTAGATGGCCATGCCGAAACGTGAAAAAATGCCTATCATGGCATTATGGCGGGCAGCAGAATAGAGGAAAAATTTTAAATGTTGATATTCTGTAATTTCGAAAAAAATAGACCAATTGTAGAATGTTTTTAATGTGAACCTATTAAGATCGTAATAAACATGTCGTTTAATGTATAGCTGAATTTAGATTACTGAAAAGCTTTTATTTTAATAATATGGCGTAACTCAATTATCTTCGATGTCGTGGCTAGCCGAAAAATTAAAAAAAAATTACTTTCCACCCTAGAGGAGGAAACGCAATTTTCCACCCGCCTATCTACCCATGAAAATTAAACTTTCCGAACACGAGAGATGAAAAATAATTTTCGTAACAAATCGAACCCATAGAATAGAAGAAATAGAGAGAGGCTTTCCTTTGACTTAATGCAAGGACCCACTTGCAGGTAAAAATAAAGCTTGACACTAAGCCTAACGCTAACTCGAGATTTATGTGTTTCCAGCAAGTGGAACGACTTTTCTAGTGATTTATTTATCAGTGTTTTAGTAATCCCCCTACTTTCATATTAGGGATTGCAAAAATACCGCAGGAAAAACCGCGGGTAAAGCTAGTTTTTACTTTAATGCGAAAGTGTGTGTATATGATAAAGTCGCTCACGGTCATGTATTTTCCGAAGCAGCCAAACGATAGCGAGTTGTTACACGGTACAGCGCCATCTAGTGGTGCAATTTGAAATGAAATGAAATTATTTTTATTTGCGGAATATGGGCTATACAGGGTGTTATGACATTACTAATAAACTCAGCCATATTCTACTTAATTTTAAGCATGCAAGCTTTAGCAGGTATGTAAGTACATTTTGTTCATGGTTCTTTAAATTAACAAAATTATTAATATACTTAACTAACAGTTGTAAGTCCTAATATTAGTAACCATCCATGGACATGTGTTCGAATTGAAGATTATTTATTGTTGTTAATATTAAAGAGATTGATAATTTATTCTAGCAACGGGAATAGCAGTCATGGATAAACATCCATACTTAATATTATAAATGCGAAAGTGTGTTTGTATGTTTGTTGTTGTTTGTCCGTCTTTCACGCCGTAACGGAGCAACGGATCGACGTGATTTTTGGCATAGAGATAGTTTATGGGCCCGAGAGTGACATACTTTTTATTCACGCGTGATAACCGAATACCTACCACGCGGGCGGAGCCGCGGGCAAAAGCTAGTTTACTTATAAATTAGAAAATTTCATATTCAGAAACTCTTTTGTTGAATAAAAGTTTAGTTCACATAGTATTTATATACTGTGACATAGTTATTAGTTCAAATAAGTACAATATCTTTTTGAACTGGTTCAAGGCAAGATCCTTTATGTCTCTTGGAAGTTTATTACATGTAAGTACCCTCTAAAATCTAAACCGGTGGATGGAAAATTTTTAAAAATTCAGGATGATAGTAAATCAAACTTACAAGAAAAACCATAACGGTTAAGTTTGCTTGAAAATTATTAGTAGTTTAAAAGTAAACAGCAGCCTAAAGCAACATCTGCGTCTATTTTTAGCAACACACTCATACACTCATTACTTAACACACATCAATCAGGTTAAACTACAAGCATGTTCATTGACCACAGGAAGCTAGCACCGGTTTTTGCGATACAATACTGGTTGACAAAGCCATTGTCTCCGTTTAAAAGGACGTATGTCCATTTAAATCGCACGCAGATACGCCCTTTTTGTTCGGACGTGTATATAGTAGACAATGCGGTCGTCGCCGTGACGGCACACGCGTGGACCAGTCCTGGTACCCTTGGTTTGCTCGTGTTGTAGTTAAATAATGTGGGTTTCATTGATCCTTTAGATTTGCTGTTATTTTCATCTGTGGGTACGAAATGGGAGTTTAATTTTGATAGAATAAAATTGACAAACATTTGGTCAAGCTATGCAAAAAGTCTCGCCTCCGTTGAACACATATTTGTAATCATCATGCTGTATATTTTCCCGCTCTGCCTCCGCTTGGAAAATAAAAACAAAGAACGCAAACGCAAATGGACGTAGTTTAACAAAAAGGATCTAAAGCACTGTCATGTTATGTTTAAGTTCGCTTTTGTTCGTGCTGAAAGTAGATTCAAAATTAAAAAATAAATTATTGAGGAGTAGATCCTTTTGTTAAACTACGTCCAACTAACTATACTTGGTTTAGATAGGTTTTAACTAAATGTAAACAAATTTCAGCTGCCAGATTTGGTACATTCAAGGATTTTTAACATTTTACTTATCAATCACTGTAAATATAAACGAGACAAGGTGTATTCAGTTCAGAAATGACAGTTTAATTTGGCTATTTCATATTTAAGACACCAATTGACGTTTGTTTTGTTTACATTTAGCTAAGTATTTAATCAGACCAAGTATAAATCCACAAACAAAACCACAAAAAAACACTATATTCATAATCTGGGCATGTGACGTGTTTCATCTCTTTTCGAGCACTCCGACGGTCTTGGAACTTGTAAATGTTCTCCGAAAAAACTCTAAACTTCGCTCATTCACCCACATACTTTATTTTTAATACATAGTTACGACTTTTTATCATAAAGTTAGGTACATGAATGAGTACTTCAGCCACAGACATCAATGGCTGTTTTTCTAACCTACTTCTTCAATTCCCTAACCAAGTAAACGTATAACAAACGAAGCACTTTAGAATAATCCCAATGTCATAAAATGCTATTAATTCCAATCGCGGCCGATGCCGTGCCGGCCTGGCTACGATTAAACCTGCCTACCGATTTTCTAATACATTGCGTGTATCCCCAGTCGCCTGTTTTACATTGAGCGTGACAACCGCGCAATGAATAGTGGATCACTCTATGCCGCGTGGTAAAGTGAGAGACGCACGCGCAAAAAACGCCGTGACGGCTCTTTGAAGCCCTGTCATGTCCTGTTAGTGCCTCTGGTGATATGTAAAAAAAAAAGACTTATGTATTATTCGATCGCATCCAAGTGTTATGGCAGCGAGATGCAGACAGATTTCTGTCTCTACCACATATGTGACTGGCATTAGGTAAGGATGAGAATATCTTCGTGTATTCCAGCTTTGAGGGGAAAGCTGGGGAAAGAATAGCGATTTGTCTCTTACAATACAAACGACGAAGAGTACCAACACTCCTATTAGAAATATCGATTATTACAATTATTTATATGAAGTACGTGGTGTCGGGTTAGAATAACACCTCTCCATTTCTTCCGTGGATGTCGTAAGAGACGACTGAGGATATAGGTTATATAAGGTATACCGTAGGCGACAGGCTAGCAACCTGCTACTGCAATTTTGCAATTTTCAACTTACCAATTCTACAATATACAACTGCCGCTTTAAATCAGTGACCTATTGTACCGTTTTTGTCAAACTTAAAACCTAAAATTGCGAAAAGTGGCTCCGAAGCGGTAACGTTTCGTGTGCTCTGCCTACCCCATTTGGGAATACAGGCGTGATGTTTGTGAGTGTGTGATTTATATTAAGTATTTAAGTAGAAGGGATTACTCCGAAAACAGCGTGCTTTCAATGAGAAGCTAGTAGTAAACTAGAAGTCGTGAAGCACGCCCGGCTTTTAAGTAATTCCAGATAATCAGGTCTAATAGCGGACGATTTCCTTTGTCGGGTTCGAAGCTGCCTGAAGATTATAATAGTAAATTGTTTCAAAATCGCTCGTCAACTTCGCCCCCGGAACAGGTACGCTAAGGTCTTTTAGGCTACGCACTGTGCGGTTAGCCGCTCGGTTTCGCACCGTCTCTTTCTCAAGCGATACTTTGAAGAGGGACGGCGCGCTAAAACCGTGTGGCTAACCGCGTAGTGCGTACGTAGCTTTAGGGCCTTTGCACACAGCGTTAATAGTTGTAAATAAACAGGAAAGCGGGCAGAAAATGTGGGATCTTTCTTCTTTTTTTTTAAACAGTATAGGCTTGCGGTTGGCCACAATCACGCCTGATGGAAAACGAGGATGAGGCCTACGATGGAGCACGCTTGCCTAGTAAATGCTCATTCACCCTAGACTTGAAAGCGGCCAAATTGTAGCGTTCAGGAAACACAGTCGCAAGCAGAGGGAATTCCACTCTTTTGCTGTGCGGATAAAGGAAGAGTGAAAACGCTTTGTGCGGATCTTGGGAATACTGACAACATAAGGGTGGAGACCCCGCCTACTTCTGATCGATCTGTGGAAGAAAGGAGCAGGTGGAATAAGGTCGTGCAGTTCCGAAGCACATTCTCCGAAATGTAGCCTGTAGTATACCGACAGGGAAGCCACTCTTCTGCGATGACGAAGGCTCTGACGACAATAATCTGTGTCGCAGGCGACGCCGATGAGCCTCTTTCCAAAGCAGCTAGCTGATATTCAGCATAATCGTCCCAAAGGTGGCAGCAATACTCCATGCAGGATCGGACTTGGGTTCGGTAAAGACCAATGAGCTGGTCCGTAGCTTCAAAGCTATCTCTACAAAATAATACAACACTATAGAACATCATAGCATTAAAGGACATTTTCTCATAATAAAAGCTTGGCCGGATTTACGTTTTGACACTATGATGTTCTTTCTTTCTTTCTTACTATGATTCAGATTCATCTTTTCTTTTCTGCGGTTGCTTAAATGATACAAGTATCAAAATCTTAATAAACTTTAAAACAACCTAATACTTTGATTAAGAACATGCCTAACCTATGGGCAGTGACTCATAATTCAAACGAAGCCGTGACTGAATTTCAGCGTAAAATCTAAACGGCCACATTTTCCAGGTCACTCGAACATCAACAAGCCGTCATGTGGACGCGGCCTTATTCTCATGGACCGCGAAGTACTCAGCTTGTATCTTTATTTTTAAAATGCATTAAAAAAACTACGTAATAAAAATGTCAAATGAGAAGCTTAAAAATTGCCAAAGTTTACTTGTTTGAAAAAGTTTTTGTGAAAAATTTATTTTTGATACATTGGCAACCGAGTTTCGCCCGGGCTATAGATAACTCGAAATCACACGTTTTCCCAAATAAAAGATTCAGCGAAATCGTCAAGGACCAGAGAAATGGACATACAAACCCCCGTTTAATTCTATGGTAATTTCAGTAATTTTAGTTTTTTTTTTTTTTTTACTTTTTTTAACTGTAGGTATTTTTATAATATGTATGACTTGTTCTAGTGCATAATTTATTCGTGTTAATGGAATAAAGATATATGACTATGACTATGACATACATACGCTCCAAAGACCTACCCCTCCTTCGGGCAGTCGGGTAATAAAATCACTGTCACGAAATGGTCACAAATCAGCATAAAGCCTTGTAATTTTCTCTGTGTACCTGTTTTCTGTCTCGATTACTTATTTCTGATGTAGGTACAATAAAGAGTATTTGTATTGTATTGTATTGTAAAGCCGCCCTAACGAACGGCGCTGGTCTAAAACGTGAATAAAACTATTTCATAACCTTAAAGAAATCCTCGCAGAATACTCCCGTTGCGGCTGCGCAAGTAACCCGACGCTAATTGCGCGCCCCATTTACAATCGGGCCGGGTTCCTGAAACCGACCGCGGCCCAAATGCGAGGTTAGGTGACGGAGGGTCATCGACCGAAACCAAGTCGGCAATAGAAGGTATTCTTGGTATAATCAAGTGCAGTTTTTAAATAAGTACTAACTTTTTTTTTCCTATATAATTGCATTGTCCGCTTTAAGCGAAACTTTTTCCCACGCACGACTGTAGTATGAAACCAGCTTCCTGTGACAGTGTTTCCGGAGCGGTATAACTTAGGGATCTTGAAACGAGCCTATCAGTCTCTCAAAGGGCCGGCAACGCACCTGTGATAACCCTCGTGTTGACAGTTGTCCATGGGCGGCGGTGGTTGCTTCCCATTAGGTTACCCCCATGCTCGTTTTCCCCTCTTATATATAAAAAAAAATTGTCACAAAACCTAGTTACTTAACTATATAGAGGTAGTGCTAAAGTCGATTTCCAAGATAAGACTTAGGGGGCTGTTTCACCATCCATTGATTAGTGTTAACTGACGTTTAAATGTGATGCCGTCTCTATTTGTTTTGTTCGAATAGACGGAGACGGCATCACATTTAACCGTCAGTTAACACTAATCAATGGATGGTGAAGCATCCCCTTGGACTAATACGGCAAGTTAAATAAAAGCTTGTAAAAACCGGTCAAGTGTGAGTCGGACTCGCTCACCGAGGTTCCATACAGATTCGTTGGTTTGTCAAAATATGACGCAAATGTCATGCCCCTCACGGTACTAACGCCATCTAGCGATATTCTTATAAAATCCTCGTTAACCGACTTTCTTCACTTTGACGCATGTTTGGCTGAATCCTAATTTGGTGCGTACTTATCAGAAGAGCTACTCCGAAACACAACGTTCGAAGTTCGTGTCGTGCGGTCCCTCTCACACTTATACTATTTAATACGAGAGCGAGAGGGATCGCACGACACGAACTTCGAACGTTGTGTTTCGGAGTAGCCCTTCAGAACGGTGTACTGCCGTTTCGCCAAAATATTTTTCGCCAAATTTCACTTCCCAAAAAACTTTTCGCAATAGTTTCATTTCCCAAACGAATCTTTGGCATATTTATATTTCGCATTTTATTCATTTGGTCAAATTATCATTTGGCATAATTTTAGTTTGTCAAATTTTATTACGACAAACGTTTATTAAGCAAACATTTTATATTGGCAAATATTGTATTCCAAAAAAATGTTTGTTCAAAATGACATTCGCACAAACCAACTGCTACCAGAAAAGTAGCTTATGTTAGAACTGCGTCTTCCACAGAAACGGACTGCTATCAGAAAAGTAGATGAGGTTAGACTGCGTCCCCCACAGAAAACGGACTACTACCAGAAAAGTAGTTTAGATTATAGGTTAAAACTGCGTCCCCCGCAAAAACGAACTGCTATCAAAAAAAGTAGGTTAGGTTAGGTTAGAACTGCGCCCCTCCACAGAAACAAACTGTTCCCAGAAAAGTAGGTTATTTATTATGTCATGCGATATTTTGGGAAGAGTACATTATGCCAAACGATACATTTTACCAAATATTACTTGGCAATATGAAACATGACTAAGTAATTATTTGCGAAACAATAATTTGCCAAATAAAAATTTATTAACTGTAAATTTGCGATAAGTTTTTTTGCCAAATAATAATTTGGGTAAAATTTTTTGGGATGTGATACTTTGGGAAAAGTTTTTTGGCCATACATTAGTAATCCCTTCAGAACCGATTCTCAGACACATTGAAGGATTTACGACTAAGGCGACGGCATCTGGTCTCTCTTGAAGTCGTCACGACCCAGGCCCTACCTACAAAGTGCAAAATTCGAACTTCGTATCATGCCGTCCCGCAGACTCTTATATTTTTTAATACGAGAGTGAGAGGGACGGTACGATACGAACTACCATTTTCGAGCTAGTAGCCCCCAGATGGTAAATGGAAACGTGGACATTTCTTAGTGATTGCTTCATTAAACAACATTGTAGGCAGTTAGGTTCTGTTCTGGCATACGTCCATTCCATGCATGTCAAAGGATCAACTATACACCACACCGGTGCTCTAAATTCGCTGACGCACCGTAAATGCTATTCCGTGCCTAACACAGCATCATGTTTTTTAGGGTTCCGTAGCCAAAATGGCAAAAACGGAACCCTTATAGTTTCGCCATGTCTGTCTGTCTGTCTGTTCGTCCGTCCGCGGCTTTGCTCAGGGACTATCAATGATAGACTTCTATGGGAGATAGTCCAAAAAATATATATTTTTTTTTGTACCATTTTGTCGGCGTAGTTGACATATATATTCGTGAAAAATTACAGCTTTCTTGACTAGTATAAATAGGGTGTCAAATGGATAATATATTGTCATTCGCCCAGCAACCGTTGTTGGATTCGCCTCAAGGACAACGGTTAAACATCAATTAACGATTTTAATGAAATATCTTTTACAGTTTTAAATGAAATCTTCAGACAAACTTCCTGTCTGCCAGATAGTCGCCGCGAGCGGAGTTGCCGAGTGCTTAGCAATTATGATTCATTGAATAGACGACCTATTTCCTATGTAAGTACGGGCATTGTCGACACACTGACCCGGTCTTGAACCTGTTACCCTAGTGATTGCATACCATCGGTCGGTAGTTAAGTTTAGTATTATGGCAGCTTGTCGGAAGTCTGTTTACTGTAGAAACTTTAGTGTTTCAAAGCTCTACAATCTAATGATCGTACCATAAAAATAAATAAGTGCGAATTAAACTTGGGTGATTCTTTCCTAGTCACTTTATCCTCTTTAAATACTATAGTTCTATAGTCTTTTTTTTATTTTTGGCCTCGTAGTTTTGGAGATAAGGGGATATCCAAAATACAAACTGTGACATGGATGCACAGAAAAACCAGAAAAAGAGACCAGCGCTGGGAATCGAAGTCAGGTCCTCAGCAATCCGTGCTGCGTGTTTTCAACCCCTACACCACGCCGCGCCCTTGGAGCCGGCATATTAAAGAGATACTGATTAGTTTGAGCAGTTATTATTGTGAAACCCGTGTGATGTCGGATTAGAATAATACCTTTCTATTTCTTCCGTGAATGTCGTACGAACTGAGGATAAAGGATAAAGGGATAAGGTATACCGTAGGCGACAGGCTAGCAACCTGTCACTATTGTACCGTTTTTGTTAAACTTAAAATTGCTAAAAGTGGTTCCGAAGCGGTAACGTTTCGTGTGCTGTACCTCATTTGGGAATACAGGCGTGATGTTTGTTGTGTGTGTGTGAAATTTTATAGGATGCCTTATGTGTTTAAACATGACCCTACGGTATCACATACAAATAAGTTGTCCAGCAAAAACGCACGCGCGAGACGCGTGTATGCGGACGCTTGTGTCGTAGTTTTTCCTGCGCTCGCGCATTGCTGAAGCGGCAATTAAGGCACAGGAGCTTGGAGCCGCTACCCCATAGAAAACATTAGAAAAAAATTGCTTGACAGTAGCGTTTATAGCTACCACAGATATTGATTACACTAGATTACGCAAATGCATCTACTTCGCGTGTACGTCCGAAGACCGACCAAACGTCGGGGTTGGCCCCATACAAAAAGATTCAAGAGGTATGTTCTTCATCGTCGCTATGTCCTTCGCAGAGTTTCAAACTATCTTCATACTTTTCATTTGAATCGGTTCAGCGGTTTAGACATGAAAAGGTAACAGACAGACGGACAGAGTTACAATACGATACAGAATAATCTCTGTTAAGCACCACGAATCAGTAGAACAAATACTACTATACTTAACCAATACTATAGAGTTACTTTCGCATTAATATACTACTTTGGTAGCTTCATTTGTATGGCAGTCGACATCGCGCTGCCTCTTTTTGCGGCACACGGAAACATCGAACATGGGATTCCGCGCCCGCGCACCATACTGGGCGCCCGCCATAGAAACCAGCCAATTAATAGTTCTACGGAGAAAGAATTCATTTGGATAACGTAAACACTTGTTACAGCTACATACGCTGAGAATGGGATTCGTTATAGCATGATTACTGAGGAGCGCTTGAATAGAGAGAGATAAAGTACAATTCAATAGAATCTGGCCATTTTCTAGACATTTAACACACCTTAACGTGGGCACGCTTGTTTATATATGTCCCTGTTGTTGCAATTATCATCTAAAAGGAACCGAAAAAGAATAATAGTCACTTCACAAAGCCTTAGGCAGCCCGGTGTTCATATTAGTAGGCTGGAAGTGTCTACAGGATTGTCAGATTCTATTGAATTGGAGTATAGAGACATTTGTTTTAACAGCAGTGTCTGTTGTCTGTGTCTAAGTTTACGTTTTTTATACAAACACTGAATTTTATTTATTAACGTTTCGATTGTTCCGTGCGTCGTTTCGAATAAGAAAATAAATAAATAAAAAGAATAAGAATAAAATACCCCCGCGAAGATACAGCTTCTCAATACTGGGAACAGCGCTCAAGCATGTACCGATTTAAATTCAGACAGGTTGGATACAGTTCTCACGGCTCTCACAATTAGAATAATTCGCGTAGTAAAATTTGTTTTGATTTTGATTGATGAATAGAAAAACAAAGTTAAAACCCCGTTAACTGTCGAGGTTTTGTTAAACACGCATTCCTTCCGTTTTATGATTAATGAATGGCTATAAATTTACTGTTTTTCTTGAGAATTCCTTATAATTAATGAACGAAGAGATCGATCGTGAAATGCAATTTAGAATGACATTTTATTAGAGAAATTAGAGAGAAATAAATTTTAATTGGGTTCGGAGATGTTAGTGAAACTTATGGCGCGTTCCTCGAAAAAAAAAAGTTAATTAAATGCATTTTAGTTATAGTGCTCATAAATTCTTGAACTCTACACACAGAGAACTATTGTATATTATGTTGTTAAAATAACTTTAAGGGTTTTGACAAAATTAGGCGCTAGTTACTATGACAGATCTATAATATATTATATTACAAAATTACTGTACAATCAATGTATATTACTCTGTTTGTTTTTCATGTGGATTTTTGATATATAAACGAAAGAAACATCGACTGAAAGCAAACCTGAACAAAAAGGGCCGAAATCATCGTGGTCGAAATCACACAAATTTATGTAACACCTGTAACACTAGGGACCTATGTTCACAAATAAGCGATATTGATTGATTGACCGTGAAAGTAACTTTCAATATACACTGGGGCCTCAGTTTAAATAATTATATTTTACGGTACTTACGTCAAAATCAAATCTTAACATCATCTAGTCAATTATCACACCCCACGTTATGAACTCTTGAATTGACACCTTAAATAATAACTCCAAATCTAATCCTCTCCCTCTCTGAGATACTCTTTCCCACACACAAATCAACATATCGATATTCAAATTCAATTCCTATCGAATTATATCGATCGGAGCTATAAAACTATTACATCACATGCTCACGATCTATAATAGCTATATGTGGCTACACTTAACAAAATATTCGTGTAAAAAAGTTCGTGATCCCGCCCGGGCATTGACCTCGGACTGGCGGCGGCCGGTTCCTCTTTGATCCCGACCCAATGTTCAAATTTATTAAAAAATGCTGGTAGTTTTTGTGAAATTATCATTTTTGGTAATTGGAATACAGAAATGATCGAAATGATCGTACAACTTTTAGTAAAATTTAAGTTATCTATATCTCTTAAATTAGAGCTCTGATAATTATAAGCACTGCACTCTCAACTGCACTCCATATTACCTATTTTACAATCTCACAGTTTCTTTAACTATACTTGGTACTAACTAGTATGTTAAATGTAAGTACCGATTCGCGTTTCTTTGAGTTTGAATTGAATATAGTAACAGTATGAAAAAAATACTTTTAAAATAGTAGAGTCAATAGAAAAACGGATACAACGGAAGTGTTAATGTTCAAGCGATTTTTCCCTGTGCGTGCAAAATTTTGAATGAAATGGCTGCTGGGTTTTTTCCAACATGCACGGGTGCCTTGAAAAGACCAGTGTGCAAGGCCGGCAGCATCAGCTGTCCCAATGATCCTGTGAGTATGATCACTTACTATCTTAGCTGGAGTTGCATAATAAAGTACGAGTAAATGGTATTAGCGATTTTGTATAGAAACCTTAAAACCGTACTGTAAAAATGTCGAACAGGCCACAGTGCTACGTAGTCCCGTTTTGTCTGGAAAAAAGGGAGGACAAAGGTTTCCGAAAGACAAAACTGTCTCAAATCGCAGGTATTCATTGCCCCGTAACTCATACTTGGCATAATTAATTTCAAGTATTGCAAAATATTCACAATTTTATTCTAATTATAAATAAACCCGCGTAGCTCACCAAAAAAACAGTGATGTTTGACATTTTGGAGAACTCTCGCTACACTAGCGCCTCTAGCGGCGAATTCATACGCGATAGCCCTCATTGTGTCGTGAATAAAAGGGCCAGAAGAAACAAGAGGGTGCCAAGCAGAGTAGATCAATGCGAGCTGTTACAGATAGTGCGCCTGAGACTGAGGACAGTATAGTGAGTTGTGGCAGATGGCTTACAGCTAATAGTTACAGAAACCTACTCAGCAAATGAGGAGTCGACTCAGATACAAAAAATTGAAACTACCCTCCAATGTATTCATAGAAAATCTTGTGTGAAAAGTGAGTTTTATAAAACACTGCCAGTCGTGAGAGAAGGCATGCTTATATTAGACATATCGGTCAAGTGCGAGTCGCACTCGCGCTCTTAGAGTTCTACACGAATTTAAAGTGAGAGAAGTTTCGTACCTATTTTTATGAGAAGCAAAGACATTTTTACATATCAGTAATTTTTAGGTTTTAAATATATTTAGCTTGTAAGTACCTTTTTTTTGCTAAGTTTCAGAATTCTGATTACATGTTTCGAACGAATAATCTTAGAAACTTAATTATTTCACAGCTATAAGGGCCCTAAAAATCAGAATATGTTTTTGCTAGAAATTTAATTTTTTATAAAAGGTTTTTTTTGCTGATTGTACTTTTTGTTAACTGTACGTCCATTGTCACCCAAACTACATTTGCATATCAAATTTCAAGTCGATGCCATTAACCGTTGAAGAGTGGCGTCCTGTGGAGACGATCCTGACCCGATTACCAGGATGTCACTACGAAATTATTGTACTGTCACGCAATTTACATAGGTATGTAAAATGTCAAGACAATCCGACTACTAGAAGTGTATCAAATTTAACTTGCAAGATTTGAGCCGCACTTACAAGATGCATTACAAGTAAAAATAAAAGCTTTTAAAAACATGCTTAGGTTACATTTATATTTAAAAAGTGTTTGTCAATTATTTTTTCGGCGAAACGTTCCCATAATCTATATCAACATTAAAGATCAATAAATATATAATGGATCAATAAATTCGTACACAACTACAATGAGTTCCTATTTAGTCCGTAACATCTCCTCAATGACGTAGGATATTTCTACAATGGGGGGCGTGCCCACCCCAGGGGGGCTTATCATCGGCAAGTTGGCGAGTCAGCAGTCAGCAAGTCAGCACTAAGCTTAGAACACTTAAACAACTGGAGACCTCAACGATTGGTCTAATTATTAGACTCTAATCGTCATCATATCAACCGTAGGACTTCTATGTTGGACGTAGACCTTCCACATATAGGTATGTACCCCCGGTTACTTCGGTTGAAAGCAGCCTGCATCTACCGTGAACCTACAGCTTTAACTAGGTCATCCGTGGACGTCCTACGCTATGCTTGCCGATCTGCGGTCTCCATTCAAGAACTTGTCGGCCCGATACGATACGAGCTATAATTCGCTTGGTCTAGGTACTCCTAAAAAACTATAACACCGCTGACCATGACCACATCTGTTTCATACAAGTTTTCCGAGAAATACATTGTAATATCGTCTTACGTACGTTACTCGCTTTTTGTGAAAAAAGTTTTTTCTATATAGAAATTTATTATCTGTCTCCAGTTAGTTTAATGTTCCAAGCTTACATCCCGATGTAAAAGAAGGGTTGCCAGTCATGTTGACATTGGCACTGGCTCGATGTGTAATTACAGTGTAGTAATATGGCCTGCACAAAAGATTATAAAGCCCTTTGAAGATCCGAGGTAATTTCTATAGGTATAGATCAAGAGGATTAAAGTTGATTCTCTTCTTCTTTAAAATATGGCTTCTGTCCTAATTAATAAGACAATTTCGCCAGTGTCCATGTATTCTCTTTCGAGAGGCAACGTTGTACGGTGATTGTAGTTTCTGCAACTTGATAGTAAAATTCCAGAAACCACGTGGAAACAACTTGCGCATTAAAAAATGTCAGACACGAGAGCAGTTTATAATTTTGTGATCACTGTTCACTGTTAAGGTTAATCGCCGCATAAAACACTATCAAAATTATACTTCAACCAGCCAAAGAAACAGAAATAGCAGAATTATACACTGTTCACATCCGCCATGTTCGAATGCCACAAATCGAATCCGATTAAAGTTGATTGAAGCAAGTTATTTATGTAGAGCAGTGTAGTATTCGTATGGTACCGTCCCTCTCGCACTCGTATTAAATAGTGTAAGTGTCAGAGGGACTGAACGACACGAGTTTCGATTTACGAATTTCGCAGTAGCCCTGCTGCTTAAACAATCAGGGAGACACATTCTGAGACACACAGTGACCACACCCGAGTAGAACACCAATATTACTGGGCGACAACGGAACCATCGACCTACCTTCAACTGACGCAATTTTTTTTACAAAGAAAAGGCGGGCTTTCCCCTTAAAACATAAATTTCAGCTGCTACTAAATCACACAAAACCTTAGTTGGAACAAAAATAATAGTCTCACCGTTTATCTCACGACTTAGACACACCTACAACTTGAGAAAGATAAAAACATCCGCTTAACTTAATAGTAAACAAGTAAAAAGTAAGACAATGAGGAAGGGCCGGGGCGCTCCCATGGCGTGAACTGCTGCTAAACGAGTCCGCCCTACGACCCGCCCTTTCCCACACATTGACTCATGTGGTGCACCGAGGCCAATGCACTTTGATACCTAAAGCGAGCGGCGCAGAAAAATCGAAGTCAAAATCGAATCATTATTAAAGTTGTAGCAAGAGCTTAATAAACGTCGAAAAGTCTATCCAGTGTGGTTCGAGAAAAACTTCTTTTAAGTAGAGGCCGGCAAGAAACTCAGCTAGCTATACATATATTTTAAAAGGAATCAAGTCGAAATATATTGTAGTGGTAGCGTAGTGGTTTTAATTGAATGCCTCTCAAGCAGACGCTCGTGGGTTTGAGCCCAGGTTCGCAAGCCTGAGTTTTTTGGAATTTAGATGGAAGTGTGACCTAAACTATTTAATTCCCAGAATTCCCAGAGGAGGCATGCCCAGCTCAGGAACGTTACAAATACTATATTAAAAGTTTACACTGGGAACACTTCTCCCAATGGCAGTCACTAACGTTGTACCCATGTCAGTAATTTATTAATTAAAAAAAACTGTCAAAACTTGTTGAACAGATCAAACGGTGGTAATTCATCCCATACCTATCGGGCTATTAGTTCTGAGTTAGGAGTTATTGGGTAAAAAATATACAATAATTTATAACATCTTCCTTTTTTAATTCGGTTAAGACACTAAAGTTTCATTATGATTGTATCTACATTATAACCCTGCATAAGCCACCATAGCATTTGCAAGAGCATGTAATTATTAAATATTTGCGTCCCACGTATATTTGGTGCAGTGACCCGATCGCTGGTAACGGCCCGGCGCCGGCGCACCGTTTATTGCACTTTTATGTTTTCAACAATTAATTTTTATACCCAATCAGAAGGGATGGCATTGGTTGGATGGCTGGCCATTATTTTAAAAATAATTCCGCCTATAATGTGTTTCTTGATGAGTAAATGTTCTATTTGAATTACGAGCCGTGGAATGTTGTTAGGGTTCTGTAAAAAGGGTATGCCTTTGTTTTTTATGATTCCATGTGTCATAATTTTTTTTTTTTACTTTGATGACTCAATGAATCCTGAAACCGCACGATTTTAGGATTCATTGAGTCATCATCTTATACAGTCGAGTGCATAAACTTGTGAGCAAAAATTTGATCAAAAATATCTGAACACGACTCGGTTAACGATATTTTTGATCAAACTATTGCTCACAAGTTTATGAACTCGACTGTACAACGCATTAGATTGGGCAAGTTTACTAACTGAAGCGATTGAGAAAAATCTATCACTAATAGAAAGCTACTTTTCCGAGCCCCTAGATTAAATTTATTTTTTATTTATTTATTTGGCAAAAATACTTATTACACAATGATACAATTTTTTGTCAGACTCCAAACTAGGCTGAGCCTGTAACTTGGTAGTCTGCGAATGTGAAAACAGCTACGTCTATATTTATATTGAAATAAATTATGTTAAAACCTACAACTAAATAGCCATTAGAATTTCAGAATTAATAATTAAAACACACTACAATAAGTAAAAAAAAAAAATTACAATGTCTGTATAAAAATTACAATTACAATGTACTTTTCATCAAGAAATGTTTAAAGTTCATGCGAATCGCAGATGTTACAAACATAAGCTAGTATTTTCAGTATTTATTTATTGCAACACTTTTTACAATAAACAAATTAAAAATCGGTCAAGTGCGAGTGCGAACGACTCGCGCATGTAGGGTTCCGAACCTCCGTACGATGCGGTTGTGTCGTTTTATTACAGAGTTCCTACGGCCAACATCTAAATTTTCATCATCAGATCAGTTTTACGGCATAATAATATTGCATTGTCATCGGATTTATACATGCGTGTAAAATTCAGCTCAATCGGTTGAAAATTTGAGTTGAAAGATTCCACCCGAGCAAACATACCTAGTTACATCACACTGCAAATAAATATTATAATGCTTGTAATAAGTTTTTGTTAAAATTTCATTTTTAATACAAGCTTTTTTGCCGAATGTACTTTTTGTTGACTGTACTTGCATTTTCATCTAAACTAGATATTTGTACCAAATTTCAAGTCGGTACTATTAACTATTGAGGAGTTCCCTCCTGCAGAGGCGATCCTGGCAGGACCACCAAGATGTCACTACCAGATTATTATATTGTCTCCAAATTTACATAAGTATGCCAAATTTCAAGTCAATCAGACCATTGGAAGTGGATGAAATTTAGCTTCCAAAATCTGACCCAAAAAAACGATAAATAAAAAAACATACAGGGCAAGCTAAAGAAAAGCTTCTCTTTCTTTTTTACCACATAATATGTACCATGTTTTTATGCAAATAAATGATTTATGATTTATAATTTAAAAATATCGCCGTAATGTAAGCACTTGTGCAAGTATTTCGAGTAAGTAAAAAACAATTTGAATTGTCAACCTCTTTGGATCTGGCTGTTTGCTTCTGAAATCTTCGCCCGCGCAAGGCAGCGCACGGCTTTAAAAAATAAAATTAAAAAAAATCATTCGCGGGAATTTCGGTGACTTCGTATGTTGTGTAATTAAATAATAAGAAGCTCGACTAGAGTGAATAAATTTTAAAACGTATTATAAACCTTGTAAATAGTGTTAAATACTTAGTGTGATTTTTTTTAGTGTAAAAAAACAATAGGTAAACAGTGAATTAGCACAGTGCGGATTTGACGAATGCTTTATCAAACTTGGCTTCATTGAGGTTTGTGGTTTATAAATTGCTTGATTAATTTTGCACAAAACGAATAAACCAGACATTCACTAATTATATAATCGAAACTTTTATAAAACATCATTAAAATTGCAAACCTAAAGATAAATAAGCAACTTATTATAATACACACAATTAGCAACGGATTATAATAACACCTAGCAACCAAAAAACGCTAAAAAAAAAACACGTTTATTGTATGATGACCCCGTTCAATTTGTAACTTTATTTTATTTTTAGTATTTGTTGTTATAGCGGCCACAGCAATACATAATCTGTGAAAATTTCAAGAGTCTAACTTTTACGGCTTAAGAGATAGAGCCCTGTGACAGACGGACGGACGGACAGACAGACAGACAGACAGCGGAGTCTCAGTAATAGGGTCCCGTTGGCACCCTTTGGGTACGGAACCCTAAAAATAGCGTAAAATGGAAAAGTTTCTAAGTGCAGATGCCGAGATTTGAGCACGCTTCTCTCAACTCGCCGTGTCGAATGTGCACCAACATTAAGAAGATTTGCCATGAAGAAAACAAGTTACTTCGGGCCAAACCCTCCGAATAATTCTTATCATTTGCTTACGCTATATGGCTTACCTATTCGTATTTGATAAAAAAAAATAGGTATATGTGAGGAATATAACTATATACGACCAACTGTAGACATTTTTCGGCTAACGAGACTACTAGAATTATAGATGATTAAAAATGTATCTGATGATACCCGACTGTCTGTTTTGCGTCCCCTCGTTCTTGTTTTTAAATACGAGAGAGAAATTTGAAATGTAATCACGTCAACGTATTGGGATATTAGGGACAAAAACAAGTCTTCAGCGCGATCGTTCCTCGAAGGCGAGTTTCGCTGCGCGTACGCCGATTAGTCCGCTAAGGTTTACTAGCGGGAGCTATGTGCTTTCGAACAATTACGCACGGTCCCAATCGCGTTTCTCATCGGGCGTAGGGTAGCCAGCTCTAACTGCGAAAACAGGACTTCCATCGATAAAACTACGCTTAAAGTCAGCACTAACAACAAAGCTGTAGTGCATTCTTGAGTGAAATAATCAGATGGACAGAGCTAAACTAAGTTTGTGCTAACTTATTCTTTCACTCTGTGCTAACAGCACATTTTGATTTTCGGATAAAAAAAGTAAAATTGAAAGTTCACCCGGTATGTTTACATAATAAACGACTTTAAATTATCAGTGTTGGTTAAGATATAAGTATTTATTGATAGTCAATATGTAATCTAATATGAGTAATATGACAAAAACTATCCTTTATCCCGCAATCATTCATCCCGAGTGGCATCCAAACCCCCGATCACTGATCATTACACCCCCGTAGAAATTGGCTACCTTCTAGTTTCTTCTACCTAACTCTCTTAGTTAATTTAGTTCAAAACCAACACATTCAACTGATTTCACATCATCTATAAAAATAATTATTAATTAATTATTTTATTTTATTATTATTTAACTTCAAATTATTATTATTATTATTTTTATTTAACTTTGAATTATTTGACTTTGATGACTTTGAAAACATGTGAAACTTTCTTTCTTACCACAAAATATGTACCATGTTTTATGCAAATAAATTATTATTATTATTAATGTATATCAAATCCACTTTAATTTAATCGTGTCGCTACCCTAACTCATTGAACTAGCGCTCAGTGAGAAAGGTGACAATAAGAGATTATCCATCGCAACGATCGCCGTGTTTAGCGGCGCGCGCGCGCAGGTTTCCATCCGGAGGACATCCTGTGTAGCATAATGACGTGTTTATAATGGAAGCTGATGATTTTTATCTGCGATTGTGCGATTATCTTGTGTTGCTACCGCACGTTTGTAATACTGTGTGTTAGTTACATTTATTATTTATAAAATGAAGCTCTTTTCATGTATTTTGAGATTTTTTGTGAAATTATTTAGATTAACAATAGACTTGGAATGCTAAACTAAATGAATACAGTTGCGTGAGTTATCACGATTTAATATTCAATCATATTTGTTTTCTCTTCGTACTCCCCATTTTGGTGGAATTTGGGAAATCGACATCAAATCGACGAAGTCTTTTCAGGCCATTTTTAAACCTGTTTATTTTTGTTTGTCTGCAGGGTCGACACAAACGGAACGCGACGTTCCCTGGGGGGCAAACCGCTAGTCTGCTGCAGTCTTCAACAACAAGAAGTAAGTCTATCGATCTAGTTAAACTTGTATTAGTATAGTCGGACAGTATGGCCCACTGCCGTCGTGTCGAACTTTTGCGTTACGTGTAACTAATATGCCTGTGCGGCAACCGAAATGCTTCTAAAATGTTCCTACGAGTAAGTAGGTACCTACATTAATTAAATTATACTTATACCTTAATAAATATTCATGTAGTTATTTTTCAGAACCAATTAGTTTCGTGTTTTGTTTTATTCTCCACCGAGGGGCGCTTCATTATTAATTTTGCTAAAACCTACAAAGATGAGTGTGATTTTGATATCACAAATATCACAATACTATTAGTTAGTGTTATCGTTTAACTTTTCAAGTCCCACCGTGCCACCAGGATCTGGTTTTTCAAAGCATATTAGTCTAATAATATTAGTGTTCTGTTTAATTTTCTCATTCAATTTACAAGACAAAACACTTATGTTATTAGATTTGTAAGCTTTGATAAACAGGGCCCATGTGTATGGCCAGGGACACTGCCGTCTCAATAAGACACCCTAAGATCCTCGACGGCTGTTTCCAGAATATTCCGCGGATGCCTCAACGCTGCGCGACGCAGCGGATGGTTGCAGCACACGGCCACGTTACTCCGTGGGCACCACCACGTGGCCCGGGCCGAGGGTGCAGCCCCCGCAGCCCGAGATCCCAAGCCTAGCGCCCCCACAGCCTATTGACACCAAAGGTCAGTAGATGCTTACGTAAAATTATGCATTGGCTCCTGATTCGTCCTGTTGTCTAGTCTTTCGCGTTCGCGCGATTGGTGAGTTTGGGTAGTTGGCAGGACCAGTCTTTCATCAGCATCGTCTTAGGAACATAAACTGTTAGCCACAAGCTTCCTCTATCTGATTTAGAGGCAACTATAGTTCCCACGCAATTGTGCCGGATTTTAAGGATTTGTGATATCCTCTTGGCTCGTCCGCGGTGATTACTTCTGGATGATAATTTAATGACTATTGTAGTCAATTTTGCCATATCTTTCGCTTTTATAGTGCTCTCTATTTAGTAGCAGATATTAGCGAATGATCCGCTTTAGATTAGTTCACACTTCGCATATAAATTCTTTGAACTGTGTACAAATGGTAAAGACCATTGACGACTTTGTTTCAAATGAAAACCAGTATTTTCTGGTTTTGGCTGTTTTGACTTGTCATAATGTGTTTATTTTGTTTTTGATGTCCTGTCAATCTGAGATCCCTTAAAGCGAAAAGTTCGTCTTTATACATCTGTTATATCTTTAACTGTTAAGTGTAAGGATTACAGTGCACTTCAATTTATGGTAACGATATTACGAGATTACCAAAATAACTGACTCCATATTTCTTGCTAACTATAGAATATGTTAATCTGAAGAACATACTCGTAGATGCCATCGCATGAACTTTACGTTAATGAGTTCCTTGACTTTTAGCTATCTAGGTTATCGAATAACAACCAATAAAGTTAGACCCATTTCTCAAACCTAAACACAGCCTTGCCAAATACGCTGTCATTTGGCCATCACGAATGTAGTTTCAGTTTTAGACAAATGGACGCCCACGGACTGTAATTAAAAAAAAAACGCGGCGCCAAACCTCCCACGCGTAGTATGACAAAATCGTAACGAGTCCGCTTAGGAGTTTTAAACACCAATACTTTTGTATTCGCAAATCTATGACTTTATTCCCTATGCAATAAGAGTGTCGACAGTCACAAAGTTTAAGTGCCAATTTTTACAAAATCAAAGATGGTGTTTTAAAACAAACCCGACTTTAAACTCGATGGTGTAAGTGCCTAGTTGCCGAAGAACCAAGCAGTCAAAGTAACCGCCTTGTGCAAGAACCGGCCATTCACAAAACAGAATTGAACGTATCGCAAATTGCTGCGCACGCGCGTAATCATCGGGTGCGAATAATTTATGATGCTGCGATACGAAGAATCTGTATCGCGATCTGATCGGTTCACCGAATTCGGCCATTACGCTAAATTCGATTTAAAACGCCCTTTTAGTGCATTTTACACGCTATCAGTATGAAATTATAAGCCGCCTTTACATCAGATTTAAGCTTCTGCTTTGAAATTTGCATATTGAGAAATGGCCCATAATTTAAAAGACCAGGTCTTTTTTTGTAATTTGGTCCTTCGAGCCGTTTTTTCCTTCAGTGCGATCATGACAAATGACCATGGGATGCAGTTATGATTTAAGCTACCGGATGGTTGTCCAAAAATTCTAAAATTGAAAAAACATCGGGAGAGCGCTATGCACCTAGTCGGCACACCGCAGACTATGTAAGAAGCAAATACTGACTACATTGTAGAATTTCGACTAGGTTTTTTGTAGACGGAGTCGCGGGCAAAGCTAGTATCAACGTCTATTCACAAATATACCTATTTTAATAACACAAGATCATAATTTCTGGATAACCCACTTTTTATCCTAGGGATTATCACATTTATTACCAAACCTGGTCCTTCGAACCGGATGCAACCTCACATTTTTCTGTAAGCCTGTTCACTTGCACTCTTGTAGCCGCTCCCCTGTTTGGGCCGTTGTATTTCACCGGCGTGCATCAGATACTGCGCTTGCGACAGACAGACATGCCTTCAGTCATCAATTCCCCGTACCCGTATACGGCAACTTGCCACAATTTGGATCGTTACGATCTAGTTATGGTAAAGTTTTGCAAACGAATGTTCAAATTGTGTTGTAATAACGTCATCCGACTATTTGCTTACCCCTTTGTTCATAAATGTTAATGAGTTTGTCTTTATCTATCACATTGATATTGGCCTTTGCCAGACAGAAACAACATACATTTCGCCAAAAGGTTAGTAGACGTCACAGGTGACCGAAGAGCTGGCAGCTTCCTCGAACAAAGAATTAGCTTGGCTATTCAAAGAGGCTCAAAGGAGGGATGTGTGGAAGATACTCCACCGACAGGAGTATAACTCTTAAGTTACAGGAGAGGATTCAAATAGGAAACGCTGCCAGTATCTTTGGGACATTGCCTAAGGCTACTCTTTAAGTAATTTGTTTTCGTTTTAGACTTTATTTTATTTTATGTAAGTACTAGCTTTTGCCCGCGGCTTCGCCTGCGTGGTATTCGGTTATCCCGCGCTGTTCCCTCGGGAATTGTGCATTTTTCTGGGATAAAAAGTAGCCTATATCACTCTCGGGCCCATACACTATCTCTATGCCAAAAGTTACATCGATCCGTCGCTCCGTTACGGCGTGAAAGACGGACAAACACACAAACATACAAACACACTTTCGCATTTAAAATATTAAGTACTAGCTTTTGCCCGCGGCTTCGCCCGCGTGGTATTTGGTTATCGCGCGCTGTTCCCTAAGGGAACTATGCATTATTCCGGGATAAAAGTAGCCTATGTCACTCTCGGGCCCATAAACTATCTCTATGCCAAAAATTACGTCGATCCGTCGCTCCGTTACGGCGTGAAAGACGGACAAACACACAAACACACTTTCGAATTATGATATTAAGTATGGATTTGCCGCTTCAAATCACGTACATTATTTGCCCTCTGTTTCAGCGTCCATTAATTAAACTGATCTGCCGGATAAATGTGTTGCCGTCGCTGTTGGTTTTGTTCGAATAGACGGAGACGGCATCACATTTATCCGTCAAATAAAATTAGTCAAAGGGTGTTGAAACAGCCCTTTTATTGTATACTTCCTATTAGTAATAACTAACTTTTCGCTAATTACTTTTCCAAAGATGTTTCTTTATCAGTTAGCAGCTAGATCTTCCTGGCCATAAATCCTGCGACAACGCGCCGGCGCACCTAATTACACCCCGTTAGCCGAGACGTAACCTTTGCGCGCGCAGCGGTTTGCTTTCTAAAAGATTTTTGCGCGCGGTTTAGATGTTTAGAGCTTAGGGGAAGGACATACGTGAGACAATTGGACAGTGACGAAATTATACCAAGTTGTACAAAAACTTTAAAAAAATGAATATTTAAGAAACATTTTTTACAATAAAAAAATATGTCAAATGTTAATTTGTGTGTGAATGTTAATATTTGTCATGTGTGGATGTCATGACTACGGCTTCGGCATTGTAACCGAAACTTCGTGGTAATTTAAGCTAAAATAAAATCGTCATTAAATCCTTGGGTTGTCAAAATATGAGTAAAATCGCGAAAAAGTAAAAAGAAAAGACGCTACAGACGTTTAGTAGTACTTTATCGGGTTTACGCATCTAATAAGACCTACTTGCAGGTAAAAATAAATCTAGATTTAGTTGTTAAGCCCGGCTTAAGCTTGACAGTTCCATACATTTTGACACTACTAAACTAAGCTTAACGCTAACTCGAGATTTATGTGTTTCCTTCAAGTGGCCAATAATACTCTTCGACGATACGCGACTTAGATACGATACGCAGTGATACAAATGTGGCCCCACCCTTAGTTGTATTGATTTTAGTTCGTCTCGCGTCCGCCTATGACTCACGCCGGAGCGGTAACGAGCGCTCGCGGCGGATTCCTCGCGTCAATTAGACGCCGCCCGTTAGCGCACAAGCACCGCACCCTAATTGATTGAGAACGATCGCCTGGATCTTCCAGGTGTTGCAGACTAAGGATTTACTAGCAACGTTGACCTACTAGATTACAGTGGCGTGCTCTCGTAACAATTCCATTCCCACCGACTTGCCTAAAATTTTAATTGACATCGTTCGAGGAGCGTATCCGAAGACATACCTAACTCATGCCTGTCTCGATCTCCTACTAACAAAAGTGTTTTCACCACGCCACTGCCAGACTAAGTAGCGCGAAGTTTAGCTAACTTAGAATCCTACTAAAACTCGATTCACAACTATAGATGGAAACTAACGGTAGACTACGGTTATTTAACAAAATTTGTCGTTAGCTACCAATACTTAACCGGTTAACTATGGTTATTTAACCGCAGGTCGTATTAAAGCTTGGTGGTAAGTGGATAGCTTTTTCTGTTTTTTTGTTAGTGTTTGACATTTATTTTAGATTGTTTAGGTACATAATCCATAAATCGGACTCGGGCGGAACTAATTTGAGATGCAAATACTTAATTTCATAAACATCATTCAAACACAGTCATAAACGTCACTATGCAATACTAACAATCACCGCAATCACCTAATAAATTTAATATTTTTTATCAATAAAATTAAATAATTACTTAGTTTATTTTAATTAAGTATAAACACAGTACAAAAATTTCCGTAATGTACCAAAGTAACCCGCTCAAAATGGTTATTAACCGTTTTTAACCAAAAAATCCGTTAAAAACCCGACGGTTAAAAACGTTAAAAACCGGCTTCCCATCTATATTCACAACTCAGTGTGAAATTTTTTTTACGTGACGGCAGTGATGAGAAGGTTTTGTACTTTGAGATGTCGCATTGGAAGATATATTTCGTCCTCAAAAACAAATAGCGATACAATACAAATATATCTACACGTTTATAGTGGTAAATGTACATGTAACTTCTTATTGTAAATACACGTAAAACATGAAATTAACAGATAACAAGAGAAACAGAATTACTACAGCTTTAGACATAATCGACATAAAACGGAAACCACACAATAGTGGTGCTAACAAGTGGTCTGAATAGGCTGGAATTTAGGAAGCGATTGGATCAAGTAATTACCAAGGCCGCGCATTAGTGCCCAGCGGGGCCGGGCTCCAGTGACAGCGGGCGGGTGCGCCCGAGAGGTTGACCCGGAATGGTCGACAATGTTGCAAGACCTCATAATTTGTGTCATCATCATCATCATCATCATCTCAGCCTATATACGTCCCACTGCTGGGCACAGGCCTCCTCTCGGAATGCGAGGGCTTGGGCCATAGTTCCCACGCGGGCCCAGTGCGGATTGGGAACTTCACACGCACCATTGAATTGCTTCGCAGGTTTGTGCAGGTTTCCTCACGATGTTTTCCTTCACCGCAAAGCTCGTGGTAAATTGCGCACATGAATTTCGAAAAAACTGAGAGGTGCGAGCCGGGATTTGAACCCACGACCCTCAACTTGAGAGACGATAGGTCAAACCACTAGGCCACCACGGCTTTTTAATTATTAATTTGTGTGCTGTGAATAAATTAATTATCGGGGTGTAGGATGCGCTCCTATCGTCGTTTTTCCGGATAGATGCAACCTAGAGCTCTTCAAGGCTAGAATGAGGCTGTTGCTGAAAGAGTATGAATAAATCGAAAACATGTCGAGCTTAAGTCGACTTAAGACGTGAGTTACTGAGATAATCACGGGTCAGGTTTAAATGTAAAAAAGAAATTGTTACTTTCCGGGTAACCCGGACCGGGTTTACGATACCGGGTGAGCTAACTTTGGGGGCGGCAGACGTGAGCTTGCCTTCGGAATCCAAAAGCTTAATGGTTACTTGACCTTGATTGGTGACCTGAAATGTATATTTCAGAATATATATTTTTTATTATTATCATTTTTTCAATTATGACGGTGGAAGCATTCTACACTTCCGCTTAACGTAGATATAATTAGTGTTTAATTTTGTAACTACGGGACCCCATACATCCTTGTATTATTATTTAATTATTTTTTTTGTAATTTTTTTGTTTAATTGTTTACTGAAGTTTTTAAGTATTTTATTTGTAATTATTTTATTTTGAAAAAATGACTTTCTGCCAAGTTTCTTGCGGCGCATTCTTCTTGGCAATGATGGTCTTTCCGAAAGCGCTGGTAGTTTAAAAAAAATGACGTGTAAAAGTGCCCATTGCGGCCTATTTACTGAATAAATGATTTGAATTTCAATTTCAATTTCAATTACCTTACGTATTACCGCACCCACAGCGGGCGCAACTGTTCTACTTGGCACTGTAGAAGTTTCTGACGTGCTGAATCTCAATAATCTCAATATTTTTTTTAAATGACGTGTGCACGTGGCGTGAACATTACATCATCGCCGTCATTAATGGTGAACACCCATGCTAAATTGTACGTTTTTAAACTTAACTATAAACTGCACTTTTTTCCCGCTACAACCGGCGCCACACCCGAAATGCGCGCGCGCACGCACCTGGCGATCGCAATTACTGATCTATCGTTTAGAGCACTCTCTAATTACAGATTACCGCCGCGAATGGGACTGTTCCTTAATGCAACTTAAAGGGTGAACTGCCCTATCATTAACCGACTTCAAAAAAAGGAGGAGGTTATCAATTCGGTTGTATGTTTTTTTTTTTTTTTATTTTTTTTTTTTTATTTTTTTTTATGTTTGTTACCTCAGAACTCCGTCATTTATAAACCGATTTGAAAATTTTTTTTTGCGTTCGTCTAGGAATGCTTTCAATTAGGTCCCATAAGCACCGAATCAGGATCTGATGATTGGATCCTAAGGAAATCGAGGGAACTCTTCAAATATTGTAGGGACACCTATGGTAATTTTGATATATTTAGTAGTAACTCGTGCATTTGCTCTTGAAAATCATCATTTGGTGAAGTGGAACTGATGATGAAGACCACAGTTGACCATCGGAGTTACTACTCAATAACAAGTATTTCATGGGCTGAATTTCAATTGCTTTAACACAGTTGCTAAGCAATTTATGCTCCTCGGAACGCATATGGTGAAATGGAATGGGTGGTGAAGCACCAGGACTCCTCAATAATGAACGTCTCTGCATCGGAAAAAGCAATTTTTCGTAAAAGGTGACGAGCAGTTGACATTAAACTATTGTATCTTATATCTTTTACACTAAAAAGCGTGAAAAAAAATTTTATAACAAAAAATAGAACCGACTACAAAAAACCATGAAAATAATTTTCTACCAGTCTGAAGTCGGTGCCTCAGCACGAGCCAGCAGGAGTGGACCTATAATCGTCTACCTCACCTACAACTATACGAGTAAATGGCTTCAATCACTCCTGCTGGCTCGTGCTGAGGCACCGACTTCAGACTGGTAGAAAATTATTTTCATGGTTTTTTGTAGTCGGTTCTATTTTTTGTTATAAAATTTTTTTTATACTTTTATCTTTTAATTATCCTACCATTTACTTTTTTTTAACGTAGTTAGTTAACATTTTACATCAAGCTGTCCTCTTGCGACATAAACATTTTCTTTGCTAGAAATCTAACTTTAAGTATCTTAAGGCTGTCGTCAACATACAACAACAAGTTATCCATGTTTTGTATAATATAATACTATTTGCTATATTAATAACCTAACCAACAAAAAGTTGGAAAACCCCTGACTTTCTTTAAAGTTCAATATCTCAAAAATGGCTGAACCGATT
Organism: Choristoneura rosaceana; assembly: GCA_037349165.1. Lineage (NCBI taxonomy): Eukaryota > Metazoa > Arthropoda > Insecta > Lepidoptera > Tortricidae > Choristoneura > Choristoneura rosaceana. Next base: position 2,161,468 of record JAZBNJ010000036.1, read on the forward strand.
TAGAAACATCGCTAGAAAACCTGTTATCAAATAAAAAAAACCGCATTCAAAGCGGTCCACCCGTTTAAGAGCTACGGTGCCACAGACAGACACACATAGCGGTCAAACTTATAACACCCCTCTATTTGCGTCGGGGGTTAAAAATAAACCTAGGTTAGTACCTGGTCAAAGCTTGACTTTACATACATTTTTACACTACTGAAATAAGTTTAAATCTAAATTTAGTTATATCCAGCGCCTCGCGATTAATAAATAAATTACCTCTCAAAGAAAACAATGGTACAGTTAAATTACAACCAGGATCTCAGCTTTAACGAAACACGTACGAAACCTGGCAAATATCCTCAGATATTTGGCAACATTAATAATTCAAGTCGTGATGCTAGGTGCGCCGTGCACACTACTAATAAATCTGTCCGCATGAGATTTGTGCGAGTTAGGTAATCTACATCGACACCGATGTCGAGATGGAGTCGTATTACAGAAATCTCGGGACCAAAGTTGGCAAATTCAACATAAATTTCATACTCCAAAACTCAACTCCAAGAAGGAACATAAAATTTATGTTCTTAAGAAATCTCTCTATGGTATCTTCACTATACAAGTACGAAGATACTAAATTAAATCAAAGTCTTAAGCAGGAGTGGTTGCAGTCTAATTTATAAAGTAGTTAGGTTTGTAGGTGAAGAAGACGACTATAATAGGTCCACTCCTGCTGGCTCGTGCTGAGGCACCGACTTCAGTTTCGTCCCAGCCTATATACGTCCCACTACTGGCCACAGGCCTCCACTCAGAATGATAGGGCTTGGGCCACAGTTCCCACTTCAGACTGGTAGAAAATTATTTTCATGGTTTTTTGTAGTCGGTTCAATTTTTCATTATAATTTTTTTTGACAACCTGTTAGCAAATAAATGTTGCGGTTTTGATTTGGAGGATACTCGTAATTGGATGCACTAAGAATGGCTTTTTAGAATTTTCCGTGGTATGGGGAATTAGTAACTTTTTTACGCTTTCACGAAGCTAAGTTGGAGAATAACACTAGTAATAGATGTACAAGAAATAGTTAAGCTTTTTCATGTGTTTGTTTCCAATACTAGCATATGTAGAGATACATCATTACAACGACGTGTAAGTGATACTTACCAATAAGGAAGCAATACGCTCGAGAGAAATTTCATTAGTCATTAAAGAACTGTCACCGAAAGGAATGATGAGTGGCGAGAACTTTTTCTTAGAACCGATAGGTGCAAGTTGCGGACGTGAAACTTGTTTTTCCTCTGCTGTTGAGGGTGTCAGAGTGGCAGTTCTTACAACAAACAACAAATAGGTAACAAATAACTTTATTTCGCTTGAAATATGGTACAAGAGGTGTTAATTAAAAGTCAACGTCATTAAAAAAAAAGGGAAAAACGAGAATTTTTCGCCATTTATTGTACCCGGTCTTGATGAACTCTCGGTTTGCTAGTCCGACTCATGTTTGGCCTATTTTTGATTTAGAGCTAGTCTAAACTCTCGTCCAATCTTATATCTTAGGTATTCCTTAGTTCCATTCTATCTGCCCCGAAACTTTTGGTCTGTGGCTTTCAAACTAAGTCTCTTTTTTTCTCGCCAATATTGTAATCATGTTAACTATACCCCACTTTTTGCGTCGTAACAATATTTACTCAAGCAATCACCGAAAGGCTTAGAGCAAATATGTTTTTGTGTTGACCGCAGACAGTACATGATTGGAGGCGCGGCGCCGGCGCGCTTGTGGTTGGACCCACTAGGGCTGACCTAAGATCATTTTTGGCAAACACGGATTTAAACTTATATATCTTCACATAAATACTAAATACTACACACACTAATATTTTGTGGGACGCAACGTGTGTAAGCACTTACGCTGCGTCTCATGTGGGACAAACTTCACGGGTGGCTGGTTCTGCGGCTGAAAATGCTGCGAGGTTGAAGCGCGCAAAGTATTCTTTCTGCCTTGGAGCCAGTGTATGATTTTGTGCCGGTTGCGGTGGAGACAGCGGGGCCCTGGGGGTCGGAGGCCCTTGATTTGTTAAGGACTTAGGTCGGCGTCTCAAGGATAGGGGGTGCGATCCCCGATCTGTATCGTAGCTGGTTCAACAGGTGTCCATTGCTGTACAGAGGGGCAATGCTGCCGAGATAATGGGGACTTTTGAACCGGGCACGATGCAGGGAGGGGTTTTTTAGGTTTTTTTTTTTTGTGTTTAATGTAATTCTTGTTTTCTTTTAGTTATAGTTTAGTTTTAGTTTATTTGCTATAATATATAAATGTATGTATATTACGTGTAACATTAATAAATATTAAAAACTGATGTATCTACACATGTATACATCAGTATTTAACTGCGAGTGTAAGTTAGTGTATGGTTGCGTTTGTTATTCTTTTATACAAGAAGGCTAGCATTTGAATGAAGCTTCGTATATAGGCCGCTGGACCTCTGGAATAAGCTTCTTTTTATGGAATGATGGACTGGGCTCTTCATGCTTATGAACAAAGACCATGATTTCATCTCGTTTTCTTATCTTCGGCCTTTGCATATAAATCAAACAGCCCGGCACAGTTTTCTGAAATTCGACTCCACTTCGACATTATTGGTGTCGATGTGAAAAGAGTTTCAGAATGAGAGAGAATTGGGCTGTAGTTATTACGCTGGCCTAATACATATTAAGAACTTCGCACAGAACATAAGTTCGCTTCGATCATTACTAAGATTAAGTTCGGCTTGTTTGTTGACTGGTTGGCTAAGTGGTTAGAGAACTTGACTACGAAGCTTGAGGTCCCGGGTCCAATTTCCGGCCGGGGCAGACATTTTTGTATGAATAAATAATGGGGATAATGCGCAAAGAATAGGGATAGCTATTCAAAGAGGTTGCGGCCTGCGTTTTAGGGTCCATGCCAGCGACATCTCTTGACGACGTGTTTGCCTTATAAAGTAATGATAAATAGGTATTAAGTTAGTTAATAATTACATTAATAATATTGCCAATAAATTGTCAAGATTGTTTATGAATAATATAAACGACTGTTTGTTCTCGGATCTTGGATGTTTAATACCATTTAAGTATGTTTATTCGTAGCCTAGTGTCCTTAGTACAAGCTTTGCTTAAATAGTTTGGGACTAGGTCAATTGGTTTCAAATATCCTATTACCTATATATTTATATTTAGATATATGCATGCAGATGCAGGTATCATCGAGATATTTTCCCTCGCAAATCTCATGGTAAATTCCCAATGTGATATCGATTGCAGTTAATTTTTAAAAGCTAAGAGGTATGAACCTTGAGCTGGATTTCACCAAAACGTAAGTTTTGTTAGTCCTCCTGAGAGTTAAACCTGGGAATAACAATTTAACTGCTAAACACAAGTACATATAACGCTTTAAGCGCGCGGTTGACTTATTTTTATTAAAATATATTCCCTCTTCGCCGTAGACGGACGAAACTCGGCAAGTTTACACCTAATATAGTAACGAGGTTGACATCTTTAGGAGCCACACGCCGTTTATTTATTCGTCTATACATCGTGACTAATTTCTAAAGAAACTTACAATGTTTAGTGTTTATGAAGGCGCCGAATGGAGTTATGTTCGTCGTAATTTACGACGTTGTTTCGAAAGTTAATGTGCGCCTACGCAGTGTATCGGTGTTACTGGGTATCGTATATTGTCAATTTTGGAAGAGTTAGGACGCCGGTCGATGCGACAACTTTGTTGTTGAGTTATAAGTAGGTAATTCAGTATTCTAAAGATACTGGTTTTGTGTATGAATGTAAGTAATTAATTCAAATTGAAACCTATTACTCGGCGAAGGTGTAAAAATAAATTAAGTATAAACAACTTTAATTTTAGGTACATTATTTTTCCTGTTCCTTAAATTAATATTTCAAATTGCTACGCTCGAGAATGAAATAAGGAAGTGGTGAAAATTCATGCGGAATTACGAAATAAAATAAAAGTAGAATAAAATATTACAGTCCCAATTTAATCTTGTCAACTACTCGTAGTTAAACCTGTTAAACCTTTCATTTAAGCTTTATATAGTAGTGTTGTATTTTTTAATTATATACGTAATTGGTCCCCAGATCGTCCTCAGTAATAGACATATTGTACATTGTGTATTACATAAACTCATAAGCTTAACCCTTTTTTTACTTTTCAACTTTTATATTTTATTCCGACGTACTTAAAACAATTTTTCATTATAATTCATCGATTATCAAAAAGAAACTTCGCTCAGAATACAATGTTCATTCATCCCGCTTAAAAAAACTGTTTACTGATGCAGTATCAGCATTTCCTCGAAGCAGGTGTGGTTTCACTTTCGGTGCGCGTGCGCCGCAACGCGGAAAGTGGGGCCCTCTAGCGACGACACCGAAAACTAGCCAACCGTTAAGTGTATGCGGGGAAATTGGTGTTTTTGCTCATTTTAGCCATTCTTGTTTTCCTTACTTAGGTTAATAGTGCTTATCATTTTGCTTATTCAGATTTTTTTTTTAGCAAGCGCACGAACCGATTTTAAACTTCAATATAGTTTTGAGCGTTAAACCAATTGTGGCTAAATTTACGCGGTGTCTTGGCAGTTCAACGGCATAAAATTGAAAAAAAAAACATTTAAAACATTACAAAAAAAAAACAGTTTGCTTACATATCTTAGATCGGCTTTTTTTGCGATTGACGCTAAGTATTAATTTCTCAAGTCAACACTGAAATGAAAATCCTTGTCATTTCCCCATTGTTTATTATAATAGAAACTATAATTTAATTATTATAACCGTTAAGATACGGGTGCGGCCATAGATCTTTAATCGGTCCCCATTGTGCTGCCCAACACACCGATGCCGATAATTAAGCGTATAAATGCAGTAATATTATGTTGTACGTGCTGTGTCATAATTTCGCGATACTATCCTTGCGTAATGTGCGGGTACCGAGCGCGGAGCTTTGAAGGGTCTCTAGAGGGTCAAGTAAACTCGGTTTTATTTCGGTTTCGGCAGATCTGCCAAATTAAATTCGTAGGTATGCACGAAAGCAAAAATGAACGGAAGTATAAAAATATACACTAGAGTAAGGGCTGCCCTCGAATAAAGTGTCCGTTGAAAACAAATGTAAGCTCGGTTTTACTTTCAATTATAATTGAACACTTAAACTTTGGAGCAAAAGCGCAATGTTCAAACCATTTAAAACCCCGAACTCACGCGGAAAATTTACGAACACTAACTTTGGCGCAATTATTTTAGGCCAACGAGACTTAGGCCGAAAATACATTTTATGGCCAGAAATGGCCGAAACCGGAACGGAAACGTGCGGTCCCTCACTAACCAAATCCAACAGGTATTTCGTACAGGAAATTGCTCTCTCAATATTTGCTGGAAAACGCGTGAAAGAAGCGAAAGTTTTCGCAGAATCGGGTCGTTAATTTTTATTAAAATTCGATCCGTGAGACTCTTGCGCCATAATTTTGAACTACGCGGCATTGATGTAATTTGTATCACGTCTCGTTTTTGAGTATCCGAACTGTGCTCTGAATCACAAATGTCAAATTATTACGTTTAAAACCAACTGTAACAGTACCTGTACTACAACTGTACGAGTAGTAGTGGTTTCCATACTAATATTATAAATGCGAAAGTGTGTTTTTATGTTGTTTATACGCCGTAACGGAGCGAGGGATCGGCGTGATTTTTGGCATAGAGATAGTTTGTGTGCCCAAGAGTGACATAGGCTATTTTTTATCTCGGAAAAATGCACAGTTCGCGAGGGAACAGCGCGCGATAACCGAATACCACGCGGGCGGAACCGCGGGCAAAACCTAGTTTTTACATACCTAATCGTCACTTTGAACACAGATCGTATCTCGAAATTGACAAGTCAACAAAGTTGAACCTTGAAATATTAGACATTACGTTCTCGTTATAAGTTTATCGATCATGAGATACGAGCTTTCTAAGCTTCTAGGGTCAGCTCAGTATCAAAAGTAGTTGCACACTTTTGTACTTTGTCGTTTTACAGGCACGTACCATATAAGATTGATAAATGTGTTAATGTGACAAAGTAAAAAAGTGATCCGCTACTTTTGATGCTGACTGTACTTACCTTGTAATTTTCGTATGTTTGTCTTCAAATGCACCTACGTTGAATTTCACTCAGTTTTAGAAATCAGAGTGACTTAAAATTTGGATGACAATGACAGTTCAGACAGACAACAAAAAGCTTGCATTTTATTATCGTAACAAAAACTTAATTTAACTGTTTTATGATGACGATTTCCCAGAAAGAAGATGCCAGAGATGATTCAGACAGTGTAAGTCCACCCCTCAGCTCATGACTCCGTGACGTAGCCGTCATCGAAGCTTCCGAGTCATGTCATTAGTCACCCCGAGGTCATTGCCTGACCAATGATTTTTCAACTTGCCCAAATGACCGCGGCGAACTTTTGCACCATTAATGTGTGGCTTAGCAACGCGGAGTTGAAATGATTTTTATACTGAATCATTATTAATCGTTATTTATGTTCTTAGGTATTTGTAACTTTGGAATAAAAAAAAAACTCAGTTAAACTGTTTTTTTTTAAGTCCCAACGCAGAAAGAGGGGTGTTACAAGTTTGACCGCTATGTGTGTCTGTGTGGCTCTGTGTCTGTGCGAGTTTCTGTTTGTCTGTCTGTGGCACAGTAGCTCTTAAACTGGTGAACCGTTTTGAATGCGTTTTTTTATTTGAAATCAGGTTTTCTAGCGATGGTTCTTGACATGTTTCATCAAAATCGGTGTAGCCGTTTTTGAGATATTGAACTTTGAAGTGACAAAGTTGGGGTTTTCCAACTTTTTGTTGGTTTGGTTATTTATATAAATGAAGTTGAGTTGATTCCTGGTTAAAAAAGAAACTACATGTAATACTTCGTTATTTAGGTTATGTAAGAAAATATTCGATGCGTAGTTTTTCGTTTGTCAATCAAACAAGAAATGACAAAGATTATAACGCGTCGAAGTAGGGGAGACCGAGGAGAGTTGTGACAGAGGAGAGTAGTAACAATTTCGATCGATTTTGGAAATCATTAACTGCTAGCGAGTTCAAGTCTCGAACTGTCAAACGCGTGCTGTTGCGAGCTTGCTAGCTTTTAATAAGTTCCCAAAAATCGACGTTGTCACTAATTTCCTCTGTCACAACTCTCCTCGGTCTCCCCTACATTGGAGGCACGTAACGTCACTCCTCAGTACAAAGTTAACGTAGGAGTACGCCGGTGACACTTTTTTTTTTTATTCCACTGGAAGGCAAACGAGCAAGTGGGTCTCCTGGTGGTAAGAGATCACCACCGCCCATAAACATCTGCAACACCAGGGGTATTGCAGATGCGTTGCCAACCTAGAGGCCTAAGTTGGAATACCTCAAGTGCTCAAGTTAATTTCACCGGCTGTCTTACGCACACAACAGTGCAAGCACTGCTGCTTCACGGCAGGATTAGCGAGTATTGGTGGTAGCAATCCGGGCGGACCTTGCACAAGGTCCTACCACGGAACTTTAAGATAACTCTAGGGCATTTCCCATCACTTTTACCACAGTATCTACTAAAATCGAAGTTACGGATGACCTTATCTGTAAAATCAGAGGCAAGTCCGGTGACTACACTTTCTAAAGCGACATGTGACAGCAACGGCTAGGATATTAATTTGCTCGCCTAGGTCGGGGTCGCGGGGGGCACAATGCGCGCGCGCAGTGGGTGTCGATGATTTACATCGCCTTGTCTACGGGCCTCATTCGTGTTAATAAACTTGGGCATTTTTAGGGTTCCGTGTTTTAGAACACAGACAGAAAAAGATTGACAGAAAAGCCCTTGTAATGCTGATTGGAGACCCTTTTTGGTATCCTGTCGTGTCACCAAGTAATAGTTGAGGTGGTTCTTTATTTAAGGAGCCAAAATAAATCTTTCTTTTTTTCTTTCTTGTAATATGACTGACCACTTTATTGTCTGTCTCTCAAGATTATTTTTCTTAGGAACGCGTGGAGGTATCAAGTTAAAATAAATATCAAATACTCTGACTTCTGCCCTTTGAGAAGAGCCCTGTTAACACTGAACATTCATAGATACAAATATTTAGGGAACCCTCGGTGCCTGAGTCCGACTTGCGCTTGGCCGTTTTTTCGCCTGTGTATGTCAAGGCGTGTGTGTCAGTTCGCGGTTAGCTACAGAACTTCGATTAGCTATAAGTATAGTTAATTCAGAAATTATATTAAACAGCAAGCAACTTTAAATGTTTTAAATTATACACATTTCCTTATGTCTATTTGTCAAGTTTATATATCGTCAGTCGTCACTACTTTGAGAAAATCTCGTATCTAAAATCATTATATTAATAAAATTGAACCTTGATGTAATGTCTATAAAGTTCACTCAGAAAAATTATGTATTTAGAGCTACGAGTTTTTTTTAAATGTAGTGACGATATTATGTTGCAAATTCCATCCAAATTCATCGACATGAATTTGGATTGTAAATATTAAACACCTTATTACCGTCATATTGTAACTTTAGTTTTGACGTTTTTACAATTCAGTTACACCTGTTTATTGGATGGTATTTGATCTTGTCTATGATAATACCCTGTTAGTTTTTGGGTCAAATCTTGCAAGCTCATTTTAACTCACTCCTACTGGTCGGATTGACTTAATATTTGTTGGTTGTGACAATAAAAAGAACAGTCAGCAAAAAAGCTGTTTTTTTTTAAATAGAGTACTTACAATCAATCTAAGTAGAGCAGAATCTCTGTCTAAGAAAACAAATCGGATCGGATGATTTCTGAACTACTATCACAACAAAACCCCTGTATTATATGTACATCTCTATATTTACGATTCGTGTTGTTGAATGAGTTTCGAGCGGAAAAAAACTACAACTCGATACGCGCGACTGCCACAAAGTCTCCGCCATGTTTTCTGAAAATAACCACATTTACATACATTTCCAATAATGAAATATCCCTCGGCAAAATTACACAGTGCTACCGTGGGAGCCGTCGTGAACGTTAGGCGTCTAGCACATGCACCTAGAGTTCTAGGATAAACAAGCCTTTACATGTATCGTCTGAGATGCGATACAGATGTGTTGCTAATTGTTTTCGATCGTATTTTGGTGGAAAAGTTTGTATTTATCGTGCTCTATCTCAATTAACTTCAGTTCAATTCTTGAAGGTATAGCTCCATTGATACTATCGATATTTCGTCAATGTCGCTGTTGGAAAAGACGGTGTGTTCGCACTACTAGTTCTATTGACAGTACTATTTTAGAACTCTATTCCAGTACTGTCGATAGAACTAGTGGGAACACACTGAAAAGACACTATCAGTTTAGCTCAATTAGCTTCAGTATTCTGCCCATCATACAGCTTTGTGTAGTGTAAGTTTTCGGTTACATAACCTAACCAAGAAAAAGTTGGAAAACCGCCGGATTTGTCACTTTAAAGTTCAATATCTCAAAAACGGCTGAACCATATTTAAGAACCATCGCTAGAAAACCTGCTATCAAACAAAAAAACCGCATTCAGATTTTTCTTTTTTCACAGACGGAATCGTGGGCAAAAGTTAGTATGAAATAAAAATCTTAAAAATAAATTAATTTCCACTGTCGTATTTCCATATAATTAGCTTTTATATATTTTTTATCAGAACGGAACACTTTAAGCGAAAGGAAAATAACGTACTTACCGACATTAAAAATCGATCACACAACAGGGCCAATAAGACTTATAACACTGACGTTTGACTGAAAAAGGTACTTAAAAACTCCGTCTGAATAATACGTCTGTAGTAATTAATGAGACAATTACAATTTATCTGAGCCGTTGCTAACCTGCGTGCGTGCGCGCAGGTAAACGCTTCGGCGAAACAGCTCTACAATTTTACATAATGACAGTTCATTTATATTATTTGATCTTCAGACCGCCGAGATATTTCTCGATATGTTTGCATCGTAAATAATCAGGTAAAAGGGTGAGTATTTTTTTAAATTGCATCTGCCGACCTTGGCGCATGCGATGCGGTCGTTGGGATGGAATAGCACATAGGGTTGCCATACTTCTGCAGGGCTACTACGAAATCCGAAACTCGAAGTTCGTGTCTTGCGGCCCCTCTGATACTTATACTATTTAATAGGAGAGCGAGAGCGACGGTACGATGCGAACTTCGAGTTTCGAGTTTCGGAGTAGGCTTTCAGGATTTGTCCTGACATGTCGGGATTTTTGGATTTGCCAGACAGGATTGCGGAAGTGTTAGGGTTTTTTTTAGAAATTACCTCGTTGAATTAACAATTAAATACATGTTTTCGTGATAAATTTATTACAAAGTCTATACATACAGTTTAATTAAGGTATTGAAGGAAATGATTAAAAAAAAAAACAACAGGTAATATTTCTTGCAAAAAAATTAGAATAGGATAAATTACAGTTAAAGAGATCTGAATCAATATTCCTAAGTCTGATTCAAGTGTGTCATTCAAGCGACGCCTACACCAAATCTCCAATACAAGAAGTATCAGGACTTTTAGGGCGATGTCAGGACAATTACCGAGGACTTTTAATTTTTTCATACGGCAGCCCTAGCTGCAACGCAGCCTTGCGATGATTTACTTTTAAACATATGTCTGCGACTACGCACTAAGTAAGCCGTAGCCGGGCGGTTGACCACTTCTCGATCTCGAACCAGAAAAGCTACTCCGAAACACGAAATTCGAAGTTCGTATCGTACCGTCCCTCTCACTCTCGTATTAAATAACATAAGCGTAGGCGGGATGGTACGATACGAACTTCGAATTTCGAATTTCGTGGTAGCCTTGCAGGCCCTATACCACTAAGTGCAAAACTCGAACTTCGTATGCTGCTGTCCCGCTGACGCTTATGTCATTTAATACGCGAGTGAAAGGGACGGTGCGATACGAACTTCGATTTGCGAGTTTCGTAGTAGCTCCTTTGCTATACGTCCCACTGCTGGACAGGCCTTAGTTTCCACATAAGCCCATTCATTATCATCATCATCATGTCAGCCGAAAGACGTCCACTGCTGGACATAGGCCTCCCCCAAGGCTCTCCACTCAGACCGGTCTTGTGCTTTTCGCATCCACCGCGATCCCGCGATATTAACCAGGTTGTTGCTCCATCTTGTTGGAGGCCTACCCACAGCTCGTCTCCCGGTCGAAAATCTTCTAAAAATAAATAATTAAATTAAAATAAATATTTTAGGGGGGCTACCGTACAACAAACGTGTTTTTGCTGTCTAACGTGGTAGACTATGGTACGGTAATCTTCGTGCGCGACTCCGACTCGCACTTGGCCGGTTGTCTTTTAGCAATAGCATCTTATTTCAACTACTGAATAACCATCGTATACTACTGAAATAGGGCTAAAGTATTACCTCGTCCATGGAATTACACTTGTTCTGTATCTGTCAATAGTACAGGGTAGTAAATTTGAGAGTAGCAACGCAGCCGCGGGCGCATACCGGAGCAAACCAATCAAAGTTTGTTTTTTGTAAAACGTAGCTGTATATTGAGAGTTGATATTGAGTCTCTGATAGCGCTATAATATTGTAGTGTCCATCAGGGCTACTAAGAAACTCGAAACTCGAAGTTCGTGTCGTGCCGTCCCTCTCGCTCTCGTATTAAATAGTATGTCTATATGTTACCAAAAAATCGTTCTTGCAACAAGATATTTCATGGTTTAATAGGTTAAACTTACGTAGGATGGCATGTATTTTTTTTATTTGACTGGAAGGCAAACGAGCAAGTGGGTCTCCTGGTGGTAAGAGATCACCACCGCCCATAAACATCTGCAAAGCCAGGGGTACTGCAGATGCGTTGCCAACCTAGAGGCCTAAGTTGGAATACCTCAAGTGCCAGTAATTTCACCGGCTGTCTTACTCTCCGCGCCGAAACACAACAGTGCAAGCACTGCTACTGTATATTGAGAGTTGATATTGAGTCTTTAATAGCGCTATAATATGTAGTGTCCAGCAGGGCTACTAAGAAACTCGAAACTCGAAGTTCGTATCGTGCCGTCCCTCTCGCTCTCGTATTAAATAGTACGTCTATATGTTACCAAAAAATCGTTCTTCCAACAACATATTTCATGGTTTAATAAGTAGTTTGAACTTACGTAGGATGGCATGTATGTATTCAGGTACACCATCTATTAAATTATAGAAAAAACATGTTTACTTACAAAAATCTGCAGTTGTTTGAAAAATGTCGCGGACAGAATAGTGTGGGTAAAAAAGTTGAACCAGTAGTGAGACGTATCTCAGTGGTTCAGTTAAAGCTTAATCATTATCAAATCACTCTAGCGTTGCCAAGACGTTACTAGATTTCTTAAAACAGAAAGAAATGTAAATGTGAAGAGTACCGCTCAGAAACAGACTCAAAAGGATTTTTTCCAATTGGACTCCAATGTGGAAGTTATCTAAGCATACATAAAACCTTCCCATTGGAAATCAGTTAATGATTTGTATTGAATTTATTGTCACTTACAATGTTGCAGTTCTACATATATTTATATGCTTTTTTTTTCAGCCGCCGTGAAATGTACAATCAAATCGCAAATATATAGTTACTTGTAATCAATTCGGCATAGCCACTAGTAGATAATTGGAAAAGGACAGGACAAGCTTACATTGTAAGGTTAGTCATTTTATAGCAAAGATATCGGTTTATAGAATCTATATTATGTACCTCATTAAAAATAGACAATTTGTTACTTACTACCTAAGGTAGTATTTGTAGTTTACAGACACATAGTTTAAGGGGCTGTTTCACCATCCATTGATTAGTGTTAACTGACGGTTACGTGTCCCGTCTCCGTCTACTCGAACAAAACAAATAGAGACGGCATCACATTTAACTGTCAGTTAACACTAATCAATGGGTGGTGAAACAGCCCCTAGAAATTATCTGGTAAGCACGATACAATAATTCACATCTATAAAAAGTGCATTATAACAGGGACTTATCTTGACCAAATTTATGCCCATCCTTAGGTACAGCGCGTAATTGGGCGTTTTAAAAAAAAGTGTACCTACTATTTCGTTTTTTTTTTAAATTTTGTAAAAAATATGGTTTTTACCTACTACTCAGAATCAAGAGCACAATCGATTCCGATAGTTTAAAAAAATATCCCCAAATAAAATCAGTTTTGCGACGTTTTTTTCATACACTCAATACACTTTTACATACACTACATACACTTTATTTCAAACATTTTTTTTTCTATGGGTCGCAGTATACTAATTGTTAAAATAATAATAATAATAAAATCGTTTAATTCAGATCACAAAGAATCCATAGTTTTGTTAGCATACAATGTCATCCTATAACTATGTTAGTAATGAAGGGATTGTTCGCATTCGTTATACCACATCTTTAACAAGCGTGGCAGATCGAGGCGGAAATGGGTAAACAATCCGACATAGAACTGACTCGCTATTCGAATATCGTTCTGAATAGAGATGTAGACCAGGAGATACAGACCTTTGCCTGGTACTGGTACACAAATACAAGCTAACAAGACCAAATTTTTGTACGTTTTGAAATATATTAAGTACCAATTAACTTTCAAGTAACAATCCACGCAACATTGTCCGTCATAAATTTCTCAAGCCATCGAAATGCCGCTAATAAAATCCGGCATTAGCTTCAAATGCGCCGTGATATGTTTATAGTGCCGGTAAAACCGCGAGGTGTGAACAATTTAAATGATCGATAATTATTGGCACTTTGTCGGCCTCGAGGAGCTTGTTTTACGGCCCTTATGTAGGCTGTGTGGGTTAGTCTCTCTATATCATATAGTCTATATTACTATTGTACTAGCTGTTGCCCGCTGCTTCGCCCCCGTTGTATTTTTTTTAAATTTTCTTCCATAAAAACCTTCTCCTGACAGTAACAAACACAATAAAAAAAGAATTAGCGAAATCGGACCAGTCGTTCCCGAGTTATGCGCTTACCAACACATTTTGCGATTCATTTTTATATTATAGAAGATTGTATTGTATTGTAAAACTCTTTATTGTACATAAAAACACATGAAAATAACAGAACACATGCAGGATAATAAGATGTACACGGCCCTGCATAAGTGGATGGACACCTTACGTTCTATAATCGCTTGCACACGAGAGGCGGCGATTTTGTTAGTTGTTCACCACAAATGCACTAGATGGCGCGCTTAATGCACGGTATGAATATGATTGATATTTTGTCCTCATATTGGTATGTGCCGATAGCTCAGTTGATCGGCTGCTTAGAAAAATTCTTAAATGAACCCGAGTTCGTATCCTACAGTTCAGAATTATGTTTTCGTTTTTTTTTTGTTTATTACTTTATATTTTAATTTTGTAGATGACTAACATGGAAACAAAAAAACAATCTGAAAAAGGATAAGGTTGCAACAAAAATAATACACGTTTTGAAGTTTAAAACATAAAAAAATTTATTCCTAAAACAATATTTCTATTCATTAAATATGGCAGTGCTGTTATTAATGTTATACTAAATATTATTATTAATTAAATAACTGAAAACCAGAAAGTAGTTTACTCAGAATCCAGAGTAGAATCGATTACACGATGTTGTGTTTGTGCCCAGTCTAAATATTACGAATGCATACGCCAATTAAAAATGTTTTACGAATGTTTCATACCCCTTAGATAATTTAATACTGGCCGTTTGGCTGTCAGTTTGACTTTCTTCTAAATCTGGTATTACAAATTACAACTGTAAAGTTAGAAATGAAGTAGAACTACTGATACAATTATTTTAAGAAATAATGAAGGTTATCAAAAATAAACGCAAACAACTAACTTAAAATAAAATACAAAAATATTTTCGGGGTGTCGTGTGAGGTTTTTAGTTATTTAATTAGCACTTGACCAAAATTTGTATTTTAAGATTTTATTGAGGTATTCGCTTAAGTATTCATTTCCGTTTCTGGAAAGAGGATTGAAGCGACCACAATAAAAAAAATGTATTTGAAAGTATATATTATGTGAGACCGGGTTATCATAAGACTCGTAGGCTTTATTATAAATTATATATAAACAGTGAAGTTTTCCAGTTTTAAACATAACAATAATTGATGGCGTAGATCCACTGTAGTGTGTTACTGACAGTTATAATAAGATTACAGTCGTATTATATTGAACTTTCACACTTATCTCACGAAAAAAAACTATTAAGGCATTGGTAATTAAATGTTTTGTTCATAATAATAAAATAATTACTTTTCGTAACAAAGTGATACTACAGGATCATAAATAAAGATAATTATTTTGGTTTCTATAATACTTATATATAACATGATTGTTTGAGTATATAACCCGGTCTACACGTAAACTATCAATTTTATTTTAATAACTAGTTTAACCACCATGATTGTCGATAACTGCTTGCAGACGGGAACACATAGATGCAACTAGATTTTCACACAGATTAGACCCGCGAATACTGTCCCATATTTTTACACAGTGAGCTTCTAACGTTTCCGGAGTTCGCTCATTTTAGTTATCTCAACGTTGGACAATAAGACCTCATATATTTTCAATGAGATTAAAATCCGGTTATCTGGCAGGACAAGAAACTACTTTAATACTATTTTTGTGTTGATCAAACCAGTCTTGCATAATACGCGACCGGTGTATTGAGCAGTTATCTTGCACGAACGTTATGCACGGCACTTGTTCTTCTGGATAAACAATTCTAACAGTGGGCAACATGGTCTCCTGAAGCAAACTGGCATAATCACCACCGTTCGCTCGACTGGGTATCCTAACAAGTTCTCCCGGATCAGCAGCACTCGTCCATCCCCATGGTTGACGGTTATACGACCAGATTCCATGTTGGGCACTACGAGATCACCGTCGTTTCGCGTAGGTATTGTTTCGAATAGTATCTAGGAGTCGTGGTCGAACCGATCTTTGACGATGCAGCAAAAACCGCAGAAAAGGTATTCGTCTTGATATCGTCGTATCCATAATATAACTGTTTTTTTCTGTAACAATATAAATAAACATGAAATAATGTAATGTAAATATAATTGTTGTAAAAAAAAAATGGTAGGATAAACGTAAAAAAAAACTCACATCAACTCCAGTTTGTCTAGAAATTTCTGAAATATTTTTTACTTCTTTATACAAATTAATTTTATCACACCTTTTAATCATTTCAACATTGCGATGAAAACTAATCATTTTAAAGAATAACTACGATAGTAAGCAGATTCAACTTGAAAGAGACAATAGAACGAGAAGTAGGAACAGCTGAACAAGTAGGTAGCAAAGTTTAAAACAAAGTAATAAAAACAGCCTGGTAGTTTGAAGATCTTCAGTCTACCCTCTTTAAGTTTCGTAAAATATGACTTACCGATTAATTTTAAGGCGACCAGAGTTATAGATCCAATTTTCATGACTTCAAATAACAGATCAGTGGCTGAGTGGTTTGAGAGTGCTCCGACAGAATCGTATGTCGATCCTATTAGGCGACGATATTGAGTTTGTGTTTTTGTAAATTTACTGCTTGGAGATTAGTAAAGTCGATGTTTCGATGATAAAAACAAGCAACATATTATGGGTCTCCGTAAAGAAAACAATAAAATTCTCCCTCTCACACACTTTCGCACAATACGAAAGAGACAGAAATGTCGTTACACGAAGGTAGCATCCCACGGTGTCCCACCCTGGCAGCTGGCAGGGACACATGTTTAGCTGGCCACGAGAGTTGAAGTGAATGATTATACACATAATTACAACATGTGTAATGGGCAGTAGGATGTTGAAATTTGTCTTTCTAACATGAAGATAAAATAAATATTTTTTGAACCCTTAAAAAATCAACAAACTAGCGCCATCTAGCGGGATTTTGGTAAACTAACAAGTTAGTAAATAAGTGAATTCCGCTAATACACATCGAACACATAGATGGCGCCGTTTCTCGCGTCAGACGATTATGTTTTGGCATTGTCCATCCACTTTTGCGGCCTATAGTACAAAGGCGAACTTATCCCTTAAAGACATCTCTTCCAGTTACCCTTTGAACGTATCACCCAGCAACCGATTTCCAGACCCAGCAGCCAAGTAACTGAACCTTTCTGAAAGATAGGAAGGGGACTGAGGGGACTGATTATGTAACGAAAACTGAGTCACACGAGTTCTCTTTGCGTTCACCAAGTGCTTGGAGGTTCTCGAATTATTGATTTAAATGCAGAAGTGCTGCAGTGGTAGATCTTATCGGAAGATGTGTGATACGGCTTTATAAGTGACTATCCTGTTGCCATCGACTCCATAGTGTCCCTAATTTACCCTGAATTTAGGGTATTTTTACGCGCTTAGGGTATTTTTTGGGGTGGAAAAATACTTAGATAAAGACAGCAATATCCCAAACGAATACCAAACGCGGCCGCGCGGCCGGCAGGGAAACTTCTCTTAACTGAACAGCCTGTCTTGTTCACAGTATACACGGACCAGCCTGTGTCCTCCGCGTCGCCGCCTACAAGAGACAAGATCAACGGGGAAGAGAAGGCGCGCTCGCGCCGCCGGGACACCTGGGCGGAGCAGGCGAGCAACACCGCGAGCGATGACCGTAAGTTACTCTTCATTTTATCTCTTGACCAGAGGCTAAAGCATATTTATTTATTAACTACCTTTTTCCCTCGGGAACTGTGTATTTTTCCGGGATAAAAAGTAGCCTATGTCACTCTCGGGCCCATAAACTATCTCTGTGCCAAAAATCACGTCGAGTCGTCGCTCCGTTACGGCGTGAAAGACGGATCACACAAACATACAAACACACTTTCGCATTTGTAATATTATAACAGTAAAAGTATGGATTGTTAGTGTCTTGTGATCTGGTAGAATATGGTGAGCGGTTGTGTTTGTGTTGTTCTGATGATGACCTTTGGTTGAGTTCGAAACACTGAGTATTGTTGTGGTGGTTATAGTTGTGTTTGTGTGATGTGTTTTTACAGTGTTAAGGCGGAGGCGCTGCATGAATTCACATTTGTTGCATAGCTCATATTGTCAGGTCGCGGGTGAGCAAAGTAATCGTTTATAGTTTACTAGCTGTTACTAGCCTACGCTGCACTTGCCGATCCGCAGTACATACCCCTAGGTACAGATAAAAAAAAATAGCTTGTAGTTTAACCCTTTCGTTCCGGCAAAGCCATACACAAAATCTACCCAGTTTTCCAGATTCATATATGTAATGTGAATTTTTTTAAGACGAGTTTACTCGTCTACCGGATCTGAGAGCACATCGCACAAGTCGAGTTAACTCGTCATCCGGAAAGAAAGGGTTAATTAGTCTTTGCCTCCCCCGCAGCCGGCAGCGTGCGTTCCCCACTGCTGCAGCAGCAACACCGGCAGTACGACGAGCAGTTGCGCGATATCGCTGCCTCGCTCACGCGCCCGCGCAGCCGCCGCGCGCTGCCCGCGCTCGAGCGGCCCACGCGCCTGCCGCCGCCAGACCGCCTGCCGGTAACTCTACACTTTACATCTTTATTATAGTACTAGCTTTTGCCCGCGACTTCGTCCGCGTTACTTTAGTTATCAGGGCGTTAATTATCATCATCATCATCATCAGCCGGAAGACATCCACTGCTGGACAAAGGCCTCCCCCTTAGAACGCCATAATGAACGACAACTCGCCACTTGCATCCACCGGTTTCCCGCAACTCTCACGATGTCGTCAGTCCACCTGGTGGGAGGCCTGCCAACGCTTCGTCTTCCGGTTCGTGGTCGCCACTCGAGAACTTTTCTCCCCCAACGGTTATCTGTTCTTCGAGCGATGTGGCCCGCCCATTGCCACTTCAATTTGCATATTTTTCCAGCTATGTCAGTGACTTTAGTTCTTCGACGAATTTCCGTATTCCGGATTCTATCGCGCAAAGAAACTCCAAGCATAGCTCTCTCCATAGCTCGTTGCGTGACTCTGAGCCTCTCTAAGAGGCCAACAGTCAAGGACCACGTCTCAGCGCCATAATTATAACGGGGGTTAATTAAAACATATGCTAACTTTACCCCCCCCCTCCATTTTACCCCTTTAGGGGGGAATGTTATTAATTTCTCTTACACCAATAATTTTTCATTGTAATCAAGAACTTATATACCTATTTTCATACTTCTAAGCCCAGAAATGAGAAAATTTCCGTACAGACTTTACTTTCCGATTTTACCCCTTTAGGGGGGAATTTTATTCATTTCACCTAGACAGATAATTTTTAATTATAATCGAAAATTTATACAGCAATTTTCGTACATCTAAGTCCACAAATGAGGAAATTCCATATAAGCTTCACCCCCCCATTTCACCCCCTTAGGGGATAAATTTCTGAAAATCCTTTCTTAGTGCTCACTTACATCATAAAAGGAACCTCTGTACCAAAATTCAAGTTTCTAGGCCCAGCGGTTTGGGCTGTGCGTTGATATATAACCCAGTGAGTCAGGTTTGCCTTTTATATATATATATATATATAGTATATATAAACCCCCTTGCAAAAAAAACGGGCACCTATGGTTCTTCAAAAAACAGTGACAGATGTCATTGAGTTCAAATTAAGCTCCATATTATTTAATGTAAAAATATATTAAAACTAAATATTCTATAAAGACCAGCTAACAGTTTAACGATCTATGGTGTATTTACATGTACAAGCATTGGCAAAACATAAAAACCCCTAATAAAAACAAATGAAGTGATTAAATAATGACACTAAATAAAAGTGACCCAGTGAGCAAGTGTTAGTAAACAAAACAAAATCAGTGACAGTAAAATTATCAATAAGTTGAACTACGTACTGAATATATTCGTTTGAAAGTGAAACTGAACTAATTAGAACATTATAATTATTTAAATATATTTGACGGTGAAAGTGAAATTCAATTTAAAATATTAACGAACGTCAATCCATAAGAATACAGCCGATAATTTCGCAATGCCCGCTATGTTTCATCTGGCCTAGGGGTTAGAAGAACTTTGCTCGATTACTACGCTCTGGCGGTGTGCGTTCGAATCCAGCTGAGCGCGAACATACATTTTGCTTTTTTTTAAGTTTATTTCGAAGAACTAACAAACTATAGTTGAGAACGACATAAGTTAATAAATTTACGCAGCATCAACAATCGTTGTGCGTTTATTTACATCGGGTAATTGCGGATAACTTCGGTAACCAAGCAGCGCAAAGCTTAAAATGAATAATATGCAAAAGAGGGCATCATGTTTGAAATGTAAGAAAAGGGTGATCAACAAAGAGTATCTAAAGTGCTTTCATTGCACAAAAATATTTCACCTGACATGTACTAACGTGGGCTTAAAGCGTTTTTTGCTAATGACTGTTGAAAGCAAGACAGCATGGAAGTGTCATTTGTGCCGGGCATTAACAGCTCAACGTAAATCAGATATAAAACCAATTGTCCCAACTACGTCCAATGGCTTGGCCAATGCTAGTAGCACGCCTTTGGATGACAACTTAAAGTTGAGGAAATCAGCTCAATCTGTACAAACGGTCGAGCAATTACTGTCTGATTCTGAAGCTAGTATCGAAAATTCCTTCGAGTCACTACATTCTGATGATGATGACATTGATAAATTGTCAGAAACATATAACAATAACAGAAGCTGTCCGGACTTGAGAGCGACAACAGAAGAGACAATAAGAGAGTTTAGAGATAAAATTAATAGCCTAGAGTTGAAATTACTGTCCGCAGAGAATGAAATTCAAAGCTTAATATTGGAAAACGGTACATTAAGGAAACGTATAGAAGATAACGAAACAACGATAAAGAAGCTTACCCATATTTGTTCATCCACTTCTAAGATATCAAAGAGCAAAAAACAGTCAAAACAAAATAATTTAAATAGAAATAAGTTGGAATTGGATCGGACAAATTCAAATAACGCCTCTATGGAGCAAACAAGTCAGCAAAACAACCAGGACTCTGAGAGCCCAAGTCCTTTACATCAACGTACTAAAGCTATTACCACTCCAGCAAGAGACTGCAATATTGGCGCTACAAACCTGGAACCCGATCAGAAAAAACCTAAACTCTGCATTTTTAGTAACCACAAGAACAAAGGGACGCTTCAGTCACTAGAAGCAGCATTCGGTCAAGACGTCAACTACTATCACTACGCTGTGCCCTACGGAGGGATAAAGGAACTTTTGAGTAGGCTAGAAAGTGAACTAAAAAGTTATACCATGAATGACTTTTGCGTTATATTTTTAGGCGAAAAGGATCTTGATGAGTTTAAAAATAGGTCAACGTTGATAAATTTTGTACGGGAATCACTGCAAAAAATTGCACACACTAATAAAATCGTCTGTCTTCCCACATATATATGCGGAGCTCTGATATACAATTATAAGGTAGAGATATTTAATAAAGCTCTAGCAATGGATATTCAAAGTGATAATTATGCCTATGTCTTTGACACAAACCGTGATCTGTCACTTAATATGTTTTCATATTACTCGGGAAAAATTACAAAATTAGGTATTAAATCTGTATTCGCAAGTCTCAAACAATTTATACTTTATATTCAAAATAGTCTAGGAACCATGTCCAATAATTTGAGTAATAACTGTGGAATAACTTCCGATATTAATGATGATGACGCGTTTTTTCGTTGATAAAGGTAGAAACATCTTCAACCTGCGAATTTTTCATCAAAATATCGCAGGTGTCCTCAGTAAAAATGAATTATTTCAAGTAACAATATCTGAGCTTTCTCAGCAAATTGGTACAATTGACTGTATTTGTCTTTGTGAGACTTTCATGAAAAAAGGATCTGAGTATAATTTAAGAATGCCTAATTATGAACTTGCTGCATGTTTTTCAAGAACTCAGCAACGGCGTGGTGGTTCTTGCATAATAGTTAGGCAGGGATTAGACTATAAACCACTTCAAATTTGTACTGAATTATCTGCTCCATTTTATTTTGAGTGTTGTGGCATTGAGTTTGTTAACTATCACTTAATAATTATATGCATCTATAGAATACCAGGCTCTAACATTAAATTATTTCTCCACAAATTAAAGGTTCTTCTAAATAGAATAACATATAAGAATAATAAACGAATTATTATGTGTGGGGATTGGAATATCGATATATTGAAAAATAGTAGTCAGGCAAAAGAATTAAAATCCCTATTGATGAACTTCAATATAACGATCAATATAAACGAACCCACAAGGAAAACGTCCTGTATAGATCTTATTGCTTCCAATCTTCATCCCTCCAATATAGAATCTGGTGTCCATAGTTTGGGTCTGTCTGATCACGATACGGGACAATCTTTATCATGCTATGTTCCGGAGACAGGTGAGCTCAAGAAAAAAAGTAATCAGTGGTACGAAGAAAAGCGTGACTATAGTCAAGAGAATGTTGATAAGTTTTGTAAATACTTAGAATCCTTAACGTTTGCTGAAGTGTATGAGGAGAAGGATTGCAACAAATCTTTTGAGATATTTCATGACACTCTCATGCTCTTTTATAATTTATGTTTTCCACTGACTCGAGTCAAAATGAAGAATAAACCTGTAAAAAATAAATGGATTTCGAAGGGGTTAAGGGCATGTTGTCGTAAAAAAAGACAGTTATATTTTAAATATCGCATCGAACATCAACACAAAAAAAATAACAAAGCGATTTACTTAACGTATTCCAAAATCCTAAAAAAATGCATGCTACAATCTCAGCAAATAAACAACATTCAGTTTATAAAAAAATCTAAAAACAAGGGAAGCGCTTCATGGAATGTCATCAAAAACAATTTAAACCTAAATAACTTTAGTAAATCCCAGATAAACGAGGTTTTAGTAGACGGAGTTAAGTTTAATGAACCTACGGAAATTAGCGAACTTTTCAATACATTTTTTATAAATCAAGCGCAGATAAATACAAATAACGATATTAAAGTTCCTTATGTGGATATCGTCTCTAACAGTATTTTCCTCTCACCTGTAAATGAATCTGAAGTCGTTAAAATAATAAATTCGCTGAATAACACTCATTCAACAGGCTACGACCAATTAAGTACTAAAATACTAAAGCAATGTGCAAATCAGATAGCTGCACCTCTTGCATATATAATCAATAAGTCTTTCGAACAGGGTTGCTTCCCTGAACGGTTAAAACTATCTGTTATTAAACCATTATTTAAAAAAGGTAATCCAGAGCTAATGACAAATTACAGACCTATAGCGTTGATTCCTGTGTTGTCAAAAGTCTTCGAGCGGGCAATGTACAACAGGTTGGATTTGTTTTTTCAAAAAATGAAAATTTTACATTCAAACCAATTCGGCTTCAGAAAGAATAGTTCAACATCACTAGCATGTTTCTCTCTAGTCAAACAGATTACGGAATCATTAAATGATAAGCAATCGATATTAGCAGTATTTCTGGATATGAGTAAAGCTTTCGACCTCGTTTCTCATGATATTCTGCTTAACAAATTAGAAAAGTGCGGAATTAGAGGAAAAGCACATTGCTGGCTTCAAAGTTACTTGTCCGAACGCAAGCAGTACGTCGAAATAACGAGAATTGTAGATAGTAGAAAATGTGTATTTAAATCTACACCTAAACTTAATACAAATGGCGTTCCACAGGGAAGTGTATTGGGGCCTCTCCTTTTTCTGCTTTTTATTAATGATTTGACAAAATGCTTAAAACATAATTCTATATTATTTGCTGATGACACTACTTTAATTATTAAATCTAAAAACAAAAATGACTTACAAGCAGAAACAAATAATGAGATATTCAACGCTATGAAATGGCTGACTGACAATAAATTAATGTTAAATATTGAAAAAACCAAAATTATCAATTTCCAGACTTATAATTCTCTTGATGTTAATATAAATGTAAAATTAAACAATAATACGATTATAGAAAACGTAGATTCAACTGTATTCCTTGGCATTACCATCGATAAACACCTGAATTGGAAGAAACATATAGAAAATATTTGTAATAGGCTAGACAGGTTCGTTTTTGCGTTGCGGCGCCTTAAGCTTGTGGCTTCTAGGGAGGCTGCTGTGTCAGCGTATCATGGGTATGTCTCCTCCATACTACGCTACGGCCTAATTATATGGGGTAATTCAGTGGACACCCAAAAAGCTTTCGTGACACAAAAAAAATGTGTAAGAGCTATGTATGGGGCTACCTACCTGGCGCATTGTAAGCCAATATTCCAAGAATTAAAAATCTTGCCCTTGCCTTGTATGTACATCCTAGAAGTTGCTAAATTTCTTAGAAACCATACTCACTATTTTCCACTGCATAATGCTGTTTATAAAAAAATAAATGGGAGACATCCACACAAGTTGTATGTACCTAGGCAACGTATCAAACTTTACAGTGGAAACGTATATGGAATGGCAATAAAAATATACAACAAAGTGCCTAATGACATGAAACCGCTATGTAACAAGAAATTTCAAAAAACCTTGTTCGACTGGTTACTTGACAAATGTTTTTATTCCGTTGCTGACTTTTTAAATTATGAAATTAGTTGATTGTTCCAAAAATTTTATACAAGAATTGTTTAATAAGCAATCATTTAATCAATAATGTCACTTTAAATCATTAATTTTATTTTATTTTAATTGTTTTATGAGATAATTATGTAAAATTTTAGTAATAATTTTAAGTTAAATTAATTTATATCATATTTATACCTAATGACAATTTTATTCGTATTTTTTGTGACATACCTACTTATTAATATTTCTACGCCAGATCTGGCAGAATATGCTGTTGACATTATGATAATAACTACCTGTACCTACCATATTCTAAGAAATAAACGATTTCTATTTCTATTTCTATTTCTATTTCAGATTTTCAGGCATTGAAGCTTAGAAAGTAAGCTTTCATGCACATAAAATACAAAAACCATAGGTGCCCGTTTTTTTGCAAGGGGGTTTATAAGCTAAAGCAGTATGGAAGCTACGAACAAATCGATAGAAACGAACACACTCACACAGACGCGCTCTACACGGCCTCTAAGGGGGTCTCGCGGTACTGCAGTAGCTTCGTAGTTTCCATACTGCTTTAGCTTATAGATATATATATACTTTGTCTTTGCTAAGAGCGTTTATACCTGCTGAGCTGGCAACGTTGCATTTTTTTTTGGTTTTTCTCGATTATTTCATAAAAATTTAATGATAATTAAAAATGTGGTCTGATAGAACTCTTCTTAATATATAAGAATTTTGGTGGCAATAAAGATTTTTTGTATTTGTATTTGTATAAGTAAAAAAAAAGTTAAGGTGAAATTACTGGCCCTTGAGGTATCCCATTTTAGGCCTCTAGGTTGGCTTCACATAAACCGTTTAATTGCTCCGCCGGTGTCTACAGGTTTCCTCGCAATGTTTTCCTCCACCATAATGCTCGTGGTAAATTTCGAATGTTATTTCGCACATAAATTCCGAAAAGCTCCAGAGGTGCGTTCTTGAACCGCGCACGTTTTCCATTTTGATTTTGGACACGTTTCTCAGACGCCGATATTGTAACGCGGTTTCTAATTCATGCATTACTGGAACCTGAAATTACTCGTATTAATTTCTGAATCTAATTGTAAAGGTTCGGGGTACACCGGACGGCGCGGTGCCGCCGGAAGAAGGCAGCTCGAGCTCCGCGAGCGAGGGCAGCGAGCCCACGGACGCGGGGGAAGCGGGGGAGGCGGGGGAAGGGGGACGGGTCGAACTACCCGCGGAGCGGTTGTTGCACGCGCGGGCCGGCTGGCTGCAGCGGCGCGGCGCGCCCGGCGCCGGCTGGTCGCGCCACTGGTTCGTGCTGCGCGGCGCCGCGCTGCTGTACTTCCGCGACCCGCACGCCGAGCACCGCGGCCTCATGGACGGCGTCATCGACCTCAGCGGCATCTCCCGAGTCGTCGAGCTGCCTACTTCGGCGTCCACTAACGGATACGCTTTTGAGACTGAGGTACGTATACCAAATACTGACTGAAAAGTGTAAGGTGTATTTTGTGGTGCTGAAGACTTCCTTTCTTTTCTAGACTTGGGATGGCAAGCATATCGTGTTGTCAGCGGTGACGGCAGGTATCCGAGCCAACTGGGTGTCAGCGATGCGAAGGACCGCCGGGCTGCCGGAATCTAAACCGCTGTCTTTGATCCTGCGCGACGACGCCGTGGACCAAGCGTCGGAGTCGTCGACGTCGCCCATCACCCCGGTCACTCCCATCACCAGCAGGTCGGCGCCTTTCTCGTCGGACGAGGAGTACAGGACGGCCTCGGAGGGAGGCCGCAGGGACAGCGCCGACTGGGGCGACATGGCGCCCCAGCCCCCGCCGTCCCCGATACTGAGTCGAACGCCCATCAGCAAAGTCAAAGAGAAAGTCCGCGCGCGAGGCTGCCACCAGACACCTTCGCGAGAAACACCCAAAACCGATAAAGACGAAATAGACTTCGCCAAAGAAAAAGAACGAACCGAAGAAATAGACGAAAATGAGAAACCGAACGAGCAGCGAAAGCGCAGCTACGTCGACAAACAGTCCATAGAGATCGACGACCTGCGCCGGCAGCTCAAGCTGGCGCTGGGCGACGTCAACGCGGCCGAGTCCGAGCTCGCGCGGCTGCGGAAACTGAAGTCCGAGGCTGCGCTCAGAGAGAAGAAAATGGAAGATTTAGTCACGACGTTACATCAGAAAGAAGAAGAATTATCCTTGAGAACGAAAGAGGCTGAAAGTTTAGATGCCATAAAGCAGATGTATAATCAGGACAAGTCCACGTGGGAGACGAAGCTGACGGAAACGCAGAACTTCTTAAAAGAGTCGACGGAGCACTGCGAGCTGCTGACGCGGCAACTGGCGTCCGCGCAGGAAACCGTGCAGCAGCTGCAGCGAGAACTGAGCGACCTTAACGAGAAGCTACTGAAGAGCGTCAAGGAGAACGATAACTTGTACGTCAGGATCCGAGAGCTGGAGGGACGAGTGGCGTCCGAGTCGCCCGTCAGAGAAAAACGGAAAAGCATCGGCTCGCTCAGCGATCTCTGCAACCTCAACCGAGACCTGAACTTGGAATCTTTAGAGAAGAATAGACTGATCGAGGAATATGTCGAACTGAGAGGAAGGTTCCTGAAAGCGATCCAGGAGATAAAGGCTATGAAGAAGGAGCTCCGCGAGTCGCACAACATGTACGACGAGCTGGAAATAACGAACATGAAATTGAGGAACGAAATGAAGCTGCGCGAGCAGTGCAGCAGATCAGAGATCGATCTCATGGCGGCTCGCATCTTGGACCTGACGCAGAAACTGACGGCCTCGGACAAGCAAGTGCGAACGCTGAAGCATAAAATACAAAAGTCGGAGTCGAGAGAGAAACGACGCAGCCTGTCCCTCAAAGGGAGAGAATCCTTCACGCTAGGCAAAGAGGTAGAAGAGAAGCTCACCGAACTAGAGAACAAAATAACGCTCCTAGAAACGGGGGAGCCCGCCCCCATCATCAACCCTCCGTCGAAGAGCGCGTCGCCTGCCAAAGAGAAAACGTCGAAATCCGAGAGCACATCCGAAGAAAAGAGAGCGAAGAGATTGGCGGCTCGGCTGCGAAGAAAGTCACTCGACAGCGCGACCAGCTCGGAACCGATGAAGATGCTCGTCCGACTGACGTCGCTCGAGACCAAGGTCGCGTCGGCAATCGAGAACCGGCGAGATGTGACGAACTCGTGCGAGTCGCTGAGCCCCGCGCCGCGCTGCCCGGCGGGCGCCGACGTGGCGGGGGCGGCGGGCGCGGTGGGCGCGGGCGCGGCGTGCGGCACGCGCGCGCAGCGGCATCTGCTGGAGCGGTTACACACGCTCGAGAGCGCCGTCATGCTGTCCAGGGACAAGGTCAACGAGTGCCTCTGCCAGATGAGCGCCCTGCGGCAGGCGCGCTCGCGCCGCTCGCCCTCGCCCTCGCCCGGCCTCGACAAGAAGACCAGCATGCGCTCCATGGAACGCTGTCTCACCGACGTCAGCCGCCGCCTGCAGGAGTGCTTCGATAAGTGTGTCCCGGACGGCGGCGCGGACGGCGGCTCGGACGGCGACGGCGGCGCGGACGGCGACGACGCGGTCGCGCGCGCCGTGCTGCAGCTCGAGGCGCAGCTGCGGGAGAAGCTGACGGAGCTGGCGCGGAAGAAGGCGGCGCTGTACGAGGCCGGCGAGCTGACGCGGCGCCGCAGCCTCGAGATCCTCGCCGAGAAGCTCGCCTACGAGGCCGTGCTCGTCGGCCGCATCCAGGAGGCGCTCGACTCCCCGGACGGCAGCCGCTTCTTCGCCGGCTTGATAAAGTCTGAGATAACCGAAACTAGTCAATCGATCGATAACCTTAAGTGTAAGCTGAGCGGCGAGAGCGGGAGCGGCGCGAGCGGCGTGAGAAGTTCGCTGGACTACCTGGCGCGCATCCTGTCGCGCAGCGTCGACCACGCGGGAGGCGCGCGCGGCGCCGCCGGCCTGCGCGCGCACGGGCTGGCCGCGCACAGCGCCGACCTGGACGCGCTCAAGAGGGCGCAGCGCGAGCTCGCCGGCGCCGTCGAGCGGTACAAGGCGGACGCGCTGGACGAGCTGGGCGGCGCGCCGGGCGACGCGGACGACGGCGGCGCGGTGTGGGCGGCGGCGCGCGACGCGCTGGGCCGCGAGCTGGTGCAGGCCGAGCTGGCGCGCGCGCTGGCGCGGGCCGCGCACGCCTGCGAGCGGCGCCTGGAGCGCGCGCGGGACTGCCGCCTCACGCTCACGGCGCAGGCGCGCGCCGACCTCGAGCTGTGGTGGCAGGCGGCGCACGACCAGCTGCGGCAGGAGCTGGACGCGGCGGCGCGCGACGCGGCGGCGGCGGTCAGGGGCGGGGCGCGCGGCGGGGCGGGCGGCGGCGCGCGCCTGCAGCAGCTGGCAGAAGTACTGGCGCATAAGGCGCTGGTGGACGCGCGCGTGGCCGTGCTGGAGGGCTCGTACCGCGCGTCGGCGCCGCCCGCATCCCCGCCGCCGACGCCCGCGGTGGCCGCGCTCGACGAGGACCCCACGCAGGAGGCGGAGTTCGTCTACCTCTTCCAGCACTTCTCGACCGAGTGCCGAGCGCTCTTCTCCAGTGACTGTTCGGGTAACAGTGAAGACTTGACGAAGATCGGCGAGAGCCTCGAGCGAGCGGAGGCGGCGGCGGCGGCGGTGGCGCGGGAGCTGGGCGCGGGCGAGGCGGAGCCCGGGGAGGGCCCCGGCGAGCCGCCCGGCGTGGCCGACCGGCTGGACGCGCTGCGCCGCCGGCTGGACGCGGTGCGGGCGCTGGTCCCGTGCCAGCACTGCAAGCAGCTGCAGGACGCCCTGGACAGGTGAGACTTCACTAACACTACTTTTCACATAGTCACCCTCGTAATTAGCATTCTTTTGTCGGTCACTTTGACTTCCTATCTCATCTCGTGCGTCGTCTCGTATCTGGCATGACGGTCGATGAAAAATGAGTTCTATGTTCACACTCTTGTGTGGTCACTTCCACCATGAGGTTCTTTGAATCTTGCTCACAAAACTGCTCCCGAATCAAGCGCTACGAGGCGAGGCACGAGTGCTCTTTAACCCTTTGTTTTTCTCTTCCCTTGTTTCACAAAATATAACGAACACCAAGTAATTACCGTTCTTTCCTCAATCACCTCGAACTTTGAAATCCACCTTCTGTTTGTGACTAATTCTTCCTACTTTAATTTGGTAACTAACCCTTCGTAACGCTCTCGTTCTGGACGGGTAGTGATGTGGCGTGTGGTGGCAGGCTGCAAGCGGAGCGGGCGCGCGGCGCGGGCGCGCTGGCGGCGGCGCGGCGAGCCCGCGCGGCCATGCTGGCGCAGCACGAGCGGGAACGGGCCGCGCTCAGGGAACGCGCGCGGACTTTACAGCGCCGGCTCACCGCGCTCGACTCGGAGTACTCGGCACAGCTGGAGAGCTTGCGGGCCGCTTACCAGGTCAGTAGCCAAGTAAGTACACCCTTTTTTTTCTCTATAGATTAAAGAAACCGCAAGTACTGACGACAGACGGAAGGTCTGGGGTCTCTGTGAAGATATGGTGACCGATGGATGAGGGTGGAACGGAACGGACATTGTAAAAAAAGAAAGATATTTATTCACATTCACAAAGACACACAAATACAACAAAAAAAAAATAGACAACAAACACAAACATAAAAAACACATGACATGACATTCTTTAAAAGAACCATGTGTTCGATAATGGAAATCTTTAGTGGATGAGTGAAATCAAGATAAAATACGAGCCACTTGCTCATACCAGCCGTTGTTAAGATCATCCGAAAACACCTGTCTTGCAGTAAACTATGGTCAACTGACATGATTGATGATTGTGATGACGAAGGAATTGATCTTGATTTTTTTTACAATAACGTGTATATTTAGTCTCAAACTAGTTTTCAACCTAAAATAATTTATTTTTCGGCTCTTGCCTCAATCAAACTAAACAATACAGAAAAGTACTTTACTTTCTTCATTTAGCAATAAGAATAAATTCATTCTAAAATCTTGCCCAATTATAATCTTCTACTATTACTTGGATTCTTACTGCTCTATTAACAACCGTGCTAACACACCGCTCCGCCGCTCCATTTGTTTCAGAACGCCGTGCCGCCGGACGCCCACGGCGAAGGGTTAAGAGCACGTTACCAGCAGGAGATTGAACAGCTGCGCGCGCTCTGCGAAAAGGGACTGCTGGCTATGGAGAGCTCCCATCGGCGCATCGTGAGAGAGATGGAAGATAAACATCGCGCCGAGAGGGAGCAGCTCAGGTGAGAAGGGACAGGTTTCTGGATAAGCCTAGTTTCCACAGGATCAGCAATAATTAGGTTATAGGTATCTAACAGTGATGACCAACAACAATGACAAGAAAATAAAGGTCACTTACCATTAAAGATTTGTGAAAACTGATCGGTTCGTTTTGTGGAATATTAGCCTTTTATTTTTAGAAATTTACAATACCGTCATAACTTGGCGTTTTGGCTCTTTCTGACAAAAGCATCTGGCAAATTTTAAAAAATATCTCAAAACAAGTACACAAAAATACAATACAATACAAATATCCAGATGGAATTCACATTAACGTATCCCCGTAAAGGGTAAACACAGAGAGGTACGTCTAATATGTAGGGTTAACAATAGTAGTGATCACCACAAACTAACGGCCAC
The DNA here is from genome assembly GCA_037349165.1 of Choristoneura rosaceana. Classification (NCBI taxonomy): domain Eukaryota; kingdom Metazoa; phylum Arthropoda; class Insecta; order Lepidoptera; family Tortricidae; genus Choristoneura; species Choristoneura rosaceana. The sequence goes on from JAZBNJ010000036.1 coordinate 2,192,676, forward strand.
AAAAACGAAATAGAAAACAAAATATCTTTCTCCGTTGCTCTTACTGAAATTGTATTTTACCATCACTTTCTGTTTTCGTTTGTACGTTGTGAAGCACTTACCAAAATGAATAAAGTCCAGTTAGACCATGTTAATAAATTATATTATTAGCAATTTTATTTCGTAAAGCTCCAAAATCAAATAATACCAATGATATTTTCAGACTAGACAAAGAGCAAGCACTAGCGGAGGAGACGCGAGCGACGCTGGCAGCTCTCGACGCGATGCGCAAGGCACACGAGAACGAAGTGCGCAGGGAGGTCGACAAGTTCAAGGCGGATTTCCTCACCAGGGGACAGCACGGAGACCTCAGCCAGCTCAGCACGCGGCATCAGTCAGTACCTTTAATATTAGTTAACCTTCAGGGCTATATCTCACCGGGACACTATGCCAGTGCAATCAGTCGCCGCCACCAACTTCTCACCTGACATACGTCATCATTTCATCCGGGAGGCGGTGAACAGTGATGCAGTAAAGGTTAATTTTCTGCCAAGGTCCAAAATGACGGCGGATGTCTTAACGAAACCTTTGTCGGTAGACAAGCACAAGTCCTTTGTAAATGACTTAGGTTTAGATAGTCAACAGCGTGTATGTAGTTCACAAGATAAGTTTAAGGGGTGGTGTTAGAGATTGTAAACCTCCTTTTGTTTTAAATATGCGTTCTTTGGTTGTGTCCTAGCAACGCTGTTGTACTTTTACTTATTTCGATTATACCTATAAATAAACTAAACTAAACTAAACTACCGTATTGCCCTGTCATGGTGGTTTTCTTTAAAACTCTAATAACCTGGTGTTTGCATATTTGCGCAACAAATTTAGCGGCGCAACCAGCATGGATGCATGCATTCAACATTACTGCCAGAGCAGTACGCAAGGGGCGTTAAAGATCCTTGAGAACCTGTCTAGCAACTCATAATTGTTGTCACCAGGCAAGAGATGGAGGAGATCAAGCGCGAGATCCTGTCCCTCAGTGAGAAGTATTCTGTGAAGTGCGTGGAGTCGGCCGCGCTCGAGGACCGCCTCGCCGCAGCCACCGCGCAGCTGCAACACGCACACAACCACATCATGCAGCTAGACGCCAGGTAACGCTGACAAACAAACACAAGAAAAAAATTGTTTTTGGTAAAAAAATATTTTTAATACAAGTTTTTTTTTGCTGACAGCACTTTTTGTTGACTGTACTTGTATTGTCACCCAAACTATATTTGCATACCAAATTTCAAGTCGATGCCATTAACCATTGAAGAGTTCCGTCCTGTAAAGACAATCCTGGCTAGACTAACAGGTTGTCATTACCAGATTATTGTATTATCATACAATTTACATAAGCATACCCAATTTGGAGTCAATCCACTGGAACTGTAGTTGGTCGAATTTAACTTGCAAGTTTTGATTACACAGACAGACAGACAACAGGACTGGTGAAACTGAATAAAAGCTTGTAATAATAATTGAAGATTTATTACTGACTTTACAAAAGTCGATAAGTGCGGCCGGTACCTTTTATCGCATTATGTGCGTGAGTTTTGTACGATATTTTAAAACTACCGTCGAACGGAATAGTACTGAACGAAATAGATAAAACTTAATTACTACTGTTGAATTAATTACTTACTATTTTTTAAAGAGCTCGTACCTAACTCAAAATTGGTAATTTTTCTGAGTGATCTTTATGACTATTTATTTCAAAGCAATTTTCAAAGTTACTATAACTCTTACTTTACTGTCGCTTGAAATTAATTTAGTTTCTGGGTTGAAATTAATTGTTTTTTAATAGAACTGTGTCACAAATTATTGGTTACCAAATGACGACAAATACCCTATTAAATCTATTAAATTAATTAATTTTATAATTAGGATGTAAACTCAGTAGTGTTTCAACGTGCTTTCAGGAATAAACATCTGCGCGCGCACATAGTATCGGAGAGCAATGACATGAAAAACGGAGAATCTTACGCTTTACCACAGCTGATCGAAGACTCAGGAGCGGTAAGACAATGCTTTCATTAAATCATAAATGCAGTATATAAGCACTTTCACATTATTAGATCAATGCAGAGACTGTACAGCTTCTTATTGGTGGAAACAGCGACAGCTCAGTAACATTGTAAATACCAATAAGAGAGTGGAAGTCTACATACTCTATGGTTAGACACTAGGTATAGACAACGCAAGACATCGCTAACATACACTTGATTATTACTTACCCTCTTATCAGATTTTTATACTTACATTTCTTTCTTTCGTACCTTAGCGTTTTCTTACAATAACAACAAAAACAGCCAAATCAGTTAGGCCGTTCGTCCTTTGATACGAATGGTTGAGTAGGTAAGTCTAGAATTTATCATGGAAGATGATGTGTAAGCAATTAAGATTTTTGGTTGATTGGTCGGATTGCAATTGCTCGGTGGACCGTTTGGTAGGACTCGTATGGTGCGTAAAGCCACAAGAAGAGCACAACCCAAACTGGCGATCCGAGAATCGTATTCCTAATAAAAATGAAATACTCGAAATAACTTGAAAAACTTAATATTTACCTAGTTAAACTCGCAAAAGCACTATTTATTTATTTATTCAGGAAACCCACCAGCCTTAATTAACAACAATTGTACACTTAACTAAGATGTTACATGGCAAACAGTTACAGGTTACCACAGTAGATACGTTACATAGTAACTAGAACATTCGTTTATTACATTACAATATAGATACAGTAGGTATGGATTCACAATAAATAAACATACGACTCTCAATCACTACTATCTATGATATAATATTATTATTATTATAACGTGGTATAACATCTTCGGATCTAGTCACTACACTTTACTAAATTACTACAAAAGAAGTCTTGCGTTGTCTGGTCTGTAGCCCACAACCACAGCACAAGCTTATTCAGCCAGGCTTTTACGCTTCCATAGACTAGCCCACAAAGCATAGAGCGCACCGCTGCATGATATCGCACTGCCATCGAATAACCGTCATGCAAACTGTACCTTATCTCATTGCATTTCTATCCAAATAGATTGATTAAAGTTCTTGAGGGTATTTGATACACCCAAATTGATACAGTTTCATATATTTCGTATGGGGTGACACTCTTTCCCGGCCCGAATAATACCGATGTTACATGTGTGTGTGTGTTTTTTGTGTACACGCCCATAGAAACTGACAGGAGCTTCTATGGGCGTGTATACGAAAAACAGGGCCGGTATTTACATGTCGGTATTATCCGGGCCGGGAAAGAGTGTCACCCTTTCGTATGATAATCAGAGGGTATATTGAACTCTGAGATCCACAATAAAATTAAATAGTACTTTTATTAAAACTTTTTTAAATTTGTTGGTTAAAATTGTATCACATACCCTACTATTTTTCCGGTGTAAAATCTGACTTCTCAGCACACTTTTTCATGTATAATACAGATATTTAAAACTATTCAGTTGTCCTTCATTCTATAAGTATCGAGCGAATTGAACTACGTAGAGCATTTAATACAAATGTTATGATCTCCATGACCTTCCTCCCTGGAACGGCCTTGAACAGATAAGCTTCAAAATTTTGTAAATGATGGGCCCACGGAAAGAACATATCTAGTCACTTTTTTTTTAATTGAGATATAAATCTCGAAATGTAGAGCTCACAAAGTACTAACTATGACTTACCATAGAATTAAATAGTCTGAAAACATTATAAAATGTATTTTTGTAACTTTTAAAGAAATGGTACCCATCTTATCTTATCTTATCTTAGTTTTAGGGGTCCTTGCGGATACACTTCGACCCGTAGGGATCTTTTGTGTAATTACCCCTCCTTCGCACTTACTCCATTGCTTTTATCACCTCATCCATGAATTGGATGATTTGACGTAGCGGTAGTGCCTTAAAGTCTCCTGGCGCGGGGTATCCGACGCCAAAGAGTCTCATTCTTAATCTGGCGAGAGCGTCACATTCACACATAATGTGTTCCATTGTTTCGTCTTCCTCACCACATATTCTACAATCTTCATTATCCTGTAGTCCCATCTTTACTAGTATGTGTTTAGTATCGAAGTGACCCATAGTAATTGTTCGTGATGAGTAACTTTCAAACCGCTATAACTCAAAAAGTTGCTTAGGTGACTAGACAGACATGTTCTTTCCGTGGACCCTTCAAATATATTCACTTGTACAAAACGACCGCGTCTGTGGTTCAGTTCGCTCCGCAGTACAATGTATCGTTAGTATAGTACATTTGGTTGTTGGGCACTAACAGCATGGGCGGGAGGCGCAGCGGGCGCCCCCGAGGCTGCTCGCCGGCGGCTGGCAGCGGAGCGCAGGTACGGAGCTTCGTGCGGCGACGTAACTGACACACAAACGTACATATAGTAGAAAAAAATCGGATTAGTTCTATCAAAGTCTCTCGACCTTTTTTGGCGACGGAATGCCGTTAGATAACTAAATATTTGCTGAAGCCCTAAAAAGTTTTTTTTGTGTTTTATTACTAATTTAACCGGAATATTACTCTGCAATTGTACGGTACAGTCGAGGTCATAAATACTAGGTGATTCAGGAGATATGCGCAGGACCAAAGGCGTTGCCAAGGGAGGGCGTCGGGGTCTGCTGCCCCCCTCCCACTAGAGAATCGAAACAAACCTTTATTTTTACCCTACTGCCCGAAGGAGGGTTATTTGTTTAACCGACTTCAAAAAAAGGAGGAGGTTCTATGTTCCAATGTTTGTATTTTTTTTTTCAATGTCGACATTCAAGTGCCGCCATACTGTTTGACCTACCGATGGACCTGTACCTATTTTGATACAGCCCTTACCTACAACCAACAAACCCTACAACCCTATTAATTGATAATGGATCTAACATTCGAAAACATAAGTTGTCCAGTTACGTTGCCGCACCTACAGAAATTCAAAACACTGAAAGGTAAACTGTTGTGGTAACGGTTTATTTGTATGTAAATATTTGCTATTTCCTTACTTCTTTATTTTGCGGAGTGAATGATATAGATCTGTTCACTCACGAAGGAACGCCTCTCCACAGCTCATTATCAATGTGCAATAGTACGAGTAAACCTCGTACCTACTTACACGCTGTCTTAGTCTCAGTGTGCGTGACTGACGGTACGCTTGCGACTGAACTGAGGACACGTTCGAGCTTCGCACACATGTATAGGCTTGTCGTACGGATGTGTTTACAAGTACAATTATAAAATGTGGAGAGGCACTCCTTCGTGAGTGACCAGATCTGTAAGCTATGATTACTTTTATTTTTTGCACGATATCTCAGACACTAAAATTGCATTTATAATGAACATATCCATAATTTAACATTCGTTATAATTTGCTTTTGCTGCCTATAAAATAACAAATTTTTAATTTTTTTTTAATGTGGAACGTAGACAGCGCACATATTGATCTACACGTGTGCTTTTTAATTTTTAATTATTTCGTTTGTTAATTTTAAATTTTTGTTTCTACATATTATCGTGATATGATAGGCTACGTTGTTTTGAGTCTCATGTAGTCTCTGGCAGACGTACGAGGAAATATGCGTACCTACTCTTCACACGGAAATATGGATTTAACCTAACAAAGTAGCGTCACAGCTAACGTATAAGGTCGTTCGAGGCGAGCTTAAGGTTACCATATCCGATCCTAAAATTTTGAAAGATTAAAAAAGTTTTTGGAAGTCATGACACGATTTATAATTTTTCAATGCATAAATGCTTGTTTTCAATGAGAAAGTTATATTCTACACCAACAAAAACATAATTTTCTAGTGAATCACACTAGCCGAAGGTATTTTTAATTTTTACAAGCTTTTATTTAACACCTGTAGAGGTCCATCACTATTTTGATAGGACATCCCTATAAGATATGTCATGTTTGACAGAAGCAAAACAGCTAGAAAGTAAGGTGTGCTGATAATAGAATAAATCGAATCGAATCTAAGTTTGTAAACAGTAAATAAATAATAAAGACATTTCTTTGTATGAAGATTTTAATTGTAAAAGTCCGACAGTATTTATTGGCGACGAGTCCGGACGAGTTCACGCGTAATCACGTAAAAACGCATGGAAAGGAAACATGTTACAAGATCATGGCGTCGGGACATCGGGTCCCAAATTCAATCCATATGAAGACGCCAACACCATACCAGAGCGGTGGCGGGTATGGAGAACAAATTTTCAATACTATATTGATGGCCAGATAGGGCTCAGCGACAAGCAGAAAGTGGCAAGATTGCTTCACCAAGCAGGCACCGAACTACAAGAAATTTATGAAAGCATTAAAGATGCTGAGGCGGAAGGTGATACCGAGTATGATAAATGCATCAAACGATTAAATTCGCATTTAGATCCAGAAGTCAATACAAATTTCGAAAGGCAAAAGTTTAGAAACTTGCAAAAAGAAAACCAAGAGTCAATGGAACAGTTCATACTAAGACTACGTAAACAAGCCAGGTATTGCGGATTCTCAAACGTTGATGAAGCGTTAATTGATCAGCTCATAGAAAAATGTACAGATTTGCATTTAAAAAGAAAATTTTTAAGAAAAGGAAAAGAGTTAACACTTAACAAAGCACTGGAAATATCTAGATTATATGAAATGGAAAAGCAAATATGTGACCCAGAAATATGTAAACAAGAGCCAGAAAAACCAGACATAAATAAAGTTTTCAGTTTAGAATGCTACAGATGCGGTCAAAAAGGTCACATGGCCAAAAGTACGGAGTGCGGAGCAATGAATGAGAAGTGTAATAAATGTGGCATCAGAGGACACTTTGCCAAGTGCTGCAAAACAAAGGTTCTTTTTAAGAAATCACAAGATTCTAGGAAGAAGAAGAAGAAGACTATAAGATACATTGTGGAATCCGGTTCAGATACCTCTGACTCTTCAGACAATGATAGTGATAGTGAGTGCGAAAACGGCAATGGAAAATCTATAAATTCAGTTTTCACAATAAACTCTAACAGCAGTGACCGAAAGTTTAAAGTAAGAATAAATAATCAGGTAAATTGCAATTTTATTATAGACTCAGGCGCTTCTATAAATATTATTGATAAACATACATTTGAAAAATTAGTAAAGGCAGGTTTTTCAGGAAAATTGTTTGTTAATAGTCATCAAAAGTATTATACCTATGGAGGTGCAGAGGTGTCACAGCTGGGATGTTTCAAAGCTCTTTTGTTTTCTCCAGATAGTAAATTGGAAACAACATCAAACATTTTGGTATTTAACGGTTGTGGCCCATCCCTGCTTAGCAAACACACCTCTGAACAGCTTGGGTTGCTTAGAGTGGGACCTCTCAAGGTCAATCTTATAATGTCAGATCCTCTTACAAAAGACATTGTTAATAAAGAATATCCAAACATCTTCAATGGTATAGGTAAACTTAAAAATTTTAAATTGAGTATTCCCATTGACCCAAATGTTAAGTTGATTGCGCAACCTGTTAGGCGACAGCCATTCAATGTAAGAGACACAGAACAAAAACTTATCAAGGAACTACTAGACAACAACATTATCGAACCTATTACAGGACCAACCCCTTGTGTGTCTCCCTCACACATAGTGAAGAAGAAAGAAGAAGGCCAGTTCAGATTGGTAGTCGACATGAGAAAGGCAAATGAAGCGGTAATGAGAGAGCGTGTTCCACTACCAACCTTTGAAGAATTGCTGGCAGATCTCAATGGCTGTAAGTACTTCTCCACTATTGACCTCAAATCTGGTTACCATCAGTTAGAGCTGGATGAAGAGTCGAGGAATATAACTGTTTTCAGTTCCAGCTTAGGACTATTTAGATACAAACGTTTATTTTTTGGCATACGGTGTGCGTCGGAAATGTTCCAACGAGTTATCGCCCATCTGTTGCAAGGGATAGAAGGAGTAGCCAATAGCCAAGATGACATACGTGTTGGTGGACAAACAAGGGAACAACATGATTTAAGACTTCGACAGGTACTAAATCGGTTACATCAAGCAGGTTTAACACTTAATGAAAAAAAGTGTTCATTTGGTGTTACAGAAATAACTTTCCTAGGTCATCACATTTCACAAAACGGGATAAAACCGACAATGACAAACAAGCAGGTGGTGCAAGATTTCAGAGCTCCACAGAACAAAGCAGAAGTAAGAAGTTTTCTGGGACTGGTGAATTTTTCTGCTAGATTTATACCAAACTACAGTACTATTACCGAACCATTACGCAGTCTAATAAAAAAGGACACCGATTTTATGTGGAATCGGGAGCACGAAGAGGCTTTTCAAGAGTTAAAAAGGTTAATAACATCGGCTCCAGCTCTTGGGTTTTATGATAAAGATGCTGAAACTACTCTGGTCACAGATGCAAGCCCGGTAGGAGTAGCAGCTGTTTTAATACAACACCAAAATGTAAAAGGGGAAAAACAGCCCATAGCCATAAAGTACATTAGTAAGGCTTTGTCTTCAACAGAACAAAGATACTCACAAACTGAAAAGGAGGCTTTAGCGATTGTGTGGGCCTGTGAAAGTTTATATATGTACTTGATTGGCAAACAATTTAAAATCATATCAGACCACAAGCCTTTAGAAATTATATACTCACCAATTTCAAACCCAAGTGCTCGTATTCAAAGATGGGTTTTAAGGCTTCAACCCTTTACATTCAAGGTCATATATAAGCCGGGCAAAAGCAATATTGCTGATGCAGTATCAAGATTGCTAGATACCAGTAATGTGTCTAGGAAAACAACTGAAGATGATGAGGACAAATTTTTACTTGCTATGATAGAAACAGGTGTGAAGGCCATTACTACAAATGAGATACGAGAAGCCACTCTGAAAGATGAAGAATTGATGAAATTAAAAGAGGCTATAGAAAAGGAAGTTTGGACCAAAGACTTAAGAAAGTATGAGTTGATTAAAATAGAGCTCTGTGTCATAGATGATGTCATTCTCAGAGGAACTAGACTCATAATACCTAAGCAAATGGTACCAAGGATACTAGAAATTGGTCATGAAGGTCATCTTGCTGCTAATTCTATGAAAGCTAAATTAAGAAGCAGAGTCTGGTGGAAGGGTATGGACGGTGACATTGAATATTGGTGTGACACATGTGAAGGTTGCCGGCTAGTTGGACGAGGTGCTCCTCCAGAACCTATGATACCCACTCTACTACCCCAGCGAGTATGGCAGATGGTTGCAATAGATTTCCTTGGCCCATTGCCTTCGGGACATTACCTTCTTTTTATTGTTGACTATTACAGCAGGTATTTTGAAGTCGAGATATTGAAACAGCAGACAGCGGAGGCAACTATTGCAACACTGGAAAGGATAATGTGCAGAGAGGGCATAATGGAAGAGATCATTTGCGACAACGGGCCTGCCTTTATAGATAAAAGGTTCACAGAATTCTTAAATACCTATGGAATAAAGCTGAGGCATACCACGCCATTATGGCCACAAGCTAACGGGGAGGTAGAGAGGCAAAACAGAAATGTTTTGCGGAGATTGCGAATTGCACAAGGTTTAAAGCAGGATTGGAAAAGAGAGCTGATGATCTATTTATCCGCATATCGTTCCACTCCACACAGCACCACTGGCTTGGCCCCTGGAAATGTTTTCAGAGGAAGAAACTTGAAAACTAAGATTCCAGAACTGACACAAAGCATTGATTTGGCAGATGAAGAGATGCGAGATAAGGACAGATTGAAGAAATATGGTTACAAGCTGTATGCTGATAAAAAAAGGCATGCTAAAACATCTGAGATCCAACCAGGTGACAAAGTTTTGGTGAGACAAAGAAAAGAAAATAAATTAAGTACACCATTTTCTCCGACAGAACATACAGTAATCTGGAAGAAGGGAAATTCTGTGGCAGCTCAGTCTCCTGAAGGAAAAATAGTAAGGAGGAATTCATCCCACTTCCAGCCGGTAAAGGAGAGAGATCTCAGTAGGTTTGACACAAGCAACCCGTTACCAGGACATGAGAATGAAACAAATGGAGTTCAGAGACAGGAAACAGAAGTGACTCTAGATGGAACAACTGATCAGGGTGACTTGACTGACTCCTTATACCGGACTAAGACTTTACCCCAGCGACAGAGACAAACTCCTCTCAAATATAAAGATTTTGTTCTGGGTCTCATTATAGAAACTATGGAGTCCTAAAATTGTATTTTATATAACCGTAGGACATACTCAGTATGTGCTGATAACCTATGTTTTCAGTGATGCCAAGGTTTAACAATTTTATATAACCGTAGGACATACTCAGTATGTATTGTGAACATTTGTTCCCAGTGATGCCAAGGTTTATTTAATTTGTTTCTTGATTGTATCTTCTAAAATTATTATTAATTAATATGTCTTAGCGTTGCTAATAGATCTTATTAGAATGGCAAATTACTGATGTTACTTATATCTCCCCAATGCAAAAGTGTATCTGAAAAAGCACTTGCAAAATTATGTTTCTTAACTGTCAATTAAATATTAAGTTCTTCTCTTCGTAAAGAAAGAAAGGGATTGTAGAGGTCCATCACTATTTTGATAGGACATCCCTATAAGATATGTCATGTTTGACAGAAGCAAAACAGCTAGAAAGTAAGGTGTGCTGATAATAGAATAAATCGAATCGAATCTAAGTTTGTAAACAGTAAATAAATAATAAAGACATTTCTTTGTATGAAGATTTTAATTGTAAAAGTCCGACAACACCCTGTTTGTAATATTGTTGTTGACCCAAAACTGATCGGATTGACTTGAAATTTGGTATACCTACACAATAATATGCAGTGTCTGTGACTTATATGACAATGCAAGTAAAGCCAACAAAAAATAGTCAGCAAAAAACTTATTCCATTTGGTTAGCCGAATCAAGTCACAAATACGCATATTTTCTCGCAAATCTGGCTCTACAGTGCAGACCAAAGACGTAGCCCCCTAGAGCTCGGTTGACCGTTCTCGCGCCGCAGGGGAAGCCGTCGCGAGCGAGCCCACTGTTGGAGGCGGCGCGGCCGACCCGCCCCGCCAAGATCCAGTTCGCGAAGACAGAGAGCACCAGAAACCTGCAGCTGTCACCCGTTCAGGTATTGGTCTCCATTTTGAATCATCTAGGAGTTACTCAAACTCAGACCCCCAAGACACAGGTCTTTACCTAGTTTGGGGGTCAGAATATTTGACCATTCCCGCGACTTCTCTGTACAAACGTTCCATACTCATTGTTCATTGTATTCTGCCTCAAGTTGATTGTACAATAAATCATTTTTAGGGTTCCGGAGCCAAAATGGCAAAAACGGAACCCTTATAGTTTCGCCATGTCTGTCTGTCTATCTGTCTGTCCGTCCGCGGCTTTTCTCAGGGACTATCAATGCTAGAAAGCTGTAATTTTGCACGAATATATAGGTAAACTATACCGACAAAACAGTATAATTAAAAATTCAAAAACAATTTTTTTTAGGGTACCTCCCATAGACGTAAAGTGGCGGTGATTTTTTTTTTCTCATCCAACCCTATAGTGTGGGGTATCGTTGGATAGGTATTTTAAAACCATTAGGGGTTTGCTAAAACGATTTTTCGATTCAGTGAGTTGTTTGCGAAATATTCAACTTTAAAGCGCAAATTTTTATTAAAATCGAGCGTCCCCCCCCTCAAAAACTAAACCGGTGGGTGGAAAAATTTGAAAAAATTCAGGATGGTAGTCAGTATATTAAACTTCTAAGGAAAACTATAGCGGCTAAGTTTGCTTGAGAATTATTAGTAGTTTATGAGTAAATAGCAGCGTAAGGTATAAAATATACCTATACTTCGAAGATTCCGTATAAAGTACGAAATCCTTAGAAAAATATTACTTAATTTTTTCGTAATGGCTCCGGAACCCTATTTTGGGCGTGTCCGACACGCTCTTGGCCGGTTTTTTATTTATTTATCTTCTTCGATAGGTGTCAAAATTCGATGTGATAAAGAAGTTCGAAAAAGTCACGCGGGTAGAATAAAATATAAAGCTAAATAATTATAAACAATAATAAAATAAAAAGAGGGTAGAAGTAGAGAAGTCTCTTGAAGGGGAAAATCTGTAAATAACAGTTCCAAACCCTTCCAGAATGGTGCTAGTGTAGCGAATGACTCGTACTAACTCGTTCATCTATTGCTTTCTTTCGTGCCTCTACAACAATGTAATATTGAAGCACATTAAACATTTGTATGTAAATCTGTTTGCAGAACTGACAGCACGGCGATGTTCCCTGCGCGAGCGCACGCCCGTCGCCCCGCTCGTCGGAATGGTGGCCGAGCGGAAGAAGCGCTTCGAACTCTAGCACGCTCCCTTCCCTCGTCGAGCCGAACACCAGTCGACGAGAGAACCAGAATGATGCGACTGTGCTAACCGGCCTAAGATCGAAATTCGAACTTCGTGTCCTGCCGTCTCGCTCACGCTAATAGTATTTAACATGAAAGTGAAAGAGACGGTACGATGCGAACTTAGAAATTTCAGTAGAGACCTCATGTTACGCGTAAAACACACCAGTCAGATGTTAGGTGTGTTTTCGTGAGAGATTTGTTATACGTCACCCACCATGCTAGCACCTGGCCACTTTGCTTACTTTTTAATAGTTGCCGAAATCGGTGGAGAAATCCGATATGAGGGTATTCTGATTAGTGAAATATCGCTAGATGACGTTAGTATCGTTGACAGTGACGTTAGTCTTGCTTGTGATTGGCTGATTTAGTTATAAACCAATATCAGACATGTAACAAATGTCAAAGTTGTCAAAGAAGCTCACGATATTATCGCCACTAGCCTGTCAAAGGAATATTTGAAATCAGAAATGATCGGCGACACTGATTGCTGCAACTGTACCCCCATACGTAAGAGCAATTAATTAGTACTATATGATCATATAGCGTTATTAACATTATTTATGAGTGTTTCATGACAGTATATTCAAATATCATATTGAATAACCTCTCCCAGATTGTATGTGTAAGATAACATTACACTTTAATCTTAGTTCAAAGTGACTGTTGAAATACAGTTGCGCATATTTATGACCATATTCACGTATTAACTGGCCTTTGTAGTGACCCGACATTTAGCTGTAGTTTATTTTTATGACCAAATATAATTTTCTCTTTAAAAAGTGGCCAGATTTTAACTCCCACCCACCACACGAAATGTATAGTTTGTTAGTAGTGTTTACTTAGTTTTAATTAACTTTAGGTGTACATCCTATTCATTTCTTTCCTTTTGTATCTACGTTTCTTAACTTTTATTAACCATTCTGGGTGAATGACTGATTTATACCTTTCGTTCTGTTTCGTTATTTATAAGCTAGTGTTAGTAGATTGGTTAGTGATGTTGTAAAAATGTATAACTTTATGTAAATACTAACGACCTTTTCTCTTTTGTAACCATTTGTTTTCGTGCACAGTTTCTCTGTCCATATTAATCTTTAAGGAATTGTTACCAAATATTTCTTTATTTATGACATTTTTACTTCGGGCGCGAAGGCACAGTGGGCCGCCGTTGCATCATGTATTGCTTATAAATTAACTTATAACTTCAGTTTTTATACGCAGCAGCGCTCCACTGTGTTTTCAGAGTAGTTTTGTGCCCTTGTTTATTTTTTGTAGATTTATACATAGTTTAGCGTTTTGCGTTATAAGCGGATGTGGGAGATATATGTATTGGAGTTTGAGCCGTCTGTAGGCACGTTTACATTGCTTATATTATATTTATAGAGGCATATTATTGTTTTTACACATTAACAAGTTATTTTAGAGCGTTAAAGTTTGACATTTTCGGTTTATCCCTAAACTTAACCTGTGTTGTGTGTAAACTTTGTTACCATGTTTTTCCGAGCTGGGCATTTTGAAACTGTCTTCCACTTGCGTTTGATTGTTCACATTGTTGTGTATAGTGTCACCTTAACTTGAAACGGTCCGTTCGAGTCGGCGTCTTGTTTATGGGAGAGTTGAAAACAAAGTGAGAGAAAGGTCAAAAAAGAGGTTAAGACGCCTTGTCTATGTATCGTATTGCTCAATGTTATCTAGTTTCATTAAATTATATAAAGAAATGGAATACCAAAACTATTGATTGCATTGTAATAACGCTTGTCGGCTAAGTGGCCGTCGGGGCCGATAAATTAATTTACGTTTACGTCACGTTACGCCTCTCCCTGTCTTAGTTGACGTTGTAAAGTGTTGGTTTACATAACAAAGATTTTTAAATAAAACTACTTAATACAATTGTCGTTTCATTTATTTTTAAATATCTATTTACAACAAATATAGGAACTAATTAACAAGCGTTTTAATACTTCCTCGGCAAGGGAAAATAATTTATGTAATTAAATGGTAGCACTACATTTCGGTTCCAGTTACAGTGAGCGAGAAAAGATCATGTTGGAGAATAACCGAAACACGAAGTCTAGTGCCCCATTAGTGAGACAAGGGTTACCATAAGTTCTAAATTGTCCGGATATGTCTGCAGTTCCCTAAAGATTAAAGCTCTGAAACTAAAATAATATGACAAAAAATTATCACGGGAACAAATCAACACACGTAAAAAGAGCTCTGGGTGGCTAGTGGAGGGGGTACTTTTGCAAATCTGTCAACTAACAAGCCAGCATGACGGCTGCAGGCGCGCCCCTACGCCCCTTCCGCGTCCCCCGCTGTTCCGCCGCCTATTTGGTCCGTATTTCGCTCACTGCGCAGGTATATCGCCAGGAGTTCTTTTTACGTGCGTCGATATTATGTATGTTTAAAAAAGTATTTGATAACTTTCTTATTTACTTTTTAAATTCAAGTTTGTTAATGTGTATTATCGGACGAAAGAACAATTTAAACTACCTTTACGTGTAACGGCATTCTAAAGGTTTGGATTTTAAGATTAGAATGGCGTTTCAAAAAATCACTAAGTTCCATTTTTAATCGATTTTTTTCTGTGTAAATATTGACTGCGTAATGTTCACAATAATATTTAGATAACCAGGCGGTACTACACTATATATTTTTTTAGATTTTTGGGGGATATGCAGCCTCTCATTCGCTCTCACTCATGGTTTGCACTTGTAATACCAAAATTCCGAACATTACTCAGGTTCAGTCAGGACTTTTCGAGTTTGAAATGGTAACCCTAGTCAGAACACAGGTCACAACACCAAAAACTTATCGTAGAAATGTCAAAAAAAATATACACATTTAATTTAAGCAGTAAAACCACAGCACAGGGCAGTTTTAAAGAACTAAAATACACAATGTCCAATATTTAAGTGATCCCCAAAGACAAACGAAACATTTTAAGAATTAATGTTGCACATTAAATACAAATTGTAATTCTAATCTAACTAATACTATTGTGTCGTAAGTTAATTCTTAAAATATTTCCAATACCTTATTTTTGTCAATTCTCACCGTATTAAAGACGTCAGTAAAGCGGTCAAACATTGCGTAGACTGTGGCCAGCGAAAGCTAGAGTAACTGTCAAACTGTCATTCATTCAAGAAACACATTTTATGTTTAATTAATGATGATGATGATGATATTCAATGCCAATCTGGTCAAAATGGTCCGAAAATAGATGCGGCTGGATTGTACTTAAATGGGCACTGACGAAGTTACCAAGAAATTTGCCAAGGGACTCTTTAAGTGTATCATCTTTCTCACATTACTACACGAATTTTGATGCAGCCTGAAGAGTCCCGAGTATAATTTAATATCTGGAAAAACTAAACAGTTTCTAAGTATCAACATCGTTTAATCAGTGTACAACAAGTGTTGTCAGCCTCATATTTTTTTAAATTTGCCGCTCTTTCTCGCGGACAGCTTTCGGTGGCCAGAGTCTACTGTTATTTACAATCTTCTTCCCGAAGGTTAAAAAATGCTCGACGGTAACATTTTTAGACACAGGCTCACTAACTGGCTCTAAAAAATATTTTAGTGTGTTGAAATGTACCTCGAGTATTGACATGAATTATAATATAATAAAACTAGCTTTCGCCCGCGTGGAATTCGGTTATCGCGCGCTGTTCCCTCGGGAACTGCATTTTTCCGGGATAAAAAGTAGCCTTTATCACTCTCTGGCCCATGAACTATCTCTATGCCAAAAATTACGTCGATCCGTCGCTCCGTTTCGACGTGAAAGACGGAAAAACATACACACAAACTTTCGCATTTATAATTTTAGTATTTACGGATTTCCTAATCGTAAAAATAAAAAGCAGCTGGAATATGCAACTGCTAGATAATCAAATAATTATTTAACAATACATTATGATCAATCACATTGAAAAAAACTTTTGTAAATTGAATCAGACGTTGCCTCCTTATAAGGTCATAAAATCTCCTCAAACTGATGAACAGTATGAGGATTAACAGGATCCATTCAGGATGCCAACAGCACCACTATCATAATTTTAATACTGTCAAATGTTACTGGAGTATATCCTGAGCAAATCGAATACTTGACGAATGACACTTGCTTTTATGTGTCAATGAGAGAGCACAGTTACTGTCTAGTAATGTCAAACGGTGCTCTCGATACGCCATTTAGCCATATTTCGTCTGTCAAGAAACCCTAGAATGAGTAAGTACTCATTCTAATCGGCCCCAATGGAAGGCAAGGCTCGGATCCGGTTTATAAAATAGGGATAAATGGGCCAATCAACTTTTTTACCGACATTAAAATCTTCTGTAATTTAATAGATGGTGTACATGAATACATGCCATCCTACATAAGTTCAACCTATTTAACCGTGAAATATCTTGTTGGAAGTACGATTTTTTTCGGTAACGCCAGAGACAATTTTGGTAACGCAGGAGACGCCCAAAGTGTGGGTAAAATAGTTAATTGGCCCAAATAAACCATCACATTTCATTGCTTTTCTTGCCTCAAACACTACAGTCATTTCGTAAAAAATGTGACCACCAAAATAAGATGGTTGAAACGTTCGAACCCGTAACTACTGCTCCCAGTAATCATTAAGCTCTAATCTCAAGCTCTCCAGCTTATTGATGAGACTTCAAACGGACAAAGCACTTATCTGGTGCCCTAGAGCTGTATAAGCGGGGTATCGGCAGCCTTTTTCTCCGCTTCCTTTGCCTTCTGTTTGGCGAGCTGGGCGCGCCACTCGCTGCGGTGCGCGAGGATCTTGCGGCCGAAGGCGGTGTGGATGTCGCGGAACGGGACTTTCTTGCGGGGCAGGTCCGGACGGAGGGCTTCCTTATCTGAGAAACAATAAGGATTTGCTAAATAAATTATAACGGAGAATAAGCAAAAAATCTAGTACTTATTAAAATATTTTTTTAACAAAAACATTTTTTTATCTGTGAATGAATCAAGTATCATGAAGAATTTTGTGTTATCATCAACATCCAATCCTATAAACGTCCCACTGCTGGGCACAGGACTCCTCTAGGAATGAGAGGGCTTGGTTGGACTACAGTCCCACACGGGCAGATCGGGAATTTTTTCGCAGGCGTGCGCAGGTTTCCTCGCGATATCCTTTTTCACCTAAAATTTCATGACAAATGAGCAAGTTTTGGGTCAAAGATCAAGCCTCATTATTCTCATTAAAATAATAGATAAAAAAATAATTGTTATGTGTATTGTTACTGACGGTGGCGGCTGCCGGGCACGGCCTTGGGCTCCGCGTCGGCGGCGGCGGCGCGGTTGAACGGGTTGTGGCGCTGCCCGCGCGGCGGCGCGCGCGGCTCCGGCGCTGGCGCGATCGCCTCCGCCGCTGCCTCGGCTGACACAACAACAACTATTTAACACGGTCACTGTGTTCAAAATAAGATTGAATAATGGTTTTAAAAAAAAGCTATAATGGGAAATGCTAGGTGCAATACACCTAACACATGCATTTAAGTCGCATGTGGGCCAATCAACTATTTTACCAACACTTTGGTTGGGCATCTTCTACATTACCAAAATTGTCTCCGGCGTTAACAAAAAATCGTACTTCCAACACGATATTTCACGGTTCAATAGGTTTAACTTACGTAGGGTGGCATGTATTAATGTACACGCTCTATTAAATTACAGAAAAAACATGTTTACTTACAAAAATCTGCAATTGTTTGAAAAATGTCACGGACCGATTAGTGTCGGTAAAAAAGTTGATTGGCCCATATGCCAGTGCTGATAGTTCAGCAACCAGCAAATGGTGCATCGACCTCTGCAACCTAGTTTATTTATTAGTGGATAATAGTGCGGTTTGGACACCGTCATAACACAACCAAGTGCATTTGATCAATTATACACTACACATTTTTAAAAACATAATTGAAGTTTTTTTTTGGTTATTTAATATTTAATTTAACTGTCTTCAAAGTGCTTATCTATCAAGTCTGTTTTTAAAATAATTCACTGAAGGTGCACTGATCACTGTCTCGGGCAAACTGTTCCACTGTTTCACAATGCGGTTGCCCAGGAAATGGCGCCTGGTGGGGTTGCCCTTACCTTCAGCCTCATCCAGCTGTCTCTGCAGCTCAGCTACCATGAGCTTCATGTAGTCATAGCTGGCGCAGGCCAGAGCCTTCATCCATGCCTCCATGGAGGCCTGCGAGTTGGTGCAGAGGTAGAATGTCCGGCCTCCCTCACATTGGAACACTATCTTAAAACTGTATGCCTCTTCTTCTTCTGTGAGCTCTGAAAATAGAAATATTCTTAACAAGCTGTTACAAAAGGAAAAAATCATTGTTAATTTTTACAAGCTTTTTCAGTTTCACCTGTCCTATTGTCTGTCTGTAGTCAAATCTTGCAAGTTAAATACAACCAACTTCCAGTAGTCAGATTAACTTGAAATTGGGCATATTTATGTAAATCATGTGACAATACAATAATCTAGTAGTGACATTCTGGTAGTCAAACCAGGATCGTCTCCGCAGAACGGAACTCTTCAGCAGTTAATAGCATTGACTTGAAATTTGGTATACCAATGTAATTTGGATGACAATGCACGTACAGTCAGCAAGAAAAGCTTGTATTAAAAATTAAATTTTTATGGTTGTTATTTTTTAATATTTTTCATGCTTTCAGTTATAACGCAAATGGCATTGCCAGATGTCTGCTCGAAGAGTCAACAATTGACCCCCCAAAAAATCTTCTCAAGTCTGACATTATTTCATAAGTATTTATGGTTCATGATTATATTTTGGATTGGATTCTGTGTTTTGCACATGTAGCTTTTAAAGGCCACTACTGGCCAGTTTATAAACGACAAAATACACATAACAAATACACAAGTATGAATAGAGGGTCGCCAAATATTACACAGGTCGAGAGAAGTCATTAAGGATGCAAAAGGTGGCTCTAACGTAATCTATCGCCAACCAAATCGAGCAGAATTGGTTCAATGACAAAGAAAATAAACTCCTAACAGGTAAGAATGTACTGGACTAGGTTTTATTTTAAACATTACTGAAGTAGTTTTTACCTATAGTACACCCTTCGAGCACGATGACTCCAGCGGGCTCTTTGTCGCCTTTTTTATCGAAGTAAAAGAGCAGGTTTCCTTTGAGCGTGAACCAACGGCGCTGGTAGCTCTTGACCTCGCCTCGCATGTCCAACCAGCCCTCCCGGTCCACCGGCGTCGCCGACGACGCGAATGCGGAAAGATTTTTCTCGTTTATCTTCATTTTCACGTATTCCTCACGTAAAAAGGAAAGTGCGATACGCTTTTACGCCCACGACACGAACGCCGCTAGCGAAGTCAGGCGTTAACAAGCATGTTACTTATTATAATAGGTCATATGGTTTAGTTTAAATGGAACTTTTTGTTCAATTGTCGTTTATTTTTCAGTAGCAAAATAAATAATCTAGTATCGTTCCAGTGCACTAACGTGATTTTTGGTGAAGCAGACTGGCTGGCCATGCAAACAATGCAGACTATGCAGACTGACTGACATGACATGACATGACATTGACACTTGTTTTTTTTTTAATTTATTTATTTCTTCCGGGAAAGGCGTAAGTAGCTTAACCCATACTGCATAGTATAAAGGCAGAAGGGATGCGTTTTATTTTTTCAAAGTATTGTATGTATGGATCCTGTGGAGCTTCCTATCCTATGTTTTTGACGTTTACAAGCGCAGCGGATTTTGTTTTGTGGTTTTGTATAAGTATAAAGGAAGAACAAAGAATTGTGTGTTCTTTTAGTTTTATAGTTTATATTATACTATAGTGTGTTTTGCTGTACAACGTTAAAATTTAGTCGCTTATACTAGTTATGGTTGGTAAAATATGTACTGTATGTAAGCAATGTTCTGTTGTAAATAAAAACCTTTCTTTCTTCAGTTACCCAGGAGACACGAATAGGTAAATAAATTCTCACGTTTACCACTTCTGTATGCGATATGCATGTAAACAAAGGCAATAAAATCCATGAATGCTATGTTATTCCTTAAATATTACAGTACTTTAAAGAACATGTCAAGTTCAAGTTCACTTATTTCTGTTTATTTCAGGAGATACGAATGGCTTGAAGCAATTAATCGTATGGATTTATTGGAAAAGCTTGAGGACAACAGATCTAGAAGCAACCACAGAATTTGTGAATATCATTTCCAGGACAACTATGTTAAAAAATCTAACGGTCCAAATAAGACGCGAAAAAGTTTAACAAAAGATGCCGTTCCCTCTCTGCTGCCTGTAAACAAAGCTCTTCTTAACTTGAGTGAGTTAAAAAAATCAGAACAGAACTTAACTGTTCAAAAAATACTTGATTCGGACAAAATTAAATGTGTAACTAAAAAGAAAAAGAGCAAACCGAAAAAAAACAAACCAAAAATGAATAATACCCATCTTGATAATGATGATAAAAAAGTAAGAAGTATGATAGCAGAGGTACAAGTAACTATTGAATCAATGACTGAGGATATTATCCCTGCAGACAAAATAAAGACTGAGAAGATTGATAATGAGGGTGGAGAGAATCCTCATTGCCCGCAATTTGCTAGCCCGGAGCTGTCTGGGTTTTCGGATTTATCCCAGTACTGTGAAAGTGTTATGAAAGTTAGTAAAGAAACACAGACCCCACCCCAAGCAACTGAAGACTTGTTGAAAAGATCTAAAAAACGAAAACTAGATCAAACTGAAACAAATGAATATTTTCTACAATCCTGTTCCAAAAACCTGCCCAAAGGCATGCTGCAGCTTGTGAAGTGGCAAACAAATTCAAAGCAAAATAATCTTGATAACTACAAATTTCACATGTTTGCTTTGAACTTGTATTTTTCTGGAGCAAATGCTTACGGCTGGTTAAAGGGCATGATGGGTTTGCCAGATATAGGTGTGATAAAAAAGCTTTTTATACCAAAGAATACAAAATTTGATAATAGCTTGATTAATGTTTTAAAAATTAAAGTTGACAATATGTCTCAGCGTGAAAGAATCTGCAGTGTTTCCATTAGCACCATGCTACTGAAACCTAAACTGTACTACAATATTAAAGCTGATAAAGTAGAAGGTTTCCACGAAATTGATGGAGTGCAAAAGATGGAACCAGCAAAATATGCCCTGGTATTCATGGTACAGGGTATTGTTGAGAAGTGGACACAACCTGTAGCCCATGCATTCATTTCAAGGCATGAGAATTCTCCAGACATATCAATTTGGGTTGAAGAAACCATAACATTGCTTATTGACATTGGCTTAGATGTCAGAGCATTTGTGTCCGACCCAAAGACAGAACTGCTTTACATGTCAGAATCTCAAAGAGTCACTCCCGCAAAACCTTATTTCTATATCAATGACAAAATAATTTACTATATTTATGACACAACACAACTGCAAAATTCGGTAAAGGGTTATATGAAAAATTGCAACTTTCTCGCTCCTGGAATCTCAGAAAGCAGTGATAATGCAGAATTTACTGTGAAGTTTAGTAATTTGATCTCAATTTTGAATTCTAAAACTCGTATGTCCATGTCACCATTCAAAAAAGCTTATTCAGACAAGAAATCTCAGAACTCATTCCTGAAAGAAATGCTAGCCTTGTTTTCCAATTTGAAAGTAGTCAGAAGAGCTGATGGATTGGAGATAAAGAATATGCGATTTATTGACTGTATTCAAATATCAATTATATCCATTATGAATTTATTTAAAGGCTTGAAAAAAGTTGGTGCTAAAAGTTTGCTTACCAGTCGGCTCAGCCAATATTCTCTGAACAAGTTTTTCGAAAAAGCAAACAGTAGAAGCAAGAAGGGCTGTTCAAGCAGGCAACTTAGAAGTTGCTTCACTAGATGCTTTGTTTACAATATATTGAAAAAACCTCATGGGGACTGTAGAGGAAAAAATGCAGTAGTACAGGAAGGGTTTAGAGCACAGTCTTTGCTATCAGTGGGAAAGTCTGCAAATCAGTTGATCAGTGTAGGAACTACTGATTACAGGTTGGCATTACCAGAGAAAAAGAGAATTGACACTGTGTGTAGGTACCTCTACCTAAAATGCATCGACTACCACTCATGTGACAAGTTCAAGGAGTATCTGAGTCAGTCGCCTGAGAGCAGGCTATATGTGGCGCCCTATCGCAGCAGCGCTCCGCTCGACATCCGAAACTGTAAACTCACCCCCCCTCGGAACTTCACTTCGTTTATAATGATCTTAGAGAAGCGATTCAGAGACTATTGCAAGCAGGACGTCAAAATAAGCAGTATCGGGCACCAGATTCTGAAGAAAATCGCTAGCGTCGAGTTCGAGATGCCGTGTAAATGTTTTCCCCTAGATTACGTAAAGAAACTATTTGTCAGACTTAGGATATATTTCACTGTAAGAGAGAATAATGTCGTGTATAAGAAAGATCGCAACAAGTTATTTAATACTTTTAAAATTTAATGTAGACGACACTTGAGACACTTGACAAATAAAACAATGCTATTTAAATATGTAATATTTTATTCATAATTATTATTACCTATTTTCACAGTTATTTATAAAGTTATATTAATATCAAGAATTACGCTAATTTTGTTTTACGATGTTCTAATGATTGCTCCATTCAGAAAATTTTATTTCCACACCAATCATCAGATTTTACGCTTACACTAGTATATGACAAAATGGTGAGCTCTATGTACAGTACAATCCCATTTCCCTAAATAAATTGACAATCGACAATAACAAAAAAGATCGAAAACAAAATTCCTAAAAATAATACATTCAACTACAAATCTCGCTCAACAACTGTACATAATATTAAGAGTGGTTCCTCTAAGACGGCCGTCCCGGCGCAGCGGGCAATAATCAACGGCGTCGACTACCCCGCGCTATGTACAAAATGTTTTACAAAACAAAATATAAACTATATACAACATCATTAAATATTCTCAAATGCTGTAACACATTTAAAACATTTCATATTCAACTAGGCGTAATTCAGTTAGCCCGGCGGTCGCCCGCCCGCGTGCGCCGCGCCAAGCGAGAGGTGCGAGGGCCTTGGCTAAGTCCCTCTCGCTCGGCCCAGCTGCACGTCTGCGAAACGCGACTGGCAATACTTTTAAGACGAAAACATCAATAATTAATTAGGTACTAAACAACAAAAAATAAATTCAAGATTGTTATGAATTCATTTGATTTCAGTTTTTTACGAAACAATAGCAAAAGATTCCTAACGTTTTCAGTCACTCGACGGTCCACAGGCGATAGGATAAAATGATAAAAAATCAACATAAAAAAATGAGTAGGTAGAGTTAATCGCACGCTCCAACATCGCGCGCCTCGTATTTACAATTCACAGCAAACGTCGCTACACTTAAGCTTTAATATATATTAAAATAGAAAATTTCATATAACTACCAAACTGTCGGAGATTCGGTGAACCAACATCGCTGTTAATTCCGTGGACTCCAATTATACTTTTATAAAACGACAATGTCTAAAATTATACAAATGCTACTTCGAACGTTATCTAGGGGGCTCTCTTTATCGCTATTATTCTAACCGTTAAACTATTGGTGTCGCTAATTAGGTTTCATTCGGAGGTTTATTTATTTCTCATCATAAGACATTATTACTAGCAATTCTGTTTATTTTAGAATGTATCGCAGCCGCCTGGCGCGGCCGGCGGCGTGAACCGATTTGAGCTTTTTGTTCCCTCGTATAAAACTGCATGAGTCGATCACTCATCGCTAAGTCTGTGGTCAATTCGTCTAATATAATTGCCCCTAAACATGTCTACGCAACGAGTTCCAGCCGAGCGAATCGAGTTGCTAAAAACCTACTGAATACAAATTTATTTTCAAATAAAAAGTCCGTATAAAAATAATATCAGAGTAATAAATTAAGATTGCCTTTACTTTAAAATATAATACACATTGGAACCCTGCGAAGAGACAGTTCGTGGATAAAATAAAAGTGGTAAAAAAATATCTAGAACACTACACGTATCTATCTACTCCTTTGGTAATTCATACCGGTTTAATACAATAACGTAAAATAAAAAATATATTACATTATACATATAGCACAACAACGCAACACAGGTAATAATGACATTACAACCGTAATAAATACATAACTTGTGACATGGCGTCAGGTGTCACACGCGTGACGCCGCCCAGCGAGTAGTCCGCTGGAGACGCTCACAAACCGATGTGGAAGGCAAGGGTCCGGACGAGGAAGTCCTTCAAAATCTTTACACATATCAATAAAAAAGTAAGGTTTTATTTTTATTTTAAACGGGAAGTCAAATGTATAGTGACACCTGTCATCGTACAGAACTACCCTCATTACTGTTTGTATTAGGTAATCACTAGGCACAATTCTGCCTCGGAAATTATAAAGTTGTGTTATTAAAATTTTGTCAAATAATCATAATGAGTCGTCTCTATAAAATTGATTACTATATTAAGAGCTATTAAAATGTTTCGTGACAACCATCGTAAATTAATCAAGGAAGAATGGTTCCAGTGAAAGACTGACGGAAGTTTTTAGCAGTTACTTTTGAATAGCAGTTTAAATTCAAACTCTACGTGCAAATTGAGATTAAATTTAAATTATTAAGCAAGTATTTTAAAGTCACAACTTGTATGAAATGCCCTTGTGAATTATTCTCAACTATTAGGTACGTATCGCTGACATAATCGCATTATAAATAAATTAACGATCTACATTTTTTGGCTCCTTTCTATATAAATTAAATTTTATACAAAATTGTTTAAGACGCTTATGATTGTGCGTATATCGATTTCAAAACAGCGAGTCTACAAAGGTTTTGAAGTTTCATTGCCCCAACGGCGCGTCCTGCGCGCCATTGAAGCCAATCGTCAGTGTTTAAAATATTCACTCATGCTTGTTGTAATTCATCTATTTCTCACTATTGACTGTATAAAGGCTACCGTATATTTGCTATAAAATGATTTGATTGTACAAATAAAATTGGTGTTTCTGTAGTTACACTATGCTCAATAGCCGAGCTTCTATAGCTCCCAATAAATCGCCTGATTCACCTCATATGTGGGTGCATCTTTTAGATACTATTATATCTGACAGTTTAATTAAAGGGAAGCGCAGCAGACGCTCAGGGAAGGAAGCGTTAATTAACGAGATGTTCCTATCACCACTAAGTAACAATTCAAGCGCTGAATCACAAATACATTCCTATGCTACCCATAATAAAGATCTGACAATATACCATTCGGTTTCTGTGATCAATAACGATTGAATCATTTGTACTGTTTTGATTGTATAATTATCGCAAGCTACTTTTGTAAAATGTATAAATCCTGATTAAATTAGTAAATGGAATCGTTATTCACGCACAGAAATTTCGCCAACCGATGTTAACATCTATCCCATAATCATAACGTTTCTTACAATCGAATGTTCTAACTTACGTATCAATCCGCATGCCGGTGGTGCTTCAGCGCTGTGGGTGGCGACTGACCCTACCCTAACGTATAATTTACCTAAGTACTTGTCGTCTAGAATTCTATTCTTAAACTGCCATTATAAATTTATCCGAGCCCCGGTGTGTCGCCAGCAAATATAGCATTATCATAATTATAGAAAAAGTCCTATCTGAATTTAACTAGGTAATAAATTAGTGTATTCGTTTTATCTAACCGTCTCGCATAAATAAGGCCGCGCCGCTACGTGATGACGACAACGAGGGCTTGCGTAGGTCCGGTACGTCTCCAGTGCCACTGACCTCTTATTATTATAATTACTCTAATATTGACTTCGATACTAGTGAGCGAGGTCGTTCATTTGGTTAAATCACGGAACAGGAGGTTGGAGAGGCCCTCAAATCCGATTTTTACCATAATTTTTGGGTACAAAGCCATTTCAGACTGGAGTGCAGTTTTTGTTTCTCAAGCCAACGCAGCTTGGCATGCACCTTTAGCGAGTAAGAGTAACCGTAGAGTGGTCTTTGTTTTAGGTCAATAAATGAGTATTCTGTACTAGCCCTTTCCAACTTCCATTCCGTGTGAACAAAGTTTATATGACGCCAGCGTAAGTTTCGAGTGGTCAGACTAGAGGGTCGTCCGGTCACGCACGTTGGCTAGTGTAGCTAATGTAGCTTATGTAGCTAATGTGGCTAGTGTCGCTCGTGTAGTCGGCGCGTCTACCCGAGCGCGGCGGCGGTGTGGTACAGCTGCATCAGCACTTGCACGTGGAGCGGCAGGCAGGAGCGTCGGTCGTGGGTCTCCCCGTCTAGAGCGAGCCATGACAGCGCGTTGTAGCCTTCTAGCACGTATCTGTAAATATATAAAACAAGTGTGAAGACGCGCGAGTGAAAGACAGCAAAAGCGCAACTAGAACAGCTCTTTGGCAACTGTGTCACGTAAAATGTTTGTTTATTACTGGCTAGATCAGGCTAGGTGCATGTGGTAGGACCTTGTGCAAGGTCCGCCCGGATTGCTACCACCATCTTGCTCGCTAATTCTGCCGTGAAGCAGCAGTGCTTGCACTGTTTGTGTTTCGGCGTGGAGAGTAAGACAGCCGGTGAAATTACTGGCACTTGAGGTATTCCATCTTAGGCCTCTAGGTCGGCAACGCAACTGCAATACCCCTGGGTTCAGATGTTTATAGGCGGTGGTGATCTCTTACCATCAGGAGACCCACTTGCTCGTTTGCCATCCAGTCTGGCTCGAGTCTGTGTGTGTGTGTGTTGTATACCTGAGCACGTCGGTGGTAGTGGTGGAGTCGAGCGGGTGCGTGTGGTGGTGGCGCTGCGTGAGGCTGGTGTAGTCGTGTGAGCGTGTGTGTGTGTGTGTGTGTCGTATACCTGAGCACGTCGGTGGTGGTGGTGGAGTCGAGCGGGTGCGTGTGGTGGTGGCGCTGCGTGAGGCTGGTGTAGTCGTGTGAGCGTGTGTGTGTGTGTGTGTGTCGTATACCTGAGCACGTCGGTGGTGGTGGTGGAGTCGAGCGGGTGCGTGTGGTGGTGGCGCTGCGTGAGGCTGGTGTAGTCGTGTGAGCGTGTGTGTGTGTGTGTCGTATACCTGAGCACGTCGGTGGTGGTGGTGGAGTCGAGCGGGTGCGTGTGGTGGTGGCGCTGCGTGAGGCTGGTGTAGTCGTGTGAGCGTGTGTGTGTGTGTGTCGTATACCTGAGCACGTCGGTGGTGGTGGTGGAGTCGAGCGGGTGCGTGTGGTGGTGGCGCTGCGTGAGGCTGGTGTAGTCGTGTGAGCGTGTGTGTGTGTGTGTCGTATACCTGAGCACGTCGGTGGTGGTGGTGGAGTCGAGCGGGTGCGTGTGGTGGTGGCGCTGCGTGAGGCTGGTGTAGTCGTGTGAGCGTGTGTGTGTGTGTGTCGTATACCTGAGCACGTCGGTGGTGGTGGTGGAGTCGAGCGGGTGCGTGTGGTGGTGGCGCTGCGTGAGGCTGGTGTAGTCGTGTGAGCGTGTGTGTGTGTGTGTCGTATACCTGAGCACGTCGGTGGTGGTGGTGGAGTCGAGCGGGTGCGTGTGGTGGTGGCGCTGCGTGAGGCTGGTGTAGTCGTCGGCGGCCTGCACGTGGCCGGCGTGCAGCAGCAGCGCCGTCTTGAGGAAGGCGGGGCAGGCGTCCCGCAGGTGCGCGCAGCCCGCCCACCACCACGCCGGCATGGCGCCCAGCGGCGCCGTCGACACCAGGTAGCCCAGCGCCAGCGGCTGCTGCAGCACCGTGCCCACTTGCTCCTGACACACAAACACACATATCATGTTAAAATAGACGCCCCAACAAGCGTACTCTATCTTAGTTCACATCTTCACTTATCACTAGGCGTGATTTTTATAATATTAAGAACTCGTCGTCGTCGTGGCGGCGCGGCGAGGCGCGCGGCGAGCCCTGCGGCCACATGTTGAACATGGCTCCAGCTGTAGTCACCTGCGTGTTGTCAATGGGCTGGAGGCTGTGCACGGGCTGCGGGCGCGCGGGCTCGTCGTCGTCGTGGCGGCGCGGCGAGGCGCGCGGCGAGCCCTGCGGCCACATGTTGTTGAACATGTCGGTCATCAGCAAGTCCGTCATGTTGTCCTCGCCCATGTCCTCGTCGTTCATGTCCACTCCGAGGAACATCATGTCGTCCGCCTCGCCGTTCGCCATCGGCTGCTCGAACGGCATCTGGTTCGACTGGAACACCACAACAACGGTTATAACAGCGAATTCGTTCTCAATCAATATAAACACGCTCTCAGAAATAATAGGTAGACATTAAACCAAACTAGTTCAAAATGAGTATTGATTTTAAATATGTCTGTTAGTCTGTAAGATATTTATTGTATGAGCCAAGGTGCCCGAAATAACTGAATTTCTTATTATTATTAATACTATACTGCTCAAAAGAAAATAACGGTTAAACGAATTTTATGGGTAAAACCAAAACACTTATAAATAAAATTATTTATAACATTCCTTGTTTTTTATATTTTATATTTTTGAGGCTTAAATACACCTGTGTGGCTATGTGAGCCTCGTTGAAAGACTCCATGGTCACCTTCATCAAACACTCCTATTGCGATGTCCAGATTATCTGGCTGCAAAGGAGTGCATGATGAACCTGTAAATTCGTATTGCATCTTCCGATACCGGACAACTCAAAATAATATTCACTGTTTTTATTATGTGTTATGTTTTATTAATAGATCATAACACAGTATAAATACTTTTCATTCAATTAAATAAGTCTATTCAGTAAAAAACGCAAACATATTTTTGATTATTTTTTTATCGCTAAAATTCAAATGGCCCTTACATTCTTTTGATAAGGCGGTATTTAAATAATATTTAAAAAAAAAACCGTGTTATTTATACCATCTGATGCCGAATGTTACGCTACAGAAAAGTATAAATAATTCTAAAGACTTTTGGATGTTCATCAGAACTCCCAACTTCCCCAGTAAACTCGACAACAAATCAAAACAAAACGTTTTACCTGCGTGGTGGCGGACGTGGGGAACACGAGTATATGCGTGGCGGTGACGTCGCGCGGCGTGTGCAGATGGCTCTGGATGGAGGCCTGCGAGAAGCGCTCGTCGGGCGTGAAGCGGTCGGCCATGAGCCGCAGGCACGGGTCGGGCTCCGTGGACACGAGGCACGCCGACAGGATGCAGGGCGCGCCCGCCGGGTACAGCACGGAGCAGCTGCCGCAGATCTCGCGCAGCTGGCTCGACGCGCGCACCAGGTTCTTGCGGGACAGCAGCCAGCTCCAGCCTGGGGGGGATTGCGATTTATAACGTGACTAGTTTTGTAAACTACGTCAGAACTGCACTTGAACTCCAAGAAAACGAGCAAACATCAGAGGCCTTATTGCCTAATGCTTCTGACACTCGCGATCGCAATAAAATGACAGCTTTTGTATGCGAAATATGTCATTTGATTGCGATCATGAGTGTCAAAAACATTAGGCAATACGGCCTCAGGTTGCATTGAGACCTTTTTGGACATTTGTTTCCATTTCCGTTTTTCTCTTGTTTTTTTTAAACCTGAATATCACGAATAACGGTTTTTATTTTCTTCCAAGCACCATTTTACAGATGGATTCAAATGTTGTCAGTCTGTATCGTCCCTAAGGTCGTAGGCACGCAATACACGTTTAGCTTCAGTTTAAAGTGGCTTTCGCATTAGAGCGCTGGCAAGTTTGTGGCTTTATTTGAAAGCGGCCTTACGTTTCCAAAATTCACTGTATGGTCGTCTCACATAAGATTTAGATGTAAGTATAGCCAGAGGCGTGCATTGGATCAATGTCAGAATTTGCAACGCGTAACTGCGGGTCATACAAGCGTTGCCCGCCGGCGTTGGAATTGTCCTAATGCACGCCACTGGGTATACTTATATCTAACTTTTACGTGAGTTCTGAAAGGGGTCCTGTATCCAACAATAGGACGTATATGTACAGGTTAGAATGATAGCTGGTGAAGCCCGCTCACCCTTGAGCTCGCCGTGCCCGATGCGGCCGAGCCGGCCGACGACGAGCCGCCAGGGCTGCGCGGCCTGGCTCATCACGCCCAGCGCCCAGTCCATCAGCTTCGTCAGCCCGCAGCGCCGCGCCGGCGCCATCCGTCTCCGTCGGGATCTGTGCCGGAAAATTGTTCAATTAACATTATTGGACGGTTAACAGTATTCACACCTGATTCACTAACTGACTTCAATTCGACTATTCACAAAAACCATCAGACACAAACATCAACTTTTCTCCGCTGCTGTTCAAAACATCAATTTGTGAAAATCTTTCAAATTGCAGTTGTGTGACGTCAGTGATGGCATGCCAAAAATCACGACGATCCGTCGCTCCGTTACGGCGTGAAAGCGTAACAAACAAACTCACTTTCCCCTTCATAATAGTAAGGAAGGAATGATGATCGCGGGTCATATACTATTCACTTCGAAGGAACGTCGGCGGGCCGGATTAAATCCCTTCCGCGTGCCGGAGTTGTACTTTGCTCATTACTGCTTTAGTGAGAGAAGTCTGGAGAGTGGTCTAGGCAGCCTGACGAGAGCAGAGAGCGTGGCCAGCGTCACCTGTGCGGCACGTGTATGTTGATGGCGGCGGTGTCCAGCAGCTCGCCGCGCGCGTCGGTGGCGGCGGCCAGCAGCCAGCGCTGGTCGTGCGACAGGCAGTAGCACAGGAACAGCACGGAGCCCTGCTCGCCCGCCTGCCCCCACGTCTCCGCCACCTCCTTCAGCGCGCGCGGCGGCGCCAGCACCCACGCCGGCGAGAACAATTTGTACGGGGCGCGGTTCTTCTCCTGGAAACAATAAGTAGACATTCCAAATGTATTCACTATTGCATTTTCGCAAATTAATATTCTCATTCTTATTGTTAGGCACAAATACGCGTCACTCAACTAACTTGATACATGAACCTAGCAGGCTGGGTTGTACTCACGTCCATAGCGTCGAGCAGCAGATGCGCCTGCGCGGCGGTGCCGAAGCCGGTGAGCGACTTGCCGGCGGGCGCGTGCGCCAGCAGCCGCCGCGCGCCCGTGAACACGCTGAAGGCCAGCGCGCGCAGCTCCGACCGCGCGCCGCCGCCGATGCCCGCCGTCTCGCACACGCCCTCCAGAGATATTATCTGCAATACGCACAAACCTCACGATCAAACTGGTGCCCTAAAGATGGAACCGAGAGCCTAACCTAACTGACACCGTGCGGTTTACTTAACCGCGTCAACTAGCAGACGCCGGGGCACGGAGCGGGTATACGCTTGCGGGTGCGGTTTACAGATAAAATCCGCTGCCCACGTCGTGTATTAGCAAACCGCGTCAACTAGCATTGGCCCTAAACCGGTAGGTACTGCCAAGCTGTCAGAAGCCCAAGCTATCCTACACGGGCTCAGAGAACCCTCAAGCCTTCGCTTGAAAATCCCTTATGATGGACCCCATATATGAATCCGTCACTGAATCATTTACTATGTATAACTAGAATTTGACATCTATTTGGCCTTCACACGGATCCGTGCGCCTAAAGCTAAGAATAGAGCAGGGATGGCCAATTTCTATTCTGCCACGACAGAGTCAACCAATAGCTACGATCAAATTGGCCACCCCTGTGTTAGAGTGCCAGCGACCAACCTTGACGAGTGGGTTGTGATGTTTGAGGTGGTGATGCGTCCGCGCAGCGAGCTGCAGCAGCGAGTGCAGCGCCTGCGCGCGGGAGGCGTGCGCGGCGGGGGGCTCCACGACGTAGATGACGAGGGCCGGCGCGCCGCCCTCCTCCTCCTCCCAGCAGGCGGACACCGTGGGGTTGGCGGGCGGCGCGTCCTCCGCGTCGCCCGCCGGGTGGTCGGGCGTGGCCGGCGGCCGCATCGGCGACGGCGCCGGCCGGTCCATCGGCGTCGTCTTCGACTCCGTGTCCAGCAGCGAGCTGTCTATCTTGAGGCTCGCGAGCTGAGGCACCAGGTTGGTGCGCAGCGTTTCCGCGTAAGCTTTGATGTAGTCGCCGAGGCGGCCGGGCGGCAGCTCGCCCGTCCACTCCTCGGCGCTCTGGTCGCGTTCGCTGGGCGAGGTCCGTATCAAGCCCTCGCGGGCTATCCGGGTTATGGGTTGGTGCCGGCCGAGTTTGAGAGCCTCGTACGCCGTCGATAATTCTCGGAAGAACGTTTTGATGGGGTCGGTGAGGACCTCGCCGTCGGCCGCCAGGACGATGTACGCGACGTCTCGGGAGTAGGAGTAGGGTTCTAGGGCGAGCCTCTCCCAGTGGCGGAGGGCGTAGGGGGAGAGGGCTATCCAGTCGCGGTCGTGTCCGACGAGCAGGGGCGGCACGGGCTGCGGCTCGCAGAGGTCCTCGTTCCCGCGGCCGGCCAGCCGGTGGAACTGCCGCCACGTGAGAGGGCCCGTCACGCCGTCCCACATGCGCGCGCCGCAGCAACGCTTCTGGATCGCGTCTTGGAGGAGGGGCCGGAGGCGCCGCATTAATCTGGGAAACACAATAAAGTTTAATTAGTCAATTATTTAATTGAAATCGTTTCGAGACTATTTTTTTAGGAAGTTTCCATGCGTAACAAATTCTTATATTTTCAAATGGTGGTATGGTATATTAGTAATAGTAATGGTCCATGGCCACATAATTATATAAATATTGACTATAACTGTATTATTCTACTTTTAATTGTAATTTTTGAGATATACAAATTGCATAACGTCAATTATATTGCAATGGCACATAATCTATAAGCAAATTTGAATTTTCGCTACTGGCATATAAACATGAAGATATTTTATTATTAACGATGCCTTGACTAAAAAAATGCAATGCAGTATCATCAATGATAAACAATTATGATATTTAGTATTCCGGAATAATCTAATCAACAAAACGTTGGATAACTCCCGACTTTCGTCACTTCAATGTTCAATATCTCAAAACCTTATTTTGACGAAACACTTTAAAGAACCATCGGTACAAAACCAGAATTAAAATAAAGAAAAAACCGTATTCAAATCAGTCCACCCGTTTAGGAGCTACGGTGCTACAGACAAACATACATAGCGATCAAACTTATAACACCCCTCTTTTTACGTCGGAGGTTAAAAAAGAGTTAAGTGATTGTTCTGAGTGGAGAGCCTTGGGGGAGGCCTATGTCCAGCAGTGGACGTCTTTCGGCTGACATGAAGTGGTTGTTACCTGACGACGTCCCTGGAGCAGCGCGGCGCGCGCGCGCCGATGAACGGCCAGCGGTGCACGGCGCCGCCCGCGCCCGCGCCCGCCGCCGCTCGCAGCGCTCGCGCCGCCGCCGCGACGCCGTCAGAGTACCTGCGGAACGACAGTATTTAAAAAAAGAACGGCCAAGAGCGTGTCGTATACGCCCAGGATAAGATTCCGTAGCAATTTCCAATCCGGCAATAGGGTTCCGGCAATTTTTGCTGATTTGAGACCATTTCGTGACATACTACTTTCGTACTTTTTTAATATAAATTTTTTTTGTTATGCTACACTTCTTTGTCACGAAAAAAAAATTACGAAAAAATCGAATAACATTTTTCTAAGGATTTCGTATTGTGTACCGAATCTTCCAAGTTCAGGTATTTTATAGGTACCTTAGGTTGCTATTTACTATTTCCACCTAACAGTTTAGATTTTAGAAGGGAGGAGGGGACGCTCGAATTCAATGAAAATTTGCACTTTAAAATTGAATATTTCAAAAACACGTCATTGAATAGAAAAAATGTCTTAGCAAGCTCCAATGGTTTTAAAAAACCTATCCAACTATACCCCAATATAGGGTGTCGAGACAAAAAAAAATCATCCCCACTTTACATCTATGGAAAGTACCCTAAAAAATGTTTTTTACATTTTCAATTGTACTACTTTGTCAGCGTGACTAATATGTATATTCATGTCAAACTACAGGTTTCTAGTAGTAACGGTCTCTAAACTTACCCGCAGACAGACAAGGCGAAACTATTTGGTTTTTAGTTGACTACGGAACCCTAAAAAGTATCCCCTCATGAAATTGACAAGAAACACTTCTGCACCATGAATTATCATGAGCTGAGGTCCGCCCTCCGGCGGCGTGCAGCATGCAGGTACTCACTCGAGCAGGTTGACGGTGTGGTGTTCTGCGGGCGCGGGCGGGCGGGCGGCGCGGCGGGCGGCGCGCGCCAGGGCGGACGCGGCGCCGCCCCCCGGGCTGCAGCACATGCCCAGCACCGCGCCCGCCACGCCCTGCAGCCCCGGCCGCCCGCCCGCCGGCCCCGGAGGAGACGCGATACCCGTGATTTCCATCTCGTCCTGAAACAAAACGTCACGTAAATCGAGATCAACTCGTTATGTGCGTTATTCCGGCGCCGCGAGAGCACGAAGCACGAGGCGCTGACTAAACACCGTGCGCCAGTGGCGGACACAGCCTCCAAGAGTTAGTCAATTGGCTAGTTTTACAACCTATTTCTGTCGATATTTAACTGGTCGGATTGCGTGCTGGAATGTAAGAGACGAACACTAGGTAGTTAATACGTATATTCAATACACTAGATTAAGTCTAATTTACATGTGAGCAGAGCACAAATGTGTGAGCTAACCGGGCGGGAGTCGGGGCGCTTAGTTAGTGCAGCGCGTGTCGCGTAAGGTGACTTTAGATCGACTGACGTCCGTTCGTCGCGAGCCCCGTGTGTTTAGCTAGAAATGCTGATCACAATTTGTGGCAGCGGTGTCGCCACACTAGCATCGCATTGGCTCAAGCTCTTGGATTAAGTTAGGCTTAAGAAGTCTTCAATGTAATTTTTACATTTTAAGTAAATGAATTCCTAACTACCTAGTTATTGTTCATGTTGATTACCATCTTTATCACACTATTACATAATCACAAGCAATGGCGGTAGTTCTCTATCGGACAGTATAATAACCTCGTAGAAGAGTCCCGCGTTGTGCGCGAGCCGCCGGTTGACGACGGCGCTGAAGCCGCACGTGCAGCGGCCGGGGTCGTCGTCCGGCGCCGGCGACGCGTCCGGCGAGCCGCCGCCCTGCCCCGGCAGGTACGTCGCAGAGTCCGCGCCGCGGATGTTGCCCACCACCTGGGGACACAGACAATAATTAAGTAAAATAACAATAGTAGATTGTATAGCAAGAGGATAAAACGAGCCATTTTACCCGAGGCGTTCATATAGCCACCCAGCCGGTACGGCAAGGGTGGATAGACACGTCGAGGGGAAAATGGGTTTAATGCTAGAGTTTTACACTCTGCTTTTCACTTCGATGGCAAGGAAATGAGATATCAACGGTGGAAACAATGATTCACTTTCTATATATATTTCTTATTTTTTATACATTATTATAATAATTAATTGTTTTTACTTTACTGATTTATTACGATTGATTTGATTGATTTTTAGTTTTATATCAATTATAAATTAATTAAAAAATATATAGAACAGTTACTTGTGGCTGTTGACACTTGATTAACTTGGTCTTAAGTTGGTCTAAGACGATTTTATTTTATGCACTAGTCAAAATATACTAAAAAGCTATAATATATACTAAATATAATAACTGTATACTAAAAAGTCATTTTATGTCGCCTAGATACAGCATAAACACGAACTTTACAAGCATGAGAACTGATTTTTTTTTTCATTTGTTTGGAATCGCGACCCAACGCTCGCCAATGTTTTCGCTGTTAATTCGTCTTTGAACCTGTCTATAAAATTGGCAGAAGGCGTACAGTGCCATGTTATTCAAGTATAAAGACTAGTAAGAAGTGGTCTCACCTTGGGTCCGGCGTTGCAAACGCACAGCGTGCAACTATCAAAGTTGTGGTCCCGGAACACGTTGAGCACGGTGTCGGCCAGCAGCACGTTCAGCAGCAGCGGGCAGGCGCGGCGCGCGGCGCGCGGCGGCGGGGACGGCGCGGGGGACGGCGCGCGCGGGGGGGACGCCGCGGGGACCGAGCTCGGCGCCGCCGCCGCCGGCGCCTCCGCGGGCGGCGGCGACGCGCCCAACGACCGCTTCGTGCCTGCACACGCACCATAACATTAACCCCCTAATTCATAAACGACAATCAAACCTCATCATCATCTCAGCCTATATACGTCCCACTGCTGGGCACAGGCCTCCTCTCAGAATGAGAAGGCTTGGGCCATAGTTCCCACGCGGGCCTAGTGCAGATTGGGAACTTCACACGCACCATTGAATTGCTTCGCAGGTTTGTGCAGGTTTCCTCACGATGTTTTCCTTCACCGCAAAGCTCGTGGTAAATTGCGCACATGAATTTCGAAAAACTCAGAGGTGCGAGCCGGGATTTGAACCCACGACCCTCTACTTGAGAGGCGATAGGTCACACCACTAGGCCACCACGGCTTTCAAACCTATTTTAGTTAAAATGCCGCTAAAATTCGTTTGTCCTTATCTGTCACTGCGACATTTGTATTTGTTAGAAAGGGACAAAGCATTTGTTAGTTAACATGGGCTTGTTAAGTTTTATGATAAAGGGGGTAACTATCTATCCTCCTGACACTTATTGCCTTTTTCAATGAGGGTTTTCACACAGGCGAAATATTGTCAGATGGCGTCAGTATCGTGAGGTCTGTTTGACGTTTGCTTGCGATTGGCTCATTTAGATATTTAACCAATCACGAGCAAACGTCATACGAACCTCACGACACTTACGCCAACTAACGATATTTCGCCTCTGTGAAAACACTCATTTATTTATTTATTTATGTATTTGGGCACAAACGGTACAATAAAACTTACATTATAAACAATGACATATAACATTGACCAACAAAGTTGCCACAGGTTATTAGTTCCCAATAATAAAATATAAATCGGGTATAAAAGTAACAAACATACAAAGAAAAAAGGTTACGACTTGCAAAAAAGAGAATGTGCATATGACCCATTCTAATAATCGTTTCGTTCTCATTGCGAATAAACGTTTTCTATTTCTATTTATTTTCTATTTCATTGTTAATGCAATTTGAATGAAATTGTTTCGAGAATATAGTCGAACTGACGTGATGTAAAATAATTAAGGAGCAAAATAATTTCTACTTTTGTTACCATCCCAGCCTATATACATCCCACCGCTGGGCACAGACCTCCTCTCAGAACAAGAGAGCTTTTGTTACATTGTCATAGATTTGTAATCCCTTGAACTTATACAATTAACAATTCAATCAAAACACAATTCGCCCATAGAGTTTCAATGGCAATAGCAACTTATGACGTCATAACTCGCTATTTGTTCGCCAACTCAATCATCTAACTATTTATTTGTTTTAAAGCAACAAAAAATCTAATTTTACAGTAAATCGAAAATTAATATCTGGTTTTTAGGGCTAAAATAAAGCGTTTCTTTACTGGATTCGTGCCTACGAATCCAAACTAATATTGTAAATGTGAAAGTGTGTTTGTATGTTTGTCCGTCTTTCACGCCGTAACGGAGCGACGGATCGACGTAATTTTTGGCATAGAGATAGTTTATGGGCCATAGTGACATAGGCTACTTTTTATCCCGGAAAAATGCACAGTTCCCGAGGAACAGCGCGCGATAACCGAATACCATGCGGGCGGAGCCGCGGGCAAAAACTAGTTATTTTTTAATGGCGTCAACATCCCTATTGGAGGAAACAATGAACTGCAGCATGTGTTTACCAGTTTGTTGCGTGTTAGTCTGTTCGGCGTCCCGCTTGTCGTGCTGCCAGCGCGGCCGGTAGACGGCGTGCGGCGGCAGCGCGACCGGTGGCAGCGCGTGCGACGGCAGCGTCGTCAGCGGCGCGTACTTGGACGAGCCGTGACACTTGTACACGGTGGGCGGTTTGAACACGTACGACCAGTCCTGCGGGGGCGACACTGTGTTAGCAACTGTCGTCTTATTACATAGGTTTTTTAACAGTAGGGAACGTGGAGTAGCTAGCTAGCTAGGAGTACACAGGGCATAGACTCGTATGAAATCAAAATTAATCCTAAGAACGACAAGATGAGAGCAGTAAAAGTCGAGATTAAAACGGTCATTCTGCAAATCTAAATATATAAAACTCAAAGGTGACTGACTGACTGACTGACATAGTGATCTATCAACGCACAGCTCAAACCACTGGACGGATCGGGCTAAAATTTGGCATGCAGGTAGATGTTATGACGTAGGCATCCGCTAAGAAAGGATTTTTGGAAATTCCCACGGGAACGGGAAAAATCGGGATTTATATCTTCGATTCCAAATGACCCTATCTCAGTAACTATAATAACTAGACTCTTCAAAATTGATACACAAGTAGGTATTACATTAACTAAAACATGTATTTCAGGATTTTCAGAAATTCCCGCGGGATAAGGAAATAACGAGATTTATATATTCAGTTCAACGAGATGGATTTTTCGTTTTACTGGTCGTAGGAAACTGAAATTTAGCATTTAGGTTCCTTGGAGAGTTTAGGCGAGCAGTACAAAAGAATTTCCCGAAATTCTGACGGAAACGGGAAAAAACGGGATTTTTCGTTTTACTGGTCGTAGAAGGCTGAAATTTGGCATGTAGGTTGCTTGAGGAGTGTAGGGAAGCATTAAAGAGATAAGTTCCCGAATTTCCCACGGGAAAGAGAAAACACGGGATTTTTCATTTTTCTGGGCGTAGAAAGCTGAAAATCGGCAAGTAGATTGTTTGGGGAGTGTAGAGGAGCATTGAGAGAAAATTCCCACGGGAACGGGAAAAAACGGGATTTTTCGTTTTACTGGTCATAGAAAACTGAAATTCGGCATGTAGTTAGGTTTCTGTGTACCCCAAATTTAACGCGAGCGAAGCCGCGGGCAAAAGCTAGTAGACCATAAAAGGCGTCGGAAATCGTATTCGGAAATACCATCATCGTCCAGAAAAATGAAAACCAAATTAGTGCGCTATGAGATGTTTTAATTTACAAAAATAGATGGGGGAGATACATATTACGCCATTATTTTGAAAAAAAAAAAACTTCCACCCAAATCATAAGTAAAATAATGGGTGCGTTGACGACCGCTCATTTTTGAGTTTGGTAGCGGAATTTTGTCAAAAAATCTTGTCTTAATGTACCTCTATAATCCTTAGAAACATGACTGTCAAATTTGGAGCATCACAACCGTTTGGTCGGTTGGTCAGACACGATTTTATTCGTACGGTCGATCAAACTCGAGGGCTTTGTGTGTGTATACGTGTGCATGTGTGCGTGTCTGTGCGTGTGTGTGTGTGTTACCTCGATGGGCTCGTGCGGCGGCGTGGCGTGCGGCGTGAGGTGGTGCGGCTTGTCGAGCGCGTCCAGCGTGAAGCCGGGCGAGGGTTGCGCGTGCGCCTCCAGCGACGGCGGCGTCGGGAACATCTTGCTGAGCTCCTCGGCGCGCACCATGCGCCCGCGGCCCTCCTCGCACGTCGACTTGTTCGAGTCCGGCGGCGTTTGTACTTGCAACTGGAACCAGTTAAAACGATACACTATTTGGGAACAATCGATTGACACTCACAAGAAACTACTAAGTATATCCACCTAATGTACCGAGAAGACGGCCTATTGTTTACCTGATTTTTATTTTTTTATTCTTGTGATGTCTCTGTACTGCTTTTGGTGATCAATCCATAGTAATATT
This sequence comes from Choristoneura rosaceana, assembly GCA_037349165.1. Taxonomy (NCBI): domain Eukaryota; kingdom Metazoa; phylum Arthropoda; class Insecta; order Lepidoptera; family Tortricidae; genus Choristoneura; species Choristoneura rosaceana. Next base: position 2,232,646 of record JAZBNJ010000036.1, read on the forward strand.
ATAAATGCGAAAGTGTGTTTGTATGTTTGTGTGTTTATATGTTTGTCCCTCTTTCACGCCGTAACGGAGCGACGGATCGACGTGATTTTTGGCATAGAGATAGTTAATGGGCCCGAGAGTGACATAGGCTACTTTTTATCCCAGAGAAATGCATAGTTCCCGAGGGAACAGCGATAACCGAATTCCACGCGGGCGGAGCCGCGGGCAAAAGCTAGTAAAGAATATTTGTATTGTATTGTACCAAATAGGGATGTTGACACCACCAATCAACTGACGTACTTTTTATGAGCTGTCAAAACAACTCTCCCATAGAGTTTCAATGGCAATAGCGACTTATGACTTCATAAGTCACTATTTGTTCGCCAACACAATCAACTAACTATCTGGGGGCACGGTAGTGCCCCCGCCAAGTCGAGCAAAACAAAAGGCACGGCCGTACCATACATTTCTCGATTTATTTGTTTTAAGGCCCAAAACCACGAAGGTGGAGAATTTGCTTCGGCAACTCATAAAAACAAAAATCTAAATTAATTTTAGTAAATAAGTATTTAATATTAATGAAATTAGTCGCATATATCTAAACCTTAAAAAAAAGAATTTCAAAATAAGCAATTGTCATCAATTTAACAGAAAACAAGGTCAAAAAGTCATATCGGGAACGCGTCCGAAACACCACCTTGTAACTTCAACTTACTTGAAAATGTAGTAAAAGACTACTTTAAATGTTTTAAACATACATTACGAGTATTTTGATTCCTAAAAATTAAGTATTTTAAACTAACATAGACAAAATAAATTTATTTTAAACACAGGATTAGTTAAAAGTTTGTCCAACAAAGTATACGTCATATTCGTGAACGACACAATAAATAGGCAAAACTTATACTTCTGAGCCGACTTTTGGCGCTAGTGCGCTGTAGTAGTATCACGGGTCTTTTGTGAGACAGGCGTTATTTGTTTTGTCCGCAAAAATATAATCATTTAAATGCTAAGTACCTTTGTAACTATCTTATACTGACCGTACCTTTATTATAAATCATTACGGGAACGTATGTTACTATCGTTTTGATTTTCAGTTTAATTTATTTTTTAAATATGGTCATATTTTTACATAATTTTCTTTGACACTTAGTTACTGCAAAACACTGTATGAAATAATAATTAACTACTTAATGTTTTTAAGAACTCTTCTATTTAAAAAAATAAAATTAACGTCGTTCCCGATTTGACGAATTTTAGTAAGGGAGTTTGCTTAAAATCGCTATAGCAAAAAAAAATAGTGAAATCTGTGCGCGCCCCTTTTAAATCTAGTAAGAACAACAGCGTAGAAATTATTTTAAGTCTTTAATTTTGCTAATCCTTTCAATATTTTTCGTGCAAATTACAAAATCGGAATTCGCCACCTTCGTGGTTTTGGGCCTTAAAGCAACAAAAAATCTAATTTTACAGTAAATTGAAAATTAATCTGGTTTTTAGGGCTAAACTAAAGCGTTCGAGTCGTGCCTTCGAATTATTTTTTAATGGCGTCAACATCCCTATCCTCGGGTAAATCTACGATCGGGCAACCCATTGAAAATCAGTCCTTGTACCAGAACCACATTGACAAGTGACTGACTAAAAAGGAGAATTCACATACAACAAAAAAACCGTAGTAGTGTCTAGTTGTTTGAGTTATGGCCTCTCAAGTAGATGCTCGTGGGTTCGAGGTCGGACTCGTTCTTTAAGTTATTGTGAATTGATTAGGTGTCAAAACGCAATCCCCAATTTGTAAATCAATAGTCAGCACAGACGTAACTCATTCGTCACTTCAATAAACTAAAATTTAATATTTATTTATTTCATATCAAAATTTACACCTCATTACATGTTGAATTGGTTCTGAAAGCTAAAAGAAAGTTGTGTGATGGAATTATTGGTTTATAATTGTGTCAAAAATCAAAATAACATCTCAACCATGTGATGGGGAAACCAAATCAAGCACCCAATTTATTAAAAAAAACCAACGGTTCCATTGATATCGTATGTTTCATCAAGAAAATCTCAAAACTTTCCACATCCAATCAAAACCTGAACAGCGATGAATAAACACACAGAGGTTAGTAAGGAGTAAGTAATAAGGGTGCACACTCACAAGTCTTACCGACTCATCCCCGCTGGCGTCGTCGGAGTTGTCGAAGATCTGCTCGAGGTCTTTGAGGGTGGGGCAGAGGCCGTCGGACGTGAACAGGTTCGGGTACGGCGTGGTGTCCTGCGTTCACGAAATATAAGGGTTAATAAAGAGTCTTGGGGCTCAGTCTTAGGCTGTCTTTAAAATTAGACGTTAAAACATGTGTATTCAGTTCACGTTCTTCGTATACATGTCGGCGGCCGATCGTAAAATCCGCCAGATCACGAAATTCCTAGGCATATCGTAAAATGGCGCCATTTCATGAATTGGCTAAAGGACATCCGCCATATCGTTCAAAACTCACCGTTTGACGATTTGCCTAGTGACGTTTAGGCAGATCATGAAATTCCTAGGCATATCATGAAACGCCGCCATTTCTTGATTTGGCTAGTTTATGCAGATCATAAAATTCCTAGGCATATCATGAAACGCCGCCAAATCGTTTCTGGCACTTCGCCGGCCGCAATGAAATGTCGCCATTTCATGATGTGCCTAGGAATTTTGTAATCTGGCGGATTTTACGATCGGCCGCCGGACATACACAGCCTTAAGTTTAGCACTGATCAGACTTTCAACATAGGAAAGGTTTAGTCACAGTTGTAATGATTTTTTTGGCCAAAGCAACTTAATTATAATCTGCAAACGATAACAGTTATTTATGTATGACACAAGTACGGAACGTAGGCAATTTCCATCTAGAGTAGGTGATCTTAAAAACCGAGCGAAGCGAGTTTTTCAAAGCGACACATTTGTAACCTAAAAACTGCAGAGCTGTCTTGGCCAGATTGTTAGTCAAGATGGCGGTATACTGACGTGGTCGGGGCGCTCCTGCTTGACGTCCCGGGCGTGGTCGGGCATGGCGGGCATGTGCGTGTGGTCGTGGCCCGCGTACAGGTCGCCGCCCGCGCTGCCCAGCGCCAGCTCCTCGCGGAACCAGCTCGTCTCCGTCTTGAACCGCTTCACTGGGTGCTCCAGCCTGCCGCACAAACAACAATTAACATGTACAAATTCTTCAGTCTGGCCGTGATCATCACGGTACATACGTCGAAATATTGGGAGATCATTAAAAAATCAACAGAACAAACGTTAGCAATTGATCTGGATGATTATGGGTCCGTATCGGCTCGCATACTTATTGAAAGTCCGAATGTAATTTTTGACAAAATGATCGATTGTCATAATTAATTTCTCTTAATCCAATGATTGTTTAGAATTGTTATAAAATAAACCTAGCTTAACCTATAGTTATCTATAGGTGAACAATAAAATTTTCAGAAAAATTTGAGGTTTCATTGGGAAAAAATTCTGACAATGATTCGGACATAAATTATGGTATGACTAGCGAAGAGTATGCAAACTTTGGCGCTCCCGGTTGATTTTACCTATGATGTGATTTACAAAACAATGGTTCTTCTACGGCAGAGTCACTTCCACGGTCCAGGGTTAAAATGTTTAAATCACTAACCCTGTATTAGTTAGCACAAGAGTTCTATACAGTCATTTTTTTATAGCGACACCAATTATAACGACATATCGGATGTAACAACCGAGAAAAAAGTCTCAACACGATCTCAAATACCAATATCACAATGGTTTATAACGAACAACCGTGTATAACGAATAGATAGCTGTTCTTTTGATGTCATTTTATATTATGTCTACTCCATGCAAGTCCACCTTAGAGTGATGTCAAAAATTAGATAGTTTTATCTATATTGCTTAAGCATGCCAATGCTTGGTGGGCGACCCAACGACCTCGTGAGTTAGCCGTCAAACTAAAGCGTTATGCAATACATTTTATACTCTAATATATGTAACCGAATGAAGAACACAACAAACATAACCTGGAAGTGTTGTTGATGCGCACATGGGTACATCAATATAGCGAATTTAAGATCCACATCGATCAAGCTCCAGTATCGATATGACCGTTGTCTATCGCAAAATAAACCTTAACATAAGGTGAGATAAGGTTCGAAATGATATGAAATTTCATCAAAATAATTCAAATGTCTAAAACCGCTACAGTTTTACCTGCAAGCCAGCAGTTGTGCAACATGGAAACATTTCAGACAAGTAAATTAGTTTGCAAAAATTCACACATAACATGGAACGAATGATCCTTAATAATATTACATATTTTTATTCCTACTTAATAACTAATCTTAATCAAATACTCGTAGCTTTTTAAATACGTTAGCTAGATTTGTATTATCGTAGCCACTCCACGGATTGGGAGTGTACTCTCTACAACTCTCGATGCTCCGGCAAGCAAGAGCGTTACAATTCATCTTTTACCACAACATTTGGAAAAATAATTGATTGAATCAGGCTTTACTTTGCGTTACATTTGGACAAGTTACATACACTTCTACATGTTCATTTGATATGAACTTGTTTGAACATTGATAGACCACTGACTGATGGTACATGGCCGATAGTGTAGACATTTACCACTAAAACATACCAATGCTAGATTCTCATAAATTACACCGTATTTTCGTCATCCACTTCAATGCAGATTCAAGAAGAGGATTCTATAAGTAGTTATAGCAGTGACAATTTCTAAAGTATCGTCGGTACTCGAACGCGCGAGACTGTGTACTCACCAAGCATGCACGGTGGTGTAGTCGTATAGCATATGCAGCGAATGCTCGTCTTCCAACGGGTCGACGCGCGTCTCGCCGCGCGGCAACACTGGTCGCTTCAGCAGCTCGGCGGGGACCGGCGACGCCGTCGTCGCGTGCGACGCGTCGCGCGGTGAATCGTTCTGAAGGAACACAACAATTTTAAACTTTGTTCCAACTCCTAAAAACACACCTACATAGCCTCATGTAGCACGACTTGTTTAATTCCAATATTTTTTTATTTATTACGTGTGGTTTACGCGGAAAGAATACAGCCAAAAAAATACTTACTTACCACAATACATTTTATAACACAATATTTTAAACTATCGCGGCCATTACTAATTTTATGTATTAAATTGGGGTTTTGTTTTTTGTTCTGCGTACAAAGTACAAGTAGCGGCACGAGAGTTTAGCGCTGAGTGAACCGTGGAAGGGATAGCTGCGCATGGGGGCATGGGCGCGGGGGACGTAATGCGACTGGAAAGCCAATCGGCGCTACGTACGCCCGCCCTTCCCCGTGTGATACCTTACTTTTGACTTCTGCGCAATAACCGTCAGCGCTAAACTCTTGTGCCGCTACTTGTAGCAGCTCGATATTTCGGCACAGTTGCATGCGCCATGATCACGAGACGAAATATCGAGCTGCTCTAAAATCAAGTTACGCGGAACAAAACACGAATTTAATCCATAAAATACATTTTTCATATTTTTCCACTAAGACAGTAAGCGTCACTTGACATTACGAAGTTCTTTAAAACGCTTGCAACATGTTAGCATCGTGGATCAGTGTCCGATTACGGACTAGAAAAAACAAAAGCCGCGCAAACTTTAGTTTATTTTTGTTTTTCTATATGAAATTAATGAATATAAATTACAGCGTGTAATAAATAAGGATTATTTAAGAAGCAAACACAAATAACACACTGATTCTGCACCTCGGTACAGATGCGAAAGTGCAGCGCTCGCGACAGTAATAATATAGCGGCGAATTTAGTCGCTCCTCCCACATCAGCGGAATGACGTGGCAGTGTGTTAACAGCCTTACTGCGTTTGCTAGAATGTAATGCGATGAACGATAAACTGCAATATCATACCTGATTGTATAGTTTGGTGGGAGGCGGGGCGGAGGGCGGGGCGGGTGTGGGCGGCGCGTGCGTCTCCGGCGTCGGCGCCGGCGTGTGCAACGTCGTCGGCACGCACGCAGACTGCACACACACAACATTGACTGTTATATCACGTTACAATAAGGTTTTCTTAGGCAGGTGAAATATCGCTGGATGGCATTAGTATCGAGAGGTTCGTTTGATGATACAGTGTTGTTTCCGATTGGCTCATTTATCGACCAATCACGAATGTGATTGAATGACGCTTTTTTAAAATCCGTAACTGTAGTGTATTATAGGTACATATTTTGCAAAACAAGGATAAAACTGTGAGTTTTTTTTATGACTCGTTTGTGTTACGTCAAATATCCTTTTTTCGTCTTTTTTTATCATTATTATCTGAGTATTTGGAGCATCACCAATGAACTGAGCCGTCTGTAGAAACTCACGGAAATTAAGAAAAACAAGGCGTATAAAAAGCAACTTGTGAAACGGATAAACAATTGTCCCAAGAGAAGACCAGCGCCGTCCATAAGACCGACATTATGCTGTTTATTTTATTTTTTGTAATGTTCCGAATAATAGTAGATAAATAAGAACATAAAACGAATAAGAGCATAAAACGAACCATTTTACCCATTACCCACTTTTTAGTCTTGAGTTGATATTAGACGAAGATTTTAATTTATGCACTAGAGCATCAGTCATTTTATGTCGCCTTGATAGGCATAAACGCGAACTTTACGAGCATGAGAAGTGAAAAAGTTTATTTTTGTTTGTTTCTGGTGTAACTTACTTGATGCGAGTGTGTAGCGGTGTGAGCGAGATGCGAGGTGTGCGGCGAGGGCGGCGGCGCGCCGGCCGAGGAGGGCGCGGACACGGCCGCCGCGGGCGAGCCGCCGCCGCACGAGCCCGGCGACGCCGCCGCGCACGCCGCGCTCAGGCACCCGCCTCTGTAACGCCACAATCAGCTAGGATGCACCACGACACGACACTGACTGGCTGGACCTAACGGCTGACTCGCTACACTGTACCGACTGCACTTCACTGCATAAGACCAGGGCGCAGTGACCCAATAGAATCTATTGGGTATTATATTATCTATTGAATAGATATTATTTGACTACGGCAAAGCCAAAGGAAGAGTAATGATTTTAGCAGTCTATGTATGTTTTTTATGCAACTGTATCGTAATAAGGGTCCTTAAAACACGAGTGTGGTTTTATGAAACGAGGCGTAGCCGAGTTTCATACTAGGGTCACATGAGTGTTTTAAGGCCTAATTACGTACAGTTGCATACCATATTTTATCTACATCCATAAACTAAATCCTCTATAATGCGTTCCGCGAACCATTGAGAATGGCCTGCATTAACTCTAACCAGGTATGTCTGCCCCACGAGCTGCGCGCCTGGTGCGCGCCCCAAGACACGACCTGCATCTACTCACCGCGCACCGCAACCCCGCTGTAATGATGTACGATACTGCCGTGTTCATAATAGAATCCAATATCGTATTGCTGGTCATTATCTATGGTTTTTGAACGCATATTGGAGGATTTACTATAAGGGTGTACATAAAGTGAGTTTTAACCCCCAATACCAGATTACTCCACGCTTTACGATCTTGAGCCAGCTCTTGCCAACGTTCGACCAAAATGTCTTTCAGGACCTCGTCCCTCCACCGGTACTTGGGACGACCAACCAGTCTGCGTCCATTCAGTCGTCTCAAGTACGCTCTCTTCAAGGCTCGATCCTCTCCCGCCCTTTCCAGGTGCCCTAGCCACCGGAGTCTGAACGCTTTGGTCTCTTATTGGACAATTAATTATCAATTTTAATCTAATTATGTCGGGAATGTAATTATAAAGAAAACTACTGTACTCCTTCACTGACTATTTGATAAATATTTCTAACGCTTACACTTTTATACTTACATTTTTTGGAACTTTTTTTTAGTTATTGTTCAAAGATGACTTAATTACTGGCACAACAACGCTATTCGTTGTGTCAAAAATTTACAGTAGAGGCACTGATGAGCAGAATCGCTGCGAAACGACCAAAATGAAATTTATGTGTTACAATTTATTTTTTTATATCTATTTCGTAATTGAGTACAATATACGCTTCAGTCAGCCGTTAGATTCACCAGTAATGATAATGATCCTGAAAGAGTCGTTTGTGATGACAACAAGTACATGATAAACGAAATGCAGTGACATCACAATGCATTAGGTACATGAAAGTCGTGTCGAATGGTCATTACATTAGATAGCAGTAATTTGAATCATGATGTTACCCAATTATCATTTATTAATTATTCTATTCCCTTTATAGGTTTCAATGACAATAAAGTAGCCTAGAGATGAAAGGTAGATGTTATCATGTTATTTTGTAACAATTTTAAATAGTTCAAGAGTCAACCATGACTTATTAAATATTTCTATTGGACATCTGTTGGAGCTGAATACATAAACTAGCCGCTTCCAAAAATGTAAAAAAATCATTAAATTGCATTACAATGAGACATCACTCTAGTTTATTTTCAAGTCCTACAAGAGTCAGCTAGGGAATATATTCAACGCCAAACGAAAGCACATTTAAAATGATTACAATCATGACTATATGACATATAGTATATGTGATTTAGTTGCCAAATGAATAAATATGGTCCATGTAATAAAGTATATATGATTCCGATCGATATAAAGACACAAAACATGCAATTCATTGTATAATAACTTCATAACATAACCCTAAACCATAACATGCAATATTTCTACGATGCAATACTATATGTTATAATAATGTAACTTTAAAAGGCAATACGACATGCATAGTGGAAGCAGCATTGCATTATTTGTGGCTTGGTATCCCTTACAGCTATAAGCTTGTTGTTTAGTGTCAATGTAATTGTTGGTAAGACAAGATCGCTCAACATTTCCAAAAGGCACTGAAGGAAGTAACAACAAGGACTCTACATATAAATACGTCGCATCGAATCGATATGCAAGCTAAACTGAACCGCCTTAACTGGTTATCAATTTAAGATACCAGCTTTTTTTATAAACTAGGGAGATACCTAAGTTCCTCTTAATTATTCTATTCACAAATTCTATAAATTCTGTCCTCGATTACCTACTTCAATGCCTTCTTATAGCTGGTATTTTACAGAGGTCAAAGCAAACCGAAAGTTAAATTATGGATAACTGGCAAACCATTATCTCATTTAATTACGTTCGCAATAAATAGTAGACTTTTACTGACGCGTCGCTGATTTTTTTTTTAATACAGTACAGACATACTAAAGCTGTTGTTTCTACGTATAACTTCTAATCAAATGTGCGGGAAACCGGTATCAGTTTGCAATGACCTTCTAGAGTACTGATCACTCCACTGATGTCTTCAACAAAGTAACTCTCTTCGACTACCCGTGAAGTCGATTTGGGTTATCTGCGTGCTGTGCCAATGTTTCAGCACAAAATGTACGATCTCGTGACATACATTATATCGGCTAAACCCCATTCCCATTAGTCGGATGTCGGTCCGACTAAACGTAGAGTGCTTTAACGCCTTAAATTTTTTAATATATTTTGCATATAAATAATAAAAATGACTGATATTAGTTACAGCTGAAAAATGAGAACGGGGTATCACGCCCCATTCCCACACCATCGAAGTCATGTTCAGTAGACGAATAATTGAGACTGTTCGCTTACCCGACATAGTGTTGTAGGTATAGAATCCGATGCCCAACATTGAGGTTTCTGTGACGACTATTTGGTACTATACCTGGCGCAGAATGTCGCTGCACGCGGGGTCATAAATACGTGTTTTGCGTAGCGTTGTGCTGCGTCGAGAACACGCTACCGATAGAACTAAAATAGTGAGCAGCTAATGTATGAGCTTCAATATAGTGATCAAGAAATAACGGTCACTTTATTATTTATTTGGTATTGAGGATAATTTCGAAAGAGTGGGTATGTGATCGTAATTAGCGAATTATTTAATTACAATAATGTGGGTAGTATTTAATTTAGATACGTGTTTCACTACGCGTTGCCATAAGGCCCATAAGTGCGAGTGAGCGCGCGATATGCTCCACTGTGCTCGTGCTTTTTATTGCCTCGCGTGCAACGACATTCAGCGCGAGGAATAGTAATGGCGAGGTCCGTTCGACGACTTTGATTCTTGCGTCACATTTTTCATTGGTTAAAAGCGTTTATACCTGCTGAGCTGGCAACGTTGCATTTTTGTTAGCTTTTTTTTTTTCGATTATTCCATAGAAATTGAATGAAAATTAAAGATGTTGTCTGATAAAACACTTCCTTATAGATAATAGGTTAATTGATGTCTTATTGGAGGGCCTGAAAAGTAATGTACGTTTGCCCAGAGAATTTGGTCTGCAAGGCGCTGGCATAAGCTGTGTCTGAGTCGCTTAAACTTTTAATATATTGTATCCTTCTGTTCCAAATTAGAAACAAACTTTTTTATAAATATGATTTTTTTAATGAGCTAATCGTAAGCAAGCCTATAACGTCAAACGGATCTCTCAATATTAACGCTATCTAGCGATATTTCGCCTACCAAACAAACCCTCATTGGCACTGCTGGCTCTAATCTTTGATCAAGGTACGTATACACCTTCATTGCCTCTTAAAACGAACCATCATAATTTTATTTTGTACCAGAAACTAGTGCTTCTTGTCATCTGGCGCCCAGAGCGACCGCTGTCGCTGCTCTTATAATATGAATTTTTTGAGGTATCCCGATCTCGTTAACAGCCCACCTTTCGAACGAAGCCATAGTATTCTATTGTGCTCTCAACCGCATAATCCTCACTTTAAAATGGACGCAAATATAAAATTAAGTAGTTCATTGAAATAACGACTTTATTGTCTACAGCAGAAAGTGAGTTTTGTTATAACTACTCGTTCACAGATAATATTTTTCCATGAGGTTGCTTGTCTACGACTCATTCAATTTTGAAAAATATTATCTGCCAACAAAGTTTTATTTAAAATGAACTCTCTATTGTAAATAATAAATTAGGTAGGTATTTCAATGAGCTTTTTTTTACCTTAAATTTCCGTTCATTTTAAACTGAGGATTATGCAATTGGCTTTGTTCGAAATGTGGGCTGTTAACGAGATCGGGACACCTCAAAAATTCATTCTATACTCTACTCTAGCCGGCGTTGAATGGGAATGGGGCGTTAGTCGTCGCAGCGCGTGTCGTGTGGCTTGTGTCGTGTGGCGTGTGTCGTGTGGCGTGTGGTACTCACGGCGGCGTGTGGTGGCGGGGCGGGGCGGCGTGGCGCGGCGGGGCGCGGGCGGGCGCGGCGCGGCGGTGGAAGGCGGCCGCGCGCGCGGGCCGGCGCCGCCGCCACCTGCCACCAACACAACGCTAGCGCCCGACACTACATCTAACCGTGAACCCACTCTGCTGGACCCTCCCCCGACCCCCGACCCAGGGACCGCGTCACATTTAGATAGACTACCTTCTCTGGGGTGGACAACTTGGTTAGACCAGAGATCTACTGTTTACTGACGAAACCCTGTGCGATCTATGAATTACATAATTCTTGACATCTTAGAATGAAACGGCATAGTTTAGTATTTATATTTTTTGCCTTGCCACGATCTACTGAACTAGTTGTGATCGACCGGTTGGCCTGGTATAGAGTGCACTGGACGACTAAAACAGCAACTTACTGACTGACACATATCGGACAGCCTAAAGCACTCGAGCTAGATATTTGAAATTTGGCCGACATAATAACACTGAGCGGTAGACTAAGAAGAAATTTTTCTAACTTGCATTATTATGAACCATAAGTAACCTATTAACTATTAAACGGAAACAATTCCGCGGACGGACAATTTAGTGTTTATCAAATAATTTGCCGTTTTTTCTACAGGACTACTTAATTAAAAAGATCCGAATCAAACAATACGAAGTAGCAAATGTACGAGACCTATGTTTAGTTAACCTTAAATTTAATGAGGAAGCTTGGATAATGAAACCAAAAATCCAGTCATTATTTTGAAATAAATCAGGCTTCGAACCGGCACCATTTTGATAATATTTTCGATTATTACCTTGTCTTGCATCAGAGACTGTTTAAAAGTTTGCCCGAACAGTACGTTTAATGCAGTCAATGTGAAAAGTAGCTGCCAATTTTATAGTACCTTCTTTCTTCAAAGTAAGGACGTCATACCTACAAGGTGGAAAAAATGTGACAAAACGATACAAGCAAGCATATTTACAGCATTTGAAACTTGATCTTTATCTTCGTGGCGAATCAACGAACTTTTATAAAATTAAAAATGAAACAAAATATAAATCATAATCTCTAATCTTAATCTTCAGTTTTTGTAACTGGTAAAGACAGGTTAAAGGTTATTTCAGCGATTTTACAATGCAGCATTACATTTTTAAAATACAACACGAGCAAACCTTAACAAATCCTCTGGTGAAGATGACAAGAAAATCAAAATCCTCAGCGCTGGATTAAATCGATATCACAAAATACAATCACGATCTGAATACTAAATTTTTCTCATTAACCTTTCAAAAATTCTACCCTAGCTTTCTTTACTACCACAATGATAAAACGATGGAAAATCACGCCTGAATCGATCAACTATCTCGAAAAAAAATCACGTGTCAATATCGATAGTTAGTCATTGTGCTTCTTTAAACATTTTGTGCTCCCATTATTGAACTAAGCTCATTAAAACCATCCCGTTTCTTAGCAAAGTGTCCCATTCCTATATCGTAATGAAAAGAATCGATACCACAGGTATGGACTCCCTTCAAGCCTAGAGGCAGACACGGCGTGTCCATAGGCGAAGCAGCGGCATCCCACTACTGTTATTCCACTACTTTAATAAACTAATATAATAATAATAATAAAACATTCACATACATAACATCTACCTAAATATCTACATGGCAGCTACACCCTGAATACACAGCTCCATTGCGTGTTGTCGCTCACGGCTCGAGTTTAAACATTTAAGGCCGTGTACGCACTATGATGCTTACACCGCGACTTTAGCGGCGCGCTAAAACCGGGCGGTTAGCCGCACAGTGCACACGTGCCCTAATATCGGCCGTAAGCGGCAGAGCTTGTAGTTCATTCAAATGCATTTCAATAAAAAAAAAAACAAGATAAATATATACGTGATTATTTGATACAATAACAAACGTATATAAATGCATGGCACACAACGTTCTTATACTACGGCTATATATACTGCTCCTATCTACTGAATATACTTAATAAATTATCAAGATATACACGCTACATAGACCAAACTTCATTTACAAAAAGTAAGTGCCATCAGACGTAAATAAAGTTCAAAATCGAACCTTCAGTAAATGGGAATTTACGAACAATCTGTATTGTAGTTGGTTTATGCGACGCCTGCATCCGACGCGTATAAGATATATCGTATATACGTTAGCGATATTGGGATGCGACAGAAACTTACTTGGCGCAGGTACAAGGTGATTTTCTGGTGGGGTCAACGAAATCTTCATATTTCTCAGCCGTCTCGCCATAGGAAACATCCGCTGGCTGCAAAATGTTCAATAAACATTGTTATACGGAGCACGGGATAGAATCGATACTTTCTACATTGTTATACATATTTGATGCGGTTGTTAGAAATATAATTAATGATATTTGAACGCTCGTACAAACATCACAGTGCCTTTATACTTCTTTGTTGATGTGGGAAGTGTACTCAAACCGATCGATTCTTTAGAGACAGGTTTGTTTCCTACTTCCATAAGGTTGAATACATATCTTCTCCCCTAATGGTCAATGCTCTCTCGACGATATTCTATTAGATGACCATATTGACCATGCATGGTGTGAAGTAAATGTTAGTGAGTCACAGAAATGATAATTTGAAGAGTACAAACATGAGCGATTGTAGAACTTAATTTCCGATACTTATTAGCCTTTTCCTGTTCAATAGTAACAACAAAAATTTTGCTTTGTTTTCTCCAAATCACACCTTGAAAATGAGACCATCACAGATAGAGATTCCACTAGATAACGAAAACACCTCAATCAGTATTAAAACCCACCGTGCCACTTTCTTATATCTACTCAAGAGCGAATTAGCGATGTAAATTCCCCGATGTCCGCGCAAAATGGATTCAAATGCGCCGCCCGCCCGTGCTGTGGGGCTCGAGTAAGTTACTAGTCATGATTAGTCAGTTAGTGGTCAGTCTTTGTATGGGGCCAACCCCGACGTTCGGTCGGGGTTCCGACACGCGAAGTTTATGCATTTGCGTAATCTAGTGTAATCTATATCTATAGAGACCATCGTTAAACCTCTAAAATATGACACTAGAATAATTTTAACGCATACTTAAATATTGTGATCTGACATAGTCTGTTTAATGACGGTCTCATTTTCAAGATGGGAAATACACGTAACTTAACACATAACTTCTAGCGGATAGGGATAGCGGACAGCGGAAGACTGGATTTTTTTATTTATTTATTAGGATGCGGTAACGGGTGAGGAACTCAAAATATTTTATAAGGAAGCGTAAGAGGAAGCATCAGCAACCCTAATAAGCGACATCCGACACGAAACAGATCCGACACCCGACAAGTGGGATCGCGCAGGGCGCTAAGTGGTAGAGGTGGGGCCAGCAGTCACCTGTGTGGGGCGCGGCGTGGTGAGCGCCATGGCGGCGCGCGCGGCCAGCTCGGCGGCGGGGGGCGGCGGCGCGGGCGGCGGCTCCATGCCCGTCACCAGCACGTACGGCAGCGGGTAGCGCATGCGCACGCCGCCCATCACCACCTGACAACACAACTCCGTTACCACCACAAAAACAAGGTAAACTAACTTGACACACATAACAAATGATACTAGGTACATCGGATAACTCACGCCTGAAATCGAATTTAGCTCGACATGTCTGTGACGACCAGATGGCCTAGTGGTTAGAGACCCTGACTACGAAGCTTGAGGTCCCGGGTTCGATTCCCGTGTCGGGGCAGATATTTGTATGAAAAGTATGAATATTTGTTCTCGGGTCTATGTAATTATGTTTATCCGTTGCTTAGTACCCATAACACAAGCTTAGCTAAGCTTACTTTGGGACTAGATCAATTGGTGTGAATTGTCCCGTGATATTTATATTTATATTTATATTTATTTATATTTTATTTATGTCTAGACATGTTTCAGGCTAAGCCGTAGCTCTTCCTCTAGGAGCAACGCGACTCCGCGGCTGCTGCAACGCGTGCGCGATTAAAACATGAGTTATCCGATATACTATCATTTAATATGAGTGAGTCTCACGGTAGTTTTATGTTCATAATTGTCATACATAAGCTTTGGTCCTTAGGTATCAGACCAAATCTAAGGCTATCTTTTTCTGTTTTTCTAAAGTAATGCGCGTTACTGTTTGAGACAAAGTATGATACAACGCAGGCTTTTTTTTATTCCACGTTAAAGGAAAGGTTAAGACTGAAGGCATCAGAGTCACTAACAAGAAAAATGTATCAATCATTAAAAACTATAACTGGGTAAACACGCGAGATGTCCCGACTATGAATTCCCGGTATTGAAAAAAAATATTCTAGTATTTTTTTTTTTTATTCGACTGGAAGGAAAACGAGCAAGTGAGTCTCCTGGTGGTAAGAGATCACCACCGCCCATAAACATCTGCTACACCAGGGGTATTGCAGTTGCGTTGCCAACCTAGAGGCCTAAGATGAGATGCCTCAAGTGCCAGTAATTTCACCGATATTGCGATAGTGCGATTAATACCGGTATTGAAAAAGTCCGGTATTTGGAAGCCCTAATCTTCATGGTATGGTTACCTCGACGGCGCCGCAGCCCTGCTCGAGGGGGTAGAGCTGCCGCCACGCGTCCAGCAGCCGCGCGGTGGCCGCGTCGCTGTCGCTCCAGTCGCGCCCCGTCACCGTGCCCTCCAGCCCGAACGGCGCCAGTATCACTGCAAACGTACATAGCGTTATTATTATAGCCGCATTACCACACTAAGCTAAAGCAGTATGGAGGCTACGAACAAATCGATCTAAACGAACACACTCACACAGACGCACGCTCTACACGGCCTCAAGATTCAGAGTCTTGAAGAGACGACTATATTTGAGAATGGAATCGGCTTATTTTATGTGTATGGATGCAAGAAACTGTCTTTGCGGGTTTTGAGTCTTTAAACCTCGAAATGAGTGTTTTTCACAACACTAGGCGGAGGCGTATTTAAAAATTTTGCGTCCTGTGTCAGTTAGCTTTGCCGCCTCATTAATGCTCCAATTAGACTATGCGAGAACTTGCATGCAAGTTTCACAACATTGCGGTATTTGTTTGATCAACTGTATTCATTGTCCCTCAATAGTCTGCGATGTAATGCAACTTGCATGCAAGTTCTTGCATAGTCTAAATGGGGCTTAAGTGACGATAAAGCATTTCCCGGGCCATTGTCCCCTTGGCTTGGGTAAATACGCCCCTGGTGTCCAGTCCTTACCTTTGTTGTCCGGGTCGGGCTGCGGTTCCCTCGCGCTGAGCCGAGCGAGCCGTTTTGCGGTCAGAGTGCGGACAGGCGGGTGCTGGCGCACATCCACTGACGCGCAGACCGTGCTCTCGCCGTGGAGGAAGAACGCGAACGAAAAGGACAGGTGCCACGGGCTGGAAACAACAGAGGGAACGTTTTAGTAAAACTCTTTTATACTGGCGTAACTACAACTTCGCATCGTGCCGTCCTGCTTGCGCTTATGGGAGATTGAGAGGGACAGTACGAAACTAATGGTAGTCCTCCTTGGTGGCGGAACTATTTTGGGTGTCATAGTACTCACAGTAACTTTAAAATACCCCTATCATAATATTGTATGTAAATATATCGACTATATTGTTCCAGGAGGAAAGACCGAAGAACATTTAAAATTTACTAAAAAGGTTAACTTTGTCTACATGTAGTAGGTACTTAGAAACCAAAAACTTTTTCACAAATAGAGAGCTACACTATGCTTGACTAAAACAGGATACTTCTAATTATTACCTCCGGATTAAATAAAATCAAGCCCAGAACGAACCTGTTTCGGGAATGGTGTATCAAATTTAAGTGAACCCTCATTGTGGCAGCAAAGCTAAATCTACATTTCCATGAGGGACATATGGTACAATATAATTTCCAACATCTGTAAAGCAACAAATCAAGATAAGCACAAGGCGCCGTCATATTTGCGCCTTCGCTTTTATCGTTATCTAAATAAACACGTTTATGTACTGCACATTGACAAATCACTATTGTTGTTGTTATCCGAGGATTTTGTTAATCAGCGTTTATTGCACAAGCGATTTCATAATGTGCCGCAAAAATGGGAAGACAATTATATAATTGACACTTACGAAAGCAACTAATTAAAGTGTGTTGTCACTTTTGTCAATTAATTTAAGATGATTGTTATCGATGATAATAACTTTGTGGTAAGGCTGTTGACAAAACAACATAATGTAAAAATAAATTTAAATGTAACCACAATAAGATTAGTCGTCCAAACCTGTCGTACAATATTTTTCTAAACCACACTATAGTCGAAAATTACGAAACGAATGCAAAATTACCTAAAGGTATATCAAACTTATTATTTTAAAGTATAACGAACCTAGAAAACGTGAGATTAGGGAATTCATCGACTGCGTTTACGAAAAGAACATTTTATCATATTTATCATACGAGTTTATCACGTTCATTTCTTCCGTTCAACTGAAAACGAGATTAATTAAATTATCTGTTAAATGATTCAGTGGAAATGATTCACAACTGTTAATATTGTTCATGACTATTTTGAGATTTTCACTCACGCCTGCAATGACATTAATTTGTTGAAATAGCTAAACACATCTATAACATTAAGTAACAGTCACTGAAAGTTGGTTTAGTTGAGATTCCCATCACTCTATACAAGCGTCAGTGAGTAGCAAGATTCGAGACAGTCAAGAACGAGTTCTCCTTAACAGGTTCCAACTGACGAGATCTTGAAGACATTGCTTACGATTGTGACGCATACAAGAAGCTACTGGGAGCTACATGTCCTTGCTGAGGGACTAACAGGACATCAACATCATCAAGATAGTACAATAAATGTTTGAGGGTGAACGAAGTTATGGCCTTGGTTCTTGACGAGCATAACACAGAGATCCTCATTTCGATATAGGAAGTCAAGCCGACGTTTTACCACCGCTTGCAATTTGGAAACAGCTATTGATAAACTGTCTCAAATTGAACTTCCAACATTACTATCAAATTATCACATACAGGACAGAATCTGTGGCTTTTAACTCAAAGGATTTTAAAATAAGAAGCGGGAAGCGCACCCCTAAGTGTTTTTTGCTTTGCCTTGGGGCCTGTTACACCACTTATTTTGTAAGTTTCAGACATGTATGATGCTCTCTCTCTCTCTCTCTCTCTCTCTCTCTCTCTGTTTGTTCTATCCGAATAAACATAGACGGCATCATGTGATGTGTGAATGTTCATTATCTGTCACAAAAAATGTGAAACAGGACCATAATTCCGTTTTATTCTTACATAATCATCCCCCGTCTATTGACGGGATGGTCTATTGCTCAGTATTCTGAGCATTCTTACTATTTGATTGAATTCAATACCTTTTCCCTACATCTTCCTCGTCTCCGTCGTACGGCTGCACGAACCACTTGCCGAGCCTCACGAAGTCCCGCGAGAGCAGACATCTGCAACAGAAAAAAGTTTACGTTAATATGGACAAGGACAACATTGCCTCACTGAACTATAGTTATTAACAACACAACTCCGAAATTGCATTGAGACATCTTTTACCGCATTCTATCCAACGACCCATTGTTCCCGCTAATTAAATAATTAACAAGACACTAGCACCATTTAAAAACAGAAAAGATACTAAATATAAGTATATCATATAAATTAACAGGAATTTAATAGTGGATGAAGCCGACTGTAAAGTGTCTAGTCAAATCATTAATCAATAGATTTACTTTCTGACAACACTGCTGTGTTCAGTTCAGATGATCTCAATAAAACTATTTAACAATCCTATTTAATTATGATTCGATCAAGAGAAACAACATAATTCAATTGTTGATAAAGAAATAATTGAATGCAATTAACTTTTTTTCGTTCATAATTTGTTACTATTTTCGCAAATTGTTGACAGTATTAAATAGGTACAGTCGAAGTAAAAGATATCTTCACTCACACCTTGCTACCCTCTCACTGTCACTTCGTGTTTGAACTTTTGTTTAAAATTGTCAGAAGGCACAGTGACAAGGTACCAAATCATAAAGATATTTTTAACCTCTACTGTACTAGGTAGATATACATACATGTACTATCAGTCAAATAAGTGGTCTATCAATTTTTCAATAAGTTCCTATCAAATGAATATGCCGCTAAGGTCGAACTGTCAAGTAGACAGATAATGTGAACGATTATCAACTTTAGGGTGGTAGACCAAATATTTGGCTCCTCTGACATGCGGTCCCTCTGACACTTATACTATTTAATACGAGAGCGAGAGGGACCGCACGACACGAACATCGAGTTTCGTAGTAGCCCTGCTGTATACCTAACTAACAAAACAACATAGACAACACTATACTCGTGAATTGTAACAATTACACAAGATAGTTTTATGTTCAACTATGTCGTTTGTTTCAACTGAATTTGTCAGCTTATATGCTACAAGTAATAACAATATCATAAACTAAAGCCTTTACAGCAGCTATACAAAACAGACCCTGAGCGGCGCACTTTCTATATATCATACACATAGAAGCATGTCTAACCAGCGAGGCTGATGTTGCAACTTACTGCACCCGATAACGGCGTGCGGGGCACATTTTATGGTGTTTGTGTGAATGTAATATCTAGCCAGATCAAAGCTGATTGTAAACTTGTAGCAGTGAAGCATCGCCGTTATCGTCAAGGAAAGATGAGGTAATTTTGAGCGATTTTCAAGTTTTAATTCGCCCTTGGTGCGCTATTAGCTAATACTCATGATTTCCTTTGCCTTGTAAAGCCCACTTTAGATCTGTAAGAAAAAATGTGTAAGTAACAATGCGGAGCTAGATCGACCACTAGAAAATCGTCTGGTGCCTCGGAATGCAATAGAACTAGCACAACTATTTTGTTGATTGGTTCAGTTGATTTTTCTTGCAGATCTAAACTTGGCTTAACACATTCGGCCCCGGCAAGGATCCATTAAGCTATGCCTACGCATAACACACAGCAGTCACTTCTATGCCAGTGACACATATACGTGTCACAGATTTAATACATTCCAGTGCCAGTGACACAACGTTTGTGACTTTTTGGTTCTTACTCCTATTTCAGTGACACGCAGGTTGTGTCAAAATAATTTGTACCTCCTAAAGGCTGGAATAGGGTAAGAGCTTAGCGGAACGTTGCAAGAGCCGAATACGATGCACTAAGCTTTTACGCTAGGCATGGCGCATATCCCACAGCAGTCACAAATACGTGTCACCGGCATAGTAAGAACTAAAAAGTCACAGACGTGTCAATGAGGACGAACGTGTTAAAGATTCTACGGCTGATCGCAATTAATATGATTCGGATGTAAATTACGGTCGATCTGTTAAGTCTTGATATGATAATTATGAAATCGAACCCTCCTATGAAAGATATTCCATTGAATGACAACGAGCCTTAGAGTACGACGAGGAGTAGATACGGCACGTTTTCTCGGTCAACCGTGTCACACTCTTAGAATCGTGTTAGAGTCTGTCAAATCTTTTACCCCAGGATGCGTAACCAGATGAAAAGTCGCTCTATTAAAAATATAGGTCACTAAAACCTTGCAATAAGAACATAATGTAATTATCCATATTCATACTAATATTACAAATGCGAAAGTGTGTGTTTGTCCGTCTTTCACGCCGTAACGCAGCGACGGATCGACGTGATTTTTGGCATAGAGATAGTTTATGGGCCCGAGAGTGACATAGGCTTCTTTTTATCCCGGAAAAATGCACAGTTCCCGATGGAACAGCGCGCGATAATCGAATACCAGCGCGCGATAATCGAATACATTATAACATCTCTTTGTGTAGCATAAACCAGTGGTGATTAATCGTTCAGAAGTAGCAATAACGCAATGAGTAATTTGTAATTATTGCTATACCTTTACGTATCGGGTGCTGTTTTGCTTCTGTTAAGACTTATAAGTCACATACCAGCCTTTGTTGGGTGGCTATGTTATGAAAAGCAAGTTTGACCTTGTTGGCTCGGGGTTTCTCTTTCTCTCTCTCGGCGAGCGTGGAAGTGTGAAGGGGAGACAAATATCACGCGACCCGATTATTAATAAAGCTCGAAGCATACACAATGATCTAATTATAATTAATTAGTGAGAGTTTATTTCAGCCGCTGCGGCCGCGACTATCGCTGCGCCCACGCATTCGGCGCCGATAGCGATGTAAACAACGCCGTTTAGTATCGCTACTTGGAATGGCAGTTTTAGTGCTTCAAGTTTGTTTTGGAATGTGTAAGATTATTAATCGATTAACAGATGACTCGTATAAAGATAACAATTATGGAACAACGATAACGTTTCAAATCATACAATCAAAAATTTTTCTAAAAATTGCATTAATGATTTTGAATTTCTGAGATTAAAAAACCGGCCAGATGTAAGCAAAAAAGTTTGTATTTCATAGTATTTCTAAGGAAAACAAAGTTATTTATTGCGGTTCATTGATTTCCTAATCTTCCACTTTACTTGCGTTGCGAAACCTTAACTTCTTACTAAAATTCATATTTCTATTTCAACGGGAATTAGGTGGCTCAAGAGCCTCAGTGGGTGAAAATCAAGTTCAAAAAGTGTGTCATATACATAGATCTGAGGCGTATTAAAACTATACTTAAATTCACTACACGTCTAACGGTATGCATCATATGCAAACCGTCGCCATAGTAACGGTAGCTATAGCACATTGAGTCCGCGACAGCTAAGCAGGGTTACATCGGGATGCGCGCTTCGCATGCAAACTGCCATAATGCAGGATCAGCGCGCGCGCAGGTGTTTGGGAGCCCGGTATGCGTGGGGATTGTGCAACGTTGTTATTAGCCTGTTGCAGATTGCTTGTATAAATTTAGCATCCAAGGTTTCTACTCGTGCGGCATATGCATAACGATCCATCGAAAAAAATATATATATCCTACTCTCGCGCATACTTTATAATAACGATAATGTGGCGCCGTGACAACTCGATTACCACCGGAATGTCTAGTTTTTAATTGATGTTAATGGGAATGGGAATACATTTATGACACTGCAAAGTGTTGCATCCAAAATCAAAATCCAACCAAAGACAGCGAAGTCCCGCTTCTTACTTTCCGGGTTACCTTACTGATAGATAGAAGAGAAAAGAAGATTTATTTTGTTAATTTATCATATATCGCTAGTCCTGGTCGCCTTTGAATGTATTATTATTATTAACACAATTATACAGCCTCG
Organism: Choristoneura rosaceana; assembly: GCA_037349165.1. Taxonomy (NCBI): domain Eukaryota; kingdom Metazoa; phylum Arthropoda; class Insecta; order Lepidoptera; family Tortricidae; genus Choristoneura; species Choristoneura rosaceana. The sequence goes on from JAZBNJ010000036.1 coordinate 2,255,072, forward strand.
AGAATGGAGTCCGTCTAAAACTAATTAGAAAAACTCCTACAATCTAGCATCACCAAACAAACCTGCGCATCCTCTTCCTCGTACAAAATCGAACCAACCGGGATGTCTATCGGGAAAATGCCAAGGCTTCGTCATTTTTCGCAAAATAAAATAACTACAATACCTATCTGTGTACTTAAGTTCAGTGCTACCGTACCGTGTACCGGGCGCCGGGCAGGCATCGCGTGCGTCTCGCGCCGTTTCGGTCCCCGACCCCGCCGGGACATCCCGACCAGAACTTAGAAAACTCTAGAATCTACGCCTATATCATATTTAAGACGATTTCCATTTAAATGGAATAGAGATGCTCTGGGAGGTAGAGGGAACGCTGACAGATGTAGGTGCTAAATGATATATAGTATAATTTAAGCGAGCTAGCACAGTCTAATTTTGTTTTGGCGATAACATCGCACCATATTTCGTCTGGCGCTGTCACGAGTTATTGCTTAGAGCGAAGTACCTCGCTACCATGTACAAATAAAATAGTTTCACACAAATCATTGAAGAAACATTTAAGTTCAAAAGTTAACAAAAAGTTGCGTCTGCCATCCCTAAAGATTACATGTAGGTAGGTAACCTAAGCATCGTAAAATGGTCACAATCTCGTCTCGGGCGCATTGTGGCTTTGACGTGCCGCCGGGGTCAACGACTCGTCTGGATTTCGTTCATGCCCGATTCCGAAGCTTGAGCCTGGGACGCGGAGCTTACTTCAACTACAGTAGAGCAATTTAATTCAGAAATATTTTTAGAATTTCCCACTAAAAACAGACAAAACAGGCTACAAACACTTTTAAAAGATAATTTAGGAAACGAGGACCAATTACAAACCATACATCGAACTAATTCGGTACTTACAGACCGTGTTTACGCAAACAAAGATCACTTACAAAGAATTCCGAGAAAACAAACAATATGTCAATAAGCGAGAGTGCATACAATTAATACAGAGGCGCATCTGTTTTTAATTTAGATTTCAAACGTGCGGATGAATAAGCCTGATAGCGTCGGCTGTTCCAATGAGTAATTTGAAAGCTTCAATTTTACTCATACTTTTATCGGAAGTGGTATCAAACAGCCATTATATCTAGGCACAATAAATAAAGAGCAAACGTTTATATTAACGTCCATGGAAATTATTACTTAGAGGCAATTTTCAAAAAAACCGTCGGTCGTTACAATTACAAGTACAAAACGAGCAAATTGCTAAATTATGAAAAATAAACAAAGACAAGCATTAGCAAAACGCATAGCTCGCGGCCAGAGCGATCCTGCTCGCAAAAAACGACATTAGAACGCCCGGCGATGCAACGACCTTCATGAAACAATGTCGACGGACGATGCGCCCGCACAACGCAGCTGCCAGGTGCAAATTAATTGGCGCGAAATACTATTATTGTGGAACTGCTGTTTCGAATAAACCAATCGAACACCATGACGCGGAAGATGAGAATTAAGATGACGCTAATCAAATTCTAATTACTTTATTCCGCATAAAATGTGGTGTATACAATGGTCTTGTAAATAATTTGGTCGCACACATTTCTCCAAAATCTGGCAGGCAAAATCAAGCAAGGAATCTTGATATGTCAATATGAATCAAGGTAAAGACCATTAAACAAAACAAACGTCAAACGGACGACAACGAAACGTTGATAGATCAACGTGCGTAAGACAATTTTTCAATGAAGCCATAAACATAATTCAACAATTGCTAAACGTCTAACAGATAATAAAGGTAATAAATACTGTCAAAACAAAGTGAAGCGTGTAATCAATCGATCGCACGAAGCATGGCCGCAAATTGCGCGTGCGACGGACGCTAGTGCCACACGACCAATAAATACCTGTTCACAATGCTATTGGCCATCAATCTTCAGGTGAACGATATCGATCTTGTTAGCTTTGTATCAAAAATGGGACAAGTTCTTAGTTGTTAGCCTTTCTACTGTTGTAAGATTTGCCGTTCTTTTTTGCATGTCCGAAAGTTTGCTTTATACCTGTTTCTTTCTTTTTGAAACGTGCACAAATATTTGAAGTTCTAACCGGCCGAGATGTTTCGCGGTAGTCTTGTTTGTTGTAAGAACCTGATCATACAATGAGCTGTTGCAAGGAGACGCAATAGTCTACGGTGGATAACTTTGCATATTATTATGTTTGTTGAACTAATTTACCTTTCGATTAGGTTGTGGAGGGCCTTGAAGAGCAAGGAACGGCACTCGTAGGATAGTCCACTTTCCCAGGAGCCTTGGTCGCCCTCTGTAAAAGAACAAGTAAAATATTTAGTTGGGCACTTAAAGTAAGTATTACAACGTATAACGATACACTCTCTACCAACTAGGTAGGAAAGGAACGACGAAATTTTTCGTTGAATAGATTGACCCCTGATCTGATCCCGATGTTTGTACCCAATTCTATAGATTTTTCATGGAGATTCCCATTCTCACATATTAGATTTGAGGATCTCTTCCCATTACATTCAAGGAGAACGAAAATAACGTCTAATAAATAAAATATCCTGCTAAAAGTGCAGTATTTCCAATGGAATTATACTTTATTTGTGGTCATGCCAAGGTTTACCCAAGGTTGCTTAAAAAATATTCAAATGCAATTGTTCTCAAATGAGCAAAGACGTCATGAAAACAGATCGAGTCGAAATAATGGACAATTATAGCCATGATGTTCATGAGTTGAGTACCCTTGACATTGACTGTTCATGGTCTTTTGTCTTCTTCAATGGTCAAACAGTAATTTGCGTGCATAAATTTAATGTTTCGTCCTCTTTACAAAAAATAGTTAAGGTGTACTATATTATTGTTTAAGTTAGTAAAGGAAATGAACAAATTTTGTTAAGGAAAGTGAAAATAGGCCATAAGATTTTGAAAGATAAAAAGAAAAATATTTACCTATTTATCAAAGAAATAAGAGTTACGGACAACGGCAGTGTCAACGTTGTTGAATTTGTCATTCTAATTAGTATTCCTGCCGCATACCGAGATTAATCAATTAGCATGAAATGAAACCGCTCGAAGGTCACGGATAAAGCAGAAAATATCAACAATAGAGACAGTGGTGATGCGATAAAATCCGTAATGCAGTGGTGAGGCGCGCGGAGCGCTCGAAATAGCTGTTGTTGCATTCGCAATCGGAAGATAAACCCGGCCTATCACCGGCGTTACAAGCGAAAACAAAACTGCGGGCGACGTTGCCGCTCCGTGCGCAGCTATCTCGCTCGTGCTAGGGGGCGGGGCGGAGGCGATCCGCGTGACGTCTCACGTCGGACCGAGGCGACCGATCTCGGCGCACGTGCTTGTGTTTGTCGCGAGCACACATGCAAACGTCGCTGACATTATAATTGACATTGAATTTTCTTCGCGGACCATAATATTTTGATAAATTCCATTATTATTGTGCGCATGTGGAATTTACATGCCAGATGTAACACCTAGTTGAGGTAATTTCCGCATCAAACTTTTTATTACTATCCAACAACAATTATGTGCCAACGACAACAAGGAAGACGCCTTACTGCGAGAGAAAAACTCTTTGCTAAGTACTTAACCAATCCCGTCTGGTCCCGCCCAGCAAATTTCGCTGGCTTAAAGATACTCCAAAATTAAATCAAGTCAACTTTATCAAGCTTCCAGTGAAAGGAATTCGGAAGAGAAGCTGTATTCCCAATTACCCTAGCCAAAACTGCTCTGAATTTGAAAAATAACCGTTCCTGATTGTTTCTGACAAAAACGCATCCTGAAATCTCGGAACTTAACATTCTCTCTTTCCAAAAACTCAACTTCTGGCGAATTAAAAACTGGAGCACATTTTCCTGCGTCTTGTACTGGACCAGTTCCAAGCGAGGAAGGAGCCTTGACATTAAGTCCAGGTGTGTGCAGATGAACTAGTTCGCGCGATACCGTCCTGGCTTATCGCACGTTCGCCCCGCTATCGCCGGTGTCGTTATATCGATTACGACGATCGTCAGATAAATTGAATGGCAAACTAAACTGTTTCGATGAGCGACGGACCGACGGATAATTAATCACGTTAATGAGCGGAGATAATTTTTTATGAAACGTCGACGGCGAACGCCGATGCTTAGATGCCTGTTTTGTCTCAATTTAGCGTGTCACAGTTTGAAGACCATATCAAAGACTAAATAGAACTGAATATCTTACAACTGTTGAGGATAGTGAAGATCGACATAGTATTTTGAGTAAATAGCGTTACGTAGATACCGCTACAGCGAGTAGATTGAACGGCTCCTCAGTTATTATTGAGCGGGGCCGGTTCGGCACCATCAGCGCTCCATCTCCCAAGGCCGTTATCGCAACCAACGGTACGGTTACCGTACTCTGGTACCGTGGCGAGTCACGACTCGCGCGGTGCCATCGCGATTCAGGCCTCTCAAGGATTTCGGCATCGATCGGAGTTTTCGTGTAATGGAAGCAGACACTTTTGATAATGAGCGCGTAATGTTTGTTGCTTACGGGGATCCTCTCGCGTTGGGTAATGCGTGTTGAACTGTCTGGTGAATCGAGATGATTGTGCTTTGCCGCAAGCCGCTCGCTCGCTCTAATTTGCATTGCCTAATACCTGCGTTAGACACGACTGCGATTAGATTCCATGTTGAGAACATTGTAAGGAAAATGCAACTGCTTACTTTTGAGCTTAGGGCAATTTACTTAACTATGGATTTATCTACTTTTATATCGTAGTTTTAGATGAAAATCTGTAACAAAACAACATAGCTTACAGCGAAGTCCTACGTTGTAGAGCCTAAATATATTCACCGGTTCATTTGGTTTCTTAATATTTACCTGATTCTGATCGACTCGTTTTGTGACACAATAACGAATGTTGTCGCACTAACGCCACATAAGTGAACACTCCAAGAATGGCACCGCCCTATGCTAAGAACATGCAAATGGGAGATCGCGGTAGATATTTGGTGCTACTGTAATTATCTAATGGCTTTCAATTCAATCGATAATTTCTTTATCGTTTCAAGTAGCTGCGATGCGACCGATCTCCCGCAGATCCTGTTCCGCGGAAATGTTGTTGTTTAATGTCGTTACAAGGTTCAAGGGCGCATATTTAGTGTGTGGTGCGGGTGCGGCGCGGTGTGAGCTCGCGCGGAGCGGCGCCGGTGGTTGGCACGACCTTGCGCCGGGATCGATAGCGGGCAGGAGCGCGCCGCGGCCCGCCCGCCTCCCGAACGCCATCGCACGATTATCACCGCTCTTACCTAAGGACTGTTTGTTTCTCGCTGCTAATGGTTACCGATAACGATCAGATAAACGGCCAAACTACCGTGACAGCCGAATCAATTTGCGACTGGTATTCCGATAAGCATCTTGGTGGGTATTTAAATAAGACGGCAGAAATAAAGCCGGGGCGCTGGGAATATAAAGTGCGTCGGTGTGTGCTTTGTAGGCGATAAATATGTTATTTTACGAGCGTCTAGTAGCGGTGAGCGGTGAGATTTATCGGAGAGGGTGACAGCGCAACAACATTATTGTGCGACACGTGGGCCGCGCGCCGTCCCGCTCGCTCGCCGCTCGCCGCAACCTCAATAATCCCGCCACCGCCACTACTTCTCTACCGCATCCCGCATCGCATCGCGTCTACTGTCTACACATCTCAGATGCGAGCGTAGGCAGGCAGGCAGCAACAGCAGCGTTGGAGTAGGGAATTAATTCAAAATGGGAATGTTGTCCAACGACCTGATATCGTGACACTATCGTGGATCCGTGGTCTTTTTAAATAGGTACTTCAGCACTCGGCCTTGTTTATTGTTATTGGACGGAGTTAAAAAATTTTGGACTGTTTGAACTACCGAAGTAGGTACCCACTTAGTTAATAAATTTTCCGATGTGCGATAAACAACAAACACCACAGATTTGTATAAGTAATTTTCCTATCATAACGGAATTCTTTTTCCAATCAGCCCTTTTATATGAATAACTGTCCACATGACCCAACTTTTTGAACTACACCAGAGATTCCCAAAGTGGTCCAGGCAAGTCCCTGGGGTCCAAGGGAGACCAGGCGGGAGTCCACGTTGGCATGAAAGAAAGGGAAGGTCTACCTAAAATAAAACTTTGAAAGAGGTCTATGAGAAAAAATTGTTTGGGAACCTCTGAACTACACCGATGTAACGTTTCAATTCAACGAAGACATAATTTAAGCAGAATATGAAATTTGGTTTGAAATGCTTATTTAAAATTACCATACAGTTCTGTTATTCCACAGATTGTACTTGTTCAAATTGAAAACGCCGTTTACATTAACAAATGTTACATAATAACATCTCCGTAATTGCCGAAACCTAATAATTCCAGACAGCCAACATGCAAAGCTTCAAGGGCTCGGAGCGTGCGAGACAAAATACTGGGAAATCGGTGGTTAGCCGAAAGAAAAATAGAAACGTTTGACAGCTAGGTGGAGCGGCGACGCGGCAACGTCGCGAAAAATCTGCGCGCGCTTTGTTTACAACCGGCCGAGGCGAGGTTAACCGCTGCGCTTAGAGCGCCGCGCCGCGGCCACCGGAACCGGTCGTAAATAGAGAGCATAGTTGAAGGTTTCCGACCAATTGCCGTTCGAAAGGCGCGATAATAAAAAATTTCATAGACATTTCGTATCGACGTTAGATAATGTAATTCGAGATAGTATCGAGCGCGTGGAAATCTGTCAGTTCGCGCGCGCCCTGTGGCCGGCGCCCGCCCTCTCGCCGTCCCGCTCGCGCGCGGCGCTGCGTCCCTGTCCCGCGCGCCCACGTGCGCGTGACGTCACGCCGCCCCTCGCCCGCAGACGTCACGACCGCCCGCAGGCCGCACCACCCTATATGGACGAAATAGGAGGCCTATCCATAAACGGATATGTTGCGCTTAAAGCTTCCGGAATATGTAACTAGCGTAGATCTAATGATGCCTTCAATCTATAACTGTTAATTTTTTGTTACGTAAAAGCGAAGGTATTTAAATACTCAGTCAATTAATAACTCGTCAACATACAATATAAACAAACAATCTTAATGCAACGCCCTATTATTTTGGATGTCTCTCGTAAACGAGCGGTAAAACACCGGGTCTCGAGCAACCATCTGCGCAGTGCGAGGCACGGGAACGCAGCTGCCCCGACACACGACCCCCCCTCTTGAGCGCTTTGTTTCAAACATACGTACGGTGTTATAGCCACTTGAGCCGCGGGACTCGGTTTCAATTACCGAAGGTATAGCAAACAAAAGCATCATAGACTCCACTAAGCAATTAATGATTAAAACCGTGACATTAAACAAAATAACGTTAAATGGGCACGATTGTCGCAATCGGCATTGGCCCATCCATTTGTTTCTCAAGTGAGACGAATCGGTGAACCGGTAACAGCACCAACAGTCAACAATTTCGTACAAGAGTGCCGACGATAGTCGGCGAGCGGCGGTGCGCGCGCGCATCAATAAATAGCCCGATCCGATACGCGCCCGTCGATACACGTCACACGCATTTTATTAATAAAACGCGAACACTGCGGTCGCGCCGACACCGTTCAACAACCCCACGCAAGAGGCTCTCTCTCGCGACGCATTGTTACATCACCACCAGACTGAACTATAAATCTAGAAAACTGTTTAAAGTTTCGCAAACTTTTACCTGCGAACAACAAGTAAACTTTCGAGCTTATTAACAAACTGACTAAGAGGTATTTGTTTGAAAATAATAGAAGCCTATAAGCACAGTTAAGTACTATGACAAGTTGACGTTTGAAGCGTGGAAGCACAGAATCTTCCCACGGCCTTCGTTACGTTCGCGGGCTCTCCTAGTGGGTTGTATACATCGACGACGTTATAGCGAAGTGGGACAAAGCTCTGAACAGTGAATCCTCAATGGACGCATCGCAATTTGAAAGCGAAGCAGGTGTAGTGTGATGCGGGGATGAGCTAAGCTGACGCGACGTTAACGGTAATGTTCGGCGAATTCTCAATTCGGATCGCTAGCGTACTGTGTGAAACAAAAGAGCTATATGGTTTCGAAGAACAGTTCTTTAGATAAGATTTGTAGACTTAGGAAGTATAATATCATGTTTAATAACATAGTATGGATGAAAGAACAGTAGGTATTCGTAGAGAGAGACAAGAGTACCTGAGAAATAGACAAACGACGCCTTACACAACATTCAAAAGACAAAAACCTACGCGCACAAATAAATACTTCGGAACAACAACACTATTGTACCAAAACTCCACACCTAAAACTTCTTGTTTTTTGAAGCATAACAAACACCATAACCTCGCCAAGTTGGTGGTTTGTGGAAAGCGGTCGGTGAACGGTGTGTGCGTTTCTAGCGCACTTGTTCCCACAATGAACCGTAGTCGGTTGCGCGCGCGCAGCCCACACAGCCCTTACTGCTAATTAATCAAGCTAACGGGCGGTTTCCACACTCTCGTGATTTATTTGGCCAAGCGGAACAATGTTAAGTGGTGTTGACGCTTAACCTGCGCACGATGCTATAACAGTTAGGTCGTCTTGTTATTGTGTACGTTTCTTTTATCACCTACTGCAGAGAATTCATAATTACACAACTAACGGCCAAGAATGGGCGATTGTTACGAGTTAGCTATTTGACTGTGTGTATGCAAGTATAAAATCGATATCTATAGGACTAGGACCCCAAACAGATAAACTAATTAACCCCTCTCGATTTTGCCGTGATCGGTTTATACGACAAGTAGATTTAAACAGTTTGCACTTATTTTCAGTTCTACGTAAAATAATTGTAAAATTAACTCGAGATAAGAATCCAACATTTTCTACTAAAAAAGATAAAAAACCTCCAACGTGTGGCGATGTTCATCACCAAAGCGCGGAGCGGAAGAGCGTTATCTCGTCTAATCACAAACAGATCGGCCGCTGTGAGATAATGTTTGGATTAGATAATATTCCCCAAACACAGGATTACACGAAGTGTCCGGAGAACAAAGATGCGTAAACAAACTCAAAACGCTGTTTCAGACAAGTGTGCTGATTTAAAAAATGCTACATGCTAGAATCATTAAAATTTTTACACCAACAAGCAAATGCCAGTTCAAAAGAAGTATTAACATATCTCTGTATTAAAATTAAATTCAACAGATATTATAAACAATCATGCGACGCGTTTAGCTGGAGAAACGGCAGGGTGCAATTCAAACTGTATTAATCATTATGTGTTTTAATCCTTTACGGCAGTTTGTTTGCTTTTGTGACAGTAGAAATAAACCTCCATCGTTTCGTTTCATCAAAACAGAACCGAGACATAATCACGATAATCACGTTAAAAATGCCGTAGAGACTTCGCAAAATTCAATGCAGCCACATTTCAGCCAGATTTTCTGTTAAATAATTATACGGTAGACGAAACGTTGTTGTTTTGTAGCTTGGTCAGGATAAACGTTTGATGTCTGCTGGGGAGACGAGGGTTTAGAGGCCGGGAGGCGTGACAGCCGGGCGGGTGCGTGGGTCAACGTCCAACGGGCCGAGGTGAAACAATCCATCTCGCCCACCATTCGACACGGGGCCGGCCCATGCGCCATGGAACTGTCCATGGCGTAATTGAGGCTTGTGGAAATCGACGATACTTTTGCGTTTTTAGAGCTTCCAATTATTTTTTAACTAGCTTTTGCCCGCGGCTCCGCCCGTGTGGTGTTCGGTTATCGCGCGCTGTTTCCTCGGGAACTGTGCATTTTTCCGGGATAAAAAGTAGCCTTTGTCACTCTCGGGCCCATAAACTCTCTCTATGCTAAAAATCACATCGATCCGTCGCTTCGTTACGGCGTGAAAGACGGACAAATATACAAACACACTTTCGCATTTACAATATTAGTATGGATAAGGCTTGTGTCGGAAAATTATACTATAGCAAAAAACAATCGCCTTTAGACCTGCAAGAAAGTCGTGCAAGTAGTGTGTTGAGGCACTCGATTCGCCACCACAAACTCGTTAGCTTTCCGGCCTCGCAATGTCAACGCAACTGGCACAATTCGCTCATCCAACAGAACATCGACCAACACAATTGCTTTGTGACGATTACAAAAAAAAAGTGATTTAAGGACATCGAACCGTAAATTTAAAATCTAAATCTTGTTTCCTTGTAAATTTGACATTATTCTACTGGACGAGCGAATTTTTCATGCAAGTCTAAACCGGGCTTAACAAACAGTAATAAAGGCTAACATGACTGCATATAAAGAACCTTTTACGACCAAATGAAGTGTCTTATGCAATTTAGCTGTTAGAAATCCAACAGCAGTTCAGTTAATACGAGTGTAAAATGCCACCAATAGCTCCGTAGTCAGGAATTCGGGCGAAGAGGCGAGGCGGCACACGCCCAGATGGCCGTTTATCTTTGCCCATAAATAAATCGGCTTCGACACTTAGCGTTTAGAAAGTTAAGAAATTACTATCATATGTGTGACACTGAATTGTATCCTACACGGTTATTGGAATTCTGAGTAATGTACGATCGTTTGAAGCTACTTATCATCGCTGAAGCGGTTGGTTAGCATCTGTCTAAATAATGGCTGGGTAGGGACATGTGCAGCCCGGATCAGGTGTCGTACTGACCGAGGGCAAAGCCGGCGGAACGGGTTAGTCCAGTCGAGACGGCCGATGAGAAAGTAAAAACTATTTTAAAACTCCACCAATTCTGCTGTAAACAAAGCGATCGGGAGGAGGTTGGAAAATACTAACTGACATCCTCTAGGTCACATTTCAGAGTTTTTCGAAGCGAAAGCTAAAATAAAAGATTGCGTCAACAATTAGCCCAACAGAACAAATCAACCTGTTGCGTTCGTATTTACTACAACTTTGAATGGAAAAACAAGAATTGTCTTACGAATTACCGATACTTATTTTATTTCGTTACTCTATTATAGCGATTTTGTTGTCGCCATAAGTGATTCATGTTTTGTGTTCGACATAAATAACTTTAACGGTGCGTCGCGTCGATAAATCAATTATTTAACCTACTCATTATTATTTAGTCAGAGCTTGTTCTGTTGACACGATGTTATTTAAATGCGGGCTCAATTATGTCTTGTTCCTACATCGGCCTTCGCAATGCGTCTCAGTTTTCCGAGTCGTAAAGGGAAGCAATTTGATAATCCTACCAGCGCTTGTATGCCGTTAAGTTCCCGTCACAATCCCCAGGTTTAAGGAGGATCCCGCGACACCTAAGTCGGCAGATCAAGACATTAATCGCCTAATTATCTGGCTCCCGTGGCCCGGCATTACGCCGTCTAGACGTATTCCGGCTCCGTAGATAGAGCCACGAACACACTGTTAGTTTATGGTTCAATTCTTCAACTCCTTATCGAGAATTAATGTTGAGTACGCTCGCTTTCGAATGGCCGTTAAAACGAACGGAACCGTGTACCGGCCTTCTCAATGAACTTGAGAAATTTTACTATTCCGAATGTTTGGCACGGTGTCAAATGTGATGACACAGACAGGTAGGACTTTCCTGTTCACGGACGAACGTGAACATTCATTGGATGCATCATTGAATTTTGTTTATGTTAAGACTAGTGGTGTGAAATTGTATACAATTATTTAAGATGACTCACATTCGTTTTCGTACGGTATACGGTATGAGTTACCATGAAACTTCATCAATAGACATTTATCCAGAAATTCAAAGCATTCTCTCTCCTACCTACATGTAACTATGCTGTTGCTAATGTTATCATTATCCAAGGTTTTAACTAAGTATGGTTACGGTTTTCAACTGCTATTAATAAAAAATAGAAAAGTTGTCACACGTACCACCATCATCAATTTTATGACATGCAAAATGATAAGAAACAGGAGCAATAAAGTTGCTGAAAATTAATAACGTGTGCAACAATTTTCTAATTTATTATTTTATTCGATATGAATGTGGTTAGAAACACCGAAACCGGCCAAGCACGAATCGGACTAGCGCATCAAGAATAATTGATGGTCGAAATCTAATAGGCTTTGGTGAACTTAATTTTAAAGAAAATGTCAAGTCAAGCGCCTGTATTATCTCTTAACAGGGGTGGTGATTGAGCCGGGAGGTTCCGCGGCGGCCCGCGACCGTAATTGCGGGGTTGCGGGGTTCCGGGGTTGCGGGGTTGCGGGGCTGCGGTCACATTCCGGTCCGGGATCGCCGCCGACCGCACCAGATTACACGAGGTGTTTGCGTTCTTTTCGTCATTTACCGGTTGCTCCGTTCCGCTGTTCCGTTTCCGTTGGGGTCAAGCAAGGTCTATCTCAGTGGTTATGTTATTTAGTGGGTATTTTTGATTGCGATATTAGAGGGCAAATAGATGAGTTTCTTTAACGACAGTTTTTGAGATTCCAACTTTGCTGCTTTCCACCGCATTAACATGGGTGGGTTCTCTAATTGACTAAAAGAGATCAATTGGTCGTCCGAAAGAGATAAATTGTCTACTTTGCTCTTTTCCTTTTATGCAAACTAATTGTATTCCTTTGTGTTGTTCAATAAAGGATATTTGTGTTGCTTTGGAACTAATTTGAACGGATTGAACAGATGTTGCTGCTACATAACTAAATAAATAAATATTTTATACTAAGTCAAACAAAAATTTACTTAACATCAGATTTGACGGCGAGTTTGACATTCATTTTAGTGTATATCAACTAAGTGCGACGCACTCAAAAACAATTAGGCAAACGAAATCTAATTAACGTGTTTAAAAGCCGGTAAAACAGCTCCCGCGGTGATTAAACTTGTGGCATCTATATCGACACAAACAAATAGGTAATTCAAAATAAACATCAGGTGAAACGAGAGAGAGCCCAAAACATGATCCGGACACGAGTCGGGACAATTTGCGACAGTCATATCTAGTCAATCGGGTCCCGGTTAGCGACTGACAATGGCCGCAGGGCGGAGGGTGGGTATCGATCGCGGCGCGGCGCGCCACTTATCGCCGTCTTCGCACCTAATTTATCGCGCGCGTTGTGTAGTGTGTACACGGCTTTATGAGGCTTCCCTGTGTTGTGTAAAGGGAGTGTGCGGGTTAATATAGACGGTAAATCGAGGTGTAGTGTGCTTGTGTGCACTGATATGATGCATATAACGAAGATACACGTAAGAGCTGAGTGTGTTTAATATATCAATTAATAGATGTAGCGAAGCAACGGAGCTCGACAAAATTATTTACACATCAAAAACCTATAGACTAAACCAACCACAGACATTGTCACTTTTGCTGACACTTTGTAAATAAACAATAACAAAGATTAGCACTTGACGCACCGCGTCGCTATCGCTATCGCTGGCGTTGTCAGTAACGTCACAAAATGCATTTTTGAGTCAACTGCCAAAGATAATAGAATCACGGCGTGTCAGTCAGTGTTAGCGGTTGGGAATTACGCTATTGCAGAAAGTGGGGCACCGTCCTAACTTCCGAGTTCTAACGGCCTGATTCTAAAGTTGGCGCGCCAAAGTCAAACCAAACAGTCAGTCAGCAGTCGTCGGGACGATTTAGCATAACAGTGTCACGTCGGCGAAGGTCGCACACGTGGTCACGGTTGCGTGGACACGCGGGGAGCGGCCGATTGATTCGGGCGCGGTTAGGGATGTCTACTGCCTATGGCTATAAAAAAAAACAGCCCAAAATTAGAACTGTCACAGCGGCAAAAAAAAGAATGGCAGTTGGGTGTCATAGGTAAGAGCTGAAGTAAGAAACATTAAAGGACCAGGCTGGCCTCATCTACCGTATGCACGTTGGCTTGGCACGTGTTACCCACTGAGTGAGTGTTTCAAGATAGCTACCGGCGCCATGGTATGGCAGGCAAAGGCGAAGATATAGCCTAAATTGAATGAAGATATGTCATTTCTATATTTAGGAATTTATCCCATTATTTCGTTACATAATATAACACATTATCTTACCTATATAGATTTAAACTAAATTTCATCAAATTGAATCTATGAATGGGAATGGGATGACTAGACAGAAGTGCAAACTGGGCCAATTGAAAGTCCAAGGAAAAATCTTTCCAAACCAGCGGGACCCTATTACCCCACTATTGATAAGGATGCATAGGACATGTTAATCGTCCAAAGTATAACAATAGCGAAAGCTACAATCAGTATATTCATTCAAATCAGTGGGTGCAGCTCATAATTTTTCAAAATTGGCAGCGACCCTAACAAGAGGCCGCCCTAAGCCCGGATCAATATCGCGTACTACGCCACACGCCGCCACTGGCACTGGGACAGCCCACGCTTCGCCCGCGTAGCGTGTCCTTTCAGCTACGAAGCGCTACGCGGCTACGCCGTAGGCCGCGTGGAAAGGGTGCCAGGGTGCCGATGCCGTAGGGGGATTGATTTTGATCACACCGCCTTTTTATGAGGCCGTGTGAGACGGAACGTACGTCTATTGACATGAATAGCTGATGTTTTACTTAATAATACGTCTTTTTGATGCTTCGCTGAAAATAGTTGAATGTGTCATGGCGAGAATTATGCTCACATATGTGCAAATTTCAGCTATCAAGTATATCTTTGTTACTTAGTACACGATGCCTTAAATAATTATTGTCATGTACACTAGATACAACCAACTGAATAGTGACCCACTTTGGAGCCTTTTCGTAGAAAAAGTCATAGTGGTAGTGACATCGCACTGCTTGACAAGGGAATATATTATGACACTTGCTGTGAGAGGGCTAATATTCGAGCGTTTTGACCGCGCGGTCAAACGTCATTAGCGTCTCACGTTCATAAAGCACGCCAGGATTAATTCGTGTGAAACCAAAAGACACTTATAATTATAACTAACAAGGGTATGCCAAAGCGATACAATTACATTAGGACGCGCGCGGCAGCATCCTCCGGGCAATAATTTGCCTGGGCAAATTGCGGGCAGGTGCGGGCTCGCAATTTGTCAATCGGTTATTGGATTACGTCGGCCATCACCCGATCAGTCATCTCGTCACGTAGGTAACCAAGATGTGTATTAGTAAAAGAACAGCGGCTTGTGCATTGAAATTACATTGAAACGAACGAATGTAGTATGAAACTTTTATCAACATATCATATTTATAACATTCGGTGCATGACAAGATTATGATTTATGTTCAATAGACGACAGCCTGCTATCTATCACCTCTAATATCTCTCTATAAATTATATGAATATATGAATAATGTAATATAAAAAAAACCGGCCAAGAGCGTGTCGGACACTCCCGAAATAGGGTTTCGTAGCCGTTACGAAAAAATTAAGTACTTATTATTTTCTAAGGATTTCCTATTTTGTACGGAATATTCCATAATATTTGTCAAGAAAACTTTACCGTTATAGTTTTCCTTGTAAGTTTCATATACTACTACCATCCTGATTTTTTTCAAAATTTTCCACCCACCGGTTTACATTTTGTAGAGGGAGGAGACGCTCGATTTTAATGAAAATTTGCAAATCACTGAATCGAAAAAGACAATCGAAACCCCACACTACAAGCTTGGATAAGAAAAAAAAACACCCCGACTTTACGTCTATGGGAGGCACTATGATTTATTTTTAATTTTTTATTGTACCATTTTGTCGGCATAGTTTACATATATATTCGTGCAAAATTACAGCTTTCTAGCAATAGCAAAGCCGCGGACAGACAGACAGACAGGGCGAAACTGAAAATGGAAAATTTTTGAAGAAATAGTCTGAAATCTTTCTGCGTAGCAGCCGGTACCAGCGGAGCATATTATCTACAAACTTGGTATTAACAAATGCAAAACTTAGTGACCTTTAATAATTTAATAAGTGCGACAGAGCTAGAACGTGGGGTGGGTCACTAACGTGACATTCCCATGCCGCCCACGTGAGACAGCTCTATAGCAAACAATCACACACACTGTTTACCTGCATTAGGGGAAGAGGTTGATCGATTAAGTTTCGTGGCAAGCCTGAGAATCGATTTGAAGCCTTTCAAGTTCTATACAGACATGGGTTCTATAGCTGTATTCCATTAGTTCACAAGTGTTTCATAAGTGACTCAGTTTATTTTAGTCGTTGAAATTTTCATTTTTAATACAAGCTTTTTTTGCTGACTGTACCTATTGTAGACTGTTCTTGCATTTTCATACAAATTCAACATGGAAGATTTGACTGATCCGCACATGGATACATACCTACATTGCAAGTTAAATAAAAGCTTGTGGTAAAAAAGTTACTAAGTTTTTTTTTTATTTGACTGGATGGAAAACGAGCAAGTGGGTCTCCTGATGGTAAGAGATCACCACCGCAAATGGACACCCGCAACACCAGGGGGATTGCAGATGCGTTGCCAACCTAGAGGCCCAAGATGGGATACCCCTAAGTGCCAATAATTTCACCGGCTGTGTTACTCTCCACGTCGAAACACAACAGTGCAAGCACTGCTGCTTCACTACAGGATAAGCGAGCAAGATGGTGGTAGCAATCCGGGCGGACCTTGCACAAGATCCTACCACCTGCAAAACATGGGACCTACCTTACCTGGCTTCACTACATACGTGGCTGAGGATGCCTATTACACGGAAAACAGATGAAAACCCCGTCTCTCACTATCAATAATAAGATAAATTCCGCTGTATCCAATTTAATATGCCAAAAAAAAAATCCTCGCAATATCGCGACTGGCAACAATTTACATGAAAATTATGGGCCCGCGCAGTAATATTCCTACAGTATACGTTTCGTTGGGGGTTGCAGTTAGTCTAAAGGGATTATCTCGTCGCTCGCGCCCGGGTCAGCCGTTAATCTCCTACAAATAGGCTCACGTACGCTGCCACTCGGCTAACCAGAAGGGCTACTCCGAAACACAACGTTCGAAGTTCGTGTCGTGCGATCCCTCTCGCTCTCGTATTAAATAGTATAAGTGTGAGAGGGACCGCACGACACGAACTTCGAACGTTGTGTTTCGGAGTAGCCCTTCTGCCCTCTAACTTAAATATTAAAGCCGCGGTACATGTAAAGATGTTTGCTTCCCCGAAGCCAGGTTTGACATACAATAGGCGTGTATGAAACTGTATTGAATTTTCCTTAAAACACAATAGACGCGTGTTTCGGATGTAAACGTGACGTTGCCTAGGCTGAGTGTCACGACCACGATAACGCTGAAGATTACGTGTCCATAATCTAATTACGGCAAGTTTAATTTGCTCATCAGCAATAATTATGATATCGTCAATATATATTCCAATTGGACGTGTCCGAGGCCCAGTTGAAGAGTGATTATTTGTTATTGAACTGCAGCCGAGGCGTAGACGCTTAAATTCATTGTCGACTATCTATCTATCATCGGGAAGATACTAAACGATAACACGTCGTCTGTAAACAAACAGCAGGGCTACTATGAAACTCTAAACTCAAAGTTCGTGTCGTGCGGTCCCTCTGACACTTATACTATTTAATACGAGAGCGAGAGGGACGGTACCGCTGTAGCCCTGCAGGTCACCAAACAAGATGTCCACTTGTATCAATCTGTCTATTTGGCACCGGCCGCTCGAATGGGAAATAGGCCGTACGATTATTTCCGTTCGTCCGCAGAAGGTATACGCGGATAGTGAGTTTGCAGCCCGTTAATTTACAAGATGGAAACAAGATAAAGCGTTTACCTTTTCATTATGTATATACACCGTGTTACTTTTGA
The DNA here is from genome assembly GCA_037349165.1 of Choristoneura rosaceana. Taxonomy (NCBI): domain Eukaryota; kingdom Metazoa; phylum Arthropoda; class Insecta; order Lepidoptera; family Tortricidae; genus Choristoneura; species Choristoneura rosaceana. Next base: position 2,272,770 of record JAZBNJ010000036.1, read on the forward strand.
AATCTGTTAACTTTAAGCGAACAATCTACAGGTCAAATGCAGTTAGAGCAGTAAAATAGCTTAAAGGTAAAATTTATGATTTCTTTTCAAAGTCCACAATTAACACGTGTTTAATTCATACATATTTAGCAAAAGAAAGTTAAACATGTGGATTTTTTGATGCCTTTCTTATGTGTCACGTCAATGTTACTTGTCAAGTTTGTTTATTTTACAATGTGGAGCTATTATATACAAGATTATTTTTTTTTTCGCGTAAATGTTAATTATCAGGTCAGGTAGTTCATAGCAATGAACTGAGTCGTCTGCCAAAGTTAACGGATATCAAAAATAACACGGTATACATACTTGTAACAAACATAAACAAGGTAACAACATTGCAAGCGTAGCGACCCTGAGCATCGGAATGTACATAAACAATGGACCCTATACGCGCGCAGCGCTTGCGCACTCAATATAAGTAAAATCGAGTGACGAGCGAAATTAATCATTGTAATAAAATCATATCGTATTCTTAACCCGTTTCACGGAAATCAGCTGAGAATTACGACCTTGAATACCGCACGTGAATAAATATTGCGGAGATCAAAACGTGCGAAATCAAACTAATTGACATAGCTGAGAATTAAATACTATAGTTCATTAAAGAGGTTAGAGAACCTGACTACGAAGCTTGAGGTCCCGGGTTCGATTCCCGGCCTGGACAGATATTTGTATGAATAATACGAATATTTATCTCGGGTCTTCGATGTTTATATAATATTTAAGTATGTATTTATCTATATATATGTATGTTTATCCGTTGCCTAGTTGGGACTAGGTTAATTGGTGTCAAGTGTCCCATGATATTTTTTAAATCATATCATATTTCTCTTTTTTAAGAATTAGCCTAGCTATTCAAAGAGGAAACGCTGCCAGCATCTTCGGGACCTTCCCTAAGGGGTACTCTTTAGATAATTTGTTTTAGTTTTAGGTTCTATTTTTATTTTATGTAGGTAAGTTTAGTTAAGTTATTTTTAGGATATTATTTATTTATTTATTTAATCGACGTATTCTTTAACGACCCAAAAACAGTTCTACAGCATTAGAATACCTGAGCAGATTTACCGTGTTTTTCCACTCGGTACAAAGCAATAGTGTAATGTTTACGCGTAGACAGTGGCAATCGGGTATATTAATATAATGTAGAGAGATAAGCAGCAAGTAATACGACCTTCCCACGCTCTGCGTATCGCAAGACACGCAAACGCGCCGACCTATATTCACGAGCGATATATTCACGTATTACCACGCATATTTGCAAGGGTTTTTGGGTGCCGGTCTCAGTTTGCCACGCCCTATTGTGTCGGACGAGACGTGTAACCCTATAAAGAGTAAATATTATATCCATTAACCACTTATCTTATTTATGACACCACAATGTCTATGTTCTCTGTGTATGTTTATACGACCAGATGGCCTAGTGGTTAGAGAACTTGACTACGAAGCTTGAGGTCTCGGGTTCGATCCCCCCCCTTCTCTTCTTTAATATCGTCTTGGCTGTTTAATATGTATTTAAGTATGTATGTATCTATATAATTATATTTACCCGTTGCTCAGTACCCATAACACAAGCTTTGCTAAGCTTACTTTGGGACTAGGTCAATCGGTGTGAAATTGTCCCGTGATATTTATTTTATTTAAGGTAATGTCTATCCCCTTTCCTGTACTTCGCGTTATCTTCATCTTTAGTTTCTACGTATAGGTTAACAAAACGATTTAAAGCCTCTTTCACTAATTTAAAGTTACACTAACCCAGAATAAGAGGCTACCTTTTTGCCTTGAAAACTTCTTGGGTTTCCGCTGGAGGCAGACAAGCTACAAGCAACAGCCAGCTGGGCTAATACGAAACTCGAATATCGAAGTTCGTATCGTACAGTCCCACTGACGCTTATATTATTTAATACGAGAGTGAGAGAGACGGTACGATACGAACTTCGATTTTCGAGTTTCGTAGTAGCCCTAGCGCTGCAGTTTCAAATAAATTTAAAAGGGACTCAGCTAATAAAATAAAACCTCTATAATAATCAGTGAGACTGGTCCTAAAGCCGAGTTTAGACTTGCAAGAAAAATTGTGCATTGGCTTCACGGCCTCGCAATGTAATGCAACTTGCACGATTTTTCTTTGACTTTGACGATTGCTGAAAAGTGTGCTATATTAGACAGCGTAAAAGATGGAGACATACTATAATCCGAACGCTAGTTCGGATTATCGATGTTTTATTTCTAACATACTATAATCCGAACGCTCCGTGAGTCCGAACAGGGGTTGTTTTTTTGAAGTTCGGATTATCGAGGCCCTACTGTATAAACTCGGCTTTAATTCAAACTGCGACTTGTAAAATACCTCAAGCAAAAGTATATTACGCTAAGGTGAACAAACTAGTTTCAATGCCACTCGACCAAATACAACGAAGCATTACAAATTATAATATTAACGCCGGCTTAACACCGGAGAGCGAATAAGGCCCTAAGTTTTAAACAAGGCATTGATTTACAAACAATGGATTGATTATTTACTTTGCTATAATCACAATCCAAGTACAGTCTAATGAAAATATATATACAGCCGTAGCGTCAAAATATGTATACATCGACCTTATTTTAGTGGGCATAAAGGCGTACAAATATTTTTTACGTCTTATATATATTTATGCCCTTGACCGTACATACCTATAGAAGTTTATTCTACAGTACCCGGAACGTGCAAAACAAGAGAACAATGTTAATCCGTACTAATATTATAATGCGAAAGTGTGTGTTTGTCCGTCTTGCACGCCGTAACGGAGCGACGGATCGACGTTATTTTTGGCATAGAGATAGTTTATGGAACCGAGAGTGACATAGGCTACTTTTTGCACTTAATGCACAGTTCCCGAAGGAACGGCGCGCGATAACCGAATACCACGTGGGCAGAGCCGCAGGCAAAAGCTAGTTTGTTACAAAGCTTAACGATCGCTTGAGCTGCTTTCTAAGCTTGTAATATTCGTTGCCTTTTATCATCACATCACCCGTAACGTCCACTGTTGATCGGCTTCCCCTACCTCCAAATGCTTTGGTTGAAAGCGGCCTGCATCTACCGTGAACCTGCCACTGCCAGGTCACGCGTCCATCTCCGTACATACTGTGTCATTTGCTTAGGAGCAGTTCGTATCGTACCGTCCCTCTCGCTCTCGTATTAAATAGTATAAGAGTGACACGAACTTCGAGTTTCATAGTAGCCCTGCAGAGTCCTACTAACACTGCATAATTACTTACACCTAAAAATTGTACGGAAGCCACGATGTGTTTTTTTTTCATATGTGACCGCGCTTGTTTTGTTTTTTGGCATTGTCAATTTTGATTACCAAGCTCTCTTCTCAATACCTCGATGGTAAATCATTGCAGATCAAATCGGCGCGTGCGACTCGCGACTGATTGATGGGCGTCTGTCGTTCCACCGGCGTTTATAATTCAGATGTTCACATTTACCATACGAGGGATATAAAAAAGTATTTTTTATTGTAAATTACAATCTTGCGATATTTTTCACTTGTCACTTGAACTGAGTCATTGAATGGAAGTATTGTTTCTTGTAAAAAACGTGTTTGTAGAGATGCACTCGCTGAATAATAAATAATCTGTTTGTTTTTTCAGTATTTGATCCTGGTGACAGTGTTAAAATATTTATATTGTCACTGTTAAATAACAAAATTATTTCAAACCGTATTTATCCTTGATAAGTAGTTGTACTTCCCTATTCTTACGTATTGTTAAGCTTTATGTTAACTTGACAATAGTATGTCTGGCAACAAAACAGATAAAATACTTTGCTGCTACATTTGGATTTTTATGAACAAGCACAGAGAACATAATATACAGAGACACCACCTAGTACAAGCAAACGGTATCACCCTAATACTGGCTATACAACTGGCTATTTTTCTTTTCTTTATTTTACAATAGAAGGCACCACTGAGAACACAAATAACACGATACCTATATGCCATCTAGCGAGACACTAATGATACGGGTGTCGCTTGTTAGCCCAATATATAGCTTGACTAGGACATGACAGGGTTGGTAGATGGCGCTACGTTATATAACCTACTCACGGCCGCTGGTCAGTGCGTAAGCAATCGAGGTTTCGTAGATCCAAACCTATTCGTAATCTGCTGAAAACGCTGTCAGCCATTTTAGTTTATAGATTATCTACAGCTTAGGGCTATACTACGAAACTCAAAGTTCGTATCGTACCGTCCCTCTCGCTCTCGTATTAAATAGTTTAAGTGTCAGAGGGATCGCACGACACGAACTTCAAGTTTCGTAGTAGAGTAGTGACGATATGTAGTTTTAATTTTTTTTTTATTCGACTGGAAGGCAAACGAGCAAGTGGGTCTCCTGGTGGTAAGAGATCACCGACGCCCGTAAACATCTGCAACATCAGGGGTATTGCAGATGCGTTGCCAACCTAGAGGCCTAAGTTGGAATACCTCAAGTGCCAGTAATTTCACCGGCTGTCTTACTCTCCGCGCCGAAACACAACAGTGCAAGCACTGCTGCTTCCCGGCAGGATTAGCGAGCAAGATGGTGGTAGCAATCCGGGCGGACCTTGCACAAGGTCCTACCACCTGCTATTATGCGATTATGCAATTATAGTATATAAATATAAGTGTTGTGTAGTGTATATACTTGGTTTGGTGTTTTTCAAAATCCTCTAATATCTCAGAAACGGTGCGTCCTAGCTCAAAAAAAGCCAAATTTTCAACACCCTCCCAAGCCCACCCCCTACGGGACTACCCCGGACCCAACCCCAAAATTTCATCCCCCCCCCCCCACTTTTAGCACATTGACCAGCCTAACCAGACCCCTGATCCAAGGGTAGCAAAAACTTCCAGGGCCTATAGCTCCGGAACGGGGCTACTCCGAAACACAACGTTCGAAGTTCGTGTCGTGCGATGCGAGTATAAGTGTGAGAGAGATCGCACGATACGAACTTCGAACGTCGTGTTTCGGAGTAGCCCCGTTCCGGAGCTATAGGCCCTGGAAGTTTTTGCTACCCTTGGATCAGGGGTCTGGTTAGGCTGGTCAATGTGCTAAAAGTGGGGGGGGGGGATGAAATTTTGGGGTTGGGTCCGGGGTAGTCCCGTAGGGGGTGGGCTTGGGAGGGGGTTGAAAATTTGGCTATTTTTGAGCTAGGACGCACCGTTTCTGAGATATTAGAGGATTTTGAAAAACACCAAACCAAGTATATACACTACACAACACTTATATTTATATACTATAATTGCATAATCGCATAATAGCAGGTGGTAGGACCTTGTGCAAGGTCCGCCCGGATTGCTACCACCATCTTGCTCGCTAATCCTGCCGGGAAGCAGCAGTGCTTGCACTGTTGTGTTTCGGCGCGGAGAGTAAGACAGCCGGTGAAATTACTGGCACTTGAGGTATTCCAACTTAGGCCTCTAGGTTGGCAACGCATCTGCAATACCCCTGATGTTGCAGATGTTTACGGGCGTCGGTGATCTCTTACCACCAGGAGACCCACTTGCTCGTTTGCCTTCCAGTCGAATAAAAAAAAAATTAAAACTACATATCGTCACTACTCTACTACGAAACTTGAAGTTCGTGTCGTGCGATCCCTCTCGCTCACGTATTAAATAGTATAAGTGTGAGAGAGATCGCACGATACGAACTTCGAACGTCGTGTTTCGGAGTAGCCCTTCAGCACATAGGCAGGCTACTCTGAAAATCGAAACTCGAAGTTCGTGTCGTGCGGTCCCTCTGACACTTATACTATTTATTACGAGAGCGAAAGAGACCGCACGACACGAACTTCGTGTTTCGAATTACATAGTAGCCCGCTGCATGCGCATACCGGTTTTACGCCATCTAGCGTTACTTTTGCAAACTACTACGAAAACCTCATAGCTGAAACGTAGTCACATGTAGCCTATACTTTCGTATTCTCAATTTATTATTTATGATGTTTCTTATCTTCAAATTAAGGAGTTGAAATAAAGTTGATGTGAAGTTGTGTTTATAAAATATGCTATTCTTTATTTTAATATCAATATTTCTACTTAATTCGGCTTATTTACATTTTATACTTTACAGATGTTAATGGTAGTGCCATCTATTGCCGTTTTTTAGTACTAAATATATCTTGTATGAGTTGGTAGCCCATGGAACAAGTAAAGGGGGCGGTAAATATTTTAGTAAAAGACAGTTCACAAAACGTGGCTTGTAGTGGAATGCCTCACAGGCAATAGAATCTTCACTTGCTCTTGTAATTATTAATACCCTGTCAAACTACGTTAATACTTTCAAGGGTTTCACGAGCCTAATGTTGCTAAAAGAGGCTCCGAAGCGGTAACGTTTCGTGTGCTCTACCTCATTTGGGAATACAGCGTGGTGTACTGTGTGTGTTGTTTCGCATATGGCGTTTAATTTTTCTTACGGCACAGCCTAGACCTTTTTAAAAACAAACATTGAATCGAAAGTCCGCACGCTTAAGGACATAACGAGTCTCATTCATTCTGTATCGGGCAGTTACAGCGTAACCCTGTTACACTCACTTAGCACTCTGGTGTGATATTACACAACTCTTACTCCCGGCGTGGCGACCGCGCGACTATAGCACGTGTTTACAACGTTTATAACAAATTAATACAGCATTAAAGCAGAGTTTAGACTTGCAAGAAAAATCGTGCAAGTTGTTCACAGCACGATTTTTCTTGCAAGTCTAAACTCGGCTTAAAATTAACCATAAACAATTATTTTTCTCCGCTGCGACCTTACGGTAGCTACGTGTACCTACACACAAATTTAACTATGATCTACTACACTGCGCGTTTCGTACTCAACCCGAGTTCATACTTAAAGCAACACAATTGAACAAGAGGTTGTACTCTGGTTGAGTTCAAAACACGTCAGTGTAATATGCTGATGGTTATAGTTCAGTTTGCGTGTGTTCTTATCTAACAGCGTGGAGCACCAACACCTGCATGAACTATGAACACACATATCGTCACTACTTTAAAAATATCTCGTACCTCAAAATAGATAACTTTACCGAGTGAACTTTATGAACATTACGTTAAGATTCAATTTCGTTGACATATTGATTTTAGATACGAGATTTTTTCAAAGCAGGGACGATATTATGTTGCATAAACGCAGCAATCGTAAGGACGCGGGTGAGCCATGTAATTTCTTAAAGTTCATTGATATGTCTACCTCAGCAAATTAACACCTGATTCAATAAATTAATACAAGTTACAATGAATACAGCTTAATACATAGTAAATAAACCGCCTTGTAAAAAAACGGGCACCTATGGTTTTTGTATTTTATGTGCATGAAAGCTTACTTTCTACGCTTCAATGTCTAAAGATCTGAAAAACCATAGGTGCCCGTTTTTTTTGCAAGAGGGTTTAGCTCTAGTTGCAATTAATACAGAGAAACGAATACAGCTTAGAAAGTAATTCGACACTCCTCTTCATCGAACCTGAGGCCTTATTGCCTAACGTTTCTGACACTCGCGATCGCAATAAAATGACAGCTTTTGTATGCGAAATATGTCATTTGATTGCGATCACGAGTATCAAAAACATTAGGCAATACACCCTCTGGTCGAAGTGACGTCACGAGCTTCGCAGTCAGATAGTACAAAAAACCACAATGACCTTAACATACCTTATTGCCCACGATTGTGGGTAAAACATAGATCTCTTTTCAACGCTACTGTAAAAAAAGGACAGCTAGCTTCGCCGTTTGCACTAATGCCGCACTTTTGACGCATAATTTTCCTTATTCAGAAAGAAAACAACGGCAGTGACGTAGTAGACACTCGTTACCCCGTAACAAAACGATACTTGCAGGCATACGACTACAAGTCATGAGTCTGACCTTGTGGAATCGTGTTTAATATGGCAATAAAATTGACAAAGAATTCCAAGAGGCGCGGTAGTATAAATCCTTTAGTACTTTAGCATTACTGGCGGGAATAACCATTTTGTAACGTATTTCATTTCAACAAATCATTTATTGTATTAAAGATGGGCGATTTTTTAATTCATATTTGTGAAAATCTGACTCGACCACCAGGAGACCCACTTGCTCGATCGTTTGCCTTCAAGTAGAAAAAAAAATTTTTTTTGCACTATTTAGTAAAATCAGCCGATCAATAAGCAGGGATTTCATGGTTTACAATTTTGTGGAATTCGTGGTGACCTAGAGGTTTGACCTATCGTCTCTCAAGCAGAGGTTCGTGGGTTCAAACCCCAGCCAGCACCTCTTAACTTTTTCGAAATACACGTGCGAAATTGCATTTCACCGAGCTGGTTCCAATTTTCTATGACTATGCAAAATTCGACTCTAATGTCAAAACCACTCCCCCAATCTTCAGTCCCTTTGCGATTTTCCACGTTTCGTTAACAAGTTGGCGGAAACGGTCGGTAACCGATACGCCTCTATAAATCTTAGTTAGAAAATGATAAGTACATGGAGTCGTGACAGTTGATCCAAGTCTCGCTTTCAAATGACGTGTCGCGCGCGCAATGAGTTCGCAAGGCTGAAACAATTGGCCACGCGACAACCACGGCCTATTATGGATTGCGATCCCGCAAAACGGGATCACGCATTCCCGCGGGATCCCGCTGCTTTTATTAATCTGCTGGATCCCGCGCTGCACCTAGAAAGCGCGGATCCGCGGATCCGGCAATAGAAAAATTTGGCGCTAAAATCACCATATAGGTAGGTTAATATCATAGTTAATATCATTTAAAAGAAAGCTGTGATTTGACTTTTAGTTATAACATTATATGAATACGACTGAATTAAAAATATAAAACTGTTGTTAGGTTAGGTTAGGTGTAAGGGTAAAATTAATCAATTTATGCCAAACATTTAAAGACGAATCTCAGAAAACAGATAACTAATTGCTTATGCCTAATTAATAGAAAATAAATAATTTCTGTTGTTTAATGTAAGAAATGTTCAATAAAAGTTGATTTTTACACAAAAATCTGTAGTTTCAATTTGATTGTGTAACATAGTTTCCAAGATCCGGGATCCCGCGTGATCCCGCGCGGGATTGAGAAATCCCGCATATCAATCCCGCGGGATTGAATGAGCTGCGGGATTGCAATCTCTAGGCCCAATAGAGTCCTAGGCTAGATCAACTTGTAATTCACTGGCTCTGAAAATATTTGGATTCTAAATTAAGCCAATTTTCCAATACTCAAGTTACTAATCTTCATTCATTATTCCTTCTGAGGTCACTGGCGGCGGATGGATGCGAGGGGCTGAAGACAGAGTACTGTGGCGCACCATGGAGGAGCCAGTCCAGCAGTGGACTGCTGTAGGCTACTGATGATGATGACGATTCATTGCTCATCCCAGCCGCCCTGAGGGCTTGGCCCGTATTTCTCTCGCGGGCTCAATACGAATTGGGAACTTAACACGCTCAGTTTTGTAAAACTTAACTTGTGAAATATACTTCATATTTTACTAGGTAATTAATTAAATATTCACAAAACTGAATGTGCTTACGTACTTTAATTATCCTGCTCACTAAGTTATTGCCTTATTAAAAATACCATTAGTAAAGTATTGAAAGTAACCCGTTAGAAGTTTTAAAAGTCTTCGAATACAGTCTTAAAATATTAAAACTTAAAGCTGTTTTGAAAACTCTAAATTAACCTGCAGCAGTCTATTACAATTACAACATAAATAAGACTACTCTCCTCTTTACTCCAATTATGACATCATCCTGGACCGCATACAGGAAAATTAACACTAAAAGCCGGAAAGCCGATAAATCAATTCGACTTCTGTTGATGCTGTCAATAGATATGTAACGGATATTTTACAATGTCAATGTCAAGCACAATAGTCAACCTTAGCCTTGCTATAGGCGACATCTATTTGTTTATCGCACCCGCTATTCGCATCTCGCTTGTGCGGTGACGGTGACGCGTTACTTGTGTTGGAAAAGGCTCGAGTTTTAGAGTATCGGGTTGGTGGATTCCAAGACTAGAGTTAGAGAGAGTCGAGTCTTCCAACAAGCTTCAGCCCCTTGCCACTTTTACTTTCAAAATTATACCCATTCGCAAAAAAACTTAAATCTACCTACTCAAATTTCTCTCTTTTAAAACTCCAAGAATTCGGATCTATTAAACACTACACGTAACGTCACAAAAGAAATCTTAAGCAATGAATATATTTCGAGGCCGTGCACTCGACGAATAGTATTATTTTTATTTATAACCTCTCGATTATAAATATAAATGAGTCCCGCAGTATAAAGCTATCACCTCGATTTTTCTTGCTTGTTGGCCTTACGCGACGCAACGTCGGGCAACGGCCAAAATAAAGGCCCGTTTATGTAAATTTATGTCACGTTCTATTTTCGAATTCGGTCGGTGTCACGTGAACTTGCGTAGAGGGCGTGCGCGTGCGCCGATTCCGTCCGAACATGAGGAAAAAGCGTAAAAGCTTTGATGAGCAAGAATAATGACTGATGGCTTGTATTAGTCACCTAACGCTGGGTTTGGCAGCGGGCGAGACGATCCGTCGCTACTGGTAATAATTTGTAACGAATCAAATATAGTAGTTCAGTACAATTAGATCAAAATTTGGCAAAATTAAAGCAAGAGGTTTATCTATCAGGATATGTAGGTTATAGAGAAAAAATAAATTTTACCCACTCTCCCCCCCCCCCCCCCTCCGGGGGGAGCGTCACCCCCCCGCGCCCCCGAATATGTCCCGGATCGCGGTATTTTCCATTATAAAAGAAAACCGTACACGATACATAAAAAGTGTGTAGGAACGAAATAATCCTTGATAAATTTACTATAAACCTTTCATACATTTAAAAGCGATATCACTTATAGTTCCAGCGCAATATGATACCAAATACTAACTTTTTTTATAATTAATCTATTTTTTCGGCTAAAAGGTTAGTTTTCTCAAATACTTCACATTTTACCGCCAAGATATGTATGACAGAAGTAAAGAATAGAATATTTTCTTTATAAAAAGGTATAATTAATTTCTAAAATCTTTCATTTACCATTGCTATGCTATTTTTTTAATTTAGTTCATTTGGCCATTCAGCGAAATATAAATGTTCATACTGGTTAAATGGTGTTACTTTAAATACCATTAGATTCTCATATGTTTTCCTATAAGCTATAGGTATGGACCTATTTTCTGTATTTTAAAAAAAAATTTAGGCCCTGCTGGGCTTTTAGGAGATAGGGGCGGGGAAATGGTCAATTTTCACCTATTTTCTTAAATAACTTCAAAACGGATTAATTTAAAATAATTAAAAATATATATTTGAGATTTTCATAATGTACCCTTTCATTTGATATGTCACATGATATAGTTTCTACATTTTTTTTTCTAATTTACCCCCCCCCCCCATCCCCCCAAACTGGCCCCCGTGTTTAAAATTAATTAATTTACTTTACACGTCCGTGTTTGGGTCATCAATTTACATAGGTGAACTAAATTTGAATTCAATCGGTCTAGTAGTTTCGGATCAAATTGGCTATGACAGACGGACGGTTTAGGTATATTTATACCTTAGGCTGCAATTTATTCTTAAAGTACTAATAATTCTCAAGAAAACTTAACCATTATAGTTTTCCTTGCAAGTTTGATATACTTACTATCGTCCTGATTTTTTTTTAATTTTTTCTACCCACCGGTTTAGATTTTAGAGGGGGGGACGCCCGATTTTAATGAAAATTTGCGCTTTAAAGTTTAATATTTTGCAAATGAATCACTGAATGGAAAAATTGTTTTAGCAACCCCCTAATGATTTTAAAAAACCTATCCAACGATACCCCACAATACAAGCTTGGATGAGAAAAAAAAAAACACCCCCACTTTACGTCTATGGGAGGTACTAAAAAAAATTTTTTTTTTTAATTTTTTATTACACTGTTTTGTCGGCATAGTTTACATATATATTCGTGCAAAATTACAGCTTTCTAGCATTGATAGTCTCTGAGCAAAGCCGAGAACGGACAGACAGACAGACAGACAGACATGGCGCAACTATGAAGGTTCCGCTTTTGCCATTTTGGCTACGGAACCCTAAAAAATGTGTAATATTTTATTATAATCTTACTTACGGACTAAATAGTTTTTTTTTTGGTACTTTTTCCTAAGTTAATGTCGCAGTAGCTGATTATGGTGAATTTTCAAAATAGCATAGCAGCGTCAAATGAATGAGTTTAGAAATGAATTATACCTTTTTATAAAGAAGATATCCTGTTCTTTACTTTAGTCATACATATCTTGGCGGTAAAGTGTGAAATAATTGAAAAAACTAAACAATTAACAAAAAAAACTGGATAAATTATTAAAAATGTTCGTATTTGGTGCCACATTGCGCTGAAACTGTAAGTGGTATCGCTTTTGTATGTATGAAAGGTTTATAGTAAATTTATCTAGGATTATTTCGTTCCTACACACTTTTTATGTATCGTGTACGGTTTTCTTTTATAATGGAAAATACCGCGATCCGGGACATATTCGTGGGCGCGGGGGGGTGACGCTCCCCCCGGAGGGGGGGGGAGAGTGGGTAAAATTTATTTTTTCTCCATAACCTACATATCCTGATAGATAAACCTCTTGCTTTAATTTTGCCAATTTTTCCATACATTGCAATCTAATTTTCTTCAACTATAGGGCGTGTCGGAACAGAACTACTATACAAACGGCCTGTCACTTTGTATGTTAGATATTTCCATTGACAACTATTACGTTGTAAAATCACGAATACATCTGTGACACATCAAGATGTGAACAAGAAATTAACCAATAATTCGAGTAAGTAACAAAATATCCCAATTGGTATAACATTTCAAATAGTTTAAGAATAGTTTTTAAAGTAATTAAAAAGGAATGAAGCACGGAACAACTCCATTAGCCGTGTAACAAGTTAGCGAAGTGAACAAACAAAAAGATCGGGAGGAGGTCGAAGGCAGTCCCGCTGCGAACTATAGCTATCTACCACCTGTTGAGAGGAGGCAAAGCTGAGGGATTACTAATGTATGGCCAAAAAACTTTTCCCAAAGTATCACATCCCAAAAAATTTTACCCAAATTATCATTTGGCAAAAAATCATTTAGCAAAAAAACTTATCGCAAATTTACAGTTAGTAAATTTTTATTTGGCAAATTATTGTTTCGCAAATAATTACTTAGTCATGTTTCATATTGCCAAGTAACATTTGGTAAAATGTATCGTTTGGCATAATGTACTCTTCCCAAAATATTGCATGACATAATAACCTACTTTTCTGGGAACAGTTTGTTTCTGTGGAGGGGCGCAGTTCTAACCTAACCTAACCCACTTTTTGATAGCAGTTCGTTTTTGCGGGGGACGCAGTTTTAACCTATAATTTAACCTACTTTTCTGGTAGCAGTCCGTTTTCTGTGGAGGACGCAGTCTAACCTCATCTACTTTTCTGATAGCAGTTCGTTTCTGTGGAAGACGCAGTTCTAATATAAGCTACTTTCCTGGTAGCAGTTGGTTTTTGTGGTTGGTTTGTGCGAAATGTCATTCTGAACAAAAAATTTTTTGGAATACAATATTTGCCAATATAAAACGTTAGCTTAATAAACGTTTGTCGTAATAAAATTTGACAAACTAAAATTATGCCAAATGATAATTTGACCAAATGAATAAAATGCGAAATGTAAATATGCCAAAGATTCGTTTGGGAAATGAAACTATTGCGATAAGTTTTTTGGGAAGTGAAATTTGGCGAAAAATAATTTGGCGAAACGGCAGTACACCAAAGCTGAGACGTGATCGCTAAGGGTGAGCTTCCATCGAAGCGGAGATGTGGACAATTAAACAATCGCATTAGTTAAAATCCACATCTAACTCCGCTCTCCTTGTAATGTGGTTGGTCGATCCTTTATGTTCGCTCCTCCCTAAGGCGTTCTCAAGCGATGCTTCAGTTCTACTTATACATTAACTAGCTTCTGCCCGCGGCTCCGCCTGCGTGGTATTCGGTTATCGCGCGCTGTTCCCTCGGGAACTGTGCATTTTTCCGGGATAAAAAGTAGCCTATGTCACTCTTGGGCCCATAAACTATCTCTATGCCAAAAATCACGTCGATCCGTCGCTCCGTTACGGCGTGAAAAACGGACAAACATACAAACACACTTTCCAATTTATAATATTAGTATGGATGAACGAAAGAATTAACTCCCTTATAAGAGAACATAGCAAAATCATTGGTAAAAGTCTTCAACGCAGACTGGAGTCTTGAGCAGGACGATTCAGATATTTAATATGACCAGTTTGTGCTTAGACACTGAATTACCAACTCATGAAAAATATTACTGGATTGACTAGAATAGAAAACATTTGACATCGGCAGTTGAGCTTTTATTGCAAAAAACAAAAAAACGTCGTTACCGCGTTGCTCGTTTTGCATATTAATGATAATGGTAAATAAATACGTATCTGCAAATCGATATTCAACAAACAAAGTGATAACAATGATGCTATCAAGAAAATTCCGCAAACAAACTATACTTTAAGTTCTTTTTTTTTAATGAGATTATCTTTTTTATACTAACAAGATGGAGATCAAAGATAACCTTTTTAAAACCCGCCGTTTCTACACTCCAATAACTCCCAGACTGAAGTATAAACATCGCCAGTTCGCTCGGAACATGCATATGAGAGGAAAGAAATAAAAAGCGGCTGCCATAGGACCGCCCACTACAAAGGCTGATGACACGAGCCGCCCTATGTTGGGCGGCGTGCTGTGGAGGCGGGTAGAATGTTCCTTTTGCCGTCGGACGAGTGTAGACATCGATTTTTTTTTTTGCGTCTTTGTATGACTATCTTGTTAAAGTCTTTAGGAGATGCGATCTTTAGAATTTGATGCCCATAAGGGTCTATATTATCTAAGCCATAAGGTCACACCGAACCACAACTACCTAAATAAAAATCAATAGTGTTTTTCAAATATAACTATCGGAGCTTTTTGTCGTTAGTCTCAATTCAACTATAGATTCATTCCTACAGTGTTTGAATTTTTTTTATTTTTATCACGTCTCTATTATGTCTCGCGAATGACACTGAACGCTTGTGAATTTTACAATTGAACCAATGACTGTAAAGTTATTGATATGAATATAGAGTTTATATCAAAGAACTGAGCAGTCTGTCAAAGTAAACGGAAGTTAAGATAGCACGGCGTATCTTATACTCAGGTTTCTGTGTAATAGTCGAAACGAAGTCTACGATGAATCGGAATACCTCTATACACCAGTAAAACTGCTTGCAAATTACGTCTTTATTGTTAGCTTTCAATGAAGTTGTTGATACTATTTATGTAGACGACTCAATACCGACAACCGGTCGCGTCGTGTGGCCCGGGAGTAAAAAAGTCACATTACAATACTTTGAACCTGCCGTCGCCCAGTCGCCCACACGCACCGGCATACTCCGTTGCCAGACGAACAAGAAACAAGTTCGTTCTTTGTCTCATTACTTCGAACTTTTCAATTAAAACTATTAAAAAATCGAACAGAAATCAGCGGGTCAGTTAGCTGCTAAAGTGGCGTCGTAAAGGCAACGAGCGCGAAACGTTACAACGTAACATACGGCCGGCATAAAAATGGCACCGAAAAAAAGATAAACGACGAGTGGATTTATCTACGACGACAAATCACTGAAAGATCTCGGGGTCGGTCCGTAAATTGACTCCGATATTTTTTCGGCGAAGCGCTCGGCACTCCACATAATCCACTCGATGCGGCCCACTGTATTACAACAATTGCCCTGTAATTTTCCTCGACGGGAGCGGAGGATTTTTATTCTTTGTTCCCGGAGAGATGACGACGCGAGATCTTAATCTCCCGGCTAATTGCCGAGTGCCGTACAAAGCACCAAGTCGAGCTTGGTTAACGAGCTGTTAAGTTGATCTATTATGTGCCGTCCCCGGTGAATTTAATCTAATTCACGACCTTATCGTTTGCGGTATCGCCGATGAATCGTTTAAACAGTAGCCAACGTTCGTTTACAAATAAAAAAAAAGAATACTCACGTCCAGTTATCAGCTCGGGCGCAACCAATCCGTTTAGATCTGGTTCTTCGCCGTACCAGAAGATCCAGAGTTCCTTGGCGGCTCGGAGGGATAGCGGGGGCGGCGGCGGCGCGGGCACACTCATCTCGTAGATGTCCTGGGGCTGGGGCGCCGGCACGCGCCGCCACACGCACAGGATGTCGCCGGCGAGGCAGCGCGCGTAGCTGCTGATCACCGGGTCGGCCAGCGGCGCGGCGCCCTCCTCGCCCTCGCCGCCGCCGCCGCCGCCGCCGCCCACCGTCTCTCCCCAAACTAGCTTACGCCATTTTATGCCATACAGCTCCGTCTGGAAATAAGAGATAAATATGATCATTTTTTGAACAATTACGGGAGGCGAGCTGTCGGTAGGCCTCCAACAAGATGGAGCGACGACCTGGTTAAGATAACAGGATCGCGATGGATGCGAAAAGGAGAGCCTTGGGCCTATGTCCAGCAGTGGACGTCTTTCGGCTGACATGATAATAATGATGATGATGATGAACAATTTTCTCGATGAATAACTTAAAAATCGAATGCTTGTCAAAGTTAATTGCTCAACCGTGTTTCACTTGTTTTTGTGTATAAACTTTTTTACTACAAAGCGTCTGAAGCAATTGAATTTCATTAGATGGCTCCGACAAGACCAAAACCAAAATTAATTCAAAACAAACAATGCAAGTACAACTCGGAAGTTTATGCAGAAATTGCAGACAGACCTCGAAATTCCAAAAGTGAGATTGGCAAACGTCCAAAGGAAGGTGCAACGGCGTAGGGCGCTGAATATTCTAGCCGGAAGCGACCGCAAGAGCGCTCTGTATTGTTGTACGAAGAAAATTATACTTGCACTAACGATATCTTCCCGCGGAACTGCTCTGTTAGAGCACAATGGCAGGCGCCCGCGCCAACTTTTAAGTATTCATCTCGTGCCGAGATTGCAGTGATAGTTGAACATAAGCTTTTAACTACCGAAGCCGCGGCCGTTGCGAATCTGCATGCAATTTATCAACATTGTCGAACTAACTGTATTTATTACCGTTTACGATATGACGTGTGAATGCGAATCCGATGGCGCTAAGCGGGCCGTCACAAGCGACTTAAAGTTTAACGACCACAATTAGGATATTCACGCGTTTATGGGCCCAATAAAGGAGAATAAGCTACGCCGGTGAGTCTACAGAGCCGGGACCGCCGGCAGGTGCTTAGGTGACCTTGGGTATGCAAATGTCCGGTTAGAAGCCTAACGCCCCTCGTCTGGCCGAACCGAAGTTGATTTAATAAACAACCTGTCCTTACTTGCACACTAAGCATGACCGTAAACATTTACGCAGAAACGAACGGTTGTAAATGTGGCGATTCCGTAATTTTTATCATTTCACTTTCGTATTCGGCCAATATTCGATTGGCGAGAATACGCATATGTCACATCAATCATAACGTTTTTGATTGGTTCAGAAAACAAGTTTAAGTGTAGGTATATTAATAAGTCCAACAATAGGATAGTTAGCACGAGCAGAAAGTCTATTCAGGTTACGATTCTTACATTACAATTTTAAGTAAGTGGACAAAAACATGTTTATGGCAAACCGGCACACAAAAATCGGTGAAAACATTACCGACACTCACGCGACTAAAACCAAGCTAAATTAAGCACTCGCATAACATCCGCATTAATTTTGGGCAACTATTCCAAAGGTCGTCGCACTCGTTTCCGCGCCACCATCTGCGGGTCACACCTGGCAGGCGTAGGGTCGCCGGCGGCAAAGGGAGGAACGAGTTTATTAGTAACTATAGGGGGTAAAGGAAGCGTAGGAAGTCTCCAGTATCGCCGACGTACGCAATTAACACAAGGAATTCACATTCCTGCCTCCTATAGCCAAAGCAAAAAAATAAAACCTTACCTCCCTCCCAACGTGCACTTTTATGCGCATATTCTGAACGCTAATTTTACTCTTAGTAACTCATCCTTGCATCGGTTTCCTCATTACTGAGGGTCGTAGTTACTTGGGAACAATTCATCTCTGATGATGCACTGCCACTTCATTGTATCTGTTCCGTAGTTATACCTCGTCAATGATTAAACGACATTAAAACAGTAAGACCTAGTTCCAGAAACATGGAGATTGGAAAAATTATAAAAAAAAAAACCGTAAAGCGGATCGTACGACCTAGGATAATTATGCCGGTAGTTTTAAGACTCACCAATTAGCAGCCATGATTTTTTAATTCCGATGGGTAAAACATCTTGTCAAACCTGCTGACAATTCTGAGAAATTACAAGCATTACTCTAACCTATTCAAAACGGGATGAACGACATTGACAGTTCAGCAAACGATACTATCTGTTAATGCACTATAATCTATAATATCGTCGTGTAGACTTCAGCACACAAAAAGATAAAACAAATCCCAAGTCATCGGCCCTTCCAACATTCCGCACCCATTCTCGTGCTAAAAAAAGATCTATAACTTTAAGACGTACGCACCGTAAGTAGTTATAGTATAGTAGCATGTGAAAGAATGCGCCAAGTCTGGTTTCGTGAACGTTGACGGGCCCCGCTTTCTATCGCGTCCGATGCGCCCGCGCACCGCTTCACTTTCTATTGTGTGACGTGACGTTACAGACAACTTGTTATTAGTGCAGTGATGTTGTTATTTGATTATCTTATAAACAATCCCCTGAAGGCAAAATGCTGATGTAACAGTGATTGATAGTTTAATAGGCAAAAGCTTAATTTATTGTTGTTAAACGATAACAAGAATTTCAACTAGGTTTTGACCTGAACTAAAATGTCACATGCTAAGCTACTGTATTGTAGCCTCAAAGATGGTCAATACGATTCAGTTTAATTTAAAATATGTTCAAAATCATGTACATAATTTCCTCTCCGAGTAACTTTAAATGTATAAGAAGCGAGATTGAATAACTTTCTCACAATAATACTCTGAGCATGCAAGTCAAATAGAGATCATGTTATACTTTCAGAGGCTGCATAAAAAGCTGCAGCTTCAATAGCGGCGGTTATTACGCAAAAATATGCTCCGACAAAGAGCGAAGGCGCAGTTTGTCCGGAGAATTCGCGGTCCATTTAAATTTTAAATGTGGAACGGTGGACACGCCGGGAGAAGTTTCCGAGAGTCCCGTGGAGTTACGTCACTTGGTGCCTTTAGAAAGTAGCAATAAACGAGCTCCAGAGTTTCCGCGTACACAATGCCAGTTCAAGGTTTACCAACAACGAAGTGTTTCCCTCTGTTAGCGATAAAAATAAGAGCCGCTCGTAATTATGAAGCACGTAAACGATACCGGGAACGTTTTTATTTATAACACCCAATTAAAGTTAACGTGGTAATTTGAAGCGCACGCGCGATTGCGTTTATGTCTTTTGTACAGCGGCCGAACGGTGAAAAACGAACGGCGGTTTCGACGATAAAACAGAAAAATTATAAGTTTACGCACTTCACGTTTTCCATAGAACTGCCAAAGAAACGCTCTAAAAATCCTTATAACGACCGCGCTAATGAATGTAAATCGAAACAAAAAATTATACAGAATTACAGTTGGTTCTACTATAATATAAACAATAACCCCGTAAAGATCGTAATAGTCGAGAACGGAAAAACTGCACGTCCAAAAAAGTCGAGCACCGCTAGGCGAGGGAGCGGGACGGGTGTATCGCGTGGGAAGAGGCGCGCGTGTCGCGAAAGTGAGAGGAGGCGAGTGCGAGCTGGCAACGGCGCTGTTACGTTACTAGCGGGGTAAACAATCGAGGTTGACGACGGAGGCGCGCGCGCCGCCCCGGACGTGCACTCGCTGCACTTGGCTACTGCATTTGGCTTCTGTGACGTCGCCGCACAGTTCAGGGGTGAGTTCGCGAGAACTCCGGAACCAATCGGCCGATTAGTAAAATTCTTTCGCCAAGTGTGTCACGATGACTAAAACAATTTAAAAAGTACCGATTCATTCGGAAATTTCCCAGTGTTGGAAATTTTACAGGCAGCGTCAAGAACGCGCGTTGTTTTTAGCCTTTCTTTATGATAGGACACGTCGCATACGTGCCAGCGGTTAGAACCTCTGTCACTTCCGTGAACGTCATCATTATTATGGGCAGCGTGTTTTACTAACACAACATAAAGGTAGGCCGTACTACTGTTGCTATGAGTGCTCGGTAAACAACGTTAGGAGATAAGGTAAGCCGTGATACTCTTGCACAATGCAGACCGGTATTCTGTATTAAATTAAGTGGTTATAATTTATTACTGATTAGTGTAGAAACATTGACAGCACATACTTAGTGTTAGTTATATTGTAGTAAATAATTTCAAGTTATGGCGTCAACCAACATACGGCTATATATTGTAAACAAAAAGGCGCACACTGACAAAATTTCAACGATCTTTGCAATTACAACTGGCAACCCTTAACCTTCCCAAAACGAACGACGAATATGTCAGGTAATAAAAGTCAAATATTCGTCAAATCGAATTTCGTGTCGTTCTGTCCCTTTCACTCTTATGTTTAAGCGGGACGACAAGATACGAAGTTCGAATTTTGCACTTCGTATACTGGCTCTGAGGACCTACTCCGAAGTTCAAAAATCTATCTTCGTATTGTTACGTTCGTGGGGTGGGTTCGTGATTGAAAAGCACTTTTAACACCGATGAATAAGAGTAGGATTTATTTTCACACTGTTACTTAACTTTACAAAACACTTAAAAACAGTTCACAGTAATTTCGCACTCAAAAACTCACTTACAAGTCGCTTTGATTCTCTTCGATGTTTATCGCTCGGTATCGCATTCGAAAACTGTCTCCGCCGCAACCTCGCCCGGCTTATATACCCCCGGTGAATCGGTCCACAAAGTTCGAGAACAGTCCAGCTAGGACGTCATACCTACATCTCGAATGTTCCTGAAACGAGTAGAGTGTCTGTCTCTTTCATGTGCTATCTCTCTCACACAGTTACTAGAATGTTCCGGAAACAGGATCATCAGTCTGTTTCTCTCACACATATAGGCTATCCTTGTCACACACCTTCTCGAATGTTCTCAGTATAGCTGTCTCTTTCTAATCGTGCTATCTCTTTCACTCCTATTGAAAATTTCGCCATATACTGAAATGTAGTTCAAAGGCCCATAAGGGGTCCTGAAAACGCCTGAAAACGGGTTTTCAGGTTATGGCGTCATCGGATAGAGGGTGGCCTGAAACGGACTGAAAACATGTTTCAGGCGCCTGAAAACGACGGTAACTTGGGTGAAATTTTGATAAACTAATATGTGATAGAGCGTCCTCTGAAACGGCCTGAAACAGTATTCCAGCCTGCTGAAAACGCCTCCAATGGGTCGAAAAGCACGATTAAAGTTTCCACCTAACCCACCGCCGTAACACTGCCCCCTCCTAAGACATGCTCGTCCCGAGCATCATTAGATCCATGGTATTTGGCCAATCGATCAACATGAACAATCTTACAGGGGCTACGCGCGTTACGCTGTATTCGGTATGTGACATCGTTGATCCTAGTGACTACTTTGTACGGCCCTTCCCAACTCGGTGATAATTTCGGGGACTTCCCTTTTTTTCGCATAGGGTTATGTAGCCACACCAACGATCCTTCCTCAAATCTCGTCTGGTTAGACTTCCGGTCATATCTGGTCTTCATCTTTTCGCTGGCCTGCAGTCCGTGTTCACGAACATGATTGTGAACACCATCAATCCGGTTTCGCAGTTCACTTGCATATTCTGAAATCGTCTTTGGTGCATCTGGAGGTCGTCCTGTCAGTAGATCCGCAGGTAACCGCAGTTCTCTTCCAAAATTAGCACACGCAGGTGTCACGGCCGTACTTTCGTGAACTGCGGTCCGATACGACATTAAAAAGAGTGGAATATGCCTGTCCCAATCTTTTTGATGGCTGTCAACTACTTTGGCCAAATGTCGTTCCAGAGTCTGATTGAACCTCTCGACCATCCCGTCTGACTGTGGATGATAGGACGTAGTCCGAGTTTTATGAATTCCCATGACTCGGCAAGTCTCCTGAAACACCAGAGATTCAAAGTTTCTTCCCTGATCGCTGTGGATCTCAAGAGGTACTCCATACCGACAAAATACTTCAGCCACTACCGTTTCCGCTACTGTGACTGCCTCTTGATTTGGAATGGCAAACACTTCAGGCCATTTGGTGAAATAGTCCATGACCACAAGGATGTACTTGTTTCCGCGGTCAGAGATCGGGAACGGCCCTGCGACGTCCAAAGCAATTCTTTCCCAAGGTGCCCCCACATTATAAACTTTAAGCGCACCTCTACTGCGTGTATGTGGCCCCTTGACCGACGAGCAGCTAGTACACTTCCTACACCAGTCTTCCACATCTTCCCGACAGTGTATCCAGTAAAATCGTTGTCGAATCTTCATCAGAGTCCTTTTTACTCCTAGATGCCCGCCGGAAATGCCATCATGAAAGGATCTTAAAACATCGCTAACTCTCTTCCTTGGTACGACCACTTGAAGGTGAGCATCCTTTCCGTTCGCTGACTCCCATTTCCTACACAGTACGCCATTGTGCATAATCAGACTTTCCCATTGCGCCCAGTAGCTCTTGGTCACTGTACTCATCGGAGCTACTTCACACCACTTTGGTTTGGGCATTCCACCGTTAATCCAGTCGTAAATGGGTTTTATGTCACGATCTTCCTGTTGAGCTTCTTGCATGACAGCGTCACTCCATTCCTCGCTAACAGTGTCGGTCCTCAACATCTTCACGCAGTCCTTATCCTCTTGTCTTAAACAGTGTTTGCAGTCATCCGGACAAGGCCTTCGGGAGAGGGCATCTGCATTTCCATGTGACTTTCCACTTCGATGCTCGATGGAAAGGTCATATTCCTGCAGTTGAGAACTGATCACAGTTCGAGAAGCTCCGGTGTCGATAGTAAGGTGACATGGCACTCCGCCAATTTCTCCTTTGACAGCCAGACTGTTCCCGTTGTTCGCCTGGGAGATCATAACTGGGACATTTTGACCACCAGCCAGCATTCGTCCCATTGTCCTGGCTTTTACTCGTTTCCCCTGCTGCTGCCGTTCTGGATTACCAGAGCTTGCTGGCCTGTCCATTTGGTCCGAGTCTCGTCGCCTCCAATGTCTTTTCGGGCAGCCAAATTGCATGTGTCCTCGTTCTCCGCAGTTGTAACATCGAGGTCCCGTTTCTCGAGGTGGAGCAATCGGCTCCCTGGCAGTGACTTCGCGTACCCTGAAGGATCTTGTTGGGTCTTGGCGTACAGCTTCCACCTCGAGAGCATGGGCAAGCGCATCCTTCAAACTCCCATGGTGACCCAGTCGTACAGCAGCCCTCACTTCAAAGTCTCGAATCCCATCTATGAATGTCTGCACTAGCATTCCATCCGTAAAAGAGGATGAATCTCGGTATGCTTTTTGGACCAGTTTCTCTATTTCTAGGGCCCACTTTTGTAATGACTCATTACGACCCTGGGTCCTATCCTTCAGTTGAGCTCTGTAGACGTGCTCTAGATGACTGTCACCGAAGCGTGCTTCTAAAGCTTCAAGGAGACGGTCATATGTCTTATCCTTTCCCAACGTTTCCAAGATACTGAGAGCTTCATCCCGTAGCGCCAAACTCAGTGCCGTTTTTGCATAATCCTTGCTCCAGCCATTTGTTTCCGCAACCAACTCGAATTGGTGCTTGTATGCGGCCCATGAAGAGGTACCATCAAATGGTGGTAACTTTAACTTTTCACCTCCTGTGGCTGGTGCACCCGATAAACTGGTGGTGCCGTTGGCCACTTTAATTTCCAACTTCTGGAGGCGATTCTCGTGGCCTTCTACCTTTTCGTTGACACCGTTGAGGCACTGTTCGTGATTTTCGACTTTAATGTCAACTGCCACAATTTTATCCTGGATCTCAGCCATCTCCTTTTTCCATTCTGCGGTTGCGTCGTGTACCTCACGGAGGAGTTTGAACTGGTTCTTTTGTTCCTCCTGTAGAATCCTAGCATGTTCCTCCTGCCTTCTAGCTTGTTCTTTCAGGAGGACCAGAATCGCGTTGACGTCTATTTTCGGCTTTGGGGATACTGCCGCCGCTGTATCTGACGCTGCGGCGGTGTCTGTAGGGTCCCCAGCTGCGGCGCGGCTTCGGGTCTGCATCCTCTCCTTCTCTTCTTCTCGCGGAGTAAGCGGCATTTTCAATCCCACTTCTGACACCAAATGTTACGTTCGTGGGGTGGGTTCGTGATTGAAAAGCACTTTTAACACCGATGAATAAGAGTAGGATTTATTTTCACACTGTTACTTAACTTTACAAAACACTTAAAAACAGTTCACAGTAATTTCGCACTCAAAAACTCACTTACAAGTCGCTTTGATTCTCTTCGATGTTTATCGCTCGGTATCGCATTCGAAAACTGTCTCCGCCGCAACCTCGCCCGGCTTATATACCCCCGGTGAATCGGTCCACAAAGTTCGAGAACAGTCCAGCTAGGACGTCATACCTACATCTCGAATGTTCCTGAAACGAGTAGAGTGTCTGTCTCTTTCATGTGCTATCTCTCTCACACAGTTACTAGAATGTTCCGGAAACAGGATCATCAGTCTGTTTCTCTCACACATATAGGCTATCCTTGTCACACACCTTCTCGAATGTTCTCAGTATAGCTGTCTCTTTCTAATCGTGCTATCTCTTTCACTCCTATTGAAAATTTCGCCATATACTGAAATGTAGTTCAAAGGCCCATAAGGGGTCCTGAAAACGCCTGAAAACGGGTTTTCAGGTTATGGCGTCATCGGATAGAGGGTGGCCTGAAACGGACTGAAAACATGTTTCAGGCGCCTGAAAACGACGGTAACTTGGGTGAAATTTTGATAAACTAATATGTGATAGAGCGTCCTCTGAAACGGCCTGAAACAGTATTCCAGCCTGCTGAAAACGCCTCCAATGGGTCGAAAAGCACGATTAAAGTTTCCACCTAACCCACCGCCGTAACAGTATCGTACCGTCCGTCTCGCTCTCGTATTAAATAGTATAAGTGTCAGAGGGAACGAACAACACGAACTTCGAATTTCGAGGTAGCCCTGCTGTGCTGATCTCCGCGCAATAATTATGTCTTATAACAAGCTTTACTATTCAGTTATTTTAGGCGTTGAAAATTACATGCAGTACAAATTATACATTTCAGATGTGAAGGTCAACTTATAAAATACTACCTATAAAAGCCGCTGTCAGTAACATCGTCCACATCCCGTGAGAGCTCTGTGCGATTAAAAATGGCCTAAAGTGTGAGTCAGACGGAGGGGTCCGTATAAATTTTCAAATAATTCAAAATACATACAGCCCTGTGACAGACAGACAGGCAGACGGGCAGAAAAGTGACACTAGCGACATTAAAATAGTTTCATTTGTCATCCTTCAGGTACTGGATCCTAAAAACCATCGTTTTAATACGTGTTAATGGAGTAGACACCGTAAATCAGGAAGTAAACTTAACATCTGCAGCAACTTCATATAAAAGTAATTCGCCGTTTAAATCACCATAAACAGCCGGCATTGCCACCCCATTACACATATAAAGCACAATTTAGTTGCGCGGATGTTAACCGCGTAAGAACTGTAGTGGGCGACCTCCAAAAAGACGTGGAGCTTGAATTATCTCTCTCTTGTTGGTACGGAGTGTGAGAGGGCTAGGATGATAATAAAGCAACTGTTCGGACGCTTACATGCGGTATGGCGATGATAAAGTGATTACCTCCCCGACCTCCGGCAGGCAGATTGTACCGCATTGCTAGATTAGAGGAATTTAATGGTTCGAACACCCGAACTCGTAGCTAGAAAGCATCTGGCTTAATCGACACAAAAATAGACAGTATTCAGATTTGTAAAGAGCAACACTGCAGTTTCTCATTTGTGTAATAGTGTCGATGAAATGAAAATGCTTTGCCTTGAAAACTCGAACAAAATGGAATATCTATTTTTATTTCTCCGAAGAAAAATAGCATATATATCATATACTATGGAAAAACTCGAACTTCGTAGGTATGTTGCCGTCCCGCTGAGACTTACGACATTTAATAGGTACGCGAGTGAAAGGGACGGTGCGATACGAACTTCGATTTTCGAGTTTCGTAGTAGCCCCTCTGATTCTCATCCGACTATCACGACCAACTCTGTTACAATTGAAGGAACTTAGAGAGTTTAAAATCTAGATTAAACGAATTATTCGCAGACAAAAGCCGCGAGGAACAGCTAGTTGACTAATAAAAAACAATCGTCAGATGCTTTTAGCGACACCTCGTCACCAAATGCAACTCTCCATTTAGCCATGCCTTAGCCTTCATTAACTCTGAACGAGGACGAATGCATGTAAGGAAAACGCCTCTGGAATATTACAGTGGCAAATAAAATTAGCACCAACTATAAAACAAACAAGTATCGCATATCAAGCTGAACGCTAAATCAGTCAAGTTTAAACGCCGTGCGAGGGCAAAACAACGCGTACGGCTGCATAGCATACTAAGTGTTGGACTATCAAGACGTTTTACTGGTTAAATGTAGATACACACTTTCTGTTACTTTACGCGTTTTTCAGATCTAAAGGAGATGAGAACGACAGAGACAGCCAGCCAAAATCAAAACTTCATTTAAAAGTATCTAGGCCGCAATGGGCCTTTTACGTGATTTTTTTAGACACTATCAGCGCTTTTGAAAATACCACCATTGCAAAGAAGATCGCGCCGCAAGAAACTTGGCAGGAGTCATAAAGAGTACGAGACGCAAGCATCCCTTTCATGACCAATTCAACGAAGTTTTCTTTTGCAGACTCCTACCCTACGAGTGTCAACAAATTTCCACCAAAAACTTGTCTTGATACGCGATTCAATATCTTCGTTCGACTATGCCCCGAATCAAGGCATGAACACTTAAATTAGTAGAACATAGGAGAATATTCTGTAGACAATCTGCTTTAATCATTCGTCCTCTTCTGACCGGTCTAAGTTGAAAGGGAGGTGACTATACTAAACGCACCAAGCAACAGATCATGCTAAGGCACACGCGGCGCGCAGGCACGCGCCAGCTCTCGCCGAGGCCGCGATTTACAAATAACAAACAAATCCGGTAGGCAAATAGGTAACGAGACAATAGGCGGCACGGATGAATGCGTTTACAACCGCGTGCCAAGTAACCGCACACTGTCACAAGGCGGTGACAAGGGATGAGCCTCCGTGATGTACGCGTGGAGCGGTAAAGCGTGTGGTTGGTGTGGACAACATCATTAAGAAATTATTCTTGAGTATCCTCAGAAACGCCAATTACACTCTTTGAAAAACGCTCTACAGTCAAGCTCAAAAGTACCTTAACCCCTGTACTGTTCGTCACTGTCGTCAATTGGTCAAGTGAAGTTTTTTGAATAATCACAACCAGTTTTTCGTCATCTCGATCACAACAATAAATATTTCCACTAAACGATAGAGAATATAATATTAAGGCTGTTCTTCTTACTGTCCTGTTCTTGCCTCTTTAGAACCAGGACTATCGAAAAAAATCTGGCTCCACCTCTTCAAAAGACTTTACTGAGCCAATTAAAATTTGAAACCGTCCCAGTGTTGTCGTTTATCGCGACAAAACGCAAAGTACTCAGGGGTTCAACTACATTTTAATACAAACGAGAACGGAACTAAGAAAATCCAGTACAGAACAACGCAGAATACCGCGGGAGGGATCGTTTAAAACAATACCTATATTTTTCATTACAATAGGAATTTAAGAACGCTCCGGACGGTGACATCATTCGGCAGCCAATTTCGGTGTTTCTACAAACAACTGACCTGTCAACAACAATTTGTCTCAAATTGCGGCTGGCCTATTGTTTGCCGCGTTTACGGCGTCATAATAATCAAATGGAATTACTTAACAGTCGCTCGGACCGCGAGGGACAATGAACCGAGTAAGCCTGGATTTGTATGGAAAAACACACGGCAGACGATTTATATTTGAAGGAGCTCGCTCCGGAATGGATAGTCACTGCACCTTTGCTGTCTACACTAGTGCGTGCTGTAGAATACGTGAATAATAGCTTATAAGGCTGAGTTTTCACCAGAAATGTGCGAGGATGCGTTGCGAAGAATGAAACGCATTCCTCGGGTGGAAACGTAGCCTAATTGAGAGGTCTGTCTGGTGCGAATGGTCCTCGAAGTTCGACACAATTTTAAGGGGCTGTATCACCATCCATTGATTAGCGTTAACTGACGGTTAAATGTGATGCCGTCTCCGTCTATTCGAACAAAACAAATAGAGGCGGCATCACATTTAACCGTCAGTTAGATAGATAAAACGTTTATTTGTTAACACTAATCAATGGATGGTGAAACAGCCCCTAAACGTCAATTATCAACAAGCGCGGCAAGAAGTAGGCGGTAAGAAGCTACAACTCGCCCGGCGCGCCCCGAGAGGCACCCATCAGCCATCACGCCTCAAACATAATCGCTTGCAGGGTTCACATCAAAACTTGATAACCTTAACTGAGTTAGGCTTTTCCGAGGGAACACACTTTTATTCCAGATAATTAACAAAACAATTAACCCAATTCAAAATTCCTAGATAAAACCCCAAATCCTGCTAAAGTGGATTCAGACATTTTAAAAGTTGGAATCTTTGTGGTGGGTTTCAAGGGTAAAGAGGGTGTGCAGGTAGACGAGTCTATACGCCCGTGCGTTTAAAGCTAACGGGACGAACGGACTGTCTGCGGGCAACGAACTCTGCGACCTTACCACTACAATTTTGAAGGATTGCCCCAGTTTCTACGCAAATGGAGCTCACGAGATTTAAACTTCACACCGAGACATTAACTTGGCAAAGTATCCTTGATGTTGTGTTGCATACAGAAAAAATACTATGTCCTTATTTTTAATGCTTAAAGCGCAATTTAACTCTAAAACCTCTTTATAATCTCAAGATGGAACTCCCTAAAGAAGACTTGCACAATACAATGTAGGCTGGCAGTACTCGTGCCTCAAAGCTTTCTTGTACACAAAGAATGAAAGGAGCCTGAACTGAGCCTATGCAGATAGAAGCAACTGGATGCGTCGACCTAAATTTCAATATTTACAAGAACACGGCGATACGATGACCTCGATATTTCTTGTCTCGATAGTTCTTATACTATGTTCAGTGATGCATTGACTAGTTGTCAATTCCAGTCTTACTTATTGACTTAAACTGTTCGTCACAAATTAAGTTGTCTAGTTCCAAAGTTGTTCAACTAGCAACAAGTTCTAACATCGAGAAACTAAGACATTTCTCACCACAAAATTGACGCCATAACGGGCCAGTACAAGTGCCCGATTCGGCAATCATTACTATAAAAAAAACACTAAAATAAAAGTGAGTGATGACGGCCAATTACGCCGCGAATGGTGCGTCGTGAGTCCATACCTCGGCAATGCGTTACAGAAATGCGTGGCATAACTCGCGCACCTTCTCACGGGTTGGCTCAAGTAGCAAGCAACCTCAGTCTCAATACTATGGTGACACGTAAGCACTTTGTGCGCTACATCGCAAGTGGACCGAGACAAGTAGCGGAGTAATCGCTGGCATATTCGGCTTTAATAACCAAGTAGGTGAATCTCACGTTTTATAGACGCCACTAAACGCATTTTAATTGTATGCAACAGGTCATCAAGTCGTTAAATTGGTGTCATATATCGCTGCCGGGCTGCAAACTGACACGCTCGGCGCGTGAATAACTTAATAGCGGCCAATATTTGCTGTTGCGACATATGCGGTGCTCGCAAATATCGGATGCCATGTTTGGCAATTTGGGATCTTTTAAGCCAGATTATGCAGATTCGAAGCTTCGCATCTCCATAAAAGGCATTTCCTGAGAGCTTAATCAATTGTAGTGGAGTATCTTCCAACCAAACAAGCTAAAACCATTGCGTGGTCTAATCTGCGGTTTTTTGGGGCAGTATCGGGTGAAAGCGTTTTAAGGCCGTTCCCTGAGCCAAATATGCAAAAGTAGCCCAAGAATGATCCTACTTTTCTACGAAACGTTGATATTTGTAGACGTGGGAAAAATATATATCATTCTTGATTATATTATCTTGTCAAAGACAGCTTTCGATACACGATTCATCACACTTCGCTCGATACAATTAATTCCCAAAGTAACCTCCAATGCGAATTTTTATTCCAACTTTACTTGTTTTTTTACTACGTGACACTATGAAACAAAAAATAGAGAAAAATCTATCATAACTTAAATAGTCCTTTGACAGCTTCCGAATTTCAATAATTTGAGGCAATATTTTTAAAATAAATAAAAATCGACAAATTCTATCGTAAAAAGATATTGACTTACGGCCTGCAATGTCTATCTCCGTCATTCTTTCGAAATGTGACAGTGACCGCTGAGCGCTCGTGCTAGACGGACATGTACTAAGTTTCCCCAAAAAAATACAAGATTTTATTTAATTTGCCTTGCAAATATATTATTGTAGTGTTACTTGTAAAAACTGTGTTGTGTGTCCTAATGATCTACCACCGTGTGCGTGTGTATTATGGGTAACAAACAATTGAACAAGAAGGAAAAATCTCGAAAGACAACTCATAAGATACTAAAAAACGATGGAACTAACGTAAGTAAAAAAAAATATTTAATAAACAGTGAAAATAGTATTTATTTCGTTATAAAATTACTGATTTGCAAATTTAATTTTCTCTGAACAAACCAGAACAAACATTACAATCATGAATATGCATATAGTTCAGAATTTCACGCGCCACAGGAAAGCATTGGTGGCGTAGTGGTTTCACCGATAGGATATATAGGAAGTAGGCGACCATATTCAGTCAAATGTGCCGAGAGTTCGAATCACAACTCGTAACTAAGCTTTTTGCTTTTTTATTTTTAGGTAAAAGAGAAAATTTGATATTTTTACAGCCGAACAAAATACAAAATCTTCGGACTCCATCGAGTGAGTATAATTAAATTACTTGACTTATGCTTTTTTATCCCTAGCTACGTAACACAATACAAAACAATTTAGGTATCTTTATTTACAGACTGCAAATGGTGCAAATTTTTGCAGGTGGTAGGACCTTGTGCAAGGTCCGCCCGGATTGCTACCACCATCTTGATCGCTAATCCTGCCGTGAAGCAGCAGTGCTTGCACTGTTGTGTTTCGGCGCGGAGAGTAAGACAGCCGGTGAAATTACTGGCACTTGAGATATTCCAACTTAGGCCTCTAGGTTGGCAACGCATCTGCAATACCCCTGGTGTTGCAGATGTTTATGGGCGGTGGTGATCTCTTACCACCAGGTGACCCTCTTGCTCGTTTGCCTTCCAGTCGAATAAAAAAAAATGGTAACGGAATATCCGATTTTATCAACCGCTGGCACCTGTAGCGAGTAAGTTCTAATCTCCAATAGACTTTATTTACCCTTATAAATTTTAAAATACCTACCTACCTAGGTCCCGCGTAAATTCGTGCGTTGCGATAAATACCTTACTACCCACAGCGGCGCGTACCTACGAAAAGAATGGTCGCGTAAACCTTAGTTTTTTTTATTCGACTGGAAGGCATACGAGCAAGAGGGTCTCTTGGTGGTAAGAGATCACCACCGCCCATAAACATCTGCAACATCAGGGGTATTGCAGATGCGTTGCCAACCTAGAGGCCTAAGTTGGAATACCTCAAGTGCCAGTAATTGCACCGGCTATCTTACTCTCCGCGCCGAAACACAACAGTGCAAGCACTGCTGCTTCACGGCAGGATTAGCGATCAAGATGGTGGTAGCAATCGGGGTGGACTTTGCACAAGGTCCTACCACCTGCAAGTTAGATATAGTGAGTTAAAAAACCGGTGAAAATTAAAAACTGGTTAATAACCACATCGACGGATACAAAACCGGTTAACCGGTTTTTTGCAAACTGTTTAAAATTAAAGTATTAGACGATAATTTTACTATTATTGGTTGTTATTGATGTTAACGGCGTATTTTGTGAGATTTAAATATACTCTCTACTAATAAGGGAAGGTGGGTTACAGTGGATCATGGGTAACAGTGGTCCAGTTTAATGAAGTTTTAACTCATTTATTTATTAAATTGTTTAATAGTCTTTTATCACAAGTAAAAACAAAGCTAACCCACTAATATAAAATCAAGATGTAAAAAAAAAAACAGTTGAAATTCAGTGTAATCAAGTGTAATCAGTGAAATCGTAAAATTATATGATAGAGTTTCATATCCAATATGCCATTGACTCTCACGAGATCACCAACTTTATTTTTGTTTTTTAACAGTCCTCCACTGTTGGCACACGCGTAGCTTTGCCTTTCGTTCGCCTTCTTGTCGTCGAATATATTTGACGATGTCTCCCCCCAAAAATGCAATTTCGATTCGTCGTAAAATAAAACTTTTGACCACTGCTCAGGCGTCCAATCTTTGTATTTTTGTATCTTTGTCTTATTATTCAGAGAATAATATTATCCTTTGTATTTAATACATAGCTAGAATAACATTGTTTTAACTTCGCGTACCAGATTTGCGTCTAGGGAATGCAAACCGGGTAACAAACCGGTTAAAAACCGGTTATTTATAACTTTCGGCAGTTATTAACCAAATTGGAAATAGTCCTTAAATATGTGTAAATTGCCTAAAATAGATACCCCAGAATAATCTTCAGACTAGAAAACGACGAATATAGCGTGGGAACTTTTTTTTTAAACAAGAATACACACTTGTATTTCTTCGTGTAGTGGACAACAAGAAGTTGGTTCATCTTTTTAATTAAATTTCGTCATCAATGTGCTGATAAAACATACGAGCCAAAATGAAAAATTACATTGCTGAAACTACAATACCGGTCAAAAGTTTAACTTCATTCTGTGACATTAGGTTTTCACATTAAATTATATTGATATTGAAATATAGCATATACTTTTAATTTATTCGTTTCATTGGGCCCATGACTACCCAGTAAGAAAATAAATTCGAGGAATTGTTCTATTGTAAATATAATATTTTCTGTATTTCCTATGAAATTTTATGAATTCCGCAATTATTTAAAATGGGTCCTCAAAGTTGATCTGAGTGTCGAAACTCGTGCTCTTAATGTAGGTCTGTCCAATGAAGGCTTCACGAGTTCACGACACGAAAAATTGCTGAAAAATGAAGGTTTCCTAAACTGCTGTCATAAGTGCTTTGAAACGAAAACGTGATCTTAATTCCAGTCGATTTCGTTTAGGTACGCCAAGTCACGTCAAAAAGCGAAGACAATTTTATTTACGCCCAGAGCAAACGCCGACAAACTCGAACTGCTAAAGAAATTCGCGAAGAACTCAACGCCACCATCAGTCTGTATCCGTTTTGATGGTGTTGGAAGTATGTTACGTAAACAGAATATGGGTAAAAGATTGTAATGGGCTCGAAAATACAGAGATTGAACGCCTGAGCAGTGGTCTAAAGTTTTATTTTACGACGAATCGAAATTGCAATTTTTCGGGGGAGACATCATCAAATATATTCGACGACAAGAAGGCCAACGAAAGGCAACACTATGCGTGATGCCAACAGTGGAGGTCTGGATAACTGATCAGTTATAGTCTGGAGATGTTTTGCGGGTGATAAGGTTGGTGATTTCGTGAGAGTCAATGGCATAATAGATATGAAACTCTATCATAACATTTTGCAACTTCACGCTTTTCCGTCCAAAAAACGAATTTTAACTGATATTTTTTTGTGATGTTTTATTAGTGGGTTAGGTTTGTTTTTACTTGTAATAAGAGACTATTAAATAATTTTATAAATAAATTAGTTAAAACTTCATTCAACCGGAATCACAGAAAATTTCATTTATTTAGAACTTAAATATGTACTTTTTTACTTACTAGGTGCCCGATGGGAACACACAAATACTCCCAAAATATTAAATTCCGAATTCGCTAATTCCGATTTTCACAATTCCTAAGACATATAATTCCGATTACTTAAAAACACGAATTTCATTTTTCCGAATTTCAAAATATCGATTTTTTTATATCCAATTTTTAAAACACCGAAAAATTAAAAACACGAAATGTTATTGGCCTGAAGTACAGTATTCTGATTAGCAAATTTCCGAAATGACATCGCCAATTCGGAAATATGATATTCGGCAAAATAAACTTCGTGGTTTTAATAATCGGAAACTTGAATTTCGAATCTTGAATAAATATCAATTTATTTAGGTAAATTGAACTGCATAGGACAGGTTAGGTTAGAATTGCGTCAAAGCGCGAAGCGCCTTAACTGCGCGGAATAGGAGCTCGGTGTAACACATTGCTGAAAATGAATAACAGTTATTACTTTTTTAGACCAATCTAACCTACCTAACCTATCCATAGCTTACGTTTAGAAGTCGGGATTTATTATTGATCGGTGTAATGTTACTCTGAATTTTGAAAATCGGTATTTTAGTAATCGGAATTCGTATTTTTGACATTTCGGATTATTATTGAGTCGAACTTCTTATTATTCGATGTATTAAAATTCGGAATTTTGCAAATCGTAATTTAAAAAATGACGATGTTTAAGTTTCGGATTTATAAAAAATCGGAATAGTCATAGTAGGACTTTTAAAACATTCGGAATTATAAAAATCGGTATTTTGAAGTTCGTGATTCCGACTTTCGGAATTTCTTAATTCTTCTTTTTCTGAAATTTTTTCGGTATTTATGTAGTGTACCCGTGCCCTATACACCGCAACACTACCTCTCGTTTCGATACTGAGACGATGACTAGTTTGGCAAGCGGGGGCGTAAGAGCAACAACTTCGAATCCACTCACGGGCATGCGTGTAATACACATAAAATTATACCAAATGATCCACTGTTACCCATGATCCATTGTAACCCACCTTCCCCTATTAATACAGAGTATATTTAAATACTTATTTAAATCTCACAAAATACGCCGTTAACACCAATAGCAACCAAGAATAGTAAAATTATCGTTTTGAAATAGTTTGCAGAAAAACTGCTAAAAACCGGTTAACCAGTTTCGAATCCCTCAATACGGTTATTAACTGATTTTTGGTTTTCACTGGTTTTTTCATTCTCTATTTGCGTCGTAAATTGATTTATCACAAAGTTCTTATAATCTATCGTGCAGGGCTTACTTCTGTTTCTCTCGTTAGTTTTTTGCCACCGGTGCTTTATACAATATGTCCATGACAAATTGTAAATGCTGACACATTTAATATATTTTCAGTTACAAATATCGTTCGATGTGGAAGAAGAGGTTCCTGACAAAACTGTTGATCGAAGAATTGTCGCAGTTATTAGTATTTTTTTTTACAAAATTACGATCTATTTGCAATCATGGACCCTTAGAATGCGGTATTCAAAAGATGCAGTTCGTTGGAGAAGTACCTAAAACGTGGGCTAACATCAAAATTTATGTTTCGGTGTAAAAACAATATTGTTTTTTTGAAATAAGAGTTTACTTCATTAAAATGAATATTTAATTTACACTATGCTCTATTTTATTACTTCAATTTGACTTTAACGCCATCTATGCGATCCAGCATGCTTTTTTCGGTCTAGTAATACGTTTTACAAATCAGTGTCCTGTTAGTTCAGTTGAGTCGCCACTTCTTACGTGGCGCTGTTGTATCGGCAATAATCGGCATTGTATCGAGGGGCGGGACGGCTGGCGCGGGGGAGGGGCTCGATTTTAGAATTCGTTTGGGTACGGGAACGGCCTTAAATGTATACCCTCGCTTGGCTTCGACAACTCAAGCGGTGCTAACGTGCTGTTGTTGAAAGGGATCGGCCAACAAGCGCCTCCAAAGTAGTCAATCGAGAAAGCGTGCTATAGTCCCTCAGAGGCCCTTGTTTTTTTCCAACGTAACGACGTTGCGCAAGCGTCGACGCGGATCAAACTCTGCGATTATATTTTACAAGTAAATTCGTTTATTGTAATTAATACCGGTTTTATTATTCATTACTTTCTAGTAATTAATACAGCTGCTGTGATTAGAAATGGGGTCAAACTTGCAAGCGCTTGGTTGTCATACAAAAGTTACGGCATAAAATAACCAATCAATCAATACAGTGGTTATACCATCGTGATGTTTTACGATCATTTTATGACTATGCTAATAAACAGTCGTGTACATATACCGATAGAAAATGACAGTGAAAATTGAGTACCTACGCAGTAAAATTTTGTGATCACTTAGTTTGGCTAAAATCTCTGAATTACGTATGTTTATTACAGTTTTTTTCTTCTCCAATTGATAGCAACATATCTATTATCACATTTATTTACATATTACACACGTATTATCATTTAAGATTAAATTAGATTTTTTTTAAACGAACAAGATTCCCGACTACACCAACTCACGCATACAATTACATCACATATATTTTTTTTATCTACTAAAACCCCTTTGTCATCACCTCACATCCGTGAAACCGGGTCGAAACCAAAAATAGCGATATGATAAAGGTCAAAAGTTTGCATGCTTACAGCGAGTGAATTATGAGCAAATCCATCCCTAATTCAAAGTATCCATGGAAGTTACTAACAGTTCCTACATAACACAACACCTCAATGTAGCCGAGCAAGTAGCTAAAGTGCATACGCTGGAACCAGTTTAGTGTAAAGACGACGACCTAAATAAAACAGATTAACATACAGGGCCGGCGCGTGCGACAAAGCTTCACTAATTAACCGATCATTAATAGACATCGTTAAATACATCGCACATCTATAAATACCTTTGCCGCCGTCAGCGTCATCAAATGAATGTCGCTAAAGTCGAACAGACATGCACAACACAAACGCGTCTTAGTACATTAAAGTTTTATAATGACGAGCGAATGATATGCAATTTTAGGGTAGTAGACCACATATTAAGGTAATGACGATGTTTGATCGTTTCTATATCCATAGCGGCGCAGCCCCGCATTGTATAATAAACTCACAAGTATTTTTAGCACATGCAAATAATGCTTAAAGCATTAAAGTGTCATCAACGCCAAGAAAACTGGAGTTAGCCGAACAGTAAGAACGTATTCACGTCGCGTCCTCGGTATCAATCACAAGTAAACTTCGAAGGAAAACTTCTCCTCACTGCATCGCAGTATCTTGTTTACTAAACGAATGTAGGTCGCTATTTTCTTTCGCTTTATTAAGATTGCTCTTGAAATGTTTTGGTTTGATGTTTGAGAGTTGATTGACTGTCTTTAAGAGTTATTTATTACTTGGTGAAATAATCATTTGATATGTAAGAGCACATAATAAAGCATTCGATGTTTTTAAAGCGCATTTTTATTACTTCGGTATTGCTGTACATTATTAGGTCCACTGTCCACGTCGAGCCCACATCATACGCATCCATTATTTGACATTGGAGCTTGCTTGCATACTGTCGTGTTATTCCTTTCTACGCAGGATGCAAGCAAGTTGTACACAAGCATCAAATGACGATGTATTTGTGTATGCCGTGCGGTCTACGTGGACAGCAGGCTTTACGTTATACCACTATTTTATATGCGTTTAAGACGGTGAAAGTCAAGTGACCGCTTATAAGTGTACCTACGCATATGAGGCCCTGACCGAAGTGTTACATTGTACTGTAAAACTATTGTACATAAAATCACATAAAAATAACAGAACACAGAATAATAAGATGTACAAAGGCGAACTTATCCCTTAAAGGGATCTCTTCCAGTTAACCTTTGAACGATTGACACGATATCAGACATAAGAGTAGACAAGTCCAGCGGAGGGTTTGGAAAAAAAACATGTGGGGAGTGAATACTAAACTGTTATTGCTTGGTTAGTACTTGCACCGAAATATCGGGAGCTATAATCACGACCTCAATCCTATACAAAATATGCCGCTTATACGCTTTTGCTTAGCTGAAGCAACATCCGTAAACGTACTGTTAGAGGTACCAAAATCGCGTCCGATCGAATCTGTGTCGAGTCGAGCGAACTCGTCTCTTATCTTGATTCTTGACCCACATATCGCGACCGCGGCCGCGGCCATCCACGCTATAGCGGAAGACCTTAATTGCAATGTAATGGGATGCGATGGGACTACAAACTAATATTATTAGAGAGCCATCAAGAGAAAATACGATAGCGAAAAGAAAACTTTGGAAAATACGTCCCAAGAAAATTATATTTCGTATAAAGAACATCAGTGAGCAAGTCGGAAAAGCCAAAAAACCTTACGCTTTTCGCGTAGCAAAGAAAACAAAGACCGATAAATCATATCTTTAATATGACACATTTCCACGAGGGCTGGAATAGGAAGTGTCACGATAACATATTTATGTGAGGGAAGAAGGCGTCGACCTCATTAACAAAGTTGTGCAACAGTTCGTTTTCCTCAAGAACTAAACAACCTTGACCCAGGGTGACGAGGAAAAAATGCAGCCGTGTAGAATTTGGCGATGCATTTTTCAATAGTTGTTTAAGACTAGAACTTCGGCTCGGCTTCGCACGTATAAACTATTCGATTAAATTCCGGCATTTCGCAAAATTCCCCTGGGAATTCCCGAAATTTATATCGTGGTCTTTATTGAGGGTGTGTTAAGAACAACTGTCCAAAATCCCAAGACTTTAAACCCAGTGGTAGCATTTTCAAAATTTTATCCCTATGCCGTGGGAATATCAGGATAAAAATTTGCCTATATGTTATTCCAGATGTTCAGTTATCTACATACCAATTTTCATCTAAATGCGTCCATCCGTTTAGCGTGAAGGAGTAACAAACACACACACAAACTTTCACATTTATAATATTAGTAGGACTATCAACTAATTTACGTACTTTTTACGAACGCTAAAAAGTGATACCCCATACTGCAGAAGCAAGTTGTAACGTTACTTATTAATTAATACAATCGACAAAATATTGATTTATTTCATACCATTTAAAACCTAATTTTGCATGTAATAGAAAATGAATAAAGATTTTTACTTGAATAGTGTTTTGAAGTTACTAATCGTGTCAACACAAACACACACTACAAGGGACACATTTACGGGTAATTATTGAGCTACTGAGAGGAGCTAAACCAGTAACTTCTAAACAACCTTCTTACTACCTTACTTGATCACCTTTACATAGCGAACAAAATTAGGCCAAACTTTCCACTATTTAACATAAAAATTTCGCATCGAACAAGTAAGATCGGTGTTCCCGAAAGCTCTATAAATTGGCCAAGCGCAAAACTTATTGTAACCCAGTTTCCCCG
The DNA here is from genome assembly GCA_037349165.1 of Choristoneura rosaceana. Taxonomy (NCBI): domain Eukaryota; kingdom Metazoa; phylum Arthropoda; class Insecta; order Lepidoptera; family Tortricidae; genus Choristoneura; species Choristoneura rosaceana. Next base: position 2,312,148 of record JAZBNJ010000036.1, read on the forward strand.
GCAGTAAATAAACCAGTGTCGTTAAGGACATTCTGGGCTAAGGACAAGTAACAAGCGCCACAATATTGTACTCAAGGACGCTCAGCAATACCGGCGGAGCTTTTTGTAGTAGATTATCTCATAGCTTAACAATCCATCGGTTCACGATGTCCTTAAAAGAAAAACGGGTAAAATTGACCGGATCCGGAAAAGTTTAAGCTCGCGTGGATTGGTTGGGTTGCAGTAAACTAGTATAGACTTGAAGCATGCAGATGCCATCATGCGTAAATTCTAGAAGGAAGCAGTATGAAGCAACTTAAACTGTAGCTAGCATCAGTTAGACTTGTTCCTTTTGCTGAATTATCAGAGCTGTTTATTTGTCCGCTACTACTTTCAGGTCACTACTTTTGATACCGGTGTTTTGGTCGTGGGTACCGATCTCTTCAGGTAGCGAACCTTCATGATTGCTACTTCTGGTGCTAACACATTTGCCTGAAGAGATCTCTGTATTGTGGCACCCTCACGCACGCTGTTTACAATGACTAATGACCGGATTTTAATGGAAAAAAAAATGCAGTTCACACACCCGAGTATTCCGATAAGTTTGAGTGGAACAGCTCAAACGTTGGTGTTACCAACAAGCACGTGACTCTATTACAGAGCTCTTCCGCGTTCGCACATATTGGGAGTTACGCAACACGCGCATTTCCCAGCAAATGGAGATAGCTTTGGAACAGATCGGTGCCGTGCCGTAGGAGCAGCTAAAGGCATTTAAACCTCATTCGTATGTTGTCAGTCGTACTTTTGTTTGTGGTTTTTTGATTGCACGTTATACCTTCCTACCAGTTGATGCTATTTACCCCAAAGAGTCTGTACCTTCAGATAGAAACCGCTAAAAGTCCCGAGTTCACATATATAACAAAATAATGCATTTTATAGAAGCAAACAACTCCGGACCGCTCTGTCTGTTAGGGGTCTAAAATCTATACATGTGATATGAAAATTTTACATAATTTCGCATTAGATAATTTAATACAATACTAACCTATTGAACCGTTTTCTAGTATGACAGCCACGGATGACAGCACACTTAAGGATATAGTATGATTAACATAATATGCAAAATAAGATTAGAGTTCATTGCCAGTTATTTTTAACATATTTTTGCGAACAAAGTAGGTAATCGACCTTTTGAAGTACAGAAATAGAACCAAATTAACTAATAAGTTTTCACTAAGAGGTTTTCTGGACTCCTAATCATTTTAGTATAAAAATGTTTTCCATTCCAAAACATATTCAAATAAAGATGCTGATAACTGTTCGCTTTTTAAGTTGTTATGCTATGTTACGTATTAAAGAGCATAATATTTACGAAGATATACAATATAATCTATACGTCAAACCAACAACACGTCATCTATTGCAAAATTCAAGATGTTACCTACTTCATCTTGGTAATTAGACATAATAAAGAAGGATTATATAATTAGTGGAAATGGAAATTCATGCTTCAGTAAACTTTTGGTATGGGATGTTGGTTTGTTCATCTTGGGCATAGTTGGGGCGTCGGTCCGTATTTTACTAAAGTCAAAGTCAAAATCTCTTTATTCAATTTAGGCTATAACAAGCACATGTGAACGTCAAAAAAATCTACCACCGGTTCGAAAAAAACCTCTATTGAGAATAAATAGAATAAAGTCATTTTGACTTTGACTTTAAGTTGGAATCGAATACTCAGAAAACAGACATAGGAAAAATCCGATTACCAGTGGCATCACAAGCAAAAAGGGTGTATTAAATACGTATTATTTTAACTAATGTTATGTTTTTGCTATAGGATAGTTCTCACGGCGGCACTTTGGCGCGAACACCAGTCAAGACGGTGATAACAACACCGCAGACCTTATCACAGTGATAACACTGACGTACGCGGCGGCAGCCAATCGGACGTCGCACGCCTCTTGTCAATGTTATATTTTAATGTCGGTTTATCTGTTGCAAAATTAGAATACGTTTTGAGAGACCGTCTGTTTGTTTTTTAAGCAGCTTTTATTCATTTCTAAATCAATGTAATGTTGGACGGCGTCCGCGGACCGGGAGACGAGCTGTCGGTAGGCCTCTAATAAGATGGAGCGACGACCTGGTTAAGATCGCGGTGGATGCGGAAAGCACAAGACCGGTCTGAGTGGAGGCCTATGTCCAGCAGTGGACGTCTTTCGGCTGACATGATAATGATGATTAAATGTAATATTATTTTGCCCTGCTTCTAAGCTAAGTGTACGCCATTTACCCTACATTTACATACAGACAACAAAGTAGTAAATAAGGGTTCCTATTTTTCTTTTTGTGGCATGTAACCCTAGAAATGCTGCTACTTTTCTTTCACTCTTGATACCATCATTGTTAGATTACTGCATAACCGAAAATAAACAGTAGCTAGAGCGGCAATTACTATTGCAGATGTGATAGTAGATAAGCATTTGTCAAAGTGACAGCTTGATCGGTTGATAAGCCTATCAGTGCCAAAGTACCGTCCGACAACATTGATAGCGTATTTGATTTTACTATTACCGACATATTTAATGCGTGCTACTTTCATAACACATTCGCGGCCACACATCGCTACGCGCTACGTTCGTTACTAGCACCTTTTGCCGTTTTGTACCGAAAACTGACTACGAACTGAAAACTTGACTGCCTAGTTTTTGGCACTTTGGCACTGAATTGTTAAACTTTGTCGGACATTAGGGGATGCAATCGGTGACGTATTGTATCAAACGTAAGATGGCACACGCGTCTGTAGCATAGCTCACATGTACATTGAACCTTAGGAGCTGCACGTCAGCAAGCAGCGGAGCCACAGTATATATATAAGCTCAAGCAGTATGGAAGCTACGAAGCTACGATTGAAACGAACACACTCACACAGACGCGCGCTCTACATGGCCTCTACATGGTACTTCAGTACCGCGAGACCCCCTCAGAGGCCGTGAAGAGCGCGCGTCTGTGTGAGTGTGTTCGTTTCGATCGATTTATTCGTAGCTTCCATACTGCTTTAGCTTATATACATATACTCCGAGTTATCTAGTAAAATATATAGGGATACAGCCTACTAAATTACCAAACAGTCAGACAGCTAGTCAGACTTAGAACACCAAACGAGATCGACTTTTCGATTGAGGGGACAGGTAACGGCGTTCCGATTCGTCATAATTAATTGATTTAGTCGTGGTCATTAATTAAGATCTTTAGATCTAAATTTTGTTATCATTAACACCGTTTTGATCTGTTGTTAATTAAAGTCGATCTGTTTAATAGCTACATGGATACACTTTTATTTTTTAAAACGTTTTATTTATACTAAAGAAAGCAAAGGTTGTAAATATGCCTATATAAGGGTTTTTTTTTCTCAGTCAATCATATCTCTACTTAGATCAACAATGATCAAGTTTAGCATCTTAATTCGTTCAGAACGTAGCATTTTCTAGGACCTTGGCATGCTTGACCAAATTGATTCAGCGTTCAAGTGCGCCTGTACCGAACGAGCCATCTGCATGTCCGATGTAGGTCACAGCGTAAAATTCTGTCAATTATCTTTCGCTTCCTGATAACAGCAGAAGAGCGTTACGCATTCCAGTATCTTCGTTTTCGACTTCCTCTACCAAGAAATCGCTTATTGCTATCCCGCGGGAACTGTTCTCGAATAAAACTATCCAATGTTCTTCATAGCGTCTCAAACGTCTAGATATCGAATTTTATATAAATCAATTTAGCTGTATAGGTGTGTAAAGGTAAGAGACAGAAAGAGTTACTTTCGCATTAGTAAGTAACAACCATATTATGTTGATTCAGATTACGGCAGTAGCGCACATTATACAATTTTTTTACGCGATCAAATGTAAATAAACGCCACGGAGGTTACTGCCACTTCTTTGCCTGCTAAATGATTCGCTCTGTAGATGACATGCTTCCTAAACGTCTCGACATTTAGAACAACCCTTGACAATATCGTCAGGGCCTACGATTCGAGATACTTATAGATAACGGGAGGGAAACGAGCGCATTCACTGCAATATTAGAGTCGTGCTCTGAATAAAGGGGTACACCTTAGATTATATACAACACTAGATGGACCGTCGGCGGCATGAAAACGTCCCCAAAAAATATAAGCCAACTGTTGGCTTATAAGTCATTTTCCCCCCCTCAGTCTGCATTGTGACACCGTAGGTGACGTATGCGGAGCGCGCAATACAAAAGTGCCGAAATATGACCAAATGTGCTATAAAAGTGTGCCGCAATTATAAAGTCAAGATTAAAAATCCTAATAACGTGACTTTCCATCGGTAAGTACTCCAGAATCCATAAAATTTCGTAAGAAAAGATTAAATTATTTAGGTTAGAATTGTGTGACATTTTTTATAGGTGATGCCAGTTTCCAGTGCAAAATTCCCCACAATTCAGTCAAAATCGTACTGAAAAGTTTGTATTGGGCACAAAGTCGAAATATATCGATTTCACCTGAACCTGAACAGTTTTTATTTTTAATCTATTTGAGAAAATGACGAATCTAATTAATGTTCTTTGATATTTTAATGAATATTTGCACCATCTTATTGAGCTTTCTTTTATTCTGTATTTATTTGAGATTGATATAATAATAATAATAATAGCCTTTAATTTCCGAACATTTACATGAGTAGTGATAATTTCTTAAAGCCCATCACACATTAAGCAGATACGATAAGTCATCGTCAGTTTTGTTAGCTTGGACTTATCGTTACATGCTACCGCGTGTCTAGATCCCACCAAAAATATAAACGTGAAAAATAATAGCCAAGTTCTGCAGATAATTCTGAAATCTATTTCTAAAAACGCTACAGCAGTGTTTGATATACAAAAAAATATATATTTTAATTGAACTATTGAATAAATTATTGAAGCCGTGGTGGATTAGTGGTTTGACCTATCGCCTCTCAAGCAGAGGGTCGTGGGTTCAAATCCCGGCTCGCACCTCTGAGTTTTTCGAAATTCATGTGCGCAATTTACCACGAGCTTTGCGGTGAAGGAAAACATCGTGAGGAAACCTGCACAAACCTGCGAAGCAATTCAATGGTGCGTGTGAAGTTCCCAATCCGCAATGGGCCCGCGTGGGAACTATGGCCCAAGCCCTCTAATTCTGAGAGGAGGCCTGTGCCCAGCATTGGGACGTATATAGGCTGGGATGATGATGATGACGATTGAATTAATAATTTATAGAAAGTCGATAACTTATTTACTATGTTAAATTAAAGATTAACATTTAACTGTCGTGGCGCTAGGTGCTACTTATTCAAATCGATTGTTTGGAAAATAATCTTTAGTACTAATAATTCATGTAATATTATTGAGTTTAATATTCACGAATAAAGCATAATACTGTCTGAGCGGTAAAAAATTCGGCTCTCAAATGTATGCCTAAATAGGTAATTTTGTACACAGAGGGATAAACAGTTTATAGTTTCGCTATGTCTGTCTGTTTTAGTTTTATTAATTCATTTTTTATTTGATTACATTCGCCATTACTTTTACTAGCGTCTAATTTTCGTCGTGTCGTAATAATTTTCCCCCAAATTTTGGGGGATTTGACATTACGTGGTATCATTTAGCACGCACACAGTGACAACCGGATTGACGTAACTCGAGTGTAAAGACGAAGCTGTCACGTGGTCGCCACGCACACAAACAAGAAAAAGAGTGGACGTTTTCAATCGCATTGTTTCTTACTGAGGCTCGGTCTAGTGTTGTATATAGTCTAAGGGGTACACAAGGGGAGGCTCCGACCTCGTCAGGCATAGCATGAATAAGTTAACTGTAAATTTCGACAGTCAATGCACAATGTTGTCATGTTGTGGGGCTCCTGAAAATTTGAATGGATCTTGGATCTCTTGAATTTGCGGCAGCCAGAAACGCTCGGGTTTTAAAACGTTCGCCAGCGGTAAAAGGCATTACCGTAAAATACGAACCACGTTATATAACAGTACGACTAACGCAGTATTTATTCGAGATTGCCTATAAGACAGTACGATGCTTCCGGAGCAAAACCCATAGCATTGATACGTAGCTATTTTTTACTGCCATGTGATATACAACTGTTGCACTACTGCCGAAACAACGTGTAACAACAAGCTCGAGTACTGATATAGCCGTAGCTTCGTTTTGTACAAAAAAAATACTGTCATTCGAGTACATTCCATATTATTATCTTGGGTACCGCCGGCGAACGTGTTAAAACATCGAGGTGTGTAGTCCGTCCTTATTAGGTATATCTCATGGACCTGTACCTGATCAGTCAATTTGAAAAACGCGAAGTTGATGGAGAAAATAGTATGGTTGCTTTTTTCTTGGCATTCTTACTTCTGATAAGTTCTGTTGAATGTAGGTTATGATGGTTACAATTCCATTATAGCAAACTTACGTCTCGAACAGCCCCCTTATTTCCCACCTTCCCTTGTAGTGTGGAAATGTGACGTAGATGCGATATTATTGTTATCTTTAATAGTTTTAAAAATCGTCCTATCAAGGAAGTTACTATTTAAACCTTGGTACAAAAAAAGTACCTAAAATCGTGTGTCGATATAACGAGTAAGCAAATCTGTACAACTGAACTGATTTGGTATACCCCTTGGGTCGGAAAAGGCAGGTAAAACAATTGCAAAGCTGCAACCATTCAGAAAAAAAAGCAATGAATATTTAATAGAGACGATAGGTACGCAATGGGCCTGGGCGGGGGCCCGCTTATGGAAAAGTTAGAGCGATTACGACCATTCATAAACGGTTGAATGAGCGCAAGACGCCCGCGCAGCATCTGCGGTGTCGCGAGCCGGTAGGGCTGCCACAAAAGGGCTGTCAATTTAGACAGAGAGAGAAATACAAATAGAAGTAGAAACCTAGTCTCGTTTGAGCCATATGTGAGCAAGAGAGAAATATGATTTTGGGTTCTACTTTCGTCCCCTTTACTATATTATACATATTTATATTATGATCAATAAACTATAACTTAAATATATCGCGGCGCTGTAATGTATCGTAACTCGTATCATATTTTCCGTGCCGTATAAAATTATATAAGGCTTTATAGTAAACTCCATCGTTACTGTCGATGATTTCGTCAGTCGATAGTGAAGAAGTAACTATCTATCAGAATTTATGTAGTAATAATTTAGCTATGGCTAATTACGTATGGTATACCTATTAAATAAGTTTGTTGTATTTTTTATAATAAATTGGAACTGGCGAGATTAAATATAGGTTACGTCTCTAGTTTAATAAGATAGGTATTTTAATTTGTGTAAAGTTTAAGTTTCGTGCAAAATTTGCTCTAAATAATTTGTATATGTCTGTGCCATGCTAACCAAATCAAGAATAGGTATAAAATTACGTAATTTATAATGAAAAAAATAATAATATGAAAGTTAAGTGGCAACCCTAAGCGATGTCGCGGTCAAACATCCCGTAGGTACTGCGTACGCGCTACTGGATCAAACCCTTCCCGGTATCTCACGGCTAATGGAATGTTGTAATATGGACGTCATAATCGTGTTAGGATTTTTACGACCAATTTAATGTGAAGTGTGCTTGAAACTACAAGTGTCATCATAATAAAATGCAGCCAGTAGGTAATTCAATGCGAGTATGTGAAACGTATTACATCAACGGCCACATTACAATACAAAAAGTAGGCAAAAGAAAAAGTGTATTGAACCCGTGACAACTTGGCCCCCGATGCGTCACATTTCGCGGCCGGCGAGAACGAGTAAAAATCCACACGACAAACTATGTCGTCCGCAAACGACGCATAAATAATTAGACAATAAGCAGGCAGGGCAAGAAATCGGTAATTTGTATCGCGGCGAGATAGGAGGAGCGAGGGAGACGGGTGCGGGTTGCGGGCAGCGCAGTGCGCGCGCGGAGATGTGGCAACGCTACGCCGTCAGGTGGAAGTGGCTGGCTGTGGCGCCTTGCCTGCCGAGCGCCGCGAGGACGGCCCCCCGCGCCACCCTCCCGCCACTAATCCTCACCCGAACACAATCTGATAAAATTCGCGCCAGCTATAAGCATTACGCAAAGCGACTCCACACTACACACCGATAATGAATGGGACTGCTTCTTTTGTGCGACTACGCGCATACATAAACAATTCGACGCGTTCTTTCTCTATTTATATCGCTGTTTTAAGCGGTACGATTTACACAGCGTAATAAGAGATATTTCTTCGACCTGGCGAAACTAGCCCCGCGAACGCATTACGGTCCGCGTTCCGGCCAGGTGAATTCAAAATGACCTCTATGGGCCGGCGGCTTCTGGTGGCCTCGCTCGCCGATTGCGTTGACATTTTGTGGGTTAGCGACGCAACATGACTCTGGTCCGTGGCGAGAGTGATGCCAGGATGACTAACGGCTGAGCGTCAGTAATCGACTCGACATAAAATTATTCTACACGATAGTTTTAAGGCACAAGATCGATTCACAGCCCGTATATCACTAGGGTGGTTTTTGTATACCAGCATCACACTAACGATAATCAGCATACTTTATAACATCGAGCACCTACAATTTAGGAATATATAAACACACACAGAAACCCCCACATGATTGAGCAATCAACGCTATTGTCACAGAAATCATTACGATTTCGAAAGAAAAGTATGTACGAGATCTTTCGTCAATGTAAAAGTGACTTACCAAGGCGAAGAAGTTTGTGTGGCAATCCTCGAGACTTGCACCGTTTGTTTGGTGATTTTGATGCGTCATGGTAGTCCGAGGCACTTCATTTTCATATCACAACACTAAAAACAGGTCCAATCTTAAAGAAACCACTCAAAATCTTAAAATCATCACCGTCATTTAGCGAAGTTTTCACCTTTCAATGGCGACTGGAAAATGGCGGATAGGAAACAACAACCCAAGCCGATGGTGCTGCTCGGAGCGGTCATTTGTAGAACTAATTTCGTTCAGAAATGAAAAGCGTTTCGTTTTACGAAGCATCATTACTTTGTTGAAAGTTTTTGTTTAAAACTTTAAAATGACGGTTAATTATTTAGTAAATAAATGAAGTTAAATATTTTCAGCAATTAATTTTCAAATTTTAAAGTCAAGAAAAGTCTCTAATGCATAAATTTTAAATAGAAAACAAAAATATAAAGTGTAGAAGGTTGTACGTATTAAGTACTCCGTAATCAAATTTGAATCCTGTTCCAATTAAAAAAACAAAATGTCAAAAATGTCAAATATTTTGCGAAAAATAGGGCTAGCAATATTATTAAGTTATTGATATAAAATAAAATAGAGGTTTATATTTATGCGATAAGTGCTTCGTCTAATAACATCCTCATATCGTCCTGATAAATAAAAACTGCTGCTTCAAAATGCTTCGCAATGTGCTGTTACCTATATCACGTTCTAGTTTACAGGTTAATTTTGCGGCTTATTTATATAAGAATGCACCACGACCTGTTAGAAATTTAATGTAATAAATCTATTAACGTTGTTTACAGGTCATGGCGGTCAGATATAAACAGAAAAAGGTGCCTAAAGTAGATAAAAATCTTCAGGCAGCTGCAGAGTCCTTAGCAGCTAGAGGGTCAGTTCTTTACTTAAGAAATGCAATATAAATCAATAAAATAAATAAATATCATAAGACACTTGCCACCACTTGACCTAGTCCCAAACTAAGCAAAACTTGTACTTTGGATACTTGGCAATGGATAAACATAAGTACAACAACAACAAGAAAATGGATATTTATTAAAAGTTTTAATTGTCTTAAGTGTCTTAAGTGTCTAGTAGCAAGCAATAATTTTGACAAAGAATCCCTAACTAAACAACCATTCAGTGGCAAATAAATTCCAAGTTTTTTTTTTAAGGTACTTTATTAACAGCCTTTTCCCTTTTTATTCCGTAACCTGCAAGTTACCAATGCATTTTTACCCAACAAAAATAAAGACAAAGGGAAGGATTTAGCAGGCTCTATATTCTTTAATTTTTTTCATTTTTTTCCAAGGCTTATTGATGTCTATGTTTAACCGAAACCTATAATTGCAGGTTTCTCCGCCCAAATAAACCCTGGAATCCTCCAGAAGATATTGAACAGACAGTGCTTGAAATCTGTACGGAGAATGGTTTGAGTACAGACTCCGAGTTTATGTCATTGAAAGTCAAATTTGCGGTGCTCAATGCTTGCTTCCAGGAAACCGGGCATAGTGTGCCTAACTCACTGCTACATACTATTGAATGTGTTGGTAAGTCATCTATCCTAGTAATCATTGGTGTATCTAGGGTTATTTTACTTATTTTTCAGGGGGGGAGGGCTTGGCTTAGATTTTTGTGTGAAGATATCACTATTTTAGAATTTTGAATTGGTAATCCAACATCCCGGGGTGGGCATGACTCACCCAGCCCCCTCTATATACACCTATAATACTAATAGTATAAATGTGAAAGTTTGTGAGTATGTATGTTTGTTATTCCACTCTAAAAAGGAATGGATGGATTTGGATGAAATTTGGTAAGTATGTATCTAGTTGGACATCTGAAATAACACATAGGCTACTTTTAATTCTAATATTCCCACACGATCGAAATAAGATAGCAATATCTCAAACACTGGAATTAGAGACATATAATTGAGTGCAGGTGTCTTATATGCAAGATTAATCAAATCCACAATTAAATTTTTTTGGTATTCATAGGAATACCAAAAAAATTTAGGCATAGGCATAGGCCTATGGTTATTTGGGTCAATTAACTTTTTCTTGTCACTTGTTGCTAAAGTTACGTTCTCCTGAGTCACTCTTTTAGCAGTAAATTTATAGGATCAAAATTTGCCAAACATCTCTTTTTGCTGTAGTTTTAAGCCCCTCGTCATCTTATAAGCATGTTAGTATTATGTGCCACAATATTTCTTCTATTAAACTCTACCACTTTTGTCCCCTTGGTAACAGTGCAGAATAACAACAAGAAATTGTTGATCAACCCGTTTAGTAAAATCTTGGAATTGCCTTTCCATAGCCCAATCAAATCACATTTGAACTCATGTGAAGCCATGGGATTGTCAAAAACATTCATTATTGTAGCATAGTCAACCACCTCTTCCCCACTGGGCACATGGATTGGGGCCTTTGGGGCCCCCTAGTCCTACTCCATTACCAAACGATAACCGATAGCTACTTAACTCTCACCTGACAATCAGGCTTACCAAATGCAGCATGTTGTGCCCAGGGCCTCTAATAGGTGAAAGACGGCTCTGAGCATAGTTATTTAAGTGTAATTTGTATTACAGAGGACCTAACACAGTTTTATAAGACACCAATTGATACTGCAACGCCGTTTGATGCTCTGAAAAAGATGGATTTGCCCAAGAATCTACATGTACAAGAAGATTATGTCAGATTTCATCCTGGTGAGAATTTAATGTTTTAACTTATTACTATGATTTATGTCAATCTAATTTATAATAAGAGTAAACAAAAGCGCCATTAAAATGCCTACAGACATTTAATGATGTGAAAAACTAAAACCTATTGCAAAAAAATTAGTCTGTTTAGTAAATCGATTAATTTATGAAGTGAATAGTTCAAAGTATTTTTGTCTATTTTATTATTTACAATAATTGATTTAATTCCAGACTGTTTATTCAATTATATAAGCAGTAGCTATTTTTTATTTTAAGGTGAATAAATAATAATCGCTTATTCAATTGACTATTATTAATCGAGAGATTTCGCATACAAAATCTGTCATTTGATTGCGATCACGAGCGTCAGAAATGTTAAGCAATACAGCCTCTGGACAACTTGAGATCAACTCTTAAGGAGGAAGTATGCTAGGTACATGCTTTTTTCTATGGCATTATGTAAAGTTTTCTTCCTTACATTTCAGATAAAGACACCATGTTCAATGGCGTATCAGCTTTCCCCAAGAGTTCAACCATCGTGACAGGCTTGAAGTTCAGAAAGAAATATGAAGGCTACTCCGCTAAACGATCCTGGCCTTGAAACTCATTGTCAATGTATTTTTAGATGTTGAATAAATCTTAATAGTTAGTAGAAAAAGTGTCTCATTGAGAAATGTCACAGAATATATAATAGTAACCAAATGGTCGCAACTGAATTAAGGGCGGTTTTAGATTAGCATTTTATTTGCGCATAGAAGCTCGTTTTTGGAAGCGCGCGTACAGAAAGTCTACTACGAAAATACGTACTAAATGATTTAGCATCAGCGGGACAGTGCAGTCACCAGCATTAATATCTGCCACAGCGGAGCGTGCAAAATATCTGAAATGGAGTCTTATCAGATATTTATGCACGCTTGTGTCAGATATTGGTGCTGGTGACTGTTCGATACGAACTTCGAATTTCGAATTTCGTAGTAGCCCCTCTGGTGCGGTTTCGTTTTCTTCGGGCACTGAATATTAGCCCCATGACCAGCCAGTCTTCTTTTATTAATTAAGAATTTACATGAAGTGCAGTGTGGCCCTTGAGTCAAAAAGTTTAAAGACCCCGGCTTTAGGGTAAACAGTTCTTCGGTCCAAGAGGGTTAAATTAATTCTTATTGAACTGACGCCAGAATGAGCTTGCATAACCGATTTCTTATGCTGAGTTGAGACCATTTTATTATAATTATCCACTTTCTTCTTTCTTAGCTTTTTGTTGCAATTCTGTCATCTTTTAAAAAAGAAAGAAGTAGACCAGAAAGTATTTAGAGCGAAACAATGATCTGCCCCACTGTTGCTTAAAATCCGCACTCCTACGCATCCTGTGTGGAGACGCTGTTGTAATTAATTAGAATGAATGGATGTTGCTTCACGTTTGATGTGGGTGGCGATGGAAATCGGTTGTAGCATTGGAGAGGTAAGTAAGAACGTTTTGATGGTATTTTTACCTTGCCAGTCTCATCATAGTAAGTATGGATAATATTAAAACTGGTAAAGTTATCTAAGTATAATAAAATTTTGAATTATAAACTGGCCCCTCAGTTTGTTTAGCAAACATGTTTTTTGCCGGATTTGGTTAAGATACTTATTTATTAGTCGTTGCTATGAAGAATAGAATATGAAATTAATGCCTACTCTCAAAGAGCCGGCAACGCACTTATGATACCCCTCATGTTGCGCGTGTCCATGGGTGGCGGTGATTGATTCCTATTGTGAACCTCATGCTTGTTTTCCCCCCTCTTATATTAAAAAAGAGTAAAAGTACACTCATCATATTAAATGATATTGACCCGGATAACTCGCATCTTAAATCGAGTTTAGCTCGACATGTTTCGGGCTAATCCATAGCCCTTCTTCGTAGTTCTGCTTAGGCTTTGTGTGCGCGTGTTGCAGCTAATGCCTGCATTAATCTTCCAAAGATTAATTGCTTTATTTAAAATCGATGCAACCACGAGGAATACATTTTATGATATATGTAGAATTTTATTGCAACCTTTATTTTGACGAAAGAGAACAGTTAATCGTCGGTGTGGACACGGGGTGCGGAGAGGAGTCTCAGAGGAGTAAATAAATCTGAGAAATAAAGTAAGGAATTTCTGAACGAATAATTTTGACATTGACATTTGTGACACTTGACACTTGTTGGGTTGTTGGATTTGGATCACAAGGTTATGGTTACGGGCCGTAAAGTTATTTAAAATGGACATATTGTTGATTCTAGATTGAACGGTTCAAAATCTAAATAGAAAAATGCATATCCTAGTGATATTGTGCTTTATTATTGTCGGCTTATACTCGTGTGTTTCTTGGTTAGTTCTTGAAATAGTTCACTATGTTATTGTTGTTGTTTTGCTGAGTGTTTATTTCCGTTTTGTATATTTTTAGGCTGCTGCCAACTCTCCTGGCATGGTTGTTTAAGAGAAAGTACCATATTAAGCTAAAAATTGGCCGCATCGCTGTGCCAAAGTTAATATTAAGAGATGTCAATTTATCAAGAGATGGCTACATAATTGTAAGTTATTGGAATACTTTAAGTCTCAAAACATTAGTGTCATTAACAAATATTAGTTTAATTCTACATCTTAATAATAATAATTAAATGTATGGTATTTTAAAGCTAGTTTTAAGTTTTAAAACGTTTTGTAGTAATCACTGTAATTCAACATATTGTAATATCTATTCGTAGTGAAAACATAACTACTATTTGATAATTGGAGATTTAAAAAGACTCCCCAAACTATGTTGTGTAGTTACACTAAAACAACAGTCATGATAATTGATGATATATGAAAAAAATTGTGTTGTAAAAATTATTGTGCAAAGGCAATCTTATCTTGTTGGATAGTTTTATTGCCAGTGTCACAAACCTCAAATTAGCTCAAAGAAAAACTTACTCTTTATCTTAAAATTCTATTCTTCCAGCAAATAGATGAAATCTCATTTAGCAGCAGTTTCTTCAATTCTGAAACCAACAAACTGGTCTCCGTGCTGGTGAAAGGCTTTAACATTTCCAACAATGTAGAGGAACGACGGAGTGCTGTTGAGACCATCCTGAAGCCTCTTTTATCCAAACAAAACTCTACTAATTCCCGGGGTGAGGTGGAAGAGATCAGTTTTGATGACCTGGACAGGAGTTTGAAGAATGTGGAACGGAAACTGTTGGATTTTAGGGATAAAAAGCTGCCGCCTAGCTTGATCATGTTTGCTCAGGTGGGTGGGCAAAGCTTGATATCAATCAGTTAAAATAATTTTGTATTTGAAATTAAATTAGAATTTTGAATTTGAAATTAAATTTGTAAGTAAAATTGCTAATCTTATTCAATATTAAACGTAAAACTATCATAGTACCGTCAAGGTCAAAAATATGTATACACTTTAGTACCTTGTCTATTTTCGTCATATACAATACAATACAATACAAAGACTCTTTATTGTACACCAGAAATAGTAAGTGATACTGAAAACAGATACACAGAGAAAAATATATATATTATGTCGTATTTGAACTGTGATTTATGAACTGTCACAGTGGTTAAAGTGATAAGGTACTAAAGTGTTTACATAATAATGTTTTTGCCCTTGACTGTACATGTTTAAGAATGTTTAAAATTACACAAAATCAGAAAAAAATACGTAAAACATTTATGTATTTCTAGCATTTATTATTGTTCATTTATTTCGAGTAGTGACTCTTACATAAACATGACTGTGATAGTTAGAATTTATTAACTATTTATGTATTCCAGTTCATGGGGATCCACATCACAAACGCAACAGTGACCATCCACGGCCCGACCCTGACCCTCGAAGGGTCGGCGTCTCAGCTGCACGCAGACGGCGCGGCGGGCGGGCCGGCGCGGGCGCTCGTGTTCTGCGCCAACCTCGTGGAGGCGCGCGCCAGGGTGCTCAAAGAACGGAGCTGCCTGGGAGAGGCGGGCTTGAGCATGCTGGTTGAGGGGACGGTTAAGGCTGACGGGCCTTTGAATGTGGAGGTTAGTTTACGTCAGAGGTTCCCAACACACATAACAACAAACAAAACAAACACAAACTAACAAACAGTTTTGCAGGGCTATGTGCAAAAAAAAACTATGTAAAAATAATGTCAAATAAATACTTTTTTAATAATTCATTCAAACTTAAAAAAGAAAAACTTATTTCGTTTAACGCTCACTTTGAAAATCAGTTAACCCGTCGAACGCCCTTCGCTACAGTGGCGAGTAAAGTACTCGTAATTAGTAAATTTTTGTTACTAGTTTTTATTCCTATTTTTTTTTATGGCCGATGGGGTCAAAAGGTTCTCGAATGGCGTCCGAGGACCGGGAGACGAACTGTCGGTAGGCCTCCAACAAGATGGAGCGACGACCTGGTTAAGATCGCGGGATCGCGGTGGATGCGAAAAGCACAAGACCGGTCTGAGTGGCCTTGGGGGAGGCCTATGTCCAGCAGTGGACGTCTTTCGGCTGACATAATGATGATGATGATGATGATGATTTTTTTTGAGGCTTAAGTGCACCTGTGACTATGCCAACCTCATTGAAGGACTCCATGGCCACATTCATCAAACACTTCTGTTGCGACGTCCAGATTATCTGGCTGCAAAGTTACTAGTTTCGATCACCGTTTGACATAGGGTACTAGTCCAAAATTACCCAAAAAAAGTCGTTACGACGGGTTAAGTATTTTGTAGCGCCCTCCATTTTTTTTACCACCTTAAAAACCTCAATAACATATTCTTTTTTTTATAAAAAATAGGCTTACGTTTGGCCTCAATCTCGCTTGATGGAAGGCGAAGATGAGGCCTAAGATGGTACACGTATTCTCGCCTAATGAAAGCACAAAGGTGAAGATTTTTTTTGGGCCCGTTACTGCTCCCCTCTAGGCCTTCAGCGCCCACAAGGGGCATTAAATTATCATCATCATCATCATCACCCACTATATTTCTTAAATCTTGATACTTAGTACGAAATGCAAATCAAGTCAATGCCAATAATTAACCGATACCTTTATGAGACGTAGGTATTAATTAGTCTAATTAAACCGACTGTGAAATGCTTGAGGGCAAACCATTTATCATGATTAAGTGCGAACTTACGTGGTTACGTCATATCATACATCAGTATGTTACACCGATGTGTAAATCGGGTTTTATTATTATTTACTAAGCTCTCCAATCAATTCCCGTCTAATTAATTATTTTGTCTATCAATCAAACAATGATGAAGGTATAACCAGTTGAAATTCCGCGTGACGTCACGCCGTGCTACGCTTTTTAGCTCGATGCACAGAGTACAGACCAAGTAACAGGCAACACTTATATTTTAAAAACAATATATTTACCCGCAGAAAATCCACTGCGCCGTGAGCAACACGCGCGTATCATTCCAAGATGAGCTGTACGAGTTCGTCCAGAAACACCGGCGGTACAAACGGCCGCAAGTGAGGCAGTACGCGGCAGAAGACGCGGACACCGCGCCGGTTCTGCCGCGACTCTCACCAGTTATACCAAAGGTAGGAAGCTTTTAGTACTTGTTTAAAAAAAAAAAAAATGCCACAGAAATAAGACAGGACTACACAGATAAAAAATAATTACACAAGCAGGTGGCAAGTGGCTCATAAAAAGCTGGTTTAGTAATTAAAGATTAATCTTAGACCGGGAGCGTGGATAAGTAATAGACAAATAAAAAAAGTGTAGCAAAACGGGGTAAATATGAGTAAGTACTTGGAAATTTGGAACAAATGAAATGAGTAAAAAATTTTATAAAAAGGGACTGAAATATTTTTTATAGGCTCATTATGAAGGAAACTGTAGCAACGGTTTCTTATGACGAAATGTTAGTATAGCCTGCAATTGCAGTGGCTAGTAAAATAAATGAAATATGAGTGTGTAATTTCATTATACTAACTGATATTACAAACTGATTTTTTCTTTTGCAGATATTTAGTTTAAAAATAGACACAACGAACGTGACGTGTATGGATAATGTGACTAACACTGATTTCAAGGTGGCCCTCAGCAGTCTTCAGGTGTGTAATAAAAAGAAAATAAAAAATATGTATAAGTACCTACTTTAAAAAATGAAATATATAATTATTAAAAAAAATATGTCATGGAAGACTTGACACCAATTGACCTAGTCCCAAACTAAGCAAAGATTGTATTATGGATACTAGACAACGGATTAACATACTTATATAGATAAATACATATTAAACATCTAAGATCCGAGAACAAACATTCGTATTATTCATACAAATATCTGCCCCGGCCGGGAATCGAACCCAGGACCTCAAGCTTTGTAGGCAGGTTCTCCAAGCACTTGGCCATCCGGTCGTCAACATTTTGTGTCTTGGGTAACTGATTGACGAACATTCGAATACGATTCCCGACCCCCCCTTTCTTGTCTAGTTTTTTTCCATGTGCTACTGTATAGTTAAATAAAAAATCCGGTGACTATTAAATAAAATACTGAAATTTCAATTAAAATCACACTAAACACACGGGCAAGATTTATCTCAATGTTTCGACCATAACATTTAACTATGAGTTAAAATTTCATAATTTTAAAACATTGTACTCGTATGACCAGTCTTCGACCTGTGTGTGTTGCCAGTGATGACTTATGGCGCTGAGACGTGGTCTTTGACTGTTGGCCTCTTAGAGAGGCTCAGAGTCACGCAACGAGCTATGGAGAGAGCTATGCTTGGAGTTTCCTTGCGCGATAGAATCCGGAATACGGAAATTCGTCAAAGAACTAAAATCACTGATATAGCTGGAAAAATATGCAAATTGAAGTGGCAATGGGCGGGCCACATTGCTCGAAGAACAGATAACCGTTGGGGGAGAAAAGTCCTCGAGTGGCGACCACGAACCGGAAGACGACGCGTTGGCAGCCCTCCCACCAGGTGGACTGGCGACATCGTGAGAGTTGCGGGAAGCCGGTGGATGCAAGTGGCGAGTTGTCGTTAATTGTGGCGTTCTAGCCTTTGTCCAGCAGTGGACGTCTTCCGGCTGACGATGATGATGATGTACTCGTATGAATGAGTATATTTTTTTCCAGATCAACTCCCGTTTCAGCGCGGCGTCGGTGCACGTGGACGCGGCGGGCGCGGCGGCGGCGCGCGCGCAAGTTTACGTTGCGCTGCAGCTCGACCAATTAGAGCTCGCGGCTGAGACCAAGCGGCGCGAGCTGGAACGGCTGCTGTATCTGGACAAGCTTAAACTGGACGCCAAGGTGAGAATTAACAAATCAATCAATCAATCAAATACTTTATTTTACATAAAAAGTACATGTACCTACACCATGTACAAAATAGGTCTTAAATATTATTAGGTTTCACATGCTCTGTTGCTAGGACAACACCTCAAATACAATTTAATAAAGTTAAGTAACAGAATAAGTAAAAATATGAATATAAAATTTAAATGTCAAGATACACGTAATAAGGCTCAATAATTATATAATTACGATGTGTTGGTATGTGGATGCGGACCGGGAGACGAGCTGTCTGTAGGCCTCCAACAAGATGGAGCGACGACCTGGCTAAGATCGCGGGATCGCGGTGGATGCGAAAAGCACAAGACCGGGCTGAGTGGAGAGCCTTGGGGGAGGCCTATGTCCAGCAGTGGACTTCTTTCGGCTGACATGATGATGATGATGAATTATATAATTTACAAATAAAAAGTAGAAGAAACAATAACTTTAATCAAAGTCAAAGTCAAAGTCAAAATCTCTTTATTCAATTTAGGCTATGATAAGCACTTATGAACCGCAACCTTACATATTATACATTTATGGGTTATAAACTTTTTCTTGTACCTCGTTGCTATAAAGCAATCAAATTAAACTGATTGCTTTAATTGTCATTTTTTTTACCAGTACTTATTTTTACAAAATTTGCACACTCGTCTTTTTTCATTTTATTTTAATTTACTTAATCATTCCAGTTGGAGAAAGGCGTCCTGAACCTGTACTTAATCCTGAGCACTCTCAATATCCTGTATGATCATGAAGACGTGTTCCACTGGTACACGTCGTTCGGTGAGCGGCTCGACCGGTCCAAGCGGATGCAGATACAGAACGTCAATACCTGTGAGTTTGATTTTTAGGGTTCCGTAGTCAATTAGGAACCCTTATAGTTTCGCCTTGTCCGTCTGTCAGCGGCTAAGCTGAGAGACCGTTACTGCTAGAAAGCTATAATTTGGCATGAATGTACATATCAGTCACGCCGACAAGGTAAAATAAAAAAAAAACTATTTTTTTTTATCCATAGACGTGTCCATAGACGTAAAGTGGGAGTGATTTTTTTTCATCCAATCTTGTACGAGGGCGACACTGAAAGTTTTTAGAACTGGCCACTTGTAAACAATATAATAAAAAAGTAAGTTTAAATTTTGAAAATGGAACTCTTTACCAATATTATTGAGTATGTATTTCATTCATTTGTCATTAGTTTTACGATTTGGCGGCAAATTGAAAATTGTCTGTGTCACGTCAACATGAATTTAACTCGCGAAAATTTTCGTGCAATGATTTTTTATGACTTTCGATGTCATTTAAGTCAACAAGAAAGCTATGATAGACTTCGATTGGCCTTTCATGATGAAGCTCCATCTCGTGCGACCATTTACAACTGGTTTAATGAGTTTAAACGTGGTCGCACTAATCTCACCGACGATCTGCGTGAGGGACGGCCTTCTACGGCGACGACTGAAAATAACATCAGTGTTGTGCAGCGTATGATAGAGACTGACAAAAGAGTGACGTATCAGCAGATTCGGACAAGCTTAGGCATCGGTATGAGTCAAGTGCATAAAATCCTCCATGAACATTTAGCGGTCAGGAAGCTTTGTGCGAGGTGGATACCTCATAATTTGACCGAGGCCCAAAAACTCCGTCGGGTTGATTGGTGCCGTGAAATGATTGAAAGATTTAACGGAGGTGACTCAAATGCTGTTTTCGACATACTTACGGGTGACGAAAGCTGGGTTTACTGTTATGATCCAGAAACCAAGAGACAGTCTGCTCAATGGGTGTTTCCTTTCGAGGAGTTGCCAACTAAAGTGAAGAGAGGTCGAAGCGTGGGAAAAAAGATGGTGGCCTCGTTCTTCGGAAGGACAGGTCACTATGCGACAATTGCTTTAGAGGATCAAAAAACAGTTACTGCAGAGTGGTACACTAACAATTGTTTGCCACTTGTATTGGAAAAAGTTCGGGAGAAGCGACGTCGAAGTAGGATCCTTCTTCACCACGACAACGCCTCGTCGCACACCGCCAGGCGAACGATCGACTATTTAGTGACGTCAAACGTGGAATTACTGGGTCACCCGCCGTATAGCCCCGACCTCGCACCTTGCGATTTTTATTTATTCCCGAAAATAAAAGAAAAACTTCGAGGAAAACTTTTTATGAACACCGAGGAAGCAGTGGGTGCGTTTCAAAAGGCCGTCGAAGAGACCCCTAAGGACGACTGGGCTAAGTGCTTTTCTCAGTGGTTCCATCGGATGCAGCGGTGTATTGATGTGAATGGACACTATTTTGAAAAGATATAATAAAACTAATAACTTGCTAGTTTGCTCAGTTTTTGATTTTCTAAGAACTTTCAGTTTGACCCTCGTAGTGTGGAGTATCGTTGGATAGGTCTTTTAAAACCATTGCGGGGTTGCTAAGACGATTTTTCGATTCAGTGATTTGTTTGCGAAATATTCAACTTTAAAGTGCTAATATTCATGAAAATCGAGCGTCCAAATAAAATCGGAACTAGAAATCGTTATATGTCACGTGACCAGATTTGACACTGGACTGCATATGGCCGCATTTTTAACAGCTGAATCGATGGTCTAAACAGATGAAATTCGGTATACAGACAGTTTGGAGGACATAGAATAGTTTTTGTCACGGAAAATAGTTCCCGATTTAGAATTTTATGCGGACGGAGTTGCGGGCAACGGGCTAGTCTACAATATTTAAGATGCTTTCCCTCCGTGTGGCATAGCCGTGGGACGTATATTATATCACTAGCTTTTGTCCGCGGCTTCAACCGCGTGGAATTCGGTTATCGCGCGCTGTTCCCTCGAGAACTGTGCATTTTTCCGGGATAAAAAGTAGCTTATGTCACTGTATGGCCTATAAACTATCTCTATGCCAAAAATCACGTCGATCCGTCGCTCCGTTTCGACGTGAAAATAGGATAAACATACACACACACACACACACACACACACACACCCACACACACATGCTTTCGCATTTATAATATTAAGTAGTATGGATAAAGTAAGTATGGATTGATCATTGGCGTCCTTTAAGAAAAAAAAAGTATTCCATGTATTTCTCTGTTGCCGAGAGTTTGTTTCTTTTCTCCAGCGCAATCAGCAGGGCTGCTGACGAGCATGCTCAGCGCATGCGTGGTGCAGGGCTGCGCGGAGCTGCGGAACGGCGCCTTGCGCGCGCGCCTGCCCGCGCCGCTCGACGCCGGCTGCCAGGGACTCAAGGTCAAACTGGACCAACTGCTTGATACTAGAGGTGAGATCTTAGATGAATGATTGGTCTCGCGCGCTCGCTTGACTAGATACCCCCCTACCTGAAATTTAAAGTTCCGTGAATGAGGCAACTCAATATTGTAGTGTGTGTAAGAACGGTGTAAGACAATTTGCAAGGATGCTAGTGTGCGTGACGAATTGTGTTGCCAGCTGCTCCACTGTTACCCGAAGTATTGGGAAAATATATTATGCTGCATGTGGTCTATTAATTAAGTTACTGGTTATAAAATGTATCTTGGGAAATACTTAGAAATTAACAAGTAATTAAAAGTGAATGTTTTAATATGTTGTTCGTTTTGGCGTAGGTTTTTTCTTTAGAAAAATGGTAGGTATGTAGGTATATCAATGATCAGGCCTCACTTTTAATAATAATACGTGGCGTTATCTGGAAAAAGGTACCTTGTTGTCGGTATTGAGTTATTGATATTTTCAATACCTACATTTTTGGTCGAATAATTCACTTTCAAAGGATGTATTATGTCGGCGGCCGATCGTAAAATCCGCCAGATCACGGAATTCCCAGGCACATCATGAAATGGCGCCATTAAATGATATGCCTAAAAGTTGTCCAGGCATATCACGATGTGCCTGAGAAACAATACGGCAGATCGATTAGACCAACGCATTCGACGATATTCCTAGCTTTATACCGGGCATATCGTGATATGCTGAAAAAAAGAAAAAAATAGGTACGACGAGCGAAGCGAGGAGTGGTTAGTATGAATTGTGACCACTACGCACGAGCCGAGTGAGCGAAGCGAGCGCGCCGCGGCAACGGCCGGCGAAGTGCCAGAAACGATTTGGCGGCGTTTCGTGATATGCCTAGGAATTTCATATACTGCCTAAATTAGCCAAATCACGAAATGGCGGCGTTTCATGATATGCCTAGGAATTTCATGACCTGCCTAAACTAGCCAAATCATGAAATGGCGGCGTTTCATGATATGCCTAGGAATTTCATGATCTGCCTAAACGTCACTAGGCAAATCGTCAAACGGTGAGTTTTTAACGATATGGCGGATGTCCCTTAGCCAATTCATGAAATGGCGGCATTTCACGATATGCCTAGGAATTTCGTGATCTGCCTAAACTAGCCAAATCACGAAATGGCGGCATTTCATGATATGCCTAGGAATTTCATGACCTGCCTAAACTAGCCAAATCATGAAATGGCGGCATTTCATGACATGCCTAGGAATTTCATGATCTGCCTAAATACGTCACTAGGCAAATCGTCAAACGGTGAGTTTTGAACGATATGGCGGATGTCCCTTAGCCAATTCTGAAATGACGCCATTTCACGATATGCCTAGGAATTTCGTGATCTGCCTAAACTAGCCAAATCACGAAATGGCGGCGTTTCATGATATGCCTAGGAATTTCATGACCTGCCTAAACTAGCTAAATCATGAAATGGTGGCGTTTCATGATATGCCTAGGAATTTCATGATCTGCCTAAACGTCACTAGGCAAATCGTCAAACGGTGAGTTTTGAACGATATGGCGGATGTCCCTTAGCCAATTCATGAAATGGCGCCATTTCACGATATGCCTAGGAATTTCGTGATCTGGCGGATTTTACGATCGGCCGCCGACATATATATTACAAAGATAAACATTAAATAATACAGAACTAGGTTATGTATATATAATAAGATAAATGAAATAAGTTATTAAATGATGATAATAATAAAATTCAATTGATTAAAATCTCAACCACGGGGATTTGATTTTT
Organism: Choristoneura rosaceana; assembly: GCA_037349165.1. Lineage (NCBI taxonomy): Eukaryota > Metazoa > Arthropoda > Insecta > Lepidoptera > Tortricidae > Choristoneura > Choristoneura rosaceana. The sequence goes on from JAZBNJ010000036.1 coordinate 2,335,871, forward strand.
GTATACGCGGCAACACTGGATGGCGTTTCGGGTTCATGTTATTTTATTTTGTAATTTCGAAATTGTACGATATTTACTGATGGTATGTGATCCCAGTGTCCTTCTTATTTTTGGAAGTATTATTTTTACACAGTTTCACTGCGCAAACTGGCATTTTAATTCGGTTTATGACCAAAATTTAGCAAAACATTCGGAGGCGCACCTTACGCACAGTCTGCAGCGCGACTGAGCCGGGTTGGAGCCGGGTACGCCGATTTCGGCGTACTATTTGTTGCTTCATTTGACAAGTACGCCGGCGGTATCTAGTCGAGCGAGCGCGAGACCAATCATTCATCTAAGGGTGAGATATAATATCCAAATCGCTTCGACTAGCCGTGCTCTCACTTGATACCAGCTGCTAGGGGCTCCTGACCTGGACCAACTGTCAGTCACATGTGTCAGCTTTGTCAGGACTCTTAAGACTCTGGCCAGTGAAAGCTGTACACGCATTTTTTCACGAAACTTAAATCTGGTATCATTTTTGAGACTGTCAAAATTAGCACATTGTCATTCTAACCAGGCTTAGATAATTTTGATATTTGTGCTTTAAGAAATAAATAAATCTTTTTTTGTTTAATTCAACCTCCTACCAGATTATGTTAGAATTAAAATGTTAGAAGATATATTCAAAACCAATCTGGTCGAAATGTTCCAAGAATTTATGTGTCTGGACTGGCACTGACAAAGGCCATAAAATTGACCAAAAGACTACTAAAGTGCATCATCAACTTTCACGCATTACTATAATGAATGTTGATGCAGCTTGAAGTCTCGAGTGTAGTTTAATATCTGGAAAATTTAAATAAATATCTAAGTATCAACATTGTTTAATCAGTGTACAGCAAGTGTTGTCAGCCTCATTTTTTAAATTTGCCGCGGTTTGTCTGGGACATCTTTCGTTGGCCAGAGCTTACCGAGCATGCTCACTCGACACCGGCCGCCAGGAGTTTAAGGTCAAACGGGGCCAGCTACTCGACAACCGGGGTGTGGCACATTAGTCAGTGCATTGGCCAGGCCTTCTAGAGTATTCTCAGTGCATGCGTGGTGTGTGGTCAGTTAGTATCACTTCGTCTATAAAGTAGCTACTTTCTGACCAGCTGGTCTAAGTAGCTGGTCGTGTGAAAAATTCCCTGAATGTCTGCCGGTCTCCGTCCGTCTATTTAATTCTATGGCCCGAAGCTAACGGAGCTCCGCTTGGCGGAGCTCCTTTTCCGCGTAATTAACTTAACCTATATTATGTTGTCAGAGGAGCCATACGGGTCTGCGTTCCCTTGGGTGCTGCTGGGCGCGCGGCACTGGAGCGCCGAGCTGTTGCTGGACGCGGGCTGGGCGGCGCGCGCGCGGGCCGGCGCGCCGCCGCGCAGGCAGCACGCCTGGGGCGCCGCGCTCGTCGCCGTCGCGCTCGTCAAGTGGGGCAGCCACGGGCCCCGGGACTCCAAGGTACGATACCACAACCAACTGAGACTCGTAACAGAAGAATACTGATATGATAAATAACAGTATAATCGGCACGTTGCCCCATTGGCTTGCCTCATGTTACAAATGTTACAATTCATCATCATCAGTCTACAGCAGGCCGCTGCTGGACATAGGCCTCTTCCATAGCGCGCCACAACACTCTGTCTTCAGCCCCTCGCATCCATCCGCCGCCAGCAACCCTATTAAGGTCGTCCTGCCCCGCACTACGTTTTCTCTTGCTTGGTCTCCATTCGAAGACTCGTCTGCTCCTCCGTTCATCGGTCCTGCGACAGATGTGGCCAGCCCAATGCCACTTCAGCGAACTAATTCTCTGAGCAACGTCGGTGGTTCATTCTTTGTCGGATAATGTGATTTCGGATTTAATCCTTCAAAGAAACCCCCAGCGTTGCTGTTTCAATTATCATTATACAATACAATACAATGTTGAGAGACACTGTTCTTGCGACATCACAAGCATATAAAATTCCAGGTGGAAGCAATGATGGACTGCCTCCGCTTCGAATGGTCCCCAGGAGTCGCAGAGACCATCATCAACCTGCTCGACTGTGTCCACGCCTACCGCCAGCCGAAACCTTCGCAGCCCTCCATCCCCTCCCCCTGCCAGGTGGCCGTCAACGTGGCGCTGTCCCACATCAATATGTTCCTCGTGGTCAGTGAGGATATGTGTCTGATGACGAGGGTTGATGCTGTCACGCTGGAGAAGACTGCGGCGAAGGGAGCGGCTGTGGTGTCCGGGTTGAAGGTTGTGGATATGGTGCCTTATAAAGGTTAGTTATATCGTCAACTAGCGTTTACCCGCGTAAACTATTCGATCTGGTAGTTACAGTTGGAATTCCGGGATCTTACAGAACTCCCCTGGCAATTCGTAAAGTTTATATCGTGGTCTTCATTGAGGTTATTTTAAGAAATTTTAATACTCTAAACCCAGCGGTTGAAATTTCAAGATTTTATCCATATCACGTGAGAATATCTGGATAAAAAATAGGCTATGTGTTATATATAATATAAATATAGATATAAATATAAATATAAAATATAGATATAAATATAAAAATAGGCTATTCCAGATGTCCAGCTATCTACATACCTAATTTCAACCAAATCCGTCCAGCTGTTTTAGCGTGAAGGAGTAACAAACATACACACACACAAATATCGCATTTATAATATTAGTAGAATTCTAGTTTGTCTATTAGGCTTTTGGACGCCAATGAATCATATAAACGCACCGCTGTTTTCACGTTTTGCCTGTCAGTACTTAATCACGAAAAACTTTTTCACGAAAACTTTTTCACGAATGACTTTGTCACGAAAAGACTTTATCACGAAAAATTTCACGAAAACTTTTTTATGAACGACTTTATCACGAAAACGTACGTATGGGTGATGTATTACAACAGAGCTGGCTTTTACTTCTAAAATTAATACATAAAAATCTTTCAGAAAACGTTCAATGCCAACGGTCAGATGAAATCCCAGAGTCTATCCTCCACGTCCGCTTGGCGAGGATAGAGCACACTCCAAACGAATCCAAGAACTCTGCCCTTCTCGACTTCCAGTTCCTGGAGACCGTTGACTGCGAATGGAGTGCCAACTTGCACCTGAAGATACTGACTTTTGTCAGAGCATTTCAGGGGTTTAAGGGGGAGTTGAAGAAGAGGAGTAGCGGGGGAGGGGGGAGGAAGAGCGAGCTCGATTGGAGGGTGTCGTTTAAGGGGGAGACGAATCTCGGGCTGGTCTTGTCTAAGGAGAATAATATGGTGTTTGCTACGGGTAAGTTTTTGAGTGATTTCTTGTGGTACCATCAGCTGAATAAGTGGTGTATTATGTTTTTTTCATCTCTCCAGTTCGGAATTCAATTTTCATGGGTAGATAGCCGGGTGGAAAATTACGTTTTCATCTCTAGGGTGGAAAGCAATTTTTTTTTTAAATTGATCGGCTAGCCACGGAGTCGAAGATAATTGAGTTACGTCAATGACACTGTTTTTTTACGTTTCGGCATGGCCATCTAGATGCACGTCGTGACCAACTCGATTTTTTTTTATAGTCGGCCGTGGCAAGTGGCCAGTTCGAAAAGGTACCGTCGGAGGTTGGATATAAGTAATTTCAATTTAATATTGTTTTTTTTTTTTTGTAGTAAGTAATTTACTTTCCTCACAGTCGAAATGAAAAGTAGAGTGTCTAACTCGGGTGAAATGGGTCACTTTCCACCCTTGGTTATCAATCTACTAAATCAAGTTCCAATCAAATATATAAATACGTAATATGAATACGTCACCAACTTTCAGATGACATGACCGTCTCCTACGAGCACGACCTCGAGCTCTCCATTGTTTGGAGCCAGCTGAAAATGATCCTGAACGGAGACGAGGTGATCACCGTGGAAGGCTATACCATGGAGAGACCGCAGGACGACCACGACGTCAGGGTCGAGAGGAGCGCCGCTGAAGGGTTCGTGCTGCCGTGGAACAAGGTTTGGTGAGTATGAGACATGCCTGGCCCAGTCTCACTTAAGTTTGACGGTCACTTTTCCATCAGCTATTTGAGTCTTGGAGCGCAATGTGGTGTTCCAGATACGATCAAGAATAGAATAGAATAGAATAGAATAGATTTATTTGGTGTTAAAAAGTTTGTACATGAAATCTTAATCTAAATGAAACAGTAGTTAACAAAGCACCAAAATGGATGCCACTCAGCAAATGCCGATGACTGAATTTCTTCATTTCTTCATTTGGCGATCAGTCCTTTTTACCCCTAATACGCTGCGCTCCATAGCTCGTTGGCAAATCTTGAGTCTGGATTTCTGATTCTCAGTCAAAGACCATGTTTGCGCACCGTAGGTCAGGACAGGCAATACACACATGTCAACGAGTTTGCGCTTCAGCGTTAAAGGAAGGTTACCTTTCATGTGCTACTTCATGGACCAGTAGCTCTTCTAAGCAATTTCAATACGCCTTTCTTTTTCTTTGTCTTGCTGAAAGAGACTACTTGGCCCAAATTAAATGATATTGTAACGGATAACTCACGTCTTAAATCGAGTTTAGCTTGACATGTTTCGGGCTATTTTGAAACCCTTCATCTATGGAGCACGCGACTCGGCCCAAGTAAATATATTCGTTGACATAGTGTATTGTCTGCCCCTGCACTTGTATCCTGACTTTCTAGCACTAGATATTCTTAAATACCTACAAATTTGTACGAAACCTTTCATCGCCCTAGTCCGACTTACACTTGGCATGTTTTCCATTCTTTGTTACAGGGCGGTAACCATAGATTCGGTGCGCGTGATATTCCCCTACAAGCACCGCTTCGCGGAGGCAGTGCAGGGCGACTTCGTGTCACTGTTCAAGTGGATCAAGCGCATCCACGGCGTGGGAAAAGCAGTCGGCGACCGGCCGTTGCCTAGCGACCTGCATATAAAGGTAATCTGACTAGCCCCTAAGGGTCTGAACTGCTCTGATTTTCATCACATTACATGCTAGCTTACGACCTGGTTAAGATCGCAGGATCGCGGTGGATACGAAAAGCACAAGACCGGTCTGAGTGGAGAGCCTTTGGGGAGGCCTATGTCCAGCAGTGGACTTCTTTCGGCTGACATGATGATGATGATGATGCTAGCTTATATCTTCTCGAGGAGAAACTTTTCGGCACTCCATCGTCAAAAGTTTCTCGATGGGGGCTACGGCATAGATGTCGCTAGTGTCGCTGCTTAAGTGGCTAAATAAAGAAACAAACAAGCTGAGATATGTGGTGCATAGGAGAAATTCGTGTCTGTACCGTTGTCCAGCGGTGGTGTAATGGAATAGCACGCGGCACGGAATGCCGAGGACCTGGGCTCGATTCCCAGCGCTGGTCTTATTTTTCTGGTTTTTCTGTGCATCTATATTTCAGTTTGTATTTTCGATATAGGTTTTACGGGATGACCGTAAAAGTAACAAAAATTTGGACTTGAAATAAAAAAATATTCCAAAAAACCAATCTTAATACTTATTAAGGTTTTAATCCGAAGATTTCAAAGCTGTTAAAAAATATTTATAGATTATTTCGATGGATTATACCTATTTGTTACATTTATTTTACAGATCGAGGAGCTTTTGATCGAAATGAGCGACGACCCGTTTGAAGTGAAACTTCGCGACAACTACGAGCTTTTGGAAGATGAGTATAAGGAGAGTCAAAAACGAAGAACCATGCTGGACGCTAAGGTAATTAATGCAATCATATATTTAACGACTAGCTTTTGCCCGCGGCTCCGCCCACGTGGTATTCGGTTATCGCGCTATATATAAATTTAGTAGTACTGCTGTCAGAGATTTTCCAAAAACTTGCTTCGTCTGATACCTAATCGAACCGACTCAAATCTGAAAAAAAAAACTGTATTTTTATGATGTCCTTTATGTAAAATTGGGTGCCCGAAATAAGAGATCGGTTGGATTTTTGGCCTTTTTACTTCGAAGCCGATTGCAATGGCACAGTGACAAACAAACTTAAAATCCTTATTTATATTAATGCGCGGTACTAGCGCCACCGCATTTGTGTTTTATTTTGGAACTAATGAGGTTCATGAATGTCACAGGGCATCGATCATTTTTATTAATTAGCAAGCTATCTAGTTCAGCAGATGAACTATAGATGGCGCTGTATCGAACACTTTGACAACTTTTACAGGTCCAAGAGCTCTGCAAGCCCCACCTCTTCCTCCCCGCCGGCAAAGTAGAAGAGCTGTACTCCGCGTTGCGGCAGAAAGACGCGCAGATATACGTGCAGCGGTGCCGCGCCGCGCCGCCGCCGCGCACGCGCCTCGTGGCGTGCTGCCTCACGCGGCTTGATATACTGGCGCTGGCCGACCCCGCCATACACGGCGCTGCCAACGCGCAGGCCAGGCTTAAGGACATCGACTTTGACAGGTGAGACATTGTATGTTATACAAGACGTCCCAAGATTATGGGACATCAAGGGGGGGGGGGCACCTGAAATATCGTAGACTAGCTTTTACCCGCGGCTTCGCACGCGTAAACTAATCGGTCTGGTAGTGGCAATTGAAATATCCCGTGGGAGTATAGGGATAAAAAATAGCGTATGTGTTATTGCAGACGTGCAGCTACCTACATACCAAATTTCATGACTTTTAGCCCAGCGGTTGTTATTTCGAGATCTTATCCCTAGTTATCCCGTGGGAATATCGGGTCAAAAAGTCACCTATGTGTTATTCCATACGTCCAACTACCTATATACCAAATTTCATGACTCTAAGCCCAGAGGTTCTTATTTCGAGATTTTATCCCTATCCCGTGGGAATATCGGGATAAAAAGTAGCCTATGTCCTTTCCCAAGGTCTATTCTATCTCTGTACCAAATTTCATCCAAATCGGCTTAGCGGTTTTGGCGTGAAAGCGTAACAGACAGACAGACAGAGTTACTTTCGCATTTATAATATTAGTATGGATTAGTATGGATAGGATATTTTCCTGAAAGAAGACTATGTTATTTTTAAGAGTTAGTAATTCTGCATTTAAAGGTTTTCTAAGAATTACTTGCTTCGTCTGGGAATCGTCGACCATAGTCTTGGGACGTCCTTTATATCCGCTCTTCTCTCGATCCCCTTGGTCGTTACATTTTCGCATCCTGAACTCGGCTTGAACAGCTGAGACGGCTACCTATTCCTCCTCCTCCATTTACGCTGGTCGTAGAAGTGTTATAATATGTTGCGTGGCGTCAAAAGGATTAGAATACATTTGGGAGCATTGATTCGTATCCTACCGGCTGCGCCATGTCATGTTCGTTGGAACGGAATGGACAACAAACAGGAGGACAAGGACGCGTGAATCTACGTACGACGGTGTCGCTTCCCGCAGGCCAGGCCAATACGCAGACACAGACAAGTGAGACACTTTTTTACTGACATCTGATGTTCACTCTTCCCTTGATCCCCTTTGTTATACCCTAGCACCCTGCACCGCGTGGCTAGGACAGCTGAGACAGCTACCTATTCCTCCTCCTTCATTTACGTTGTATGGCCATAATATACATTTTGGGAGTTCCCAGGGGAATTTTTAAAATCTAGAAATATAGAATTTTATTTGTAACTACCAGATCTACTTTACGCGTGCAAAGCCCGTAAACTCTAGTCGGGATGTGATGGTATTGTCTTGTTGCAGCCCGTGGGGGGAAGACATGGAGTTCTCGACGCTGTGGTGCCGCAGCGTGAGCCTGAGCTGCGCGCAGTGGCAGCTGTTGCTGCGCGACTTCCCGCAGCCGCTGCTGCGTATGAGTGCGCTGCGTCTGTGGGGCGCGCTGTGCGGCGCCGAGGAGCTGCCGCCGCCGAGAGGTTCGTCAGAAGAAAACAGTCCCTCCACCTCCTGTCCTGCTTGCTTCAAGTATCCGAATAAAAAACAGTTATTTATAACAGCAGTTATTTCACAGGATAGAAAAAATACATAAGTAGTGTTGCCGTTATAAAAAGGTCTCGGCTCAGCATATCTTGCATGAAAGAGCGAATTCCTCCTAATACACACACTTACTTCATGTACACAAATGTACAGTCAAGTCTTATAATTTTGAGCAAAAATTTGATGATAATGATTTGAACGCGATTCTAAATCAGGGGTGGCCAACCGGTTGATCGCAACTATCAGTCCAATCGATCGTGGCAAGGCGAAAAATATAAATACTAAACTATGCTGTTTCATTTGTTTCACTTCAAAAAGTATGCAGGTGCAGTTTGCAGGTGGTAGGACCTTGTGCAAGGTCCGGCCGGATTGCTACTACCATCTTGCTCGCTAATCCTGCCGTGAAGCAGGAGTGTTTACACTTGTGTTTCGGCGTGGAGAGTAAGACAGCCGGTGAAATTACTGGCACTTGAGGTATCCCATCTTAGGCCTCTGAATTGGCTACGCATCTGTAATCCTCCTGCCTGGTGTTGCAAGTGTCTATGGGCGGTGGTGATCTCTTACCATCAGGAGACTTGCTCGTTTGCCATCCAGTCGAAAAAAAATGTCATTGGAGAACAGTCCCTCCACCTCTTGTTCTACTTGCTTCAAGTATCCGACCGAATATTCTGAAAAAAAGAAAATAATTTATAACACCTTACATGGATTAGAGAAAATACATAAACAGTGTTGCCGTTATATAAAGGTCCCCGCTCGGCATATCGCTGGTTGAATTTCAAGAATGAAAGCGTGTTCAGATTGTTTGTTAAATTTTTGATTGAATTTTTGTTTAGACGTATAAACTACTATACAACTCTTTTGATATTCATCGCTTCGTCTAAATAGTTAACACTTGTCTCACCGCCCCTCCCCAGCGGTGCGCACGGTGACGGTCGACCAGGGCGCCCCGTGGGGCCCCACCGAGCTGGAGCGCAGCATGATGCCTCTAAAGTGGTACTACGACCTCTGCTGCGAGATGGCCGAGTTTAGCTACGCGTTCGGACCCTGCTGGGAGCCCGTCATCGCGCACTGCAACCTGTGTGAGTACTTGCTGATTCGTTAGATCGCTTTCCTAATCGTAGATTGTACAATAAGAGCATAAGACGAGCCATTTTACCCGAGACATTCATGTACGGTACGGCGAGGGTGGATAGACTCGTCGAGGGGAAAATGGGTTTAATGCTCGAATTTTACACTCTTCTCTTCACTTCGATGGCGAGGCAATGAAATAGCAACAGTGGAAACAATTGTTCACTTACTATGTACATTTTATTTTTCATGCATTACTATATAATTATTTTGTCTATGTTCTTTTTTACCGAAATTAATCTGTCCGCAACATTTTTCAAAAAATTGCAGATTTTTGTAAGTAAACATGTTTTATCTGTAATTTAATAGATGGTGTACATGAATACATGCCGTCCTACGTAGTTCAACCTATTAAACCGTGAAATATCTTGTTAGAAGTACGATTTTTTGGTAATGCCAGAGACAATTTTGGTAACGGAGAAGACGCTCAAAGTTTCAGTAAAATAGTTGATCGGCCCAATTATAATTTTTTAGTTTATTGATTTTGTTTATGTTCTTCCAGCCTTCGACCAAGTATCCCGGCCATCCCTGGACCCGTCAGCCCCCCTGTCCTGGTGGGACAAGGTTCGGCTGCTCATGCACGGCCGCCTGACCGCCAACTGCGGCAAGTTCACGTGTCTCCTGCACGTGTCCCTGGACCCCTATAACACTACTGAGGAGATGGAGCTCACCTGGACGGACTTGGTGCTGGACTGGACCAACGGTGAGTGTATAGCCTCCTGGATCCCCCGGTCCTCACTGTACGCACACTTGATAATATCGGGTTCGATATCGGTGATGAACGCGTATGATATCGGCGTAAATGAAAAGTATGAAATACTAACTTTTGCCCGCGGCTCCGCCCGCGTGGTGTTCGGTGTTCGCGCGCTGTTCCCTCGGGAACTGTGCATTTTTCCGGGATAAAAAGTAGCCTATGTCACTATCGGGCCCATAAACTCTCTATGCCAAAAATCACGTCGATCCGTCGCTCTGTTACGGCGTGAAAGACGGACAAACACACAAACATACAAACACACTTTCGCATTTATAATATTAGTATAGATTAGCATTTAGTCTCTAGCTAGACTCAGCTGTTAAGATTTTTGGATTCTACATGTAGGTACAGTAAAGGCATTAGTATCTCTATGTTTATTGATTGTATTTGTTTCTTATTTGTATCGCGGTACTGCAGTCGCGAGACTCCCTTAGAGGCCGTGTATAGCGCGCGTCTGTGTGAGTGTGTTCGTTTCGATCGATTTGTTCGTAGCTTCCATACTGCTTTAGCTTAGATACTGTGGCCCTAATCCAGGCAAGCTCGGCTTCCTCGGCGAGCTGAACGTGTTCGTGCGCACGGCGAGCAAGTACGACGACTGTCGCGTGCTGCGCGTGCCCGCGCTCAAGCTGGCCGTCAAGCTGGGCTGGCTGTGCGTCGGCGACCCGCGGGACCACCACGCCGTGGCGCCGTGCGCGCCCACGCGCCTGCCGGAGTACTCCAGTAACCAGGTATACAGGCGGCTCCGTTAACTGGGCTGGCTGTGCGTCGGCGACCCGCGGGACCACCACGCCGTGGCGCCGTGCGCGCCCACGCGCCTGCCGGAGTACTCCAGTAACCAGGTATACAGGCGGCTCCGTTAACTGGGCTGGCTGTGCGGCGGCGACCCGCGGGACCACCACGCCGTGGCGCCGTGCGCGCCCACGCGCCTGCCGGAGTACTCCAGTAACCAGGTATACAGGCGGCTCCGTTAACTGGGCTGGCTGTGCGTCGGCGACCCGCGGGACCACCACGCCGTGGCGCCGTGCGCGCCCACGCGCCTGCCGGAGTACTCCAGTAACCAGGTATACAGGCGGCTCCGTTAACTGGGCTGGCTGTGCGTCGGCGACCCGCGGGACCACCACGCCGTGGCGCCGTGCGCGCCCACGCGCCTGCCGGAGTACTCCAGTAACCAGGTATACAGGCGGCTCCGTTAACTGGGCTGGCTGTGCGTCGGCGACCCGCGGGACCACCACGCCGTGGCGCCGTGCGCGCCCACGCGCCTGCCGGAGTACTCCAGTAACCAGGTATACAGGCGGCTCCGTTAACTGGGCTGGCTGTGCGTCGGCGACCCGCGGGACCACCACGCCGTGGCGCCGTGCGCGCCCACGCGCCTGCCGGAGTACTCCAGTAACCAGGTATACAGGCGGCTCCGTTAACTGGGCTGGCTGTGCGTCGGCGACCCGCGGGACCACCACGCCGTGGCGCCGTGCGCGCCCACGCGCCTGCCGGAGTACTCCAGTAACCAGGTATACAGGCGGCTCCGTTAACTGGGCTGGCTGTGCGTCGGCGACCCGCGGGACCACCACGCCGTGGCGCCGTGCGCGCCCACGCGCCTGCCGGAGTACTCCAGTAACCAGGTATACAGGCGGCTCCGTTAACTGGGCTGGCTGTGCGGCGGCGACCCGCGGGACCACCACGCCGTGGCGCCGTGCGCGCCCACGCGCCTGCCGGAGTACTCCAGTAACCAGGTATACAGGCGGCTCCGTTAACTGGGCTGGCTGTGCGTCGGCGACCCGCGGGACCACCACGCCGTGGCGCCGTGCGCGCCCACGCGCCTGCCGGAGTACTCCAGTAACCAGGTATACAGGCGGCTCCGTTAACTGGGCTGGCTGTGCGTCGGCGACCCGCGGGACCACCACGCCGTGGCGCCGTGCGCGCCCACGCGCCTGCCGGAGTACTCCAGTAACCAGGTATACAGGCGGCTCCGTTAACTGGGCTGGCTGTGCGTCGGCGACCCGCGGGACCACCACGCCGTGGCGCCGTGCGCGCCCACGCGCCTGCCGGAGTACTCCAGTAACCAGGTATACAGGCGGCTCCGTTAACTGGGCTGGCTGTGCGTCGGCGACCCGCGGGACCACCACGCCGTGGCGCCGTGCGCGCCCACGCGCCTGCCGGAGTACTCCAGTAACCAGGTATACAGGCGGCTCCGTTAACTGGGCTGGCTGTGCGTCGGCGACCCGCGGGACCACCACGCCGTGGCGCCGTGCGCGCCCACGCGCCTGCCGGAGTACTCCAGTAACCAGGTATACAGGCGGCTCCGTTAACTGGGCTGGCTGTGCGTCGGCGACCCGCGGGACCACCACGCCGTGGCGCCGTGCGCGCCCACGCGCCTGCCGGAGTACTCCAGTAACCAGGTATACAGGCGGCTCCGTTAACTGGGCTGGCTGTGCGTCGGCGACCCGCGGGACCACCACGCCGTGGCGCCGTGCGCGCCCACGCGCCTGCCGGAGTACTCCAGTAACCAGGTATACAGGCGGCTCCGTTAACTGGGCTGGCTGTGCGGCGGCGACCCGCGGGACCACCACGCCGTGGCGCCGTGCGCGCCCACGCGCCTGCCGGAGTACTCCAGTAACCAGGTATACAGGCGGCTCCGTTAACTGGGCTGGCTGTGCGTCGGCGACCCGCGGGACCACCACGCCGTGGCGCCGTGCGCGCCCACGCGCCTGCCGGAGTACTCCAGTAACCAGGTATACAGGCGGCTCCGTTAACTGGGCTGGCTGTGCGTCGGCGACCCGCGGGACCACCACGCCGTGGCGCCGTGCGCGCCCACGCGCCTGCCGGAGTACTCCAGTAACCAGGTATACAGGCGGCTCCGTTAACTGGGCTGGCTGTGCGTCGGCGACCCGCGGGACCACCACGCCGTGGCGCCGTGCGCGCCCACGCGCCTGCCGGAGTACTCCAGTAACCAGGTATACAGGCGGCTCCGTTAACTGGGCTGGCTGTGCGTCGGCGACCCGCGGGACCACCACGCCGTGGCGCCGTGCGCGCCCACGCGCCTGCCGGAGTACTCCAGTAACCAGGTATACAGGCGGCTCCGTTAACTGGGCTGGCTGTGCGTCGGCGACCCGCGGGACCACCACGCCGTGGCGCCGTGCGCGCCCACGCGCCTGCCGGAGTACTCCAGTAACCAGGTATACAGGCGGCTCCGTTAACTGGGCTGGCTGTGCGTCGGCGACCCGCGGGACCACCACGCCGTGGCGCCGTGCGCGCCCACGCGCCTGCCGGAGTACTCCAGTAACCAGGTATACAGGCGGCTCCGTTAACTGGGCTGGCTGTGCGTCGGCGACCCGCGGGACCACCACGCCGTGGCGCCGTGCGCGCCCATGCGCCTGCCGGAGTACTCCAGTAACCAGGTATACAGGCGGCTCCGTTAACTGGGCTGGCTGTGCGTCGGCGACCCGCGGGACCACCACGCCGTGGCGCCGTGCGCGCCCACGCGCCTGCCGGAGTACTCCAGTAACCAGGTATACAGGCGGCTCCGTTAACTGGGCTGGCTGTGCGTCGGCGACCCGCGGGACCACCACGCCGTGGCGCCGTGCGCGCCCACGCGCCTGCCGGAGTACTCCAGTAACCAGGTATACAGGCGGCTCCGTTAACTGGGCTGGCTGTGCGTCGGCGACCCGCGGGACCACCACGCCGTGGCGCCGTGCGCGCCCACGCGCCTGCCGGAGTACTCCAGTAACCAGGTATACAGGCGGCTCCGTTAACTGGGCTGGCTGTGCGTCGGCGACCCGCGGGACCACCACGCCGTGGCGCCGTGCGCGCCCACGCGCCTGCCGGAGTACTCCAGCAACCAGGTATATAGTCGGCTTCATTAACTTGTGAGCAGAAATTTTATGATTATGTTTTTGGAATCTTTTAGTATTTTTTTTTTATTTCAATTCCAAATTTTTACTTTTACGGTCATCCCGTGAAACCTAAATTGAAAATACAAACCGAAACATAGATGCACAGAAAAACCAATTCGGTTTGTATTTTCAATTTAGGTTTCACGGGATGACCGTAAAAGTAAAAATTTGGAATAGCGACATCTCTTGTCCGGGTGAACGGTTAGTTCCGAAGGAGATATTGAAGGCTTCGCGTTGAGTGTTAGGCAATATAGATGGCGCTAGGTCACTGCTTAAGTGACGAAGTAACAAGCTGAGATATGTGATGCATAGGGAAATTCGTGTCTGTGCCGTTGACCAGCAGTGGTGTAGCGGTATAGCACGCGGCACGGAATGCCGAGGACCTGGGTTCGATTCCCAGTGTTGGTCTTATTTTTCTGGTTTTTCTGTGCATCTATGTTTCGGTTTGTATTTTCAATTTAGCCAAAATTTTATCAAAAATATCTGAACATGCTTCTACACCGTTAACAATAGTCGTGTTCAGATATTTTTGATAAAATTTTTGCTCACAAGTTTACGAACTAGTTATACCTAGTGCCATCCACGAAGACGCGTGATTTTGTCAAAATTAGACATTAATGACATTGTAATAAGAGTCACGGCACGCGTCATCGTGAAGGACTCCACTTGGAAAAGTTGACGTGAGCTCATTATACTTGCAAAATAAATGTCAGTCAAATTTAAATAACGCGCATGCGCACTTCAGCGCAGGACACAGTTTAGGACACAGTTTCAATTTTTGTAACGCAGTTACGCTTCCTAATATAATTTGTTTGTGGATTTGAATGAGTAAACATTTAAGTCACAGTGTTTCTTCTTTATTCAAAACCTTGCAGTTAAAAAATTGTGGAGACACAGCGCGTTTCGTCCGTCGATAAAAAACCTGGACGGTTCGAGGCGTATTGGTCGCGCGCTCCGGATTGTCAAGTGGTTATTTTGTTTCCACTGTTACTGTTTAGTTTTCTCTCAATCAAAGTGAAAAGCAGAGTAGTACTTGGTCATAAATGTCATTTTACTCTCGACTTAATGATCAACCCTCGCCTGCAGCTCAGGTAGATATAAACGTCACGTACAAAATGGCGCGTTTTATATACTTGTTGTATAATCTACTGTTCTCCTTCAGGAACATGATTCGTACCGCGCGTTCCGCTCGCAGAACTTGGATCTACATATAAGTATGGAGACAAAGCCTATTGAAAAGGACGGGCCAGTTCTTCTACTGTATGGAAGCACTCTCAGGTTTGTTTGAGTTCTCACAGAAAGAAGTGACCAAAACGTTAAAAAAAACGCTGGCAGCGCTAATTGACGGATTGAGATTTTTCTGTGATTCTTATCTTATTTTTTTATTATCATATGACGCATGTACCACTAAAGTAATTGGTGGTAGCGACTGGGAAAAAAATCCCAGTAGTTACCAGTGACTATTAGTGGTAAAAGATGGGGATAAACTCCCATCTTAAAACTCCCAGCAGGAAAAACAAAGAGTTATTTCCACCTATTACCGCCAATTTTTAAAGGATTTTTTTTAAGGGATAAGTTCGCCTTTGTACATCTTATTATCCTGTGTTCTGTTATTTTCATGTGTTTTTATGTACAATAAAGAGTTTTACAATACAATACAATTTTTATCAACTGGTAAAAATTGGCGGTAACAGGTGGAAATAACCCTTTTTTCCCAGCTGAATTAGATAAATCATTTTTTTTTATTTGACTGGAAGGCAAACGAGCAAGTGGTTTTCCTGGTGGTAAAAGATCACCACCGCCCATAAACGTCTGCAACACCAGGGATATTGCAGATGCGTTGCCAACCTAGAGGCCTATGATGGAATACCTCAAGTGCCAGTAAAGCACAGAATATATAATAGTACTAACGTACAGAATGGCCACGCTCCGCCCCGCACTGGTTCGAGTTACCCCACCCCTCAAGCGTAGCCTGACGGAAATCTGACGGATAGCAGTCGGGCGCGCGACGCGATGTACGTCGGCCGCACGGCACTAAGCTCGGGACTTTCGGGAGCAATAATTTTGCGAAATGGTGGTATACTGTGCATTGTATGGGTGTTTGTCAACATCCAAAGAAAAGAAAAGGAGTTTTTTTCGATTTGTGAAATTCGATTCTGTGAAATCCGCGCGCCGCAGCAAGGCTACTACGAAATACGAAAATCGAAGTTCATGTCATTCGTTCCCTCTGACATTTATACTGTTTCATACGAGAGCGAGAGAGACGGTAGCATACGAACTTCGATTTTCGAACGTCGGAGTAGGCTCTCAGTTCATTGTTCGGTGCTAGATCGGTGACGGTGAGTTCGCGAGCAAGCGCCAACTTGTCAGTGGGCGCGCGAGAAATATTGTACACTTACCTACCCTACCTACTTCCTTTTGTAAATAAATAATGCTTTCTAGAAGTATCGCGATAAATACATGAAAGTCATGAAATAACTACTTAGGTACAGAATAATTCGTTTATGTTTGTAGTCAAATACTTAGGTATTGTAGGTAATTTAAAACAATAATGCTTAAATACATAGACCGCGTTTTTTCTTAACAAAGAAAGTGAAACCCTTCTTTTCATAGTCCATCCGATAACTTTAAACGCTGTACCGTTTCCAGATGGTTCGAGAGCCTGAAGTTGATCCTGTCGGGCGTGACGCGGCCGACGCGGCGCGGGCGCGTGTTCCGCAACGTGCGCCCGCGCAAGCCGCAGCTGTCGCGGCACTACCGGGAGGTCAGCGCCGCCGTCACCCTGCACAATCTTCAGGTGATTTGATTTAAAATAAATAAATAAATACCATGGGACACTTGACACCAATTGACCTAGTCCCAAACTAAGCAAAGCTTGTCTTAGGGCACTAGGCAACGGATAAACATACTTATATAGATAAATACATACTTAAAATACATATTAAACATCCAAGACCCGAGAACAAATATTTATTACATTACTAATCGTTACTTGAGACTCCGTCCGCGTAGAATTCCTTTATCCCTATCCCGCGAAAACTATGCAATTTTACGGGATAAAAACTATCCTATGTCGTTCTACGGGTCTCAAAATATCTGTGTATCTGTGTATACTGAATTTCATCTAAATCGGTTCAAGTTTTTAGACGTTATGAAGTAACAAACAAACAGATTTACAAACTTACTTTCACGTTTATTATACTCTTATTAGTGGGAAGTGGGGTTAGTGGGATATTAGTGGCATTTTTCTTCAATTTTCTTACTCCTCTACTATATCCTTGTGCATACTTTTTACTTTTATTAAATCAACTATTACTGGTTGTGAAGTCTACAGACGCGGATCCAGTCCCTCAAAAAAAGGTTGTGATCACAGCCACCCGAAAATCGGTCAAGTGTGACCCGAAGTATGTACTACCTTAAAGGCCGGCAACGCACTTGTGACTCTTCTGGTGTTGCAGGTGTTCATGGGCGACGGTAATCGCTCACCATCAGGCGATCCGTCTGCTCGTTTGCCCCCTATACCATAAAAAAAAATAAAAAATAATGCCCTCGCCCATGAACAATCATGACTCATGGTCCTTGAGTCATGGACAACTTTTAATTTGATCACGAGTAATAAAGTAAAGTAGTATTTCTATGCTATAGACCTCCGCAAAGTAACGCGTGCATCAACGTGTTCCAGGTATTCTACTGGTCCTCATCATCAATGCAGCGCGGTATAGAGATGCTCGGTGTCCGTGTGACCTGCGGCTCCAAGCACCGGCTGTCCCTGGTCAAAGCCAACGATAACCTGGTGCGAAGACCGCGCGCCAACTGGACCACTGGGTATACTAATTGCGACCTCAGCGACGCGGAAATATGGCTCAAGACGCCTGCCGCCGTGGCTGCTGACAGGGATGGCGACGAGGTTAGTGACCGTTCCAACAGCGGATGTGTTTGGTCAAAGATAATAATTTGGTGCGAAGACCGCGCGTCAACTGGACAACTGCATTTGCTCTGACCTCTGTATCGCGGAGATGTAAACTTACAATGGCCCCATAACAATAGGGATGTTGACGCCATTAAAAAATAATTCGAAGGTACAATTCCAGTAAAAAAAACGCTTTATTTTAGCCCTGAAAACCAGATTATTTTCGATTTACTTACTGTAAAATTAGATTTTTTGTTGCTTTCAAACAAATAAATAGTTAGTTGATTGAGTTGGCGAACAAATAGCGACTTATGACGTCATAATTGCCATTGAAACTCTATGGGAGAATTGTGTTTTGACAGCTCATAAAAAGTACGTCAGTCGATTGGTGGTGTCAACATCCCTATTATAACACTTTTATACTACCATTTAGAAATGAATCGATTAGTGGAAATTGACCTGGTCACGAATTTGGTTCGGATACAGACTGTTGCACTTTAATTTTAGTAATTTCTTGTACCGCATATATCATGGGGGGTATTCGGATGAATTATTCGGATTGTTGCCTGCAGCTAGCTATTCACTACCGTACTTCGCGCAGGCGTCAGTCATTTCACCCTCACCACCTCGATGATTGCCAATCTAGCACTGTACAGATGATAATGATAATGATAAATTTATTTGTCAAACATATACATACACAAAAACATATACAGCTTAGGGATCGTTAAAAAACGAGCCTGTCAGTCTCTCACCTGTGATAGCCCTCGTGTTAACAGCTGTCCATGGGCGGCGGTGATTGCTTTCCATCAGGTGACCCGTATGCTCGTTTTCCCCCTCTTATATATATATATATATATATATATATATATATATATATATATATAAAATTTACAGAGTGCTCGAATTATTTTAGTGGCTACCAGGCAAAAGCTTCCAAGTGACATCCCCAACGGTCTTTCGCATTAACTATCAAACTTTCCTCAGAACTCCTCAGTGCTGACCCCGCCGCCTATGGAGAAGTGCTACTGTCTGTCGGTGCGGCGCGTCTCGTACGGGCGCGAGTCCGGCGAGACTGCGCCCACGCACCGGCTCGCCGTCCACGATCTGCGCGGCGCCTGGACCAAACTCAACAGGGACCTCGCGTTCGCGCTCATCGACACTTACATCAAAAGTCAGGTGGGGAAATATTTTAGCGTTTTGACCGCGCGGGCAAACGTCATTAGCGTCCCACGTTTATATAGCACAACGGTTATCTTTCCGTTGTGCTATGTAAACGTGGGACGCGAATGATGTCACAAGAATTTTAATCACGCTAAATTCAGTATCGGTGTGTCTTCAATTTTCATAAAAGAAGAACACTGGGCATCACCAGTTTTAATAACGCCTGCGAAGACACCAGTGACAAAAAACGCTGCATAAACGCTGAATATTCGTCCAGGTAACAATAATTAGGCTAAATAGTGTTGGCGTTTTTATTTCCGAGTGAAGCGAGGTTTTAAAATGTTTTGAATAAAAAAGCGGATTATATTTATTGAAAGGGCTTAATCACTAATCAGTTGTTTTGAATACCTTTTCTTTGCAGTTAAAATTAAGTTTAAGTTATATTACTTAATGGGCAAAGTAATCACAGCAACTACAAAAGCAATACTGGAGGGCTCTGGACTCTGTTAAATTCGATATTCGTAGTTCGTATCATATCGTCATTTATGTGTGAAATTACATTTTAACCATGACCTTTACGGTATCTTCAATAGTATGTGTGTGAAGTTCCCAATTCGCATTGGGCCCGCCTGCTAAAAACAGCCCAAGCTCTATCATTCTGAAAAGGGATAGCGTGCCCAGTAGTGGCACGCATAATAGGTCGAGATCTCATAATACCCTATTAAGTATTGTTAGTGTGAGCGGGACGGCATAAAGCCTAGGTGTAAAATGTGCGTGACGTGCCCGAGACCCTATCCCATTTTCCGCCGTGTTTTCTTTTCAGCAACTAAAGAAGAACTTGTCGACGAAGGCGCTGAAAGAGGAAGAGAAAGAAGCCACGTCGCCGAAGCACCAGAGAGAGCTCGATGTCGTGTCGCCCCCGCCCGCCTCAGCCACGCAAGTAAGGATTTGAATAGGGATGTTGACGCCATTAAAAAATAATTCGAAGGCACAACTCCAGTAAAAAACGCTTTATTTTAGCCCTGTAAAACCAGATTAATTTTCAATTTACTGTAAAATTAGATTTTTTGTTGCTATAAAACAAATAAATAGTTAGTTGATTGAGTTGGCGAACAAATAGCGACTTATGACGTCATAAGTCGCTATTGCCATTGAAACTCTATGGGAGAATAAAATTGTGTTTTGACAGCTTATAAAAAGTACGTCAGTTGATTGGCAGTGTTGACATCCACACAACTTTGATGTCATTTGACTTGAATTCAATCATTGAAGAAACAGTTCGATAATTTCAAACTCTATCATAAGTCTTCGGTAGTATAGTGGTAAGTATCCCCGCCTGTCACGCGGGAGACCGGGGTTCGATTCCCCGCCGGAGAGATCTTTTTGTTTGTTTTTTTATTTGGCTAGTACATTTTAGAGCTTTAATTACACCAATTTATCAAGTGATATGACTTTCAAATGACTAATTCTTTTTTTTTCAGTCCACTAATGCGCCAGGTTCAAACGCAGAAGGCATGTTGGCTGCTTTAGTGGCCGAAGCTGGAAGCGAAGCACCAGTAGTGTTCAGCGATGAACTAAGCGGCGCCGAAGGAGATGCTCCTCCGTCCCAACAACCGCACCCTAGACACGTTTTGGATGATGAAAACGCTCATACTGCTTTTCTCAGTAAGTGAATTTCCTATCACCGTTCATAGATGGCGTTGTAAAGTTTTACAAGTAGCGCGATAGATGGCGTTGAATATTGAAGTTGAGTGAAGTGGAAGGGTGGTACTGAAAGTTACCGCTAGATGTCGTTATTGTGTATGCACGCAGTTTGTTTCAAAGGTTGAAAACGTATTTGCTATTTTTTATTATGAAAATGTAGACAAGGATATTCCATGAACATATTTTTACGTAAAATGTCTCGCACTTTTATGGCCGAACAAATTTAAAGTTCATACCAGTAATTTGTAAAATATTGCAATCTCTTCTCTCTCTTATGTATTTTTCAACCGACGAAAACAAAGCTCTCATTGTCAATCAAAGTTTCAAGTATATGAAAAAAGACAAGAGTTTATTTTAAAGATATATTTTTTTAAATTAGCTTTTAGCGTTGCAAATGCCGGATATCTCACTGTGTGAATATTTTCAATGATGTGTTATAAAATAAAACTTATTCTTTATTCTTATTACTAGCTTTTGCCCGGGGCTCCGCCCGCGTGGTATTCAGTTATCGCGCGCTGTTCCTTCGGGAACTGTGCATTTTTCCGGGATAAGAAGTAGCCTATGTCGCTCTTGGGCCCATAAACTAACTCTACGCCAAAAATTACGACGATCCGTCGCTCCGTTACGGCGTGAAAGTGTAACAAACAAATCCACTTTCCCCTTTATAATAGTAAGGAAGGATATAAGGATGTCCATTGTTTCCAGTCGAGCTGGTGAACTCGCAAGTGGTGCTGAAGGGCTGCGAGTCCGGCGGGTACGTGATCCTGTGCGCGGCGCGCGCCGAGGTGCGGCAGCGCGTGCGGCGCGCGCCCGCCGCCACCGCCTGGTCGGGCGCGCTCAGCGCCATGCAGTACTACGCCACCGTCAGCGCCGGCGAGCGCGACCAGCTGGACGGTGAGCCACACGAGTACTACGTGATCCTGTGCGCGGCGCGCGCCCGCCGCCACCGCCTGGTCGGGCGCGCTCAGCGCCATGCAGTACTACGCCACCGTCAGCGCCGGCGAGCGCGACCAGCTGGACGGTGAGCCACACGAGTACTACGTGATCCTGTGCGCGGCGCGCGCCCGCCGCCACCGCCTGGTCGGGCGCGCTCAGCGCCATGCAGTACTACGCCACACGTATACGGTATACGGTGAGCCACACGAGTACTACGTTCGTTTAGAAGAACTGGGTCACCGACATAGCCGAGCTGATGAGGGCTAAAAGACAGGCAGAATATCCGCCGCTCAGCTGGTTCCACTAGAGCTGTGGAAACGCAGTCTAATGCCGCGGCTTACAATACAATACAAATACTCCTTATTGTACACCAGAAATAGTAAGTGATACAGAAAACAGGTACACAGAGAAAATTACAAGGTAATTCCAGGCAACGGCTTCACGGTGGATGCTGACCGCTTTCAACCGAAGCAACCGGAGGTCTATGGGGGAGGCTGTCCGATTGTGGACGACCTACGGCTGATGTGATGATGGTGATTTTTGATTTAATTTTACCGATGAAACTCCAGTGCCCCTTATTTTTTTTCACTTCCCATGCTTTACGAGCTTCGTATTTATGGTAGATGTAGGCGACATAAAATTACTTTTTATGCTCTAGTGCATAGAATAAAATCTTCGTCTAAGACCAAGGCAATCAGGTGTAAACCGGCATAAACAAATAAGTTTGTACATATTTCTTTTAAGAAATTTTAATTTTTATAAAACTAAAAATTAACTAAATCAATCGAAGTAGGCCAATTAAATTACATTTATAATGATATGCTAATGATGAACAATAAAAGGTACTTACACAGTAAGTCAACAATTGTTTTCACTGTTGCTATTTCATTTCCGCGCCATCGAAGTGAAAAGTAGAACTCGGGCATCAAACCCATTTTCGACCATCGTTCGTATGCATCAATATTCATAACACACTGGAACGGGCGGGCAAAACGCGCGTGAGCCTTACCCTTGCTCTTATACAATCTACTATTTTTATTCTACTATTTCCTCAGAGAACATCCAGTGGGTGTCGGTGGAGGAGATATCGGAGCGATGCGGCGGCGCGGAGATCAGCGAGCTGCCGGACGTGCCGCGCCTGGTCGGCAGCGGGCACTCGGCCGGCGGCGTCATCGGCCGCACCGTCGGGCCCGGCGACCACGCCGGCCTCGCGCAGGTCTCACACAAACAATAACCTATATTTGATTTGGATTAGGTATTTAACTAAATGTGGTGGGAAAAGAAAAAGGGGAAGACCGCAAAAAATATGGGATGATGATATCAGACAGGTCGCAGGAATATCATGGAATAGAGTGGCTATAGAAAGACGAGAACGGAGAATATTGGAGGAGGCCTTTGCCACCTGACAAACGGAGATGCAAAAAATAAACAAACAAGAGATCTATGATAAAAGACAAGGAAAGAAGTGATGAAATACATTTACACATTTTTGTAATGTTACATGCTGTCCGATTAAAGGCTTATAATAATAATAATAAAAATAAACAAACTTCAGCTGTCAGATTTGGTACTGTCAAGTATTTTGGTCATTTGACTTATACAAACCAGACTAGTGTATTTCAATACAGAAAAGTAAATGTTTAGACAGTTTAATGGGGGAATTTCAATATTCAAGACACCAATTGAAGTTGTTTTGTTTACATTTAGTTAAATACTTTTTTGGGAAAAAAAGGTAATGGGAATTTTGCTACTACGATATATCGATTTTGGGGAAATGATTTAACCTGGGCCCTGTTTCTCAAAGCATATTAGTCGAATAATATTAGTGTTTTGTCTCGTGAATTGTATGAGCAAATTAGACAAAACTAATATTTTTTCACTTCTTTTGCTCGTAAAGTTCGTGTTTATGTTGGATTTAGGCGACATAAAATTACTTTTCATACTCTCGCGCATAGAGTAATATCTTCGTCTAAGACCAAGGCAATCGGGTGTCAAAAGTCATAAACAAAAAGTTTCTATATACTTTTTTAATGATTTTTATTTTGTATAAAAATAAAAATCAATTTAAATTAATCAAAATATATCAATAACACTAAATATTTATAATTGACCCTAACAAGTGAACAATGTTTCCACTGTTGTTATTTCATCTCGCAATCAAAGTGAAAAGCAGAGTGTAAAACTCGAGCATTAAACCCATTTATCCCTCGACGTGTCTATCCACCCTCGCCGCACATACGGGCTATATGAACGTCTCGGGTGAAACGGCTCGTTTTATGCTCTCGTACAATCTACTATAGACAATGCTTCGAGAAACTGTGCCGTCAATCTCCGTCAATCCCCCCCAGCTCCAACGCATAGTGTCCCGCTGCGCGTGCGAGTTCTACTACGTGTCGCACGACAGCGCGGAGGGCGGCGGCGGCGCGGGCGGCTGGGCCGCCGCCCCGCAGCCCTACGACTCCTTCACACTCATGCACCACGACTTGGACGTGTGCACTAATTCTCTGCAGGTGCGTTTGTGTTTTTGTTCTATCTATATATCTATCTGTATTTATCTATCCCTATTAATTCAATCCCTGGTCAATTGGCTTTGTTTTTTTTTTACAATGTGGTCTAATTCCAAAACCATTTCGAGGAATAGGTTTATTTGATATTTTTATCACATACATATTTCGTGATCGTGTGTATATTTGCAAAATAAACGTTATGTAATTAAACCGCCTAATCCTAAGACTGACAGTTTTTTTTTTAAATAATTGTGATGGACAAAGATAAACGTAGCTTTTAACGCCATATCAATTACACTTATAGCTATTTTTCCGGTAAGTTATATATAAATGGAATAAAAAAAATAAAACTCAACTAAAACCAAAATCCTTCAAATAGATGTCTTAAATTGGCCTAAGTATTTTATGAAAAAAAAAAGTGTCTACTCGATGCACTATACGACTAGAGACCCATCTGTCTGCTCTAGTTCAAGGCCTTTTTGGCTATAGCTAAGTTTCTAAATTGCCCGCTCATAACCACCTTCTTTTTACTTTCGCCACCTCGCTGTTTCCCACCATTGGTAGTTTGCCACAGAACGAGCCTACTTTTGACAAAGGGCGGCTACGCTCCCGTGATTCTATTTACCTTAATGGTGTCCATTGGCGAGGGTTGTATTGCTTTCCATTAGGTAATCTGCCAGCTCAGCGAATAAACCTACAAAAAAAATAAAAATAAAAATACTTGAACATTATTTTTATGTTCAGAATTGTTGTCATTCAACTAAGGACGACGTTTGGGACAAAAATAAAAATACAAAAAGATCTCTCCGGCGGGGAATCGAACCCCGGTCTCCCGCGTGACAGGCGGGGATACTTACCACTATACTACCGAAGACTTAGTAAAGAGCGCGAAAACACGTAACATTCTATTTCGACGCGTTAGGTTAGGATAGATTACGTCAAGCATGAAACACCCAAATCACGCAGAACAGAGGCAGTATTGTCTCTTATCTCTTTCTACCATTATTCTACACCGTGTGACAGAAAGCAGTGGTGAAAACCATTGTGATTCCGAGTGTGTTTGACACAAAGTTTCCTGAAGCTCCGCGCTGTTTTGGTTATAAACGGAATTATCAGTGAAAGTTTTTTTTTAAACAGACTACGTAGTTAGCTATATTATTACTGAGTAGTAGTTAGTAAATAAGATGGGACGTTTCAAACTTTCGTGATTTTTCACTCGTCAAAATACCACAAACGGGGCTTATCACGCTAACACACGAGTAATATTTAGCTCGACGTTTCGACCACATTACAAGGAGATAAGCGATAAGCTGTCCCGTGTGTGGTATTTTAACTATGTTGGTTGGAAACGGCATAAGGTAGCTTTTTATGCTCAAGTGCAGCCTAGGCGCAGCTCTCCCTAGACCCAACTGCCACGAACACGATAAGCTTTTCTATTTTATTTAGTTCTTTTTGTACTTTATTTTTGTAGTGGGGTGGATCAACTATTTCTTGTTGCTATTCTGTCCCGTCAGCGAGGGTACAAAAGTAGTACAGTTTGTTAGAAGAAATGTTGTGTCACGTTATACTAACATGCTTATTAGATGACCAATCATAAAAAGGGCTTAAAACTACCACTAAACTGCATGTTTGGCATATTTTAATCCTATAAACTTACGATTTAAAGAGTGACTCAGGAGACCGTAACTATAGCAACGAGTGACAAGAAAAAGTTAATCGACCCAGTGCATGAAAACAAAATCTTGTTAGTGAATTCATTTGCAATGTTGTTGTTTCAATTCCTTGCAATCGAAGTAAAAAGCGGGCTGTATCCAAATCCATTTTACCCTCGATTTAATTATAAGCCCTCGCCTGCGGCTCGATCTATCTCTAATAAAATCAAATTACGCCGTTGTACATACTATTTTTTGTTCAGTACGCGATGCTACTGGACGTAGTAAACAACGTGGTACTGCACGTGGAGCCGGAGCGGCGGCGCACGCTGGAGCGGCGCGCGCGCATGCGCTTCCAGCTGCAGCTGCACCAGGACCAGGACCCGAGGCAGCTCATACACCGGCTGCAGACACAGGTCAGTGACCCGGCCAGTGGTACAAGAACAGGCGGGAATAACAGAACTGTTACCTTCTCTAACATATGATTGCATCCTTGCGCGTTTACTACTTGCCTGAAGTGTGGATTCAGGACTATAGTTTTTCAGTATACCATTTCAGAACCGATGTCACGCTTTGTGAATAAATACATATCGTCACTACTTTGAAAATCTCGTATCTCAAATCAATACGTCAACAAAATTGACTCTTAAAATAATGTTCATAAAGTTCACTCAGTAAAATTATTGATTTTAAGATACGGGCTTTTTTCAAATTAGTGGCGATATATTTTCAGCCCGATAAAATATGAACTTCCAAACAATATTTCTGTAGTACAGTCGAGTTCATGAACTTGATAAGAAAAAACTGAACACGACTCTATTGTTAACGGCGTAGAAGCGTGTCCAGATATTTTTGATCAAATTCTCTACCACTCAAAGGTTGACAGACAGAGATCCCTTCAGGGATAAGTCCGCCTTTGTACTTAGCAATTTCTTTTGTGTGTTATTTTTGTATTTCCTTTTTGTACAATAAAGAGTATAAACAAACAAACAAACAAATTTTTGCTCACAAGTTTATAAACTTGACTGTACACATACATCGTAGCCATTAATTTCATTTCATTGTTCCGATGAACACGCAGCCCCTGACATAAAATTTTTTCGCTGCCATGATATACATATTTGACGCCGACTGTATACCAGAAGATACAATACAATACAATACAATAACTCTTTATTGCGCACCAAAATATAGCAAAAAATTACAGAAAACAGGTATACACACAAAGACTTTCTGAGGTAAGCAATAGGCGGCCTTATCGAACCACACCAGAATACGAAACGAATAGATTTACTGGTGCTTCGCTTCCAGCTTCGGCCACTAAAGCAGCCAACATGCCTTCTGCGTTGGAACCTGGCGCATTAGTAGACTGAAAAAAATAATAATTTGTCATTTGAAAGTCATACCACTTGATAATTTGGTGTAATTAGAGCTCTAAAATGTACTAGCCAAATAAAAAAACAAACAAAAAGATCTCTCCGGCGGGGAATCGAACCCCGGTCTCCCGCGTGACAGGCGGGGATACTTACCACTATACTACCGAAGACTTGACATTAAGAGCGAAATTTGGTATTACTAACTGTCGACGCAATATAGCCCATTATTACCCCGATTATACACAATCAAAACAAGTGTTTCCCTCCATTATCAATCGTTTATATTTACTTATTGGTGATATCATTAATTTATTCACTGCGATAATACCGCGATTAATAAGAAATGTCGACGATTAGTGACGAATTGTTTACTAAAAAGAAGGATATTTGTCGCATTTTCCTTTTACATATCTTTAGCAGTTTATTCCTTTACAAGGTATACAAATGAAATCATCTCTTTTCCTCAAGTGTCTAATAAATTTGTACTCATGAAGTGCAAGGATAGGGTTCCGTAGCCATTACGAAAAAAATCAAGTAACATTATGTGCGTTATAAGTTATAACACAATTAAAACATTTTTTGGACAAACGGCTTACAAGATAGAGGGGGGGGGGACACAATTTTTGTTACTTTGGGAGCGATTCTTTCCGGAAATCTTCACTTAATCAAAAATATTTTTGAGAAACTTACTATCTTTTTTAAAAGAGCTGTCGAACTATGTGCTACACGTTGATGCGAGTTAAATTTTTTTTTTCAATTTCTGTTGCGTGTATGGAGTGCCCCCCCCCCCCCCCCCCTATTAATATTTATTTTTGTAATTTAACTACAAAACTAAATAGCGGCTTTAACAAGACATCTGTACTCCAAATTTCATTCACATACATCTTGTAGTTTTCGAGTAAAATACCTGTGACTTACGAACAAACAGACAGACAGACAGACGGACTTGACAAAACTATAAAGGATAAAAGAATAATTTATTGAATAATTTATTTAAAAAGAACACCTAGGCTTTTGGTTCGTTTTCCGTTTGCATCAAACACTTTTATTTCGTCTGTATTTATAAAGAAATAAATTCACTTTTAATTTGCGGTCATAGTTATATTTCGGGAATAATACCCCCTTGGGATAGGCATTAACATGTTTTCGCAGAACCCAAGTTGTTGTTAAGTGCATCTGAAATTGCGGTTATTATTTCACACTAAATAAGAAACAATGTTTACTTTTTCATTATATTCATACTAGCTTTTGCCCGCGGCTCCGCCCGCGTGGTATTCGGTTATCGCGCGTATATGCATTTTTCCGGGATAAAAATTAGCCAATGTCACTCTCGGGATCATAAACTATCTCTATGCCAAAAATCACGACGATCCGTCGCTCTGTTACGGCGTGAAAGCGTAACAAACAAAGAAACTCACTTTCCCCTTTATAATAGTAAGGAAGGATACTAGCCTATACCCGCAGCTTCGCTTGTCACCGTTGAATTTAAATTAAGCGATTCAGTTTTGTATTTTTGTTCTTGGTCCAATATGCTGTAAACAGCACCATCTGCTAAAATATATTCCTTACCTCTTCCTATTGCAAAAGTTGCCTGGACGATATTGCTCTTAAACCAAGCCAAGCAATAGGCTTGTAAATTTTCTCTATGTACCTTTGTTTTCTCAAATTCAAAGTCAAAACTATGTATTTACTTTAAATTGTGATATTTAATAAAGAAGTATGGTTGTAGTTACCGTAGACCATAGTGCTACATAACGCAAGTAATAAATAACAGCCACAGGTGTTGCTTCGGCAGAGTCTCGGTGTAGAACAGTGAAACACTGGAACGAGAAAAATATATAATTATACCTCGTTGAGTTTCTTGCCGGATTCCTCTCAACAGAGGTTTTTCCGAACCGGTGGCTGATTTTTTTTGACGTTCATAAGTGCTTGTTATAGCCTAAATTGATCAAGATATTTTGACTTTGACTTTGAGCATCCGACAGTCAGCTACCAACATACCAAATTTCATGATTCTAAACCCAGCGGTTATTATTTCGAGATTTTATCCCTATCCCGTGGGAATACCGGGATAAAAAGTAGCCTACATGTTAATCCAGGCCTATATACTCGTATTACCTGTGTGCCAAATTTTATTCAAATCCGTTCAGTAGTTTTTACGTGAAAGTGTAACGAACATACATCCAAACAAACATCCATCCATACAAACTTTTGCGTTTATAATATTACTAGCTTTTGCCCGCGTGGTATTCGGTAATCGCGCGCTGTTCCCTCGGGAACTGTGCATTTTTGCGGGATAGAAAGTAGCCTATGTCACTCTCGGGCCCATAAACTATCTCTATATCAAAAATTACGTCGCTTCGTTACGGCGTGAAAGACGGACAAACACACTTTCGCATTTATAATATTAGTATGGATTAGTAAGAGTAAGATAGCTACTCATTCCAACAAGATGGAGCGACGACCTGGTTAAGATCGCGGGATCGCGGTGGATGCGGAAAGCACAAGACCGGTCTGAGCGGAGAGCCTTGGGGGAGGCCTATGTCCAGCAGTGGACGTCTTTCGGGTGACATGATGATGATGATGAAGATAGCTACTGGCGTTTCATTGTTGCGTGCTAGTACTTATTTTACAAAAGTATGAATAAAAAAACAAGTCGAATAGGGATTATGACACCACCAATCAACTGACGTACTTTTTATGAGCTGTAAAAACACAATTCTCCCATAGATTTTCAATGGCAATAGCGAATTATGACGTCACTATCCGGCAACTCAATCAACTAACTATTTATTTGTTTTAAAGCAACAAAAAATCTAATTTTACAGTAAATCGAAAATTAATCTGGTTTTCAGGGCTAAAATAAAGCGTTTTTTGACTGGAGTTGTGCCTTCGAATTATTTTTTAATGGCGTCACCATCCCTTTGTTTAAGAGAAAATGAATTGAGATTGTCTTTAAAATAATGATGAGCCGTCAACCTGATTTTCATAGGGAACTCGACTCATACTCATACGTTAGCTTAGTGTCGTAACCCCGAAGGCCGCTGTTTGGCAACGCGTTATTTCGGTCGCAGTGACCGCACGCTGTTTGCAGCGAAAATAAACGAACGCTGTGTTCTGCATCGTGTTGGAATCGAAACAGGGTTACGGATCATCAATAGACATGTGTAATGCTAGGAATATCAGCGCAAAGCTGCCATTGGAATGGCGCGTTTTATGCACTCGTTATACAATCTACTATACCTTCTTTTTACCCACGACGGATCGGAGAAGGTACACGTGCTGATTGAATCACACTTTTTCGTAAGCGAACTTGGTCGCAACCCCCCTGTTTGTGTGCAAACGAATTTTCTCATTTGTCATTTATTTACATGACAAACACTTATCTAGTATGGACTTAGATGTTATTAATAATAAAAGAAGTAGGGTAAGTAAGCTGTCGGCTGAATACTGTGACTGTAATTTAATTACTTAAGATCTTGTAAACGTATTCTAGCAAATAAAGATTTACTTACTTACAAACCACAATAGTTTACCGCTACATAAACGCATATTGCTTGTATCAGCGACAATCATTACTATAAATAATCTAGGTTTGAGTTAATAAAGAGGTTCTCTTTACGCATAATTACAGCTATCGTCTTATTGACCACCACGTACCATCTCCTTATATTACAAAACCACTCTTTGTTAATGTACTTAAGAAATTGTTTATCCATAGGTCCGCGAATCTCTCGCTCGCTTGCGACGGTTGGAGAAGGAATACTATCTGAAGAACCGATCCATCTCAGGGGACGACCCGGCCGCCGTGGCCGAGCTCAAGAGTTTGGACGACCAGGTAAAACGGTGACAGCCACATTGGTGTATCTATGGTGGTCGGGAGCCATGCCATGGCCGATGCGATGAAGCAGAGTCGACACTCAATCGGTAGCCAAAAATCGTGATGTGGGCACAGCCTAAATAAGGTTAAAAGTAAAATGTCAAACACAGTTTAACTGTTTTCCGGGTTTGTACAAAACAGTTCACGATGTTTTCTCCACAGTAAAGCTCGTGGTAAATTTTGAATGTAGTTTCGCACATGAATTACCTCTTGCTTGTACCCACGATCCTCTGCTTGACTGTTCATCCATAGGTCAAATCACTCTGTCACCACGATTTTAAGCGGCACTGTTAAATGCACGACCACTTACCTGAAATTGTATTTCAAATTTAATGTGTAATATAGAGTCACGAACAACTTCCTAAGTTGCGATAAATTGCCAAAATACGCTTATCCGTTTTGGCCAATTGTCTGAATGACTAGTCGGTCGGATAATAAATATAGCTTTCCTGGCATGACGCGTCATCGTATACGACACGCCGCAAAGCTGGAGTCAGGAGTTTATAGTTGGCAATAGAGACCGCTACCTGCCCCTCTCATATTGGGTCCCTTAGTTGCCTTTAACTTAGCCATATTTGCATGGAAATATTTGCTTAAAAACTAATGTCTAGTTCTTTTCGACTTTGTTGTTGGCAACCTACCACACACTGTAACATCAATAGGTTATCGTCATCATATCAGACATAAGAGTCCACTGTTTGACACATCCCCCATACCTCTAGTTACTTTGGTTGGAAGCGGCCTGCATCCATCGTTAACCCGTGTCTTTAAGGTCATTCGTTCGTCTGCGGTCTCATTTATCTAGAGAACTTTTCGGCCCCAACGGCCATCTGTTCTCCGTGCTCGTCTTTTACGAGCTCATTCGCTTAAATATGTCGGTGACCCTCATTCTTCTACGTATTTCCTCATTTTCCGATCTCCTGATTCAATTCCAAATGATCCCATAAAGAATGCCCGAGCATAGCCTTTTCCTCTATAGCTTAGTGAGCAACTCTTGAGCCTATTCATAACACCAACAGGTGAACGAATGCAAAGAGACAGTATGGTCTCTCGGCGAGGAACTAGACGCGATGGTGCGCGCGTGGCGCGAGACGCGGCGCGGCGCCGCGCCCGCCGTGCGCTCGCCGTCCGCGCCGCCGCACCGCTACAACGAGATCTGTTTCAAGTGCGCGCGCTGGCGCCTCACCGACGCCGATGGACAGCTCGGCATTGCCGACCTGCTGCTTACTAACTTCCTGTAAGTAATAATCAGTATCGTCGAATATAACCTTTTAAAGAACGCCACAGTCTCCTATCACTTTCACCAGGTCTTCAGTTCTCCTTGCGTAGGGTCCCCCCGATTCTAATATCTGTGTTTAATCTTGTGGAGGGCTTGTCTGCCCTGCACTATCTGGTACGTGATCGTCGCTTAAGAATACATTGCTATTGCCCCTCATCGGCATTCAGCTCTATTATCATCAGCCGTGTAAACTCGGATTTTTAATCCCATGGAAAAAATTTAAACAAAGTTTCGTCATTGTCAAAGTGACATTTCAGGGGATCTCAAGGTACGGGGCAGCTAGGATACTGTATAAAGTTCGGTTGTTACCATGTTTTGCTCTATGTCCGATAAAAAGCCAACTACGGGAAACAAGTTGTAAGTCGTCCTTTGGCTGAGGAGTCCATCCTTCCATACAACAATGAACGAAAAACTACGGAAAATGTAACAATGAACAATTAAACTAAAATAAAACATAGCACGTGGGATTAAAAATCCGGGTTTAGTGTCAGAGATACGAGGTCGGCTTCAAATGCGCACGCTGGCGCCTCACCAACGCTGACGGGCAGCTTGTCAGCCGAAAAATATCCAACTGCTGAATATAGGCCACCTCCAAAGAATGCTATTATGACCGGTCCTAGGCCATCCCCATCCAACGGACTCCTATAACGTTCACAGTCCTCAGTCTACTTTGTGGAGGGTCTACTGGCGTTCCGTCTTCTAGTTAGCATAGCCTTGGTAATTTTCTGTTTTCTGTGCTGCAACACATTCTCATTCATTCTTCTTTATTGTACATTGTAGTGTACAATAAAGAGTCAATGTATTTTACGGGAAATATCTAGTTTCAATGTAATATTTGTTTGATTAGATACACGAAGACATCCCGTTCGGACGATTCCGTGGAGCATCAGCTTGAAGTGGGCTACTTGAGGGTCACCAACTTGCTGCCGAACGAACCCTTCCCTGAGGTGAGCTATCAAAAAGAGCCCTGTTAAGGGAGCACCGAGCTTCTGGCGCTTATCGATTTTAGATATTCTATTGATGCACTTCTTGGATTGGGATATCATATCCTTGGATAGGGGTGGGAGGGAATTTTTCTTTGTATTTGGTAGAGAATAAGTGATACAAAATTGGTGTCTCAGGTTTTCGTTTAATAATGAACACCTTGGGTATAGTTTACTTTTTTTTATTTGACTGGATGGAAAACGAGCAAGTGGGTCTCCTGATGGTAAGAGATCACCACCGCCCATAGATACTTGGATTTGGGACACTTGGGGATTGTAGATGCGTTGCCAACCTAGAGGCCTAAGATGGGATACCTTAAGTGCCATTAATTTCACCGGCTGTCTTACTCTCCACGCCGAAATACAGCAGTGCAAGCACCGCTGCTTCACGGCAGGATTAGCAAGCAAGGTTGTGGTAGCAATCCGGGCGTACCACAAGGTCCTACTACCTGCAATTTTCCCGTCGCATGTGACAGGTGCTGGTCCCGCAAGCCCCGTCGGGGCGGGCCCCGCTGGCGCGGCGCGCGGCGCTGCGCGTGTTCTGCCGCGACCGCCCGCCCGTCGGCGGCATCAGCGTCAAGGAACACTTCGAGGTCAACATCGTGCCCTTCCGGATAGGTAATATTTCACTTACTGCCATATGCACATCTGTTCAACCCAGTGATTGGGCAGAATACTCTGACGTATTTTGACGACCATATGGCCTAGTGGTTAGAGACCCTGACTACGAAGCTTGAAGTCCCGAGTTCGATTCCCGTGTCGGGGCAGATATTTGTATGAAAAATACGAATGTTTGTTCTCGGGTCTTGGGTATTTAATATGTAGGTATTTAAGTATGTATCTATCTATATAATCATGTTTATCCGTTGCTTAGTACCCATAACACAAGCTTTGATAAGCTTAGGTACTTTGGGGCTAGGTAAATTGGTGTGAATTGTCCCGTGATATTTATTTATTGTATTACGTGAAGTTTCTCACATAGTGTCATTAAAGCTTACACAAATCCCTCGAGCGCAGCGTAGGGCGTACTCCAACGAGATGGACGGATGACCTGGTTAAAGCCGTGGGTTCACGGTGGATGCAGGCCGCTCCAACCGAAGCAACTGAAGGTGGAAAGCCACGGCTGACATGATGATGATACTCAAATCCTTCTCCCCCTACAGGCCTGACAAAGAAATTCTTCAACACGATGCTCAAATTCTGCTTCCCTGAGCGCGACCCGGACTCCATAGAGGACGGTGATGAGGAGGACGGCACTTTGCGCGCCGGCGCCTCCACCGCTAGCCTGGTGTCTTCTGGCTCTAAGAAGGTCAAGAAGAAGGGCAAAGATTCCAACTCTAACTTCTACGTGAAGAGAGACAAAAAGGACAAGGATGATGTCGAGAAGATGAAGGTAAAGTGGTATATCTTGAAAATGAAATGAACTACATTATCTTATTCCCTGTTGTCAAAAGAAGCGGTTTGAACGGATGGTCTTTGATGTCAAGCTAAAACGACCATAAGAAGTTCATACTGCATTTAGTGGTTTTAGAAAGAGATGGTATGCTAACTTTATTCATTCATATCTTGGTTATTTATCAACAGATTTTGACGATATTTACTTAATGTTTTTAATCCCTAATTTTGTATCACGTTGAATTAGCTACTTAAAAGAAAATTTGTGTTCCCTGCATATTCTCTATTTTATAATGTTTTGAACTTTCGCGATTTTCACTCAAAATTAAATATCATAAACGGGACTTATCATCATGCTAACACGAGTAATATCCTCGACGTTTCGACCACACTACAGTGGCCGTGGTCACGAGTCGACTGAAGTGTAGGATGTGTTCTCTATTGTAGTCGAGTTATATGTTTTGGGACAATGCGTGGGACCTTTGAAAGAACAGTCAAACGTTAACCATGCACCAGTGCTCTTGCAGAAGACTACATGGTACTAAACTCTTCGATATCCCACAGGAGCGCGCAGAGAAGAACAAACTATTCATTTACATTAAGATCCCTGAGGTGCCTGTCCGCGTATCCTATAAGGGAAGCAAAGAGAAGAATCTAGAGGACGTGCGGGATTTACCACTCGTGATTCCCACTCTGGAGTACCACAACGTGACGTGGACCTGGCTGGATCTGCTGCTGGCCACTAAAAGCGATACGAGACGGTGAGGAACAATCTTATTGGCATCAAAGAAATCGCACCTTGTCCAAAATTACATACATACATACATACATAAAATCACGCCTCTTTCCCAACGTGGTAGGCTGAGACTACTGGCATTCTGGGATTCTGGCATACAACTCTCGCTTCCTCTACATTCATTAATCTTTCCATGCATGCACGTCGGTTTAGAGTACTCCTGACCCGACCTTTCTTCAGAAAAAAAAAAATAGTTTCATACTAAATATAGCTTTTAAACCATTTATTAGATAAAACTCAAACTCACAACATTTATCGCAACAAAAACACACTACGTCACAACAAAAACACAGTAAAAACTTAAATAGGAGAAGAGAGAACAATTCGAGACGTCATGCTGTAGTGTGATTCCTGTAATCAGGGAAAGTTTGTATGTATGTGCGTATGTGTGTGTTTTTGCTCTTGCACGCTTAAATAACTATGGAATATGGACGGACTATGGCTTTAGATGATAAATGGGTTCTGGAAATCATGAAAGAATGAAGAAAGACATTTATTCACATTCACAAAGACACACAAATACCAAAATAAAAATACACGATTTAATTTAAAAATACATAAATACCAAACACCAAATGAACCAATTCTATTCTATTCTAATTATATCGCGGTTCACAGTGCTAAGTGTTTGCTAATGTTGTTATCTATCGCAGGGTGATCCTGTCGCAAGCGATTCGCCAGAAACTGCAGCTTCACCGGCGCGCGGCGGCCGCGCCGGAACCGCACGAGGAAGACAAAGCCCGGCTGCTGCTCGGCGAGCGGACTGTGAGTCATGCTTTGTGATTATTACTAGCCTATACGAGGTAGCACATTCAAAGTAAAGCCAACGTAACGAGATATCTCTAGCCCATCCCATATATCCCATTTTAGGCCTCTAGGTTGGCTTTTACAATACCCCTGTGTGGTGATCTCTTACTATCAGGAGACCCACTAGCTCGTTTGCCATCCAGTCGAATAAATAAATAATATATATACTTGGGCCAATCAACTATTTTACCGACACTTTGGGCATCTCCTGCGTTACCAAAATTATCTCTGGCGTTACCAAAAAATCGTACTTCCAACAAGATATTTCACGGTTTAATAGGTTGAACTAGCGTAGGATGGCATGTGTTCATGTCCATCTGTTAAATTACAGAAAAAACATGTTTACTTACAAAAATCTGCAATTGTTTGAAGTGACAATGTCGCGGACAGATTAGTGTCGGTAAAAAAGTTGATTGGCACATTTCAGCCTTGGCGGATATGTTAACATTTGTATCTCGCCCTTTTCTTTCTCTTTTCGTTGACCTTTCTTTAGATCGGTCAGTATAAGCAGGTAAGTCTGAAACCATAAGACGTACAACAATCTGTTCTTATAAACTATATCGTCGAATTAAGTGACAAGAAAAACTGCGTACAAAGATTAAAAAAACCCCGGAGCAGAAACTACCCGGATAGGTTAGGTTTAACAACAGATCGACAGCAAAGTGATTCTATGAGGGTTCCTTTACCTAACTATTGTCGTACGCAAGCGATTAACGCAGGAGGTGCGGGTTCGAATCCCGTCGGAAGATTGCAGAATGTTTCGTTTAAAGATGTCTTAAATTGCGTCAGGAAAACATTTTCATATTATAAAAAATTATATCGATATTTTTACGGTTTTTAGAATTATATTTTCCAATTTCTAGGTGGCAGAGAACAAACCGCAGAAAAAGGGCACACCAGGCGTATTCAAATTTTCCAAATCCTAGCGCAAGCATTTATACTAAAACGAACCAATAGCTGCGTAAGATTCTTCTAGAATCTCCCATAGCTTAAGCGTAGTTCGCGCTAGTGAAGTATACTTAGGCCTTTGAGACAGACGAAAATATAGAAGACCAAATATAATTATAATGAATTTGTATTGAATAATATGATGTTGATCATCATAATTAGGAATACCTAATAGGCGTTAAGACATAATAATATGAGTACTTTAGAGGTTTTTAATACAAAGATGAAAATTATTATCGGTCCGCGATCAGAATGAGAATTTCGCATTTACCTGGGTTAATAAAAGATACCTGTATACCTACTATGGAAACAAAAGCAAATTGGCATCTTAGACATAAGAGCACAAGACCGGTCTGAGTGGTGAGCCTTGGGGGAGGTATGTTCAGCAGTGGACGTCTTTCGGTTGATATGATGATGATGTTGATGAGGCATAAATGCTCTCGACTCCTCTAGCGGTCGAATTTCTCAACTGAAACTCGTAACTATTGTTGAGCAAGTCCGATAATTATTACCTATCGATATTTTTTTTTTGAGAAATAAATCATAAATTCTCGATAATTTTAAGGAAGTCGATTTAGTATTTGGAAATCTTTCCAAATGGCAGTCATGGGAATTGAAAACGTAAACCATTTCAAAAATCTGGCGAGATTTCATCATCATCTCAGCCTATATACGTCCTACTGCTGGGCCTCCTCTCAGAATAAGAGATCGCGAGGTCACAGAACATGAATTATAAATACATAAATACATTTCAGTTAAATGTTGTCGCCCAGGGTGCAGCCGCTCAAACGCTACTCTTCCGTTTTCCTCTTTTCGCTGACCGATACTAATTACAACAGTTTCCGTAACTGAAATATTCCATAAAAGACGGTAAATGTGGATTAGACAAAGACTCGTTATTTTAAGTTTTATTTTGTGTGCAATTTTATTTTATAATATATATCTAAACTACTGAAGTTACATGCTTATAAGTAAAGAAACGTGCTGTCTTTTTATTTCTGGTAAGAAAGTACGTCAGTATGGAATTTACCGAATTATATAGGTAAACATCAATAATATTTTCGACATATTGACCAGGTTTTAAAGCACATAATTCTATATTTTAATTTATTGGCCTGTGTAAGGTTTTTATTACGTGTTTGTGTTATTATGTAGGAGATAATTATCAATAATAATATTATATACCTCTCAAAAGAAAATAAGGGAGACCGAGTTTCAATGGTAAAACAAAAATACTAATAAATATAGTTCCTTATTAACATTCCTTGTTTGAAAAATGGTTTTATTAATACGACATAACACAGTACAAATAATTTTCATTTAATTAAATTATTCTGATGGAATTCGCTCCCACCGCCTGTATTTCCGGATTAATACAACCTCGGGCTCTTCAAGGCTAGAGCACAGTATATATATAAGCTAAAGCAGAATGGGAGCTACGAACAAATCGATCGAAACGAATACACTATGTACTCGTAGTACCGGTGCAGTACCTCGAGACCCCCTTAGAGATCGTGTAGAGCGCGCGTCTGTGTGAGTGTGTTCGTTTCAATTGATTTGTTCGTAGCGTCCATTCTGTTTTACCTTACCGATGAAACTCAAGTTGCCTTTATTTTCTTTTGACTAAAAATAAACCACAGAAACGATTATAGCAAAAACACGTTATCCCAAATTAACATTATGCTAGTACAGCCAGCCAGCATCAGCGTCATCTAGGTGTTCAACTTTGAACACGACCGTACTGCCAATCGCGTAGAATAAGTATTTTTGCGCACTTAGACAGTTGCTTTGTTTACGATGGCGGCTGTAGTAAAAAATAAATTGGTTGTATTCATAAAATTACGTAGACCATCTAGGTGGTGTAATTAAAATGTATGTTATATACCAACTTTCAGTATATTTACATATAAATCGGCACTTATCATAGAATAAGAATATTCCTATTATAATTATGAAATAGTGAGTCTAGGATTATTTAAAACCAGTAAGTTAAGAACAAATTCAGTATTCTTTAGGAATTTTTATACGATGCTTGTTATTTTTATATTATATTTGATGATTATGTTTTGAAGGATTTGTTATTAAATGCGGTGACATTGAAATTAAGTTTTATTTACGAAACACACGTGATTTGTCTATTAATACCTAGTTTATTAAAATATTATGGTCACTACTTTAAAAAAAAACTCGTACCTCAAAATCGATAATTTTTCTGAGTGAACTTTATGTTCATTATGTCAAGGTTCAATTTTGTTGACACAATTGATTTTAGATACGAGATTTTTTCAAATTAGTGACGATATGTTTTATTTCTAGGTGTAGTCTATAAAACCGTTTTTGTTGACAGCACTAGATTGTAAAGTTTATTGTAAATTTTCAGTTAACATAACCACAAGATACATACATTACTAGCTGGCCCGGCAAATGTTGTTCTGCCATATAAAAAAGGGAGTCTTGTACCTACCAAAAATAAAAACGTAAAAATCGGTCGAGCCGTTTCGGAGGAGTGCGATCACAAACACACTGACACGAGATTTTTGTATAAGTATTAGATTGTACTGCAGAAACTACTGAAAAAACAGGTCAAGGAACTCCAACAAAACTACGGGATACTCTGAAATGTTACGACTGTTTATCCTCAAAACCCTACGCTCCTATTTATTTTCCTTTCGATTTTTTCAGGGACATCACCTAAGCGCGTAAACAGTCGTGAATAAACGCACCAAAATACAATCTCGGTCATGTTACCAAGAAAGCCCGCGAAAAACGATTCCTTCAGTCGTTCAGTCTCAACACAAGCAAGGCTAGAGTCAGTTCGCGTTCAGCCGTCCACCAAACCAACTCAGTGGTCTCAGTCTTTGGTCTCAGTACTCCGCCGACAGCCGGGGCGACCGCACGTCCCTCCGCAAACGACTCGACTACGAACGAAATATGAGGACGAGTTTATTTTAAAAGTGTCTAAGTTTTAATTGTGTGTTGTGTTTTCTGACAATGGCGGTGGTTTTGTGTGTTCTTTTGTGTGCGGCCGCGGCCGCGGGGTTCAATGTGGACATACCCTCGAGGGTAGTTTACAGGGGTAGCAATAACTCTATGTTTGGATTTACAGTGCAAGCTCACATCG
Organism: Choristoneura rosaceana; assembly: GCA_037349165.1. NCBI lineage: Eukaryota > Metazoa > Arthropoda > Insecta > Lepidoptera > Tortricidae > Choristoneura > Choristoneura rosaceana. The sequence goes on from JAZBNJ010000036.1 coordinate 2,376,005, forward strand.
ATGGCAACGAAAAGATGTAAGTACTATTGCATGTTTTTTTAGAGAGTAAGATGTTGAGAAATAAATGGTCTTCTTTCTCTGCGAAAACGAGCCTAATCATTTCTCAAAGGGCCGGCAACGCATCTGTATCTTAGTTTAAGTTTTGAATATCCATGGGCGCCCATCAGGTGACCGGCTTGCTCGATTGTCCCCTATCATATAAAAAAAATCAGAAGGTATAATATTAACCTCTTGAATACTGAAACAAATAGATAAAAAAAATATGTATAAACAAAACTCATATGGAAACCACGCGAGACAAATAAAAAAAATGTCTGAAATTGAAGTGAATTATTCCTAAAAACTAGAGTTTGAAATGTAGTAAGTAGAGTCCTAGTAATAGTTCTCTATTACGATCGCCAGCGTTATCAATAATTTAATTTCTTAAACGGTAGAGTTGCTAGGTATGTTTCTCTACATCTGTATTATATTTTACCTACCGTTTGCCATCGATTGGTTTGTGAGATCGCTATGACATCATCGCCGGAGTTGCTTTTAACAGTTTTAATATTTGCGAATTGATTCTCGTCTGTGAAATGACGTGATCCTTCGCTCTTGTCCAGAGATCGACTAATATCATTTATTCTACTTAATAAATACCTATTTTTACATGTAGATAAACTACATTAAGTATCTGTCTCCTAAGAGAAATTTTTTTTGTTCAATATTATGTCCTTGTAAAAAAAAGGAAAAAAAAGGAAAAGGAATAAATACATATCCAGATTCCACAAAGAGCTGAGAATTCCCAGTTTTGTAATTTTCAACATTATTCTAATAAACATAAAGTTCTCGTTTCATTCCATATAGTGCACAAGCAGAAATTTCTTACTGAAACACCGTAAATTTGGACAAGGTATTTTGGTTTTCAGCAAATATGTTGGTTTTGGTCCAGATAGAAAAAGTGTGTTAGGTAAAACTAGATTATTGGCGGCAAAGCTGTAAACAACTCTCACCTTGAGAGTGAAACTGTTTTATTTGCATACACATTGTATTGTATTAAATACACATGGCAGAGCCAAAAAACGGTAGATATCGCTTTTTTGTTTAATTATGTGGACTATTGCAGATTGTACAACAAGATCATAAAACGGGCTATTTTACCCGAGACCACCCTAGCTGGAACGGTGAGAGTGGATAGGCACGTCGAGGGAAAAATGGGTTTAATGCTCGAGATTTACACTCTGCTTTTCACTTCGATTGAGAGGAAAGAAATAGCAACAGTGGAAACAATTTTTCGTTTACTAGGTAACTTTTATATTTCACGCATTGCTATAAATTATACATATTTAGTTTTATTGATTTATTTATAAAATAATATACTTTTAGAAACTTTTTTGTTTCTGGCTGTTGACACCTGATTACCTTAGTCTTAGGCCAGGATTTTACTTTATGCACTAGCTAGAGCATAAAAAGTAATTTTATGTCGTTTAGATCCAGCATAATATACCAATTTTACGAGCATGAGAAGTGAAAAATTATTTTTTTAATTTCTGCTAAATTACCACTGGTAGGTAATGAGAATAAAGTCGAATTCAAAATAGGTACGAGTTGAGTAGTAGATAATTACAACTCTAATAAATTATACCAATTAGTATAAAAAATTGCTGTAATTTAGCAAGTTCCCAATATTATTACTACTTATGTTAGATGTGACCAATGGCACGGTTTTCTTAATGACATTTACCCGTATATATTTTAACGTGACCTGTAAATTAGGTAATTAGTAAATTGTATCGCCATCGGTTTGCAACAAGTATTGCGTCAGATGATTATAATCTAATTGGTTAATTGCACTAGAGAAATGCGTCATAATCGTTTCGCTTAATTTTAATTTAATTTGTAAGTAATCGACCGGATTTAAGAGCACCATTAAAACTACTCTTTTTCCTTCAAACTTTCTTCGAAACTACTTCACATCATTATCTTTTTAAGATATTTATATATTTAATAAAACTCATAACTCCTATATTTCGCAAGGCAGCAAAACATACATAAGGGTGATTCAGATACCCCTTTAGGTGCTCTACTTTTGGACTTTAACTTGATATAACTTCCGTGACACCCTGTACATATTTATATTAAATTACTAATTTAGACTCTAGGGCCTCATTTAGGCTTGATATTCCGAAATCATTGAAAATGCACAGTATATTGTATTTTAGGATTATCATCTTTTTTCATTTGTTGTCTTCAAAATAAATCCCACTAATATTATAAATGCGAAAATTTGTAACTTTGTTTGTTACCTCATTGCGCCTTAAGTGCTGAACCGATTTAGACGATTCAATACACAGGTATTTTCAGTCCCGTGGTATGACATAGGATAGTTTTTATCCCGGAAAATCGCTTAGTTCCCGCGGGATAGCGATAAACGAATTCCACGCGAATAGTCGCGGACAACAGCTAGTAATTTAATATCTGTAACAAGAAACAGTGAATAGGTAGGTTAAAGCTCCCATTCCAGTTGGTACAAAAAAAACGTATTCTTTTCCAAATAAAATAAACAGAACGGCAACTCATCAATGGCAACCATAGCTATTATCTTTGACACCCTGTAGACAATAGGGCGCAAAAATACTTATTTGTGACCGGAAACGGCACATGCGCGACACATGCGCCCGCGCACGCCCTTTTTAGCTTTTTTCCCTCGAATTAGACGTGCATTTATGTCACTACAGGGTGATGTTAGGGTTGGCACATGTTATAAATTCATACGCAGTTATTTTTCAACCGATTTCATACGTGCATGATTTTAAATATATTTTGTAATTCATATGGGAACGACTTAGCGAAATATTTTGTCCTATTGAGCAGCTCTTTTTTGATGCCGGTAAAAACGGCACAGATTTCTTGGAAAGATTTTTAGAATCCGAATACTTTTCATTGCTCTCAAGAAAAGTAGTTTCTAGATTTTTAAGATATTCAATATTGGGCCATTAATAGGTGATGCTAAGCGACACAATGTAATTAGATAAAGCATTTTAGTCACATTTAAGTCAGAGTCAATTTAATTAGAATTACGTATGAATAACCAGTTTGGTACCTAATATTGAAACATTTATAATATTGTTTGTAGTAGATACTTAACGCTAATTAAATATGTATGTATTCGAACAATTAACTACAAGTGGGTAAAACCGTAAAAATATGCTGATAAATAATTGATTTTTATTTATCAATAGTAATTAGGTATGGTATGTTTGTATAACTTGTCATTGTACGTAAAATTACATTGATGAACATATTACAGGACAAATTTACAAAAGCGCACTTATCCCTTAAAGTGCTCTATTCAAGTTAACCTTTTAACAGTTTCAAGTTAATTTTTCTATTTTTGTAAAGTTCCCAATTTGAACCCGCGTGGGATCCCTCTCATCCTGAGAGGAGGCCTGTGTCCTACAGTGGGACGTATATAAGCCGAGATGATAACGATCTTTATAATAAATACAGGAACAGAACCAAATTACAAAATTAGTCCTTTTATAAGTTAACAGATAGACCTACGTACAGCGACATATTGAGGCGGGACCTTTGTGTATAATTCATACTAATATTATAAATGCGAAAGTGTGTGTTTTTGTATTTATGTTTCTCCATCTTTCACGTCGAAACGGAAAGGCGGATCGACGTGATTTTTGGCATAGAGATAGTTTATGAGCCAGAGAGTGACATAGGCAACTTTTATCCCGGAAAAATGCACAGTTCCCGAGGGAACATCGCGCGATGACCGAATTCTATACGGGCGAAGCCGCGGCGAAAGCTAGTTTATGTATATTTATGTTCGTATTTTTAGTCTGTGTATTTGTAATTGTTGCTATAAATATTTTTTTTCTATCTTTTTAAACGCTTAAACAGTATTCAGTATTCGTTATGTTTTCTGCTTCAAACACCGTAATGCACCGTCTGACAACCCTAAAACAGTCCTAGTGATTTATGGCCAAATCTACTTTTTCGTCATCCAGAGGTCATTAAGACGAACAAGTGGCCTTTATCCGACTAATGGTAAAGATAAATAATGTGTTCGTCCGTCCATTTGCGGTGCAGCTGTGGCCATTTTATTGATTGTTGATTGAAACGCCATTGAACCGGGTTTGTGGTGCGATCGAGATATTTACATTTATCTATGGCTATTAACCGTCTGGTGTGTTGTCAAAAAAAGGGTTGGCTGTAAAGAAAATAAATAATATCATCATGTTTGGTTTTATGTGAAATAAATAGATATCCGTACCTACTTAATATTATAAATGTGAAAGTGTGTGTGTGTGTGTGTGTATATATGTGTGTTTGTATGTTTGTGCTTCTTTCACGCCGCAACTGAGCAACGGATCGTCGTGATTACAATACAATACAATACAAATGTTCTTTATTGATTACCAAAAACGGTACAGAGACATTACATAAATTAAAAAAAAACAGGTAGAAAATAGGCGGTCTTATCGCTAAAAAGCGATCTCTTCCAGACAACCAATTTCTGAGAAATTAATAAATATGAACAGACTAACAGACAGGAGAAACGTAGAAAACGGAGGAACGTGTTTTTGGCATAAAGATAGTATATAGACATAGGCTAAGTAATTTTTATCCTGGAAAAAGCACAGTTCCCGAGGGAACAGCGCGAAACCCACATTACATTGGAAAATATTAATAAAACCGGTCTGTAAATGAATGTAAGTATTCAAATTTTATACAAGCAAGGCGACACAAGGACACCTTATCACAAAGCCAAATGAAGCCATAAGTCATCTTAAACTCACCGAAACGTCGAAAAATAGCTGCGTTATCAAATGCAATTAACAAGTGAATAGTTGCGTACGCGCCTATTCTGAGAACGGACGCGAGATCGCGGCGATATCGCGGACGTGACGCGACGCGATAGTTATCGTCGCGGTCGCGTTGCGGGAATGTATAATCAAGTCATTACCCTATTCAATCATCGTCCTTAGAAAGGAGTTGGGTATTTTCTTTTGGAAGGGACTTGGCTGTCAGCCAGGCAATTCAATGATTTTATTAACTCAGGCTCGCTAGATGGACATACTTAAAGCGTTTGTGAACTACTAAAATTTTAATTTAAAATAAAAGAAAATTGGAAAATAAAAACATTATTTATAAAAACTTGTAAAAACATAGTACAAATCTACAAGGGTCTAGAAACACAAAATCTGTTCAATTCGTTTGTGACGCTATTACCTATCCCTGTATAATTTAAAATATAATGCTTATTGTGTAGCTCATTTTTCAATACATACAATACATATGACAAGTTGGTAGCACTACCTATTTACATCTAAATAGGTATGATTTCGTGTCCTATTAAAACTAATCCCACGGTAGGTATTAAATATTCTCAGAATAGCGCTTTGGGCATTTTGACGTGATAACCCCGTCCTTATCTCTCGTTTTGAAAGTGAACGCTCTGACTCGTCTGTGGTATTCCAATTAGTCTTAAAGCTAGTTATTCACTACAAACGCCATACAAAAGTAAACTGGATGAAACGGGGAGTGTTGGCAAAACAGGTGAATGTGCCGCTTTACAGCCGGCAGCTAGTTCAAACGTGATTCCTGGTAATTGACAGCTAATGAGCGAGAGGCAAATATAAATATCGCCTGTACTCATTAGAATACCTGGGCGTGGGTAACTATTCGACATGCTGCAAGTGATTTTGAAATGATGCAAAAGCTGATTTTTTGTCACGCTTACGCATAAATCCAGTCTTATATATAATTGTCAAATGATATGCAAAATGAAACAAATCTATCAACAAAATCTTCACTAATTTAACCGTATTTTCCAAATTCGCTAAAATATGTGGTGAAAAATAACGTTATTGTAATTTAATTACCGTAACTTTACCTAACTCAAAATCCATCCATCCATCCATCCCAGCCTATATACGTCCCATTGCTGGGCACGGACCTCCTCTCAGAACAAGAGGGCGTGGGCTATAGTTCCCACGCGGGCCCAGTGCGGATTGGGAAAATATTTAAAGAAAAATTTGCAAAAATAATTGAATGCCTTACGCGCAAATGCTGCTATTTTTTATATGAACGGGGGAGGGGAGGGGGAACCACCACCGCAATGGACATCCATAACATAAGCTGAGTAACGGATGCGATGCCTATCGTTTTAAAAAAAAACACCAAAAAAGTCTACTTAAAGCAGTCAGTTCTACAAACCATTTCATTTCTCAGTCGCGTAACGCACGCGTTTTCCGCGACATCTCGCCGGCGCCGGCGCAGTCCGTGACCCCGTTCTCCGCGGCCTCTGCGCGTGCGCTCGCCATACATAAAACCATTGTACCTCGCTTTTGAAATACAAGTAGTAAACAGCGACAACGTGCGTGTGTAGCGTAGTCTTAGATAACTATCGTTTGGCTCTAACTTTTACGAAACGTGTTTTATCTACGTTAAAATAGGTTTTAACAACATACAAATACAAAACACGAAGGTTTTTCAGGGTTCCGTAGTCAACTAGGAACCCTTATAGTTTTGCCATGTCTGTCCGTCTGTCTGCCTGTCTGTCTGTCCGCGGCTATGCTCAGAGATCATTAGTACTAGAAAGCTGGAATATGGTCCGTATCAGTCACGTCGACAAAGTGGTAAATTAAAAAACAATAAAAAAAAATAGGGTACGTCCCATAGACGTAAAGTGGGGATGATTTTTTTTCTCGACTAACCCTATAGTGTGGGGTATCGTTAGATAGGTATTTTGAATCCATTCGAGGATTGCCTTAACGATTTTTCAATTCAGTGATCTGTCTGCGAAATATTCAACTTTAAAAATCAAAATACGAACCTACCATTCATTGACAAAAAATCAAAAATTTACCAATATCGGCTAATGTTTAGTGGTGGAAACCATTTTCACCGTGTGTGATAAACCGGACTACAAAATCCTCATAAAACCAAGAGGTTGACCGAACGACATAATTGCTCTACACTGCTTAAATAACGGGGTTCATTGGCAATGGATCTGACAAACGTTTTTTACTGTACATGCCAATTAATTCTACAAAAAATTACGAGAATAACTGTGTTTTTACTTTTTTCATATCTTAAAAAATGGCTGAGATATTTATGATCAAAGTGCGTATTTTCGGCCGAAAGTTTTTAAAAACGCGAGCGGGCGCTCACTAGCCGATGACGTCACACCCCCGGTCCTTCGACAGTCGTGCTCTCGTTTGCACGCCGTTGCACAGTCAAAATCAAAATTATAAAATTCTCTGTGGTAAAAATAGAAAAAAATACTGTATTGTGCCTTAGTGCTTCAATACAACAGTTAAAACACCTGATAAACACTTTTTTTTATGTACCTGAGGACCCAAAAATTAGGAAAAAGTGGATGACAACCGCAAAAAGAGTTGATTCAATAGACCCTAAAACTAAAGCGCACTGCTGCGAAGACCATTTCGATTTAAGTATTTGTTAAAAATAAGTTTATCCTCCTTCTTCTCTACTTATTCTTGCCAAATTTGACCTACTGAACGTACCTACTTGCCGACTTTTGATTGTTTAAATGGGTATTTAGCCTACTACCTAGTACCTATGTAAATAGCTCTGACGAAATAGTAACTTATTAGAAGATGAAGAAGAAGTACTCGCATGTAATAAAGGTTCACTAATAATGATTATGAATCATTAGGTATGTTTTCACTGAACTACTTATATTTTAACTCTTGAGCAAGTGCCTGGGCGCGTACACGGCAAGTTTGGCAAACGTTTTTGTTCATAACTATCCATTGTGGTAAAAAAGGAATTTGACCATCTGTGTACTTTTATTTTATGATTCGATCCGTTAGTGCCACACGTGCAGTTTTGTTGTTTAGACATAACTAGAAACAGCATAAGTACGATCCGAGCACGGCCTTTTTTTTGGGTTCCGCAATTCGCAGCCAAACTGGCAAAAACAGAACCATTATAGTTTCGCCATGTCTGTCTGTTTGTCCGTCTGCGGCTTTGCTCAGGGACTATAAATACTAGAAAGCTTAGAATATTCCGTATAAAATACGAAATCCCTCGAAAAATATCACTTAATTTTTTCGTAATCGCTACGGAACCCTATTTTGGGCGTGTCCGACACGCTCTTGGCCGTTTTATTTTTATAAGCAGTGCAGTGCTTCTCAAACGACTGTATTTATTGGCGGGCCGAAAAATATAAGTACATAAGTACTTATGGAAATATACCTACCTAAATATACTCTACTATAAATAAGTCAATGTTTTTTATGTATATTATGTATGAGAGGGGGCAAACGAGCAGACGGGTTTTGTTTGATTTGTTTTGTCAGAAGTATCAAACTCGTGCCCTCCATCGACCATCATCAAACTATCCACTCTTGGCAGATTGTCCGACTGACTGACCTTTTAGAAAACCTTCTTGTACACTCTACACGTTTCACTTTAGTATAGAATCGGATATAAAGGATAATTTATATTATTTCTTTGAAATACAAGCACACTCACTGCACACGCAGCGAATTGAGCGCCGCGCCGTGTCGCGGTTGCGGGGGTGTGACGTCATAGCATGAGCGCGCGTAATCTCGGAAATTCAAAAAAGGGCTTAAACTTTTCGTCCTTATAACTTCGGAAATACTCCATGTATTGAAGTGAAATAAAAACTAATGTAATGTACATGATCTACGCTCCAATTTTAGGTGTATTTGATAGCAATATTTTGACCCTTTTGTGTTCTCCATTCTCGCTTATGTTAATTAATCCTAAATTGACTGCGAAGGTCAAAGTCAGCAGCGTGAACTTAAAACGCTCTAACAACTCTAACTGTACAATTAACGCCACATGAATGGCAATCTTTATTTGTTGGTACTTGGAATTCTGCAGCGTATAGGGTCATAACTGACGAACTTAGATTTTTAAGGCATATTTTGTAATACACATAAAATCCATACTAATATTATAAATGCGAAAGTGTGTGTGTTTGTATGTTTCTGTATAAGTTTGTCCGTTTTTCACGTCAAAACGGAGCGGCAGATCGAAATGATTTTTGTATAGAGATAGTTTATAGACCAGAGAGTGACATAGGCTACTTTTTATCCTGGAAAAATGCACAGTTCCCGAGGGAACCGAATTCCACGCAGACGAAGCCGTGGGCAAAAGCTAGTATCTTATAATTATATCGGAATTCGAACTTCGCAGTAAAATGCCAGGCAGGTAAAGGTACAAAGTAATACATTCCGATTAAAATAATCTATGTATGGAAACTTTTTCTACCGAGAAAGTTCAGCAAAATGAAATTGCGGGCAACAGTTAGCTATTATTTTATGATTTATATAGTGTTTACTTTCTGAAATGTTTTTATCCCAATTTTCAAACTTGAAGGACATTCTCAAAATTCAGAAAACCTCACGCTTTCATGACTCCACAAACTAGAAAAAATAGGCTTAGTGAGAATATATGGAAATTAGAATATGAGAGTTAGCGCCTTTTGGCTCACGTGTTAGTGAGTCTCGTGAATCATGAAGTTACTCGAGAAGCTCAGTCATCAGTCATCTCATATCAGTTGCTTTAAATGAGTTCAGGCGTGACTGGTAGCCATTTCGAAGAACTAACATCTTCAATTACAAAGGTTATTGTTTTTTGGCAATTTATGTGACACAAGCGGGATACAGCAAGTACCGAACAATGGAGTTGTTCAGATGACTAATTTTATACAGATTTTTGTCGACTCTTAAACGAGTACACCTATGCAAGGTACACCAGTAACAGTATGAATATAGAGCATTTCGTACAGTTGTTTGGTTAGTCCGAAATAGTCTGAATAAGCAACTCTTGACAAATTTAATTACGATTTATGTTATATTAGTTTTTGCCCACGGCTTAGCCCGCGTGGAATTCGGTTATCGCGCGCTGTTCCCTCGGAAACTATGCATTTTTCCGGGATAAAAAGTAGTATGTCATTCTTTGGCCCATAAACTATCTCTATGCCAAAAATCGCGTCGATCCGTCGCTCTGTTTCGATGTGAAAGAAGGACAAACATGTACACAAACACGCAAACATACAAACACACACTGTAGCATTTATGCCTAATATTAGTAAGTATGGATGTTGAAAACGGGTCTCTATTGTATCCCATAAAATTTAAACTCCGATTTTAACAATCCATAACGTTATTAGTCATAATTTTTGCAAGTCATATTATCTTAAGTCATAATTTTAAACAGTATAAAGTGGAGTTCCGATTTTCGCAGGTCATAATTATTGTTAGTCATAAAATTGATTAGTCAAAATATTTGATGTCCATATAGTATGCCATTCCATAATTTTAAAGGCAATAAACTATTTTAGTATAATTGTTATAAGGTCTATTTTCACAGGTCATAATGATTTTTAGCCTCCTGATAAGTTAGACATAACATTTTTAACGTCATAATTTTAAAGGCAATAAACTATTTTAGTATAATTGTTATAAGGTCTATTTTCACAAGTCATAATGATTGATATAAGAAGGTAGTGAATTATTCGTATCACTTTTCTTGTGTACGAGTCGTAGTTCTAAGCTAACTAAACCTTTTTTGAGTTTTTTAATCCATATTGTTTCCGGGCTGCTATAAAAAAAATACCTAACATCGAAGGCTAAGGCGGGAGCTACGCTCCGCTTCGCTCCCGCCTTAGCCTTCTAAACCTAACCTATCCGAGTCGCTTCTGCTCCGAAACGTCATGCTCGCTCGCTTCGCTCGCTCGCACAAATCAAATTGTTCTCAACGTAATTTCTATTAGTCATATTATCTAAAGTCGTAGATGAATTAGCACTTTCAAATGTTTTTTTTTTATATTCGACTGGATGGCAAACGAGCAAGTGGGTCTCCTGATGGTAAGAGATCACCACCGCCCTTAAACATCTGCAACACCAGGGGTATTGCAGATGCGTTACCATCCTAGAGGCTTATGATGGGATACCTCAAGTGCCAGTAATTTCAACGACTGTCTTACTCTCCATGCCGAAACAACAGTGCAAGCACTGCTGCTTCACGGCAGGATTAGCGAGCAAGATGGTGATAGAAAGCAATCCGGGCGAACCTTACACTAGGTCCTACCACCTGCAAAAATAAGACCAGCGCTGGGAATGTATGCCTGGAAATGTTTCTGAGTATTTATCTTTATGCCTATCAATATTATGGATTTGGTTTCTTAGACCTAGACACTTTTGGGATTAAAATGATATGAGTAATAACCATTAGTACGGTGAAATATATGGCTTAAGCTATTTCTGAATAATTATTGTTATTTCTTTGAACGTTATGGTTAAAAATGTATGACTTTTGTGATTATAGAATTTAATATTATGTGCCAATAATATAAGAGCTAATAAGCATTATACTGAACAAAAATTATGACTAGTGATGTTTATGTTTATAAATTATATGGATATAAATTTCTGACCATCGAAATTCGGAAGAAAAAATGTATGGAAAACAAAGGGATCCCGTTGAAAACCGCTCATCCGTTTAGACTACAGTAAGGACCAGAGAAATATAGGTATATACTGCTACATACACATACACACTTGAAAAACAGCTCTCCTTCGGGCTATCGCAACATATTTGTACATTGTATTAAATTAGTTTTTTTTCCCTTAGCGAGAAAAAACCAAAAGGTTGAAAAAACAACAAAGTGCAATAAGTAGGTAGATTCGATCAAATTGCTAAATCGCTACCAGGTTCAGCGGCATACACGTCAAAGTGACAGTCAGTTTTATTGGAATTTCGATGCACAATCAACAAAACTTACATAGCAGTATTTGGCCTACTTAAAACATTTTAATATATGTCAATGCTACAATATTACGTAGACGTAATATGTATTATGTTCCTTTCCTTATACCAAGAATACGTACACATTAATTATTAATATAGGTCAGTGTTACTTCCCTGCAATTATGAATAATTAATTAAAGATTCCACTATTGTTTTGGGTCAATGTCACTTTAATCATTTTTCTGGACAATATACTCGTATCGGCGTCGATGAGTGCGCATTCCGAGAATGCAATCCGCCTTGACCCGGATCGGAGAGAAGAAATGCGCCCGCGCAAATGGGTTTAAGGATAATAATATATCTACCCGCCTGTACGCTGTGAATTGTTCATACCATGTAGAGTACACTACATTGATGGTGATGATAGCTGTCCCACAAATAACACGGTCCGTTTTTTACCTTGCCATAAACCACATGACTCTTTATTGACCATACAACCACAATACACACAACTTTGTTACGTTTATTGTGATACAACGAACAAATTCAGGAAAAAAATATCATTTCTAGTCTATAAGCGTGCCCAAGTTAGGGTGTGTTAAATGTGTAGAAAATTGTCAGATTCTATGAATTGTACTTTATCAAGACTAGTTGGCGCTAGTGAGGTCCGTTTGACAACTTTGACATTTGTGTCAAGTTTGTATTTAGTTGGTTACATAACTAAATGAGCCAATGGCATCCAAAACTGTTACGGACCTCTTGATAGAACACCACCAGAGCCACATTTCAAGAAACCCTAAGTAGAGTAAGTTTGCAGGTGGTAGGACCTTGTGCAAGGTCCGCCCGTATTGCTACCACTATCTTACTCGCTACTCCTGCCGTGAAGCAGCAGTGCTTGGTTAAGTCTGCCTATCACATGGCTGCCTCTAGGTTGGCAACGCATCTGCAATACCCCTGGTGCTGCAGATGTTTATGGGCGGTGGTGATCTCTTACCATCATAAAACCCACTTGCACGTTTCCCATCCAGTCGAATAAAAAAAAAGTTTTTTTATAAGAAGCTGGATAACAGATTGGCTGGCTCGACCTAGGCTCGACGACGTTATGTAAAATGAGAAACTGTACCTAGAGATTTCGAATAAAAAACAATAAAAAAAAGAATAGCGTTTCGAAAACTAGAAACTCCAGTCTGTTATAAATTCTGTTCAAACAAAATTAATTACCATTTAACGTGCCTGTGCTTAAGAATTTCGTTCGCGTATCCCGCATGACATTTCATACCATTACGGAATCGCGCGAGAAGTTTAATGACAACAAAGTTAATCAATTGGCGATCGTCAGCAACGGAAATGTCGCTGCAACTGTTACCTATATACCAATCGATGACGCAACTGCTCTGCTTTCCCTTGATTGATATAGTTTGCTCTTAAATGTCAGATTACTTTCGAAGAGTTTCGAAATGTGGTAACATTAAGTTGGATATCTTGTTTGATCTGTATGCGAAAGGTTGGTGTTTATGGGTTAATCAGAATGTATTTATGTGCAATATCGGTACCGTAGTAAAGTTATGAGCTCGTATTTTTTGCAAGAAAAGAGTTCTGGAAAGCAGTGGCGTAGCTAGCATGGGTGACACCCGGGGCGGATATTGTAGGTGTCATCCCAAAACTCGAATAACAAAAAACTTAGGTTCTTATTAATTAGGTACTTATTATTATTACATATATTATTTAGTGGTCTGCCACAGTCTTAGGATTTTTATAGGTGGACCTACTGATGTTCACGGTCGGGTGTCACCCTAAGAGGGTTTTTTGGGGCAGATATTTGTATGAAAAATACGAATGTTTGTTATCGGGTCTTGGATGTTTAATAGGTATTTAAGTATGTATCTATCTATATAATTATATTTATCCGTTGCTTCGTACCCATAACAAAGCTTTGCTAAGCTTACATTGAGACTAAGTCAATTGGTGTGAATTGTCCCGTGATATTTTCAAATTTTTTTAATAGCTATTCCAACGAACGCCACTATGAACGACAACTCACCACTTGCATCCAATGCTGGCGAGGTCAAGCGAGGTGTATTAATCATTATTGTGATTTTTAATTTGTAGAATTATCATCCTTCTTTTGAAATCCTCATCACCATTAAAACCGCAAGGTGATGTTGACGTACGCCGCGTGGGTGAACTTCTTAGAACGTTGCATTGCAACTGAACTGCTTATTACAATTCTGAATAACGTTGAATTAGAGTACATAAACAACCTAGCATTAATAGCGTAATATCTCTTTTCTAACGGCATAATTTTTTTACGCGACGGCGATGATGTCTTGACAAACTTTACAAGTTATTTAATACTAGCGACCCGCCCCGGCTTCGCAAGGGTGCAATGCTGATAATAAATATGATGATGGATGTTATTATACATATAAACCTTCCTCTTCAATCACTCTATCTATTAAAAAAACCGCATTAAAATCCGTTGCGTAATTTTAAAGATTTAAGCACACAAAGGGATATAGGGACAGAGAAAGCGACTTTGTTTTATAATAAATATGTAGTGATAGTTATATTTTAATACAAGTACTCGTAAGGGGCCATCCTAAAAGTATATCACACCAAATTCTGACCATTTTTAGCACGCCCTCCCTTGTCCCACATTGCTATGAAATTTGCAACTATGTTCACCGTAAATGTGTCACTTAATTTCATTTCATTTATGGATATGTGTGGTATATCATACCCGACACTTGCATATAGAAGGCTAAGGTTTTGCATAGAAGCTCCCTTCGTTTCTCCCTTCGTGACGTAACCAAGAAAGGGTGGTTTTTTTGACTCTCACGCGATGACTATACGAGAGCGAAAACGCAAGCTACTTTTATGACTGTAAAGTGTTGCTGTCGGCTACCTCAGACACAAAAACAAGGATTAATGGGTAATCCTTTATAAAAATAAAAGATAGTCTGTGTTTGAGTTTCTCAGCGCACCCAACACGTTTAATGGATATTTTTTGCGGTTATTTGCTCGTACCCTTTTTGCAGTACAACGTAATTTACTGTCTGCGAAGCGCAATTTTGTTTTCAATTGAGTTTGATATTGTGATTAAAAAGTTATTGTTGTCAGAGTCAATATTGTGGTAGTCAATAATAGTTGCATTGGTAGGGTAGCTGCCCCTATCACTGGGTTTACCGAGGGTTAAATTGAATCGGAATTAAGACATGTTCGATAGATACACTTTCAAATATTTATGTGCGAAGAATAGACGAGTTTCGTACTATTAGTACAATAAAAGTGAAAAAGTATGAAGTGTTTGTGTAAAAAAATCAAGTCCTAAAAGGATTACAAAATATCATCATATTTCTTGGATTTCGGTAGTAAAATGTTCGATGACCTCATGATGTGGTTGACCTTGGCGAACACAAAATAAAAGATTCTCCAATAAGCTTCAAAATTAATCATGATTTAATCACACTAAGACTGATCTATAACACTGTATTTTTTTTTACTAAAAACAAACAAAAATTAACTTCTAATAAGTATTGCTGCTAAACAATAGTAGATTGTACAACAAGAGCATAAATCGACCCATTTCACCCAAGACGATGATCATTATAGCCTTGTACATTTCTATGTACATTTATTTTCCATGCATTATTATAATTCTTGTTTTATTGATTTATTTTGATTAGTTTGATTGATTTTTAGTTTTATATAAATTAAAAATAATCAAAAACAATATGTAGAAACTTTTGTTGGCGGCTGTTGACACCTTGTTCATAGAAGAAGATTTTACTTTATGCACTAGAGCATAAAAACGAACTTTACGAGTGTGAGAAATGAAAAATATTTTTCGTGGTTCTTTCAAAGTATGAATGAAGTGTCTGAATCTAATTAATTTGGCATTTCAGAGTATTGTGTTGCTGAGATAAAAATCAAGTCATTGGCTTAATTAGAAAGGAAATATGCAAAGATCAAGTTTAACTGAGGAAGCTTATGTCATGCGAGGCTGCGCAGTGACATAACGATGACGATTCAAGGTGATTCAGGGACAAGTTTAATGATTACATATCGTTACCTGCCCAACTGTTGAGATAAAATTATACCTTATGTAGTTGATGATAGAATCGGTTGGAGGTTAAACTGATGGATTGACGATGAACTCACGCTTGTTCGATTGTTGGCTTATTTCGTTCTTAGTTTTATCGATTCCTATAATTATGTTAAGTTTTATAAAATTAAAGTATCGAAAAAGGGCTTTCATTTCTATAAATAAATACGATACACACACACAAATATCACGCCTGTGTTCCCAAATGGGGTAGGCAGACGAAACGTTACGGCTTCGGAGCCACTTTTAGAAATTTTGGGTTTTAAGTTTGACAAAGACGGTACAATAGCGACAGGTTGCTAGCCTGTCGCCTACGGTATACCTTAACCTAATCAAAATAAACGAGTACAGTGTAGCAAGCAATCACTCGATGTCTTATTACATTACACCGCTATGAAGTTTCTAAATATTTACAATGTGAACTATTGGAAAAGAAAAGAATACTATTCATTGGTACAGTCGAACAAACTGAATCATGACCCAGGGTGGAACCTTTTAATAATGAGACTCACTATGATTTCCTTGACATAGTATGAGATGTCAATATGACTAAAGTCGCACTAAGCTAATTTTTGCATTGCATTTTTGTTGTCTATGATTCATACCTAATGTCAACAATCAAAAATTTCATAGTTGTTTTTTTGGATTTACTTCATAACGGCCGTTGACTATAGAATTTTTCTCCAAAATTCTAATACATTTTTTAATAAGCACATTTACTTCAACCCTTCTTAAATTTCTAACTAAAAACGAAATGATGATTCCCATTTTTGACATTCCCGGATGGGCGCCGGAAGTCGCCGCCGTCCTCCAGATGGCGCTGCTCCGTATGCGCGGGCGCACGCCGGACGCGGCCCGGAAGCCGAACGCTATAAGTGAAATTTAATTAATATTAAAATGTGATTAACATTGACAGAGTTCGATATGTTAGCTCCAATGTGGGATCTTTCAATTAGGGTTCCACTCTACACTTTAAAAGGATTGTTACAATAGGTACAATGCAATGAATCTTTATTGTACACCAAGTGATATAGAAAACAGGCACATACAGAGAAATTGCTTGACATTGCTTCTTCGAATAAATCTTAGTGTAAATTAAAGAAATAAATATCACGGGGCAATTCACAACAATTGACCTAGTCCCAAAGTATACTTAGCAAAGCTTGTGTTATGGGTACTAAGCAAAGGACAAATATAATTATATAGAGATAGATTCATACTTAAATACATTATTAAACACCCAAGACCCAAGAACAAACATTTGTATTTTTTCATACAATAAAAACTAGTTATTTTTAAAAGTAATCCAGTTTGACGAGTACTTACGATGTTTTAATCATTTGCTTATGTTAACCCTACCCGGTGGATTATAATTTTCATGTTACTCTACCGCTTAGGGTGGTCTAAATACCATTGGAAGCTTATTTACTGCTTTACTTTTACTATTGAGTATTGAGCATTTCATTTTCACTTCCGAAGGGATTATAGTGAGCATGTGCGTTTCGGTTGTCAGATTAAAAACTAGTTTAAGTAGGTACATAAATGCTACTGAAGCATGACTGGCTTATGTAACTGTTGTTAAGATCCTATTAATATTCTATTATTTGGACAAAGATTTTTTTACCCGACCGCGAAGGAGGGTTATGTGTTTGACGCGTATGTATGTCTATTCCTATGTCCTCTCGGAACTACTCAACGGCTGAACCGATTTGATAAATGATACGTCATTGGATTCGTCTTAGTGACGCGAGTGACACTGGGTACATGAAATTCTTAAAAAATGAAAATGGCGGATTTTTGGCGCCAAGTTGTAAGTTTTAAATTTTTTTTTATTCAAACCTATCGAGTGGGTAGGAGACGTAGCAAAAGAAAAGAAACAGCTGTATGACAAAATTTCAAAGGCAAATTTATCAAAACAAAGCTGCTTGTTTTTGTGCAAAAAGAGTCTTATCATCTCGTCCCGAATCACAGGTTATTTATTATACCTACTAGAGTAGACAGCACAGCCTTGAGACTTTATCACTAATCATATACAATAAACATTTACAAAAGTACATATACCTTATATAACAAACAAATTGAATTGAAATAGGTCAGACGGGCTATAGATGAATTAATTAGTTAGATAACGCTAATCATAGTTGATAAATTTTCAATATTATGAACTATGTTATATGTTTACTTATATTAGTAGTGTGACCTATGACTTCTCATATACCGAGTGTCGTAGGTTCGGACTCGCGCATCAGAGTTGCGAGAAAACTTTCATACATCTACAATAGTTATTTATGCAACTGTTTCGTAATAGGGGTCCTTAAAACACGAGTGTGGTTTGATGAAACGAGGCGTAGCCAAGTTTCATAATAGGTTTTACATGAGTGTTTTAAGGCCTAATTACGTACTACAGTTGCATACTACAATTTTATTGTATTAGTGAAGTTCTCAACCTACACTGAACCTGCCGTGATAGGTATTATTATGCATGGAACATTTTTTTTCATAAACAATTGAATGTGATAACAAACTGGAAAATGAAGCGACTACCGTAAACATCATCAGTATCTGTTGAAAAATAAGCAAGATTTGAGCAAAAGAAGTGTGCATTCCATTCTTTCTAGAAAAATGAAACTTTCTATGGTCGTATGATGGTCGTCGTAGCACATGATGGATTTCTATGTCTAAACATCCATACCTTCGTTGTTTCTGAAAATATAAAAAAAAACAACTCGGTTTGTCAAACAATAAAGTTTTGTTTTTATAAATATAGCCTCCAATGGACACAGCCATAACAGACAGAACGACAGAGGTAAATTTTGCTAGTGTCTAGCTGACTCTAGTAGGTTTTTGCCGTTGTACGGTAAAAAATCTAGAAAACGAAATATGAACGACAAACAAAAGATATTACAACAAATGAAAAAAAAACTTGCATATGCATGTTACAGCCCATGTCTTGTTGTGATTGTGACATGAACATGACACGATATAATATATACTACAATAAATTAAATAGCTATAGAATACATAAAGTTTGTGACGCTATAAAACACGAACATATCGATAAATTAGCTGTTGCGTGTTGATAATTTATAATTTACATTACGTTCCTCGTAAGGGTGCATGCATTCAAGCTTGACACGCAAACTTTGGGTATTTTCGATGACGAAACGTTTAGCGTTTGAAGCATATAATTGATATTATTTTAAACTACATTTACATTTAAACCCATTTACAATTTTTTTCTAGGTTATAGTTTAGTTATTACTTACTTTTATTTTACTTTTAGTTACACCATTTTGAATTAAATCCTATATTAATAATTATTTGTACCAAATAGTATTGTTGTCTTGTGTTGTGAATAAATTTTATCAAATATTAAAAAAAAAAAACTAAGATTTAGCGATATCCGTGTATTAGGTAATTAATCCTACTAAAAATATTTTTATGTAATATGTTGCCAAGACAAGACCGTATCGCTCGTACCTACTGTCAATAATTTATCACAGATCTTATGTAGAGCCAAGCTTCTAAATATGGACATCCTAACTCTACAATCCCTTACTTCATAAACCCTACACCTTAATCAAAATGTGTGGCTTGGCAGATCTAGAACTATCCTACCATTATCTATTGAACCATTATCGATTAAAAATCCCGGAACATGCATTATTTTCTCGAGACTCCGGTAGAGCAAAATCATGTAATAATACATATTAAGTATATGACTCATAGACTCGTCTACTCAAACAAATATAACTGGAAAATCATTTAAGTTTCCAAGAACTTTTTGTATAGCCGAATTGAAATGAATGAGACGTAACGGAATCGACCGGACCACAAGACACGACAAATCAGTTACCACTAATTGCGGTGACACTGAAGCAATCGCAGTTCAATGACTAACGCATGACATCTAATCACCATGACACATTTGCAGGCCGCAGATTTAAATCGTCATCGACGCAAATCGAACGACTAAATTTTCTTTATAAAGGTATGTGTGTATGCAGTACCGGTTTTAGCACTTCCAGCGCTCTGTGAGAGATTTCCACGGCGCCCCCAACTTTTGGGAATTTTCTAGAAGGTGTAGGCTTTAGGTGCCCTGGGCGGTCGCCCCAACGCGCCCTTAACGCCGCTACTGTGTGTATGCATGTAAAGTTTTTATTTTACACAAATAAAGAAACAAAAACGCAATAGACTATTGTTAATCTCTCACCAGTCAACTTTTGAGTGAATAAGATGAGCATTCAGGACTGTCAAACTAAGCAAAGCTTAACGTTGTTATTTCATCTCCTCGCAATTGAAGTGAAAAACAGAGTGTAAAACTCGAATATTAAACCCATTTTCCCCTCAACGTGTCTATCCACCCTCGCCATACCGTCTCGGGTGGCTATATGAACGTCTCGGGTAAAATGGCACGTTTTATGCTCTTTAACTTCACCAATAAGTGTGTTTAATTGTGTTTTTATTGGTCCGACCGAAGCGTGACACAATAACAAACTATAATGAAAAAAAAAAAAAGTTTTTAATCGGCTCAGCCAGCGCGGGCGCACCGTAGTTGGCAGTGAATGGAGTGACGTCACAGCTGCCCACGCGCACCATATGGTCGCTCGTTGACTCGGCCGGCGGTTAGCACGGTCTTTAGCTTTAATGGATCGAGATGATGCGTTACGGTCATTGGCGATAAGTTTTCAGTGGTTCCGTGACATCTAGCTATATCGTGACGTGCCTTTATAACTGTACCTCATCATCATCATCATCATGTCAGCCGAAAGACGTCCACTGCTGGACATATGCCTCCCCCAAGGCTCTCCACTCAGACTAAGTAGTCTTGTGCTTTTCGCATCCACCGCGATCCCGCGATCTTAGCCAGGTCGTCGCTCTATCTTGTTGGAGGCCTATCGACAGCTCGTCTCCCGGTCCGCGGATTTGTAACTGTACCTACACCACACCCCAGCCTATATACGTCCCACTGCTGGGCACAGGAATCCTCTCAGAACAAGAGGGCTTGGGCCAACTGTACCTACTTTCAACAAATAAAGTATTATTATTACTGCTGGGTACAGGCGTCCTTTACAAAATACTATCTGTCTCTCACAGGGGCCCCAGTGCGGGTAATGTCCAGCAGTGGACGTCTTTCGGCTGATATGGTGACGATGATGGAATAAAAAGAAATACAATTGAGGAAGTGGGTTCATAATATTAGTAATATATAATGTATGTAATAAAATTGTTTACAAACTTATTTTCCTTAATTCTCTTATGACATAATTATAAGAATTTTAGATATATTTAAGTTAAGTAATTATAAAAGCCACAAATTAGCGTACTAATTATGCCTCAGTATTACAGTTTCCTTCTAAGTACTTAAAATAATAATTAATGACAACTTAATACTTATTGTAAAACTCTACACTACCATCTTAAATTCGGATTTCTATTTTCAAAACTGCAGCTAAAATAATAGTGGTGTTATACTTAGTGCCATCCACAAAGACGCTGATTTTGTCAAAATTAGACATTAATGACATTGTAATAAGAACCACGGCACGCGTTATCGTGAATGAGTCTACCTATACGATGTCAAAAATTATAAGTTTGACCATTCACTGTAAATAAAAAAAAGCCAATTGCGAGTCGGATTCGCGCACCGAGGGTTCTAAACAAATTTGTAGGTAGGTTTCTATGAATGTATGTTTGCAGAGTTTCTCTGCTAAGCAAATTGTACGAAGGTGGGGTAATTTTAAACATTTACTGACGTAGACATAAACATTAAGACTTTGAGATTTTTCTTAGGTATTGGTTAAGCTATACCTTCATATCAAATTTCAAGTGTTTACCGGCAATTTGTATGGAATGGAAATTTTGAATGGAAATTTATCTTTATCTTTAGTAGCAGACCTAAATATTTTATATTAATTTCAACTTTTTGAGGTACAGAACCATAAAAATGGTAAAATCAACAAATAAGGAGGCGGCTGAAGAGTTTCTGTGCAGACACAGTCGCGGGCAAAAGCTGGTAAACGAACACAGCAAATAATGCATTGGATTTTTTCTTGGATTTAACTAATAAACAAGAAAATAACGAATTTTAAACCCCCCACTCCCCCGTTATAAGTTACGTCAAACAACTGTGGCTAGTGTTCTGCGAATGTCCATCATGTCCATGACGTCTGCCCACGCGCATAACGCGTCAGCGCCATCTGGCGGCGTGACTAACAGACAGAGTAAACATGTGGTATACAGGTCACCTGTGCGGTGTGTTCCCACTAGTTCTATTGACAGTAGTGGAATAGAGTTCTACAATAGTACTGTCAATAGAACTAGTGGGAACACACCACCTGTGCAGGTGTATATTAACTAAATAGGGAATTTCTATGTTTATATCGGTTTCTACAAGGATTGGAGTTGGTTGTTGATAAGTTTAGTCAGTGACGACTATTCTAAGACATTATTGCTGTTTTCCTTTAGGCGTGCCAGGACAGATTTGTATTAAATCAGTTGGGTTTTAGGCCAGAATCTTAGTAAGTACGACTCTAATGTTGCCAGTTTCAATTTAACTCGGATTCTGAGAAGGTTCTATTATGAATAGGGCATTTTCTAAGTTATCCAAGTTCCTAAGGTGTCAGGTTATTCAGATCTCAAATTCCTAGCTCTTCAGATTCTCATAATGCCGGATTCTGAGTAGGTCAGAAAATTACATATCCAGAATCTTAGTATGTGTAATTCCGAGTATGACCTATTCGATGTTGATTGGATTCTGTCTAGTCTTTATTCTGAGAAGGTCAGATAATATGTCAATCAATTTCTGGGTACATCAGGCGAATGTACAGTCAAAGGGAAAATAAAAAATAATAAGCATATAACAAGCGTTGAGAAGTTAAATAAAATAAAAAACAGTCGAATTGTAGCCTTCGTCAGAATCTCTTAGACCAACTTGCAGGTAAAAATAAATCTAGATTTAGTTGTTAAGCCTGGCTTGAGCTTGACAGTTCCATACATTTTGACACTACTAAACGAAGCTTAACGCTAACTCGAGATTTATGTGTTTCCTGCAAGTGGCTATTAATGTGACATTGTCATTAAGAACTACCTATTCATCATTTTATCATGTTTAATCTTAAAGTGGCCAGTAGTATTTTTTACTTGCTAATTGTACCTGGCCTTTTCGAAATGAAATATAATAATAATTTAATTAATTTATTCAGATAATTACATCCATTTTGTTAGTAGAAAACATACAAATAACTTATCAATCTATTGTTAGTATAATTACAGTAAAATGTCAACAGTTTAAATTGAAAATAAAAATTGATTATAAAATTAATAAATTAAATGTCTAAAAATAAAATTAAATGATTTTTGCTTACTTGAAAATTAGGTCAATTGGTGTCAAGTGTAGTATTTATTGATTAAATTGTAGCAAAATCGTCAATGTATATGACAGCTTAATTTCATGAATAACAGCTAGTTCACACGCTGCCGTGCGTTTCGGCGCCGGTGGTCCGACGCAGCGAAATCTGACCGTGGCTGCGCATGCGTAATGCGACCCGCTCCCCGGGATTTATGGCTTGACCTTTGGGATACCACTTGATGGACTGTGAGTCAAATGCTATGGCTTGCTTGAGATGCGCTGTATGTTTTTGGGGTTCCCAACTCAACGTTGTATTACAACGATTCTGCTGCCGTTAAAATTTGGTTCAAATCTGGAAGTACCCTGCAGGTTTTGACTCTTGCGAGTGTCAAAAATTTGCAGCATAAACGGCTGTCTTTTGATTGCGTTGGCTTAGAAGTTTGTTTTTTCACAACTCCAAGGGACAGTAGACCTGAGAATTTCAGCTTGATAGGCCACGCGTTCTTGAGAAAAAGGGTCTTGATAGACAGACGGACATCAAAGTGATCCTAAAAGAGTTCCGTTTATCCTTTTTGAGGCACGGAACTCTAAAAACACGACATATAGATTTCTTTTGACGCAATAATGAAAAATAATTTAATGTAATCCCATTTAATATTTTGCGCTGACCGGTGCGTGTAGGTCGCCGAGCTACTGCGGTCGAATTGCCTTGAACAGCAATTGTGCAATTTATACAAATAATGCAACTCGTTACGGTAATGCGACGCACATCCACACTGCGACAGAGTATGAGAATAGCTATGACTGGGCTGATTCAGAGGTATGGATGTCATGGGACATGAACGAAGGGTGGAAAAGAAATCCATACTAAATAATATAAATGCGAAAGTATGTTTGTATGTTTGTGTGTTTGTCCGTCTTTCACGCCGTAACGGAGCGACAAATCGACGTGATTTTTGTCATAGAGATAGTTTATGGGCCTGAGAGTGACATAAATAGGCTACTTTTTATCCCGGAAAAATGCACACTTCCCGAGGGAACAGTGCGCGATAACCGAATACCACGCGGGCGGAGCCGCGGGCAAAAGCTAGTGTAAAATAAAGTTAAATATTTTCTAGTAGAGTTTAAGTGATAAGTGCTTTAAATTCGGTAGTTTAATTGAAATTCTGGGACTTTATTTCATTCCAATGGGAATTAGAACCGTGGCATAAATACAGCCGTCCTACATGACTCTAAACCCAGCAGGTAAAATTTTGAGATATTATTTCTTTGCCGTCAAGCTGTCTTTATTTATTTCAATCCATGAAACGACATCATCAAACGGCATCTCAAACTTGTCGTATTACAACGGGAACATAATAAGTGGTGAAACACGCTGAATAAATAAGTAAACTAAACTAAAGTATAATCACGGCCACTACCAGAACTGTTTTGCTCTATTTGTCGATCCTTATTTTTTTCGATTGCTTTTCTCTACCACTCATACGTTGACTGGCAGAGATCCCTTCAGGGATAAGTCCGCCTTTGTACTTAGTACTTTCTTTCGTCTGTTATTTTGGTATTTCCTTTTTGTACAATAAAGAGTATAAACAAACAAACAAACAGAACTTAATCACGCAATATAATTATTAAAAGTACATACATAACATTGAACTAAACTAAATATCCTATTCTCCAACCTAGAAATGGCGATACTTATTTTATTAATAAACCAGAATCCTAACTGAACGAATTAGACCAGCTGAAATGTCTATATCGTCCGCATTCTCGTTTGTCAGATTTGCAGTAAGTACATACTTTTATTTATAATCATCATCATCATCATCCCAGCCTATGTACAGATCGCGTCAGAGAAAAGGAACCCCCCTTTGGTAATGACATCAAAGCGTTCAATATTTTTGTCACGTTACGTAGGAAGCCAGTTGGTCTAGTGGATAGATAGTTGGCTTCAACCTGCCTCGTCTTACTAAGGCTCTCAGTTCAAGCCCCCTGCGGCTTGAGACCTTTTTGTTTTTCTTTTTTGTTTTTATTAATCACCTGCCGTTGATTAATATTAGAGATCTTTGTTAAAATAGGCATGAGGTATAAAAAAGATAGGCATGTTGCAAACGCAATATTTGTTTATTTATCCATAGATTTCTGGGTCAGTAGGTATAGGTATACAGTTTTCAATCTGTGTTAAAATATGATTATTTACTTAGGTTTTAAATTCAACTAAATTTACTAATAGAAACACTTGCTTTCGCATACATCATATTAATTTATAAAAACAACACATATTTTAGACTGTTAACATTAATTGTCGCTGTGATTACTGAGAAAGAACCAACATGCTAAACTTAATAGTATAGCAATTTACATCTTTCTCTTTTATCACAGTTTCTGATAACCTTTTTGACACAACACATTAAGACAATACCTATGTGAGGTCAGATGGTGCATCATTAACAAATGACTCGTCAACAAGGGTAATTTGACTGATCATAATAAAGGTATGTTTATTATTGATCAACTACGAAATAACAATAATAGGAATAATAACACTTAATAGGAATTTTAACACTTGCTCTTTCGTTCTAATACTGTTTTATTGGTTAGTAATTAATGTTCCTTTTAGTAACGGAGAGGATCGCTCTCACTGTCTTTTATACTTCTTGAAGCCGTGTTTTCATGCTCGAAACCACTTTGAAACATGTATCACTATTACACAACAGTTCCCATGTTTCATTTACCTCATTATCCAAATTCTTATTAGATCTTATCTCATTGGAGTCCCAATTCAATACCATCTGACCCCACAAGTTTTCTATTGGATTTAGGTCCGGACTTTTAGTCAGCCATTCAAACACTGTTATGTTTTTTTGGTAATTTAGCCAGTCTCTGACGATTTTGGACTTAGCACTGAAGAATTATCGTGAACCAGGTAAATTTGTTCTTCAGGATAAGTCACACGCACTGACGGCAGCATTACGTCCTTTAACACTTCAAGATATCGCTCACTGTTCATGCGGCCGCCTATTTCCACTAGCTCGCCTGGTCCCATTGAAGACATCCATCCCCAGTAGGTAACCTAAAACATTCAAACTTTTAAAATATGTTGCAACATGGTGATCTAAGAAAACTTCAAAATAATATTAGGTAAATATACGCCTTGAACGTATCCTTACTTAATATTATAAATGCGAAAGTAACTCTGTCTGTCTGTCTGTCGGTCTGTCTGTCTGTCTGTCGGTTACGCTTTCACGTTAAAACCGCTGAACCAATTTTGATGAAATTTGTATAGAGATAGCTTAAGCCCCAAGGATCAACATAGGATACTTTTTGTTCCAGTAGAGGGCGCCACCGCGCGATAATCTAGGTCCGCGCAGTCGAAGTCGCGGGCATATGCTAGTAATATTATAAATGCGAAAATAACTCTGTCTGTCGGTCTGTCTGCCTGTCTGTTACGCTTTCACGTCGAAACCGCTGGACTGAATTTGATGAAATTTGGTATAGAGATAGTTTAAGCCCTAAGGATCAACATAGAATACATTTTATTCAGGTAGAGGACGCCACTGCGCAATAACCTAGGTCCAAATTCAAATTCAAATTCAAACTTCAAAATTCAAATCATTTATTCAGCAAATAGGCCGCAATGGGCACTTTTACACGTCATTTTTTTAAACTACCAGCGCTTTCGGAAAGACCATCATTGCCAAGAAGAATGCGCCGCAAGAAACTTGGCAGAAAGTCATTTTTTCATCAATTTTTTCGTCCGCGCAGACGACGTCGCGGGCATAAGCTAGTTTTAAATAAATGTGTTAATTACACAAAAATTGTAAAAAGAATTTATTATTATTTACCTAGTGTTAATCGCCTGCTTGTTCTGAGATCCAACACGTTGTTGGGGGATACCTCTCCCCGCTCCCCACTTCATCTCCAAAAAAATTTTCGGCCATCCATGTCTGACTTAAAGCACTTTTCGTCCGTAAATATAACTATTTCGTTTTCCCAGTCGAAATTTAAGTAACGAGTGGCAAAGTTTACTCTGTTGGTGCGGTGGTCGTCAGTAAGCTTAATTTTTCTGGCCGGATTATAATTATGGATATTCGCAGCGTGTAAATATCGTCGAACTGTTCTGAGAGACACCCAAAAGTTTCAGATAACATTTCACATAACCCGTCGCTTGATACCTTTGCTTTGTAGGTATTGATCTGTTTTTCTCTGTATAAAAGAAAACAATAATATTAGAAATACATACATGAAAAGTGCAATTGGTCAGAAATATTTCAACAATAAATATTATTATTTAAAACTTACCGTAACGTTCATATCCCGTGCTATTTTTTTTATAAAATATCTTATTTTTGTTCCCAGAGAACAACAATTATAGCCTTCAAAAAAGTTGTTATTCGAAATAATAAAAGCTTTTCGTGAACTTAATAAATCGGACAATATTACAACGTGGAGATATTCACACAAGGAGATCGACACGAAACGTAACGATTTGTAAATTTCGTTAAAAATATACCCTCAGGTTAGTAAATGGGACTCATAAAGTGTATTATCCTACATTCAACCTTAAGTAGCAGTTTAATACAGCAGTCTTCGATAATTCTCTGAAGTTCATATCTATACGCATTAGCTAGAACAGGATGCAAAGATTAAGTAAACTACAAATAAATCTGCCACCCTCAAAGACTCAATACGAAAAACAAAGTTAGAACTCAGTATATCTACAGTCGCTGTCTCTTTGAAAGTCGCTATTCACTGTGCGATAAGGTTGTCTTTGCTTTGGAGCTTGGTGCATATCTACTGAATACTAATGACAATGGCACGCAACTAGGAACTATTAATTTTGCAACCATCGTCAGGTATTGAAATGGCCTAGCGGCAAATCGAAGTGTTCGACCTGTGCGCTGCTCGCAGTGAACCGAGTTCGATTCCGAGGATTTTCGATGGGGGAAATTTATTACATTTAAAAGAGATATTTTTGATAATTGTCATTCACCGCTTGGTGAAAATGGACTGTGAATGTGAATGTAACTTGCAATGCGAGTATTGAATGTTATAAGAATTATGAGTTGATGTCCGCTCGTGGAATAACAATAAAACAATTGTTACCTACACAATTCGGATCGTATTCGAATATTATTACGAAGGTTCTCTTGTCTCACTCACACCACCGAAGATCGTATCAATTCAAATGTGGTTAAAAAAATATAAATGATCAATATCTTTTTTTTTCAACTTATTTAAATTATTAGAAAAATACTACAAAAAAAATAAATAAACCAAAAACATAAATAAAACAAAAAGTGGATTTGAACCCGAGTCCTCCCTTTGATGCACTTGTCTCAGAGCTCGCGATAGTTAACCGCAGGGCCAGACTGATCTGTCACGTGTCACACAGAGGGGTTCCTTTTCTCTGACGCGATCTGTACCTACGTCCCACTGCAGGGCACAAGCCTCCTCTCAGAACGAGAGGGCTTGGGCCGTAGTTCCCACGCGGGCCCAGTGCGGATTGGGAACTTCACACGCACCATTGAATTGCTTCGCAGGTTTGTGCAGGTTTCCTCACGATGTTTTCCTTTACTGCAAAGCTCGTGGTAAATTTCAAATTTAATTCCGCACATGAATTTCGAAAATTTCAGACGTGTGGCTCGGGGTTTGAACCTACGACCCTCTGCTTGAGAGGCGATAGGTCAAACCACTAGGCCACCACGGCTTTTATTTATAATACTAACACTAAGCTTAAATCTGCGAATTTGCAAGTGTCAGACGATACTGGCAAGTATTTACTTTAGCTCTGTCTGTGTTTACGATATGACTGGGCACATGCTACGTGACCTTTGCCAGTTAGAACGCCTATGTTCTACTATTTTATGTAATAGGATACATAACATAATAGTTGGAATTTATAATGAGTCAGCTTCTATCGCGGTATAGCTCAGATAAGTAAAGACTGTTTATAGTCTTAACTAAATTTTGCCCGCGGCTCCGCCCGCGTGGCATTCGGTTATCGCGCGCTGTTCCTTCAAGTACTGTGCATTTTTCCGGGATAAAAAGTAGCCTATGTCACTCTCAGGCCCATAAACTATCTCAATGCCAAAAATCACGTCGATCCGTCGCTCCGTTACGGTGTGAAAGACGGACAAACATACAAACACACTTTCGCATTTATAATATTGCAGCTTTCTATCATTGGAAGAGTCTTTTAAATCGGTTCAGTAGTAGGGTCGATTTCCCTAACAAAATACTAGTTTCTCACGAACAGCATATGAAATTGGGTTTATTAAAGTCAAGAAACCAAAGCTTTGAGGGTACAATAAACGGTAGAGTTATGTGATATAGTATAGAGCCGATTTTATACTGCCCTAATTTTTAGTACACTTTAGTAGAGATAGAAGTAAAATAAAAGGTCAAACAGCCGCACACAGCATACTTGACTAATATAATCGAACTGTAATAGGATATTTCAGTTTTTGGGACAAAATTCGAAACATGCGACATCCTATCGTTCCATCGTCCTTAGACATTGATACTTAATAATGCACCCCTAGTTGGCTCGACTTTTTCGAACATGTGCCTCGCTCCCTCCTTTTCGCAAAGAGCGAGAGCGCATTATGCCGGCATTAGGTGCTTTAAACGATCAGCGATTGGGATAGCCCGCATGCCGCACCCTACTGTCTTCGCTGATTGCCACAATGAGAAGATTGCGAGCGATAGGGTTGTCGGTGGTAGCAACCATGCTCATAAAAAACAGCATTACAGTAAAAACAAATGAATTTCAATTTAGAATCAATTTGAGGCTTTTGAATTTAACACGACAGATGTTCTGCTCTACCTAGAAGAGAGCAGAAAAGAATTGATACCACAAGGCAAGGATGCAAGACAAAATACAATTCAATACAAATGACAATAGTCATTACGTACTTGCCCCTCAGAACGCTTCAGCCAGCCGGTTTGTGTAACGATGAACCCGGTTCCTATTCTGTTAATTTCTGTTCTTAAGTACAGAAATTAATCAGAATAGAATCGGTTGGATATAGGTTACGGTATACCGTAGGCGACAGGCTAGCAACCTGTCACTATTGTACCGTTTTTATCAAACATTAAACCTAAAATTGCTAAAAGTGACTCCGAAGCGGTAACGTTTCGTGTGCTCTGCCTACCCCATTTGGGAATACAGGCGTGATGTGTGTGTGTGTGTGTGTGTGTGTGTGTGTGTGTATGAATCGGTTGGTCTGTGGCCGGCCTTTTGGCTGCCGTAAAACGACAGAACACCAAACGACCTTCTAGATAGAAATCAATTGCAAGACGATTCATGTACAGTGACCAGCACCCAAATATACAACAAAGAGTGCATAAATATCTGATATGACTCTATTTCTAGAGCCGGTAGGACGTGTCAGATATTTTTGCACTATCCGCTGTGGCAAATATTATTGCAGGTGACTGTACGAGCGTACTTTGTGACATAGCAGCCCTAGGTGCTTGGATTATTTGAATGGCGGCGGACACGCAAAGCAAGCCGCGAGTAAGTAGTGTACACATTTTAACAATTAGAACCCCTTTCTGAGGTTATATTCGTCACCGTCCGAGTCCAATAAAATATTTTTTTTTAATAAATATTTGCCATATTATATTCTATCTGTTTCCTGCGACTCTTTTTGCAAAAAATCGTTTATTTCTATCACGAGGGAAGTAATTTTCTAGGATTAAAAATTATTTTATCCTTTCCAGAGTCTAAAACTATCTCCATATCAAATTTCATTAATAGATTCAACCGTTAAAGCGTGAACATGAAGCCGTAACTGACAGTCAGACAAATAAAATAAAAATAAATAAATAAATAATAAATATCATGGGACACTTGACACCAATTGAGTAAGGATTAATTTCAACAATACCAAGCTTGTTTCTAAGAAAATAAATAGGTACGAACAAAGAGAATGACAAAGAGGTGACAAAAAGTTTAGTCTTTTTCCACTTGAGGGCCCTAAAATATAGTTTTAATAATAAATGATGTCACCCCCTATTTTACGAAGACTTACAAAGTTTTGATTATGTGAAGCCACAGATGCAGTCCTGAGTCAGGGCCCCTGACTCATAGTTTAAAAAGAGGGTACGACAGTGATTTCATGTTTGCAGGCCGTAAAGCGAGCGAGAGCCATAACTTTTTAAAGGTTCCTAAATTGTGCCATGCACTTCCCGGTTTCAGAATATTGCGGACTTATCCCTTCCCGTATCGTAAAAGGTTACTAGGGAGATGGGGTGATGTGAGAGTGGACAGCAGCAATCTAAATTGCTAAACGAACTCCGGACACTAGCATTGCGATGAAAAGGGGATGAGAAAACATTTACCCCCTTATTCATAAACGACAATCAAACCTATTTTAGTTAAAATGCCGCTAAAATTCGTTTGTCCTTATCTATTCTGTCACTTCGACATTTGTATTTGTTAGAAAGAGACAAAGCATTTGTTAGTTAACATAGGCTTGTTAAGTTTTATGAATAAGGGGGTTAGTAGTTACTTTCATTTAAATTTAAGGCATTGCCGTTTTTTGTTTCACTCGATGAAAGAGGTGAAAAATCTCACCACAAAAGTCGCGGACAAAAGCCAGTTGGTATGTAAATTTTACATTGAGCCGAAGAATTGTTAATATTTAATATTGATTACCGCTTTTTTGTAAGTTATCACCTGACACATTGTATAGAATACAGCCATACAAACAAAGCAATTCGAGATGTTGTTTTTTCTTTCTGTTTTTGATTTGAAGAGCGTATACATTCAACGCAGAGCCGTTATTCAGTTGCTCTAATAAGATAATAATCTTATTAAACTACTTACTTAGCAAGACTAAGTCATAAAATGCTGTGAGAGCTCTGTATTTATGTGGCGTAGGCCGATAGGTGTCAACTCCAAGTATGAAATAAGACTTTTACCTACTTTATTCACCGTGCGTTAAGTACTGCGTCTTAAACAGGTCAGTATAGTAGCTTAGGATTAATATCGTCTTTAACATCCATACTAATATTATAAATGCGAAAGTGTGTTTGTATGTTTGTCCGTCTTTCACGCCGTAACGTAGCCACGGATCGACGTGATTTTTGGCATAGAGATAGTTTATGGGCCCGAGAGTGATATAGGCTACTTTTTATCCCGGATAAATCCACAGTTCCCGAGGGAACAGCGCGCGATAATCGAATACCTCGCGGGCGGAGCCGCGGGCAAAAGCTAGTAATAATTATATTTAAGTAAACTAGTTACCATCATATTTGCCCAATTGCTTATTTATAGGTAAAGTCATTCACAATGACGCATGCCTTGGTTCTTATTACAGTGTCATATACTTACGACTCACATAAATAAAAAGAAATAAAGAAAATAATTTTAGCTTTATTACTATAACTTCCTCTTTACTTAATTTTTTTAACATTAGAAAGAAGGTAAGCGATCTCTCTAATTATATTAAAATAACTTTGGAAAATAATTGACTGATAAGGAAAAACACTTTATCATATTAAAATTTTAAATAATATTCCCCAAACATGCGGTCGAACTATACAGGAAATTATATTTAAATTAGGTAAGTATCTACCGATTTTATTTACGTTAATCATGTTGGGTCTCAACCGCATGTGTGTCGTATCGTGTAACGTGGGAGTTACCGCCTAAACACCACCCACTCAGCAGAATACCGAAATTACTTGAACATAACCTTCCATTTTCTTCACAACATACAACATGTTAGGTAATCGCGGTTATCCATCTACAGCGTTTAAGAATACAGTGATACCTAAGTAGGTAAGCTTTGTTGCAAGCGCAACAAAGCTTTTTATAAATACACCAAATTAGAACCCGATTTGACCATTCAAAGTGACGCCTTTAGTCTCCCTTGATGGTGCGCGTTACAGAAGCATCTTTTCAGATTCCAAAATAATTCAATAGTAAAACTTATTGGTTTAAATTTTGTAAGTAATAGCAGCCAACCTTACCTACCAGATTGTATTTAATATTGAGAGAGAGAGAGATCGAGAGAGAGAAAGAGAGAGAGAATTAAAAAAAATAACATCGAACAGTATAAATTGGGCCCCACTCAGCATAATGTTACGGCAAGCCGCAACGCTGTTTTTCAGTGGGACCCATTTAAAACTAAAACATAAATACAATACACTATGACGACACGAACGCCAGCGGAAGGAAGTTCGCGAGTAAGCTTTCAACCTGGAAGCATATATGGCAACACTCGATCAGTTTAACCATTTTCTAAACAGTTGAACCTCAACAAGTCTAATCAGGATTTTGGTGTAATATATTGGAAGTAAAGAATACAGTTAAATATTCCAATAATATAGAATTTCAATTTATTACCAGGCTTATTCATTTCTAGAACTAAACTGTCTATTTGAACCAAGGTTACCTGGAACTTTTTTCTCGTAGGTATACAATTCTTTCATTTCGAACCGTACTTTCCCTGCGTGTAAATTTAACCGGACGAGGAATGCACAATTTACCACTAATATAATTAGTACAAGCTTTTTTTGCTGACTGTATTTTTCGTAGTCTGTATCTGAGTTGTAACCCACGTTATTATGTATGGGCCAATCAACTTTTTTACCGACACATATCTGTCCGCGACATTTTTCAAACAATTGCATAATATATTTTTGTAAGTAAACATGTTTTTTCTGTAATTTAATAGATGGTGTACATGAACATGCCATCCTACGTAAGTTCAACCTATTAAACCGTGAAATATGTTGTTGGAAGTACGATTTTTGGTAACGCCAGAGACAATTTTGGTAACGCAGGAGACGCCCAAAGTGTTGGTAAAATAGTTGATTGGCCCGTATACCAAATTTCGAGTCAATCTAAGCACCAGAAGTGGATTAAATTCTTCTAACATTAAACTCACACCACAACTAAATAACTATAGTTATAACTAACACGGCGAGTTAAACCAAAGCTTATAAAATCACCGAAACCCGCAACTATTGAGACATAATCCCAAAATCCACCTTTGTCATTTAAAAAACAAACAATAGCAGCATGTGCGCTTGCGCAAGGTCGCTCCCAAATGCAAATGCGCGAGAAAGCCCGCGTAGGACGCGTTTTATTGGGCGCGCGATGGAGCGGCGCAGGCGTCGATAAGCCGACGTTTACACTTCATTTTAATACTCGAGGATATCAATGACTGGGTTGACTTAAACCTGATAATTTAGATCAGTTAAATGATTCAGTTAAGTTACTGAAGTTTTTATGTTTTTAATATTCGCGATTTTCAGCTATAGTTAGCAGCGGGACTTAATCACGGCTTTAATATTATAATAGAGGGAGAGAGAGAGCGAGAGCGAGAGAGAGAGAGAGAGAGAGAGAGAGAGAAACATTTATTTATACATATTCGATAGACACAAAAAAACAAACTAATAAACTAGCTGTTGCCTGCGGCTTCGCCCCCGTTATATTTTTTCTGTATTTTCTTCCATTACACCTTCTGCTGACAGCATCAACACAATACAAAAAGAATTAGCGAAATCGGACCAGTCGTTCCCGAGTTTTGTGCTTAGCAACACAACAACTCTTTCGCATTTTTAATATGTACTAGCTGTTGCCCGCGGCAACAATAATTAGCGAAATCGGACCAGTGGTTCCCGAGTTATGCGCTTACCAACACATTTTGCGATTCTTTTTTATATTAAAGAAAGAAGAAGAAGAAGAAGATTAGTATGGATTATATTCGTTGCTTACCTAGTACCCATAATACAACCTTTATTTACTTTGGGACTAAATTAATTGGTGTTAATTGTCCCGTGATAATTTTTATGTTTATTTGCTTGTATGTAAATTGTGGTTATATGTAACTAGTTACTAGCTAGTTATATGTAACTAGCTCTAGGAGCTAACGTAAAGTAGTAAACATAAGTACCTAAGTAACTTAGTCAAGTTACTACAAAGTTGTGTTAAGAACTTAACTGTTCCCGTTTAAATTTATCTCAATAAAGATCAACAAGGATCTTATAAGGAACTCACAAAATAATTAGTAATCTAATCAGAATTGGGTTTAGTCTACATCATAAGCGACAAGCGGTTTGAACGTCTTTAGAGAAAACATAAAAAAACATCACTCTGTACCTACGTATCGACGTTGAACATCGCAATTAAACAAAAATTTCATATAAATTTGATGAGTAAGAGCTTAGATCAACTTTTCTCAAAGTGTGCTTAACGAGACGCTGGGGCTCTGTGAAGCTTTTGCGCCAAAGTACTGGCCAAAGTCAAAATAATTACATGGGGTATTGTGAGTTTGTAACCTCCAGTTTGTTTCGGTCGGAAGCAGCTTGTACCTACCGCGAACTGCGATTTTAACGGGGTATCTGTCTATACGGTAGACGTCCTACGCTGCGCTTACCGAAGCGTGGTCTCCGTTCGAGAACTTTTCAGATTTACTCTTATTATAAATAGGTAAATTATCCTATTAAAATTCGATGTAAATCCAAGATATTGAACATACCCCTGTCGGAAATTTTATTGCCTACGTAATTAGACATGTGCCTGACATGTGCTTGTGTAGAAACTATTTAAAAATTGTGAAAAAATTGTATTCCCCGCTCATGGCACCTAACTTGCGCCCGCGCACCTTCGGCGGTGGTGTATGGAAATTTATGGCAGCACAGACGATGCCGCGTTATAAGCTGCGACGGACCACCCGTGTGAACCTGCGCTCTATGATCTATGGCGCTGGGTTAGTTGACTAAGTAACTAGCATGCTACAGAGCTTAATATTAATGTTTACACGTGGATTTACACGCGTAATTCAATAGTTAAATCGACTTCTGGGATTTACTAAAGTCTTGTGGGTATTCCCAAAAATTATAAACCCGCGCAAAATTATAAACCCGCGCCAAATTATAAACCCGCGCCAAATTATAAACCCGCGCCAAATTATAAACCCGCACCAAATTACGTAACTGTAATCCTTTGTTTCACCATCCATTGGTTAAATTTATTTGACGGATAAATGTGATGCGGTCTCTGTTTGTTTTGTTCGAATAGACGGAGACGGCATCACAATTGTCCGTCGAATTAAATCAATGGGTGGTGAAATAGTCCCTAAATCTAGCAGTTGAAATTTTGAGATTTTACCCAACACTAACCCCAAATAAACATTTTTCAGACATCCGTCTATTTATTACATTAGTACCTATGCACATTAGTATCTTCATTCAGATTCGTCCCACTTTTTTTAGCGTGAAGAGGTACAAACACACACACACATACACACACATATATTCACAAACTTTCGCATTTATATCAATAGTAGGATAGGGTTATCTCCTGTTCCAACCGTCAATTGTTTTTTTGCTTGAATTAAAAGTTCGATGTTTAAAAAATAGTTAATTAGATTATCCGCCGAGAAATATATAATACTTAATTAATCTGAATTCATTAACATTATGCTAGCCATAGTTACCCGTGAAGGTGTTTAATGAATTATTTAACACTTCATTTAACTGTTTCGTGTAGCGTCGCTTGGCACAGAATGCAGCATTATAAATCTTTCTTATCGAACCATTTGTGGTGAAATTCAACTGATATATGAAGGTTAAATCGGTCAAGTGCTGTGATTCATTTTTCTAGGTTAAACCCTGTGTCCGCTACGTAGCAATCAGTGATCCAATTTGTTATAAAATGAAACGAAAGTATTGGAAACTGTAGGCTAATTTACAAGCAAATTTTCGCAGAGCCTAAGATTGGCTGGATTTGAAGACTCCTTCACCAAACGCTACTGCAATTAGAAAGAAAGAAAAATAATTACTTAAAGAAAAACACATCTCGTGATATGAGATTGAGTAGTAAAAAAAATAGTTTTTACGACCGTGAAATGTTCCCAATCAGCATTATGCCGCCCTTATTGACGGCGCTGGTCTTCTTATGGGACTATCAGTACTTCATACTCACATATAAAAAAAACCGGCCAAAAGCTTGTCGTACACGCCCAGGACAGGATACCGTAGCCATTACGAAAAATTTAAATAATATTTTTCTAAGGATTTCGTACTAAGGTTGTGTACTGAATCTTCCAAGTTTAGGTATATGTTTATATACCTTAGGCTGCTATTTACTGTTAAACTAAAGGTTAAATTACTAATGATTCTCAAGTAATCTTAGCCGCTATAATTTTCCTTGTAAATTTGATATATATTTACTAACATTCAGAATTTTTTAAATTTATTTGCCCAACAGTTTAGATTATAGGGGGGGGGGGGGGGGGGGCACACTCGATTTCAATGAAAATTTGCACATTAAGAGCGTGCATACAAAAAGTTGGCCATTCGGTGATTTTGAGGTTTTTCAAACGCCTTATTAATGTCTAAATGCTTACATTTTTTCAGAAAAAACTAATGTAACGTATGGACAAACTCTTACTATGATGCATAGCGGTAATTTTAATTTGTTTCCATCAGCGATTTTTTTTTACCAAATTATTTCGTAGGTGAGGTTTTCCGAAAATACGCGTCAGAGCTGACTTTCATGCGAAATAATGCCATTATAACCCACCACAGACGATGTAAATTTAATATTTTATAATAAAACATATAGTCTTTTAATGCATAGTGATGTCATATGTATCAAAATATAAGCTATTATTATTCAAATACCATTCTACAAAATGTCTAAATCGGTCTATTTAATATTTTTTTTTCTCATTTATTAGAATGTATTTACCAATAAAACAATTTTATTATATATCTACAGGTAATGTTTAGTCGGTAATATTTTTTTCAGCGCTTAATAATAGCTCATTTAATTTTGACAATTTTCTAAACTTCGGTCCGAAATCGATTATATAACCCCGCGCGTCAATAGTTACGATTCAGAAAGCGCCGGGCTCTCCCAAGGAATGGACGTATCGCTCTGCGCTCTCAGAAAGGTTAACAACCTTAACCAACCATTACTGTAAACATTCGATAGTTATAACGCTTCCGCAATTGCTTGATACTTGAAAGTAATTTTACCTGTTAAAATTAAATGTTTTAATTTTTTGCAATTTTCACTCAAACTTATACGGGTATATAAATTTTACATTTCACAAGCATTTTGTATAACTTGCCTTATTAGTATTATATGTATGTTAGTGTTTAAGCACCTATTGGTGAAACTTTGGTAGCTAAATTTGGCCCACTTCTCGATTTTCGATTGAGCTGAAACTTTGCATGGATGTGTGAATTAAATGACAATGTAATATTACTATGACATGAAGCTGATCTGATGATGGAGCTGGAAGGTGACCATAAGAACTCTGTAATAAAACGACATAACCCTATCGAGCTTGGGCTCATTAGATTTTTCTTGAGGAGTACTTTGGTTCTAAGTGGTAACAAAGGGACAAAGGTACAGTCAGCAAAAAAATATTGTCTTTTAATTTTTAAATCTAGGTAACTAAAAGTTGTTAAAGTTTTCATTTAACTTGCCCTGTTGTATACATGTTAGCATGATAGTGAGTTAGTATATAAAGTAAATAAAAGCTAGTTGTACAGTAAAAATCTTATACTTAATTTCAGATATGGGCAATAAACGAAAATATAAATTTAACACTATTTTTTGTTCCAAGATGCTGGATGACATTTCAAGTCCGGAAATCGTCATGGATGTTGTTTTCGACTAATTTGGCAGCGCTAAATGCGAATGTCATTATTTTTTGGATCCAAGATGGCGGATGACTTTCGTGGCAGGAAATCGATATGGGTGTCGTTTTTGACTAATTTAGCTGCGTTCGGCGTAAATATAACATTATTTTTTGCTCCAAGATGGCGGATGACATTTCAAGACCGGAAATCGTCATGGATGTCGTTTCCGACTAATTTCTTCTTCTTCTTCTCTTTTAAAATATGGCTTTCTGTCTTATTTAATAGGACAATTTCGCCAGTGTCAAAGTACTCTCTTTGAGAGGGACGTTGTACGGTGATTGTAGTTTTTGCAACTTGATAGTAAAATTCCAGAAACCACGTGGAAACAACTTGCGCATTAAAAAATGTCAGACACGAGAGCAATATAGAATTTTGTGATCACTGTCCACTGTTAAAGTTAATCGCCGCATAAAACACTATCAAAATTATACTTCAACTAGCCAAAGAAACAGAAATAGCAAAATTAGATATTGTCTACATCCGTCATTTCACTGTTCACTGTTAAGGTTAATCGCCGCATAAAACACTATCAAAATTATACTTCAACTAGCCAAAGAAACAGAAATAGCAAAATTATATATTCTCTACATCCGCCATGTTCGAATGCCACAAATCGAATAAGCGTAAATCTAACATTATTTTTTGTTCCAAGATGGCGGATGACATTTCAAGATCG
The DNA here is from genome assembly GCA_037349165.1 of Choristoneura rosaceana. NCBI lineage: Eukaryota > Metazoa > Arthropoda > Insecta > Lepidoptera > Tortricidae > Choristoneura > Choristoneura rosaceana. Next base: position 2,415,560 of record JAZBNJ010000036.1, read on the forward strand.
GAAATCTACATGGATGTCGTCTCCGACTAAATTAGCAGCGCTAAATGCGAATCTGTCATTATTTTTGGGATCCAAGATGGCGGATGACATTTCATGCCAGAAAAACGTTATGGATGCCGTTTTTGACTAATTTAGCAGCGTTCAGCATAAATCTAACATTATTTTTTGTTCCAAGATGGCGGATGACATTTCACGGATGGAAATAGTCATGGATGTCGTTTTCGTCTAATTTGGCAGCGTTAAATGTGAATCTTTTTTTTTTTTTTTTTTTTTTTATAGTATTAGATCATGCGATCGGCTTTAAGCCATAAGCAGATTTTTTGATTGCGGAAATGGACTTGCGAAGACTGTTCCTCCATTGAGGATATCCGCCTCTATATAATTGCTAAGTTAGCATGCGGTACGATCCCATAAGTGCTGGCGTTTGAGCCTCCTTGTCTGCAGTGGTTTGCTAAGATCTGTTGCTAAGATGTTAATATGTTCCTCAATTCGATTTTTGTAGGTGATTGTTCTCTGCGTAACTTCTTCTTGGACAGTGTTGATTCTCAGATATTCATGCAGTTCAGTCATCCTGGTGAACCATGGGGCGTTTGTAATGGTTTTCAGTACTTTGTTTTGAAAACGTTGGAGAATTTCTATATTAGAGTTTTTGGCTGAACCCCATAGTTCTATTCCATATGTCCAGACAGGTTTTAAAACAGCTTTATATATAAGCAATTTGTTGCATAGTGATAGTTGGGACTGTCTGCTGAGCAGCCAATTGAGCTGTCTAAAGCGATGATTCAGTTCATCTCTTTTCTTCATTATGTGAGTCCTCCATATTTGTTTTCGGTCGAGATGTATGCCAAGGTATTTTGCCGAGTCACTATGGGGCAGTATGTCATCTCCAAGCTTTACAGGTGCACAATCTTCTCTGCGCAAAGAAAATGTCACATGAGTTGATTTACTGGAGCTTGCTTTGATGCGCCATCTTCTCATCCAGTCATATACTTTGTTTAGGTGTTGTTGTAAGACTTCTGAGGCCTTGTTAGGGTCCTTATTACTGTGCAACGCTGCTGTATCATCAGCAAATGTCGCAGTGAGTACGCCATTTGTCGATGGCAGGTCAGAAGTGAACAATAAATACAGCGCTGGTCCCAAAACCGATCCCTGGGGAACTCCAGCCTCCACATCATAAAACTTTGAGCGTGCATCGTTAATTTTAACTCTAAAAATTCTTTGTTCTAGGTAGGATTTCAGAAGCATGTATATGTTATGTGGTAATTTTTCTTTTGCTTTGAATAGTAGGCCCGGATGCCAGACTTTATCAAATGCCTGTTGAACGTCGAGGAAGACGGCAGAGCAATATTCCTTACTTTCCAATGACTCCCTGATTTTATTGGCAACTCTATGCACCTGCTCTATGGTAGAGTGTCCACTTCTAAATCCAAACTGGTGGTGAGGTATTATATTATTGGAGTAGAGAAATCCATTTCTTCTTCGTAAGGCAATTTTTTCAAAGACTTTTGAAATTACGGGCAGAAGGCTGATCGGTCTGTATGATGAGGTTAGATGTGGAGGTTTCCAGGTTTTAATATCATTAGTATTTCTGATACTTTCCAAACGCTTGGATAGTAAGATGTTCTTAAAATCCCATTAAAGAGCTGAGTGAGAAATACTATTGCTTTTTTGGGAAGTTGTTGTAAAATCTCTGCTGTGATCAAACAAAACCCAGGAGTTTTCCTTGACTTCAGTTCCATGATTACTCTGCGTACTTCTCGAGGAGAGCAACTTTGCAATGGTGGGCTGAGCTGGAGATCTGCCTTGAGGAAATCCAGAATGTGCCTCTCCGCCGCTTCCTCTCCTTTATTTGGGGTAAAAACATCACTCAGGAATCCGCCAAAAGCATCTGCTCGTTCCGAATCTGTTCTAGCCCAAGCGCCGTTTGTCAGTTTTAGCGGG